>JAWWNI010000093.1:0-600000 GCA_034642065.1 Darevskia nairensis
AGATTCATGGAGGAGAAAGCTATCAGTGGCCATTAGCCACAAAGGCTATGCTCTGCAATCCCTCCTGCAAAGCAAATTCAAGGAAGTTTTGAGGGGGTTTAAAAGAAGAAATACTGTCATTTTACGCTAAAGCAATATTTTCTGGCAGAATATTACGAAATTCTTTTAATAAGATAATATTTATTGTCATTGTCCCCTTGCGGGAACAACGAAATTACTTGGTTGCTCTATCCACTCAGATAAGGCACTCTACCGGTACATAAATGTAAAATAACTACAAAACACTAATTAAAACAGTACAATACAATACAATATAACAAGTAAAATAAAATGACTTCAAAGTCCAGACTTTCCATTCAAGGCCGAAATTGCTCTGGAGAAGAAGCTGTTTCTGAGGGCTTATTCTCACCTTCATTGTCCTGTATCTCCATCCCGATGGCAGGAGCACGAAGAAACAGTGACCAGGGTGTGATGGATCTCCTACTATGTCCAGTGCCTTTCTGTGGCACCTGGTGGTATAAATTTGCTCTAAGGTGGCGAGTGAGCAGCCAATAATGCTTTCCTGGAACAGTTTTGCTGATTATTGTTCACAATTGTCAAACAATGAGATACAACATAGAATAGAATAGAATATATTTTATTGTCATTGTCCCCTTCGGGGACAACGAAATTACTTGGCTGTTCCATCCACCCAGATAGGGCACTCCACACAAAAACAAAACAACTACAAAAACACTGATTAAAACCATACACACTGATTAAAACCATACAATGATAAAACATAACAGGTAAGATTAGATGACTTCAAAGTCCAGGCTTCCCATTCAAGGCTGCGATCGCTCTGGAGAAGAAGCTGTTTCTAAGACGGCTTGTTCTTGTTGTCATCGTCCTGTATCTCCATCCCGATGGCAAAAGTTCAAAGAGACGGTGACCAGGATGCGATGGACCTTTCACTATGTCCAGTGCCTTTCTGTGGCACCTCATGGCATAAATCTGCTCTAAGGTGGAGAGCGAGCAGCCAACAATGCTCTCTGCTGCCTTAACAACTCTGCACAACCCCATCCTGTCCTTGGTAGTACAGCTTCCGTACCACACACATAAGCCATAAGTGAGCACGCTCTCAATGGCACAGTGATAGAAGGCAAGCAGCAGCTTTTGTGGAAGATGGTTTTTCCTTAGAACTCTCAGGAAGTACAGTCTCTGCTGCGCCTTCTTCACAAGCCCCCTTATGTTTGCACTCCAGGACAGATCCTCCTGTAATTCAATGCCCAGAAATCTGAACATTGTTACCCTCTCCATACTGAAGAAAGAAGAAACAGGACAAGAAAAAAGCTTATACTCCGCCTCCTCACCTGTCGCTCCAGCCTCTCAGCGTTGAGCTGCCTCCTCAAGAAATCCTCCGCCATGCTTGCTGCTTGGGAGATAGTCACTGGTCCCTCTCCGCGGACCCAGCCCTGTATCTCCTGGGGGAGGATGCTCAGAAACTGCTCTAGGACCACCATCTCCAGGACCTGCTCCTTGGACCGTCTCTCTGGCTCCAGCCACAGACGGCACAGCTGCCGGAGTCGCCCGCATGCCTCCTGCGGCCCTGCGGCCTCCTCATAGAGGAAGTGCCTGAACCGCTGGCGGTTGGCCTCTGTCCTGGCAAAATCCCCCTTGTCCCATTGGCCACTGAACGCCATTTGAACGCAGGCCGGATGGGCTTTTCCGCCGGGCCTTGGCAAGAGCCACCTCCCTCTGTCCTCTAGAAGCCACGGGCTGTGCCCAGCAGTGCCCACCAACGCCTTGGCGTTGTCCGCCTGCAGGGTGGATTCCCCCAGCTGTGGATCCCTCTGTCCAGAGCGAGGGAACTGCACAGCCTTCAGGAAGTCCTGCCACTGGGCATCCCAGCAAACGGGGAAACTTCTTTCCGACTCCTGCTTCATCTGCTGAGGAGCAGCCCACCAAAGGAACTCCTTCAGACTCTCGGCCTCAATGGCGTGAGGGATTCCTCCTGCTCCCTCTTGTCGTCCCTCCCATTGGCCAGGGCCTGCTGGGTCCAGCTTCTCCATTTTGATTCCCGGGACCTTGAAACTTGGGCAGATGAGCCTCGTTCTCCATTCCTCCATGGCCATTTCCCCTGCTCAAGTCGGAGAGAAATAAATAGGTTACAGATCAGTAAGAAGTTTCCTGATGAATTTTTGACTCCTACGCAGTAGAGGTTACTAGTTACAGGTGCTACTGGAAGGAATTTTTTTATTTTTTATTTAGTTACAGGTAGGTAGCTGTGTTAGTCTGCCGTAGTCGAAACAAAATACAAAATTTCCTTCCAGTAGCACCTTAGACACCAACTAAGTTTGTTATTGGTATGAGCTTTCGGTTACTGACATTTTAGATCTGTGGCCACTCTGGGACTTTTAATTTTAATTTTTCCCTTTACAGTGGTACCTCGGGTTACAGACGCTTCAGGTTACAGACGCTTCAGGTTACAGACTCCGCTAACCCAGAAATAGTACCTCGGGTTAAGAACTTTGCTTCAGGATGAGAACAGAAATCGTGTGGTGGCAGCGGGTACCTCAGGTTAAGAACAGTTTCAGGTTAAGAACGGACCTCCAGAACGAATTAAGTTCTTAACCCGAGGTACCACTGTACAGTATATTCAAATTTATTCAAAATCGCCTGGTTTTAATTTGCGCTAATTTTTCAGGTGCAGTATTGAAATCTCTCTCAGATCACTCTGGGATTTTTGAGCAAGTGCCGTTTTGAGTGTCCCGCAGTCCCTGTCGAGACACAGAAAAAGAGATGTGCACCCTCAAATTTCATTTTTCCAAAGGATCTGGAGAAAGGTTGGCTCTGGTAGAATGAATCTGAGCCCGGTTACTATTTTTAAATGGTTTCCCCTCCCTATTTTGCATTGCATTGCATGAATTCATTCCACCACGCCACTATGAATGATCCTAGCTGTCATCTTATGGATCACCAACCTGTCTGTCTTCTGCAGGAGTCGAATGCCAGGAGGAGGGAGGGGCTTAGACCCAGGAAGTTGTCCTCATTGCTTACTTCCCCCATCCAAATTTCCTGGGCCGCTCTAGGAAGCGGAGCTCGGTGGATTTAACCCTTTGAAGCAGCAAAGGCCGGCCCCTGTGAATGTAGATGTGTGGATGCCGCAGATAAAATGAACTATCAAACAAATGCCCCCAAAGCAGCCATGCCCACTGAGTTCAATAGGGCTACTCTGAGTAGGGCAGGTGTCCAATGCCACCACCTGGCTCGAAGTCTGAACACACTCAACCATTGCACCATACTTCTGGAACTCCTTGCTGCAAGATGTGAACTGCAAGTTCATTTGTTTCGTCCCCCCTACAACTTTGAATTGATATTTTATTGGGGGCGGGGGGGGAATCAAATATAAAGCAGCAAAGTGATACAAAAAGGGAAAAAAAGAACAAAACACACAACCTTATAAAAAAGGGGGATGACGACATTATATGAATATATTCAAAAATACCTAACCCATACATTATTTTATAAATTCGATATTATTATCCTAATACTAATATAAATATGAATAGTCTATTACATTTTGTATAATTTCCTTCCAAATATTGTCTTATTTATCCAAGCAGAGTCTACGGCTGTGAGCAGTCTGTTGGTAGGTTGCAAGTGTAATCATATTATCAATCCACTGATTTGTTATTTCTTATTACAGATTAAAGGAGATCATGTCTTTACTCTTCCAGTTCATCAATATCAGCCTCTTGGCTACCGTCAGAGCGCGTAAAATCCATTTTTGTTAACTTCCATATATTATGTATACTGTATAGTTCAGAAGCATATTCTCTGCTGAATCTTTAAAGTGTCCGTCCCCCCCCCTGAACAGTCATAGTTATACAGTCCAGCACTGCAAGATCGTTTGTTGAGGGTGCTGGGAACTGTAGTTCTGCGAGGAGCAAACTACAATTCCCGGGATTCCTGGGCAGGCGGAGCTGCGGGGGGGGGATGTGCTTTAAACGCGTGGTGTGTACAAGAGGAAAACACCCGTGCAAGAATATTCACGTGTTTCTGAGTGGCAAGGGAATCTTTCGCAATTCCCATCCACAAGAGAGAGGCACTTGTAAGGATCAACTGAGAGCGGCACGATCCATTCATTCAAAACCAAATAAATAAATAAATGCAAAAGAGACCAGGATGTGAACCCAACATGGCACAGCCCCCTTCCTGGTCTGGCTCCACCCTTGCCCGGAAACTGCCTTTTGAAAACGCATGCATGGTGCCCCCCCCCCACACACACCCAAAATCCTCCAGCAATATAAAGATTTAGGGTACCCCATCTGCATTGAGGAAGGATCTGGAGCGATCTGGTGAGTTGAAGGAAAGCTGGCTGGGAGGGAGCCCCTGATGCAAGGGGAATCGTCGCGTTGTTAAAAATAGCTTAAGAATGAGGAGTAATTATTATAATAACACTGAAAAGCAAGGAGGGTGGAACATTAGAAGCCGCCTTAGACGGAGTCTGTCTAGCTCAGTGCTGCCGACACTGGCTGGCAGCGGCTCTCCCGGATTTCAGACTTGGGACCTGGAGATGCTGGGGATCGAACCTGAGACTTCCCGCTGAGGATCCTGGCTCCATCGCTTAATAATTCCGCCCCCCCCACCCTGCCTGTTGTAGCAATTGTAATGTGCTGGGCTAGATGTATGATTTTTAATCCAGTTTTTAATCACTCCTCTTATTTCTTACACATTGCATTTTATTGCATTGCCGTTTGGATTCCACAGGATCCCAATTCTAACCCCGCAGAAGAAATTTTTGAAAAGCAATAAAAAATAAAATTGGGGTGAGGAGAAGAGTATTTAATGCAATGCAAAGAACAGGCTGCAGACCACCTGGATGAGGCTTGTCTACAGACCGCAGAAAAAGCGCTCCTGCACCAGAGTCCAAAAACTATAGAGCCCATTCAGTGCTCTGAGCATGGCAAAGATTGCATGCTACCCAATAGGATTTACTTCTGAGTAAGTGTGGGTCCATCCAGTTCCTTAAATTGCATTTAAGCAGCCCAGGAGGGATTTTGGCTGCACCTTCTAAGGCTCCATCGGCTCTATACATCATAGCTTAGCACAAATAATTCTGGGAATTGTAGTTTTTAAAGGGTGCTGCTGATGGTTGTTCGGAGACCCCTATTCCCCCCCCCGAACTAGAATTCCTAGAGTTTCCTAGGAAGAGGAATTGATTATTAAACCATTCTGGGAATTGTAATTCTGCGAACGGAATAGGGGTCTCTTCACAACCCTCAGCACCCTTAGCAAACTACAGCTCCCAGGGTTCTTTGGGCTGAAGCCAGGACTGTTTAAAGTTCGGTGATACTGCTTTAAATGTAGACGAGGCCAACGATATTTCAATAACACCCACCCCAGCCCGAAAATTCCCACCATGGGTCATGGAGGCAATGCCTTTGCAGTGGGAGGGGGTTGGACTAGACTACCTTTGACGTGCCTCTATAATTACAAATTTTATTTATGTATTACATTTATTTTATTTCTTAAATGTATATCCTGCCCTTATTATTATTATTATTATTATTATTATTAATATACCGCCCTATACCCTGGGGGTCTCAGGGCAGTTCACAGAATAAAATCAATATATAAAACCACAAAATACATAATAAAAATAAAAACAACAACCCAATCGCCCCCCTCCTCCCAAAGGAGCAAATACGGGGAGGGGGGGGAACGTATTGCTTCAAATTTGCATGTATTACATAATTTACATATTCTCTGCATATATTTAGCATAAAGGTAAAGGGACCCCTGACCATTAGGTCCAGTTGTGTCCGACTCTGGGGTTGCGGCGCTCATCTCGCTTTATTGGCCAAGGGAGCCGGCGTACAGCTTCCAGGTCATGTGGCCAGCATGACTAAGCCGCTTCTGGTGAACCAGAGCAGCACACGGAAACGCCGTTTATCTTCCCGCCAGAGCGGTTCCTATTTATCTACTTGCACATTGACGTGCTTTCGAACTGCTAGGTTGGCAGGAGCAGGGACCAAGCAACGGGAGCTCACCCCGTCGTGGAGATTCGAACCGCCGACCTTCTGATCGGCAAGCCCTAGGCTCTGTGGTTTAACCCACAGCGCCACCCGCGTCCCATATTTAGCATACGTGGCCATTTTTTCTAGAAACAGTGCAGGGGTGGGGAACCTCAGGCCAGGAGGGAAAATGCAACCCTCCAAGCTTCTCTTTCTAGCCCTTTAATGTCTCCCCAGCTCTCACCCCTCATTGCCCTGCCTCATAACCTCCCTGAGTGGTTTTGCCTGACCGGACTGTGCCCTTGAACTCAGGCCTCTCGCCTGTTTGGATGGAGAGGGGTGTGTGTAGATACTAGCTGACCGTACGAGGGCATAATCTACATTTGCCGCTCTACCCTTGATGCCTCTGGGCCTACTCAACACTCGCATGCGGCCCTCGGAAAGTTGCCCAGAAACGAATCTGGCCCCCGACTTGAAATAGGGACTCCTGTGTCACATGACTTGGGATCATTCACTCTCCCATCCTCTTCTTCTCCCCCCATCCCACCCCCAGGGAGGAAGCTCAACGTGACTATTTAGAATCTGCGCTCGCCCTTCTTCCTTCTAGAATTTCCTTCCCTGCGGTGCCCTCTTTGTGAGATCAGCCCGGGATGAAAATGGAGGAGCAAGACCCGGCGGGCAAGGGCACGAGGAGGAACGACCCCTGGGCGCTCCAGCCCGAGACCGTCGGGGAATTCCTTCCGAGGACGCTGGGAGAAGAGATTAAGCAGGAACCGGACGAGGGGTCCCTGCAGCAGTGGGAGGCCCAGTGGCAGGAGTTCCTGAAGACGGTGGAATCCCCTCCGTCGGGATGGGTGTCCCCGAACTTGCCGGAAGAGGCCTGGGACGACACCAAGGCCTTCCTGGCCTCCTTCGAGCAAGTGGCCAAAGCCTGCCGCTGGCCCAAGGAAGAGTGGGCAGCCCGGCTCCTGCCGGCCCTCAGTGGAGAGGCCGAGCGGGCCTTTGGCAACTTGGAGGCTACGGACAGAGAGGATTATGGGAAAGTGAAGGCAGCCATCTTGCGAGGGGATGCCACATGGCGGGAGGAGCAGCGCCAGCGCTTCCGGCGCTTCCGCTACCAGGAGGCCGAGGGTCCCGGAGGGGCTCACAGCCGCCTCCGGGAGCTCTGCCGGCAGTGGCTGCGAGTCGAGAGCCGCACCAAGGAGGAGATCTTGGAGCTGCTGGTCCTGGAGCAGTTCCTGGCCGTCCTGCCACCGGAGATGCAGAGCTGGGTCAGGCCACGCGGGCCGGAGACCTGCTCCCAGGCGGTGGCCCTGGCGGACGACTTCCTGCTGAGGCTGCGGGGGGCCAAGAAGCCGTCAAAGCAGGTGAAGCATGTTTGCTGCCGGGCTTGCAGTGCAGCGACGAAACCGCGGGCCCATTCAGCAAAGCTAAGCAGGGTCCGGTGCGGTTTCGAATTGGATGGGGAACCGCACGTTGAGATTCCTGCCTTGCAGGGGGTCGGACAAGATGACCCTTCAGGTCCCTTCCAACTCCATGCTGGAGCAGGGGTTGAGAAGGGAAGCTGCTGGCCATGGTATATTATTATTATTATTATTATTATTATTATTATTATTATTGAGGTCCTGAGCTATGTTAGTGACTGATTTGTTTTTGAGAGGTGCACATACCGTATATGTGTACATGCAATTTAAAAAAATGAAATTCAGCCCTCCTTTATTCTTCTCCCCATAAGTGATGAAGGAGCAGCCATGTACTGGGTGTGAAAGAAGATTAGGACAATCCTTTTAGCTTTCCTCTGAATGGGTTTCCCTCTGCTGTTACAGGTGGCATTTGAGGAGACGGATACAAGCCGGGCCTTGTCTGATATTGAGCAGAAGGAACTGCGCGTGGAGGCAAAGCAGGAAGATGACAGCAGGGAGGCAAGCCTGTTGGGTAAGGAGGGGATGGTCTGGAACCTTCTGGAAAGTTCTGGAACATTCTTAACCTCAGACCCCTAAGACTCTTCCCAGACCACATACCCCTCTACCTGAGGTCACACCCGTCGTCGTCATCATCATCACCATTGTTGTTGTTATTATTATTATTATTATTATTATTATCTGAATTTATATACTGCCCTATACCCGAAGGTCTCAGGGTGGTTCACAAAGAAGCCACTAGCCTGGCTCCATACCTTCCTTGAATATTTTTGCCCACAATTCCCTGAGAGGAGGCATCGGGTTGTTGTTTTGAATACTTAAATGTATTTTATTCCATCATACATATGTTATACACACACAAACGTAAAAAATACAGAAATATCAGAAAGAGGTCCATGTGTCTCATCTCTTAAGCTGCCAACAAAATTGGAAGGTGCGAGAAGACGGTTTGTGAGCAGAAACATTAAGAGGTCCATTATTTCCCATATTGGTAGTGCCGAAGAATCCTGGAGGTTAGCTGTTATTGGTGAAAATGATATTGTACGCACAATATTAAAATGTTCCGTATCTTCCAGGCCTCGGAAACCATTATTTTGTGGGTTATATTTTCTGCCATCTCCTGGGTCCATACATTTTTATGCACCAGAGATATCTGCAGGCCCTCCAGAATCTTCCGCTTTTGTGCTCTGCCAGCAGCCACGTTGCCAATTATTTAGGTTGCAGTCTTTATATATTTACCGTAGAAGTGGAAGCTTCTACAGGTCATTTGTCCAGTATTTCTTTAAGGTAATAGATACCTCCTGATACACATTGGACCAGAATTTTTTTACCAGTGGGTACTCGCAAAATAAGTGGGGGGAAACATTCCTTATGCTCAACGTCCCCACCAGCAAAGATATGTCATTCTTGAAGGAATTGATTGTTAAACCACTCTGGGAATTGGAGCTCCGTGAGGGGAATAGGGGGTCTCCTGGCAACTCTCAGCAGCCTCAACAAACTACATTTGCCACAATTCTTTGGTATACCGTGTTTCCCCTATTTTAAGACACCGTCTTATATTTTTTTTCGCTCAAGAAAATGCACTATGGCTTATTTTGAGGGGATGTCTTATTTTTATTACGTAAGCACGCCTTGGCAAGGCCACGCTTGAGTTCTGGGGCTGTGAAGGACGGGACGAGCACGGAGCTCTTTGTTTGCTTGCTGGCAGCGGGGGGAGAATCCAAGCTGAGCTTTGAGGAAACAGAGACCAGAGAGACCCGCTTTCGCTGGGCGCTCTCTCCTGCTCCTCCTCCGCCGCCTTCCCTCCTCGAAACTCGACAGAAGCCTTGTTTTCCAAGGGGCCTCTTGGGCGACGCGCGGGGCAGCTTGGGGGATTTCGTCGTGGCGGCGTGCAGAGAAAGCCTGTGCCGCCTTCCCTCTCCGCCACGGCGGCCGCCCCGTGCGCTCTGCGCCGAGTGGAGTTGGGCAAGCGCGCGCCCGCTGCCCCTTCCTGTGCGCCCTGCTCTGCAGAGTTCCTGAGCGCTGCTTCTGGGGCTGACTGGTTTTGGTGGCGAGACTGGACGCCCAGCCCCGCCTTTTCCTTGGCGCCCTCCAGAACTGCGCCTATCACTATGGCTTATTTTCGGGGTACGGCTTATATTTCGCAAATGCGAAAAAATCCTGCTCTGGCTTATTTTATGACTACGTCTTAAAATAGGGGAAACAGGTAGTACTGCTTTAAATTTATAATACAGACTAGGGCCTCTGAGTCAGCCCTAACCAAACCTCAGAGGAGCAGAGCAACATTTTCATTGCATTGCATTTATAGCCCACTTTTTTTGTCCAGGGAGCCCAAGATGGCATAATTTAATCCCCACAAGCTGAGAGGCAGTGACTGGCTCAAGGTCTCCCAGTTAGCTTCATGACCCAAGTAGGGATTTGAACTCTGGTCTCCCAGGTCCTAGTCCAGAATTTTAACCACTACACCATGCTGGCTTATGTGGTAGGTCAACATTTTCTCGACATCTTTGAGGTCCCCACGTTTCTCACCCCTGCTTTAGAAGACCGGTTTGAGAGATTTAGTTTTCTCTATCAGGTCCTTTATTGAGTTCCTCCTCTTAATTTCCACAGGCGATGAGTGGAAAAGCAAGAACGAAGGGGAGCTGTGTGGGAATTTCTCAGGAAGAGCCAAGTACGAAGAGCTGAAAGAGAATTTCTGGAGCCAAGAGAGACCTGCGTCCATCCCTCGCCAGGGTGGAGACTTCCACGAAACCCTGGTCCAAAAGGAAAACCAAACAGAAAAAAGAGGGAACGGGTGTCCCAGTGATCACTGGGGAATCCACACAGAGGAGAAACAAAATAAGACCGCCATGTTTGGGAGGGACTTTATTGAGAGCAGACAGCTGACCAAATGTGCAACGCTCCAGAAGGAGGAAAACTCCTATATATATCTGGATGGTGGAGAGAGTTTCAGTCACGGTTCAGATCTTAGATCACATCAAGATGCCCCCAGAGGTGACGAACAGTATAAATGCTCGGACACAAATAAGAGCTTCTGCGATCAGTCTGACCTTCCTAAACATCCGAGAATCCCCAAAGGGGAGAAGCAGTATAAATGCTTGGAGTGCGGGAAGTGCTTCGGTCGGAGTGCGCACCTCACTTCACACCAGATAATCCACACCGGGGAGAAACCGTACCAGTGCCTGGAGTGCGGGAAGAGCTTCGTACAGAGCGCCCACCTGGCTTCGCACCAGATAATCCACACCGGGGAGAAGCCATACCAGTGTTTGGAGTGCGGGAAGAGCTTCAACAAGAGCACGAACTTCCTCAGGCACCAGAAGCTCCACAAAGGGGAGAAGCCGCACCGGTGCACGGACTGCAGCAAGAGTTTCTCTGACAAGCCCAGCCTCATCCAGCACCAGCGAGTCCACACCGGCGAGAAGCCCTACAAGTGCTTGGAGTGCGGGAAGAGTTTCAGCCACAGGGGGAGCCTTAGCGCACACCAGAGAATGCACACAGGGGAGAGGCCGTATACGTGCTCGGACTGCGGCAAGAGCTTCCGCGACCAGTCGAGCCTTATTAGGCACAAGAGGATCCACACCGGGGAGAAACCATATACGTGCTCTGAGTGCGGGAAAAGCTTCAGCCAGAGCACCAACCTGACTCTGCATCAGAGAATCCACATGGAAGGGAAGATGCCCTCCGAACCTGCCCACATGCTTAACACGGGAATGGCCGTATTAGTATTTTCCACGAATCCTGCCAATGGTCTGGTGGCATCGTAGAAGTCAACACGGTTATTGTGGCATGTTAATATGCCACGGACTAGAATTCCCTTAATCCCATGTACGTTATTAGGACAACAAATGGATCTGTTCCTTTCGGAGCCACACCCATCCCGGGTTTCTGAAGCTAGGAAGGTAGTTAGAAGCAACCGAGTCTTAACAGTAGTTGTTTTTATGCTCTCTCTGGAACTTTTTCCGTTGTTTGTTGGTGCGTTTTGGTGGGATGGCGTGAATCACTTCATGGTAATTAATTTTATGTAAACAGAATAAAATAAGAATAAAACTGTGTAACTATTTGGAGTGAAAAGGGTTCTGGTCAAAGCACGCCTCTGAAATTCGCATGAAAGTACCGGCGTGGGGGAAATGAGCCCAGTGGGGCAGCCACTGTTGACGGGCACTAAGCATAGCTGTCAACCCTCCCTTTTTTGGCGGGAAACTCCCTTATTCCAATGCCGTTTCCCGCTGCTATCCCGGATTGTTGATATCCCTTAAATTTCCTGGATTTCAAAGGAAGCAGCTCCTCTCCCTCCCTGCCAGCCAGGGAGGCTCCTCAGCTGCGTTGCTCAGCTGCCAATAAGGAGTCTGAGACCGACTGGGGGCGGAGCTTGCATGCCTTGTGCAGCCAGACCCTCACGCCCAACCAGCCTGCCTGCCTGCCATCTATGTGCTCGCACTTTCGCTCGCCCGTTCGCGCGCAGCCTCTGGAGCGCAGGGTGGCGAGGCTACTTGGTGCCATTGCACCGCCCTCGCGGCATCCCGAAAAAATCCCTTATTTTCAAATCCGAAAGTTGACAGCTATGGTCTTGTCATCTGGGCTCCCCAAAACCTCCATATACACTGCCCAGGCTTGCGACCCGGGGAGGTCACTTTGGTGCCGTTAACAAAGCAGTTTTACTTCACCCCCGGAGGCGCACTCCATTGTCTCCAGAGACAAACACAAGCCAACATAGAGCCTTAAACCCATGGTGTGAATGTGGCCCAAGCCTTTTCCTCTTCCCCTTGCTACCTGATCCGTTTACAACGAAGATGGATGCTGGAGAAGTCGGATAGAGGGAACTTTTCCCCACCTTTTTGTAACACTGGAACTTGCAGACATCCCATGATGCTGAAGGTTGGAAGATTCAGGACAGATAAAAGAAAGGACTTCACACAGTGCACAGTTGAACTATGGAACTCCCTCCCACAAGAGTCCCAACTTGGATAGCTTTAATTCCAGTTACAGGTAGATAGCCGTGTTGGTCTGCCATAGTCGAAACAAAAAAGAAAATTTCCTTCCAGTAGCACCTTAGAGACCAACTAAGTTTGTTCTTGGTATGAGCTTTCGTGTTCATGCACACTTCTTCAGATACTTATTATTCAAAAAGTGAACTCCTGTTCATGTGGAGGAAGCCTAAAAGGCCATTAACTTACGTCTAACTCTTTCTTGAATTGTCCCGCTTATAAATCAAATTGCCCCCTTGTGCGGGCGTGGGTGCCCCACGTACCACATCCTAGAAGGGTCTCAGCCCCCTTAACAAACTACATCTCCCAGAATACTTTAGGCAAAGCCATGAATGTTCAAAGTAGTATGAGTTACAGCTAGGTAGCCGTGTTGTTTTGTCATAGTCAAAACAAAATAAAAAATAAAAAAATTCCTTCCAGTAGCACCTTAGAGACCAACTAAGTTTGTTCTTGGCATGAGCTTTCATGTTCATGCACACTTCTTCAGATACACTGAAACAGAAGTCACCAGACCCTTATATATAGTGAGAGGGTGGGAGGGGTATTACTCAGAAGGGTAGTGGGAATACCCCTCCCCACTCTCTCACTATATATAAGGGTCTGGTGACTTCTGTTTCAGTGTATCTGAAGAAGTGTGCATGAACACGAAAGCTCATACCAAGAACAAACTTAGCTGGTCTCTAAGGTGCTATTGGAAGGATTTTTTTAAATTTTGGATAGCTTTAAGAGAGGATTAGACAAATACCTGGAGGACAAGGGCTATTGATGGCAACTAGCCATGAAGGCTGAGCTCTGTCTCCACAGTTGGAGGCCGTAATGCTTGCTGGAAACTGCAGGAAGGGAGAGATATATCAGCAGCGGTAGCCAGAACGCTATCAAGCACAGCTTCACTATCATGAGGACTAGCAACGAAAAACCAAAACCAAAAAGAAACTTTGATTCAGAGGGAGATGCAGGAAAATCTTCTTAAAATGCCGGGGATTGAATTACTGCCTGGAAAAAGCAGGTCCTTTGAAAACAGCCGAGCTCCCTCCTCCTTCCTGCGGTTTGGAGCCTTGCAGCCCTGACGGGGCTTTCCTCCAAAGGGTTAAGCTGACAGAGCGTTGCTTTCCTAGAAAGAGCAGGAAAGGGATGCCAAGGAGCATTAAGGAAGGGGTGGGTGGGAAAAGGAGGGTGTTGTTGCTGCACCCCTGGCCTCCTTTGCAGCTGCAGGAGAGAGTGGAGGGCAGAAAGAAATCCTGAATTTTGGAAGCTGCATGGACAGCTGACTGGGTAAAAAGGATGGGGAGAAGCTGGTTCCAATAAAGGGGGTAGGAAGCAGAAAAGGGAAGGGGGAGGGGCCTCCCCAAGGACCCCCAAACTCATCATACATCCCATTCCCTTCTCTTTTTTGCATCCCAGTGTCAGGGGCTCCTTTTCCACTCAGCTGCTCCCTGATTTGACATGCGAAGAAGATCCAAGTGGGTGGATCCTCCAGACAGCGTTTATTTCTCTTAGGGCAGGTGGGGGCCCCGCTTTGTTTCAGCCCATGGGGTGCCACCCCTTTGCGGCTGCCTCCTAGGGGCCACTGACAAGTGTGATGGGCAGGACCAGAGGGAAAGTAGATGTGATTTTCTTTTTAGCTATGTGTATAAGGGGAGGGGTGGTACCTCTGGTGGGGGGCATGCCATGCTCCAGGGGCCGTTTGCCCACCTTTGGTCCCCAACCTGCACTCAGCTCTCACCTGTGCCTCCTAGAAGCTGTCAGCATGCAACAGCAGCCGCAATCCTGGGAAACGTATTTGACTGGCCGACGAAACCAGGTGAGCGTAGCCCAGGGGTTGGCAAGGCTTACCGGCCATGGGCCAGATCGTCCATGGGCTGGACCGGCTCAGCGAATGCCGGAAATCGCATTTGCGCATGTCCGCAGCGCCAAAATTTGCTTCTGCGCATGCCCAGACGCCGAAAATCGTGCCTGTGCAGAAGCGATTTTCAGCGTCTGGGCATGCGCATAAGCGATTTCTGGTATCTGCACGTGCGCAGACGCGCTTTCCGGCGCCGCTCGGGGAGTCCCTGCGCCACGCTGCGCTGGTTTAACGCAGCGCGCGGGGGACTCACTGAGCGGGTGGCTCGGTTCGGGGGCGGCTCATGGACCGTTAAAATGGTCTTTGTGGGCTGGATCTGGCCCATGGGCCGTACGTTGCCAACCCCTGACGTAGCCAATGGGTCTCAAACCCTCGGTGAGTTAGGGACTTATCCTGCAAGTAAAGACAGGCTCCGTGGAACAGATGAGACCAATAATGGGCCCAACAGTCAAGAAGGCGGTTTCTGCACATGCTGTAGAGGGAAGTGAGGGAAAGATGGGGTTCGTCCACCTCGGAAGGCTTCCCATCTAGGAGAAGGAAAGCTCTGATCCTAAACCTCCGCTGCCTTGCGGGAAATATTCGGGAGAAGAAAAGGCTCGGGAGCAAACCCTACACAAATCCGGAGTGGAGTCCCTAAGGCGGCTGGATGGCGCCTTGTTTGCCTCCTTCCAAGCTGGCACCAAACATATTGCTCTGCTTTCCTTTGGAGCACATCAGTGAGGCCGAGAGACGGGTCTTGTCGTCTGGGCAGCCCAGGATCTGCAGACACGCTGCCCAGGCTTGCACCCCGGGGAGGTCACTTCGGTGCTGCTAGCGTAGTGGTTTGACCTCACCCACAGAGGCGCACTCCATTGTCTCTCGAGACAGCCGGATGCCAGCCAGCCGCAGTTGCTCATCCTAACCTACCTCTGTTGTGGGGATAAAACAAAGAGAGGGGGATGCTCATAAGCCACCCTGATTCTTTAAGAGTTCTGGGATCCGATGGAGACGATCTTATGTCAGGCGCTGACAGTTCACCTTGTGCTCGTTCTCCTTTTCCTTTCTCGTTGATCTCTTCCCCCGTTTTTGTAGGTCGACGCACCTCTTTTGCGTGAGGGATGAAAATGGAGGAGCAAGAACTTGCAGGTCCCACCTCAGCGGAAGGAAAAGGAAAAGCCCTTCACGTCCTCCAGGCTAGGGGTGTCGGGGAATTCCTGCAGAGGAGACCTCGGGGAGCCATGAAGCAGGAACCAGCCGAGGACTCCCTCCATCACTGGGAAGCCCAGTGGCGGGAGTTCCTGAGGACGGTGGAGACCCCCAAAGAAGTGTGCTGGGCATCCCCTCTGCCACCAGAAGAGCCCAGCCCCTGGGACGACGCCAAGGCCTTCCTGGCCTCCTTCGAGCAAGTGGCCGAAGCCTGCCGGTGGCCTATGGAGGACTGGACGGCCCACCTCCTGCCGGCCATCAGCGGAGAGGCCGAGCGGGCCTTTATCGGCTTGGAGGCCAGAGACAGGGAGGATTATGGGAAAGTGAAGGCGGCCATCTTGCGAGGGGACGCCATGAAGCGGGAGAAGAACCGGCAGCGCTTCCGGCGCTTCTGCTACCAGGAGGCCGAGGAGCCGAGAGGGGCTTACAGGCGGCTCCAGGAACTCTGCCGCCGGTGGTTGAGATTCGAAAGGCACTCCAAGGAGCAGATCCTGGAGCTGCTGATCCTGGAGCAGTTCCTGGCTATTCTGCCACCAGAGATCCAGGGCTGGGTGAGGGAATGTGGCCCAGAGACCTGCTGCCATGCTGTCACCCTGGCGGAGGATTTCCTGCTGAGGCAGCGAGAGGCCGAGAGGCAGGGAAACCAGGTGAGGCCACTTGGCAGGGTTCGTTGCCAGGTTGCAGATGAGACATATTGAAGTTAGTGGTGTTGTAAGTGCCATAGTAGTGTGGCACAACCTCACAACCACAGAGAGCTAGCGTGGCGTAGGGGTTAGAGTGTTGGACTAGGACCTGGGAGACCAGGGTTCAAATCCCCACTCAGCCATGATGAAGTTCTCTGGGTAACCTTTAAAATTCCTAATACAAAAGCCTCTGGTTATTTTAAACATTTTTTTCAATCTATATATATAAAATCGTTCAAGTTTGATGTTTGTTAACAATCGTCTTTCTCCCTAACCCCTTGATCGATTCCGTTCAAATTTGGACACAACGTTCCATGCCCATATGGGAGTGATCATATGTACTTACATTGCACAAATACCACACCTTTCCCAGGTAAAAATGTGATTTTGTGCAAAAATGTCCAGTGGACATTAAACAGCACAGCACAACACACCTGTTTCTGACCCCTTCTCCTCCTTTCCTGACATCACTACCACCATCCAATCGACAGACAGACAGCCCACAAACACTACTGCTGGCTCCACTGGTGGGTATAGAGCCATGCCGGGAGGAATAGTAGTAATAAACAGTTGTAGAAACAAAGACAAAAACGGGAGGGGCAAACGGAGAACACATAGACTGAACTTCAACGAGATAAGGTATAAGTAAGGATACGCTTCCTCTTTCATACTGTATCTTACTTTTCCATTTCACCAAATCAGCCACAGCAAGGAGTGGCCGGGTCAGCTAGTTCATTATATATCATTTCCCAGAATGCTTTTATTCCCTTACATATCCACCACATATGATAAAAGGTGCCTTCTTTTCTTTACATTTCCAACAGATATTTGTACCTGATATTTGCTAACTTACTTGGTGTTAAATACCAACCGTACATCATTTTCATTTAATTTTCCTTCAACGTACAGCATGCCGTGAATTCACGGCAAGTTCGCTGGGTGACCTTGAGCCAGTCACTGTCTCTCACCCTAACCTACCTCGCAGGGTTGTTGTGGGGGTTAAATGAGATGGGGAAGAGCCACGCACGCCACCTCGAGCCCCTTGGAGGAGAAGGTGCAATAAATAAAAACCATAAATTATAAGTTCAACTACTCCATCAGGTTTTCTCTATAAGGAGTTCTATTTTCTAGGGAAACTCAATCCTAATTTGACCGTCAGGATTTTTTTTTTGGGGGGGGGAGAATAATTAACCCTTTATTACTCACCTTCCTGACCCTGTTGCATGCTTGTTTTTATTTAAGCCATTTATATGCTGCTTAACTGCAGTAGTCTCTAAGTGGTTTTCTAAGATACAGTACAGGAAATGTAAACATCAGTTAAAAGTATAAAATCAGGCTTGCCTGCTGGAATTAAAAAAAAAATAACTTCAGGGAGCACTGGAAGTTCAACAGGGAATATGTGCTGGCGGTAGTCTGTCCCCATCAAC
Organism: Darevskia nairensis; assembly: GCA_034642065.1. NCBI lineage: Eukaryota > Metazoa > Chordata > Lepidosauria > Squamata > Lacertidae > Darevskia > Darevskia nairensis. The sequence continues at coordinate 17,544 of JAWWNI010000093.1, forward strand.
AGTCTGCATTTTACACCAGCTGGAGCCTCCAGACCAGACCCAAGAATGTCCCCACATGGAGCACATTGAAATAATTGCGTCTGGAGGCTGTCGACGCTTGGATCACTGTGGTCAGACTACCCCTGTCCAAGAAGGGCTGCAGTTCGCTCCCTGACAACAGCTGGTAAAAGGCACTGCTAGCCACAGAGGTTACCTCAGCTTCCTGTTCTCTAAATGCTTGGGGATGATGGGACTTTTAGTTCAGCAAAAAACAGAGGTTCACGGGTTCCTCATCCCTGATATAGGAGACTGAGAGAAGAGGAAGAGTTTGGATTTGATATCCTGCTTTATCACTACCCGAAGGAGTAGTGGCTAACATTCTCCTTTCCCTTCCTGCCCCACAACAAACACTCTGTGAGGTGAGTGGGGCTGAGAGACTTCAAAGAAGTGTGACTAGCCCAAGGTCACCCAGCAGCTGCATGTGGAGAAGCAGGGAATCGAACCTGGTTCACCAGATTACGAGTCTTAACCACTACACCACACTGCCACATTACCGCTCTTAACCACTACACCACACTGGCTCAGAGGCTTCATGGGCACCAGGGGGAAACCTCAAGGGTGCCTCTGCACCCAAGGGTGCACCATATTGGCAAACGCTCTACAAGATAGGGGATGAGGATTTTGTTGATGTGTGACTAGCCCAAGGTCACCCAGCAGCTGCCTGTGGAGGAGCGGAGATGCGAACCCGGTTCCCCAGATTACGAGTCTACCGCTCTTAACCACTACACCACACTGGTTCTCCAGTGAGGAGAGGAGAGGAGAGGAGAGGAGATAGCCACCTTCAAACAACTGAAGGGCTGTAACATGGAAGAGGGAGCATGCTTGTTTTATCCTGCCCTGGAGGGTAGGACCCGAACCAATAGATTCAAGTTACAAGGAAGGAGATTCTGACTAAACATCAATAATAACTTTCTGACAGTAAGAGCTGTTTGACATTGGAACAGTCTCCATCGGGAGGTTGTGGACTCTCCTTCCTTGGAGGTTTTTAAGCAGAGGTTGGGTGGCCATCTGTCTTGGATGCTTTAGCTGAGTTTCCTGCATTGCGTGGGGTTGGAGTCCCTTCCAATTCTACAATTCTATGATCTCAAAAAGGTTCTTCTCTGCTGTTTCAGGTGGTCTTTGAGAAGGCAGCTCTGAGTTCCTCTGAGGCAGGCCAGGCCACATCTGATGTCGAGCAGAGGCAGCTGTGCAGGGAGGCCAAGCAAGAATATGATGACGACATCAACGAGGAAGAGGCCGGCCTGCTGGGTAAGGAGGGACGAGCCTTCTTCCGCCCAAGTTCTTCAGCATTCTGTAGTTGCTCCCTTGACTGACCTCTGCATTGCAGGGGGCTTGGGCTAGATGCTACAACAGGCAGAAAATTCATAAAGTGGTCAGCCAAGACCCGATCTTCAAGTGCTTCACAGGACAAGACGTTTGGGGAGTCACCCCTGCTTTATTGCTTTGTAGATCAGAATTGTGGAACTCTAGATGTTGCTGGGGACGCGGGTGGCGCTGTGGTCTAAACCACAGAGCCTAGGGCTTGACGATCAGAAGGTTGGCGGTTCGAATCCCCGCGACAGGGTGAGCTCCTGTTGCTTGGTCCCTGCTCCTGCCAACCTAGCAGTTCGAAAGCACATCCAAGTGCAAGTAGATAAATAGGTACCACTCCGGCGGGAAGGTAAACGGTGTTTCCGTGTTCTGCTCTGGTTCGCCAGAAGCGGCTTATTCATGCTGGCCACATGACCCAGAAGCTGTACGCCGGCTCCCTCGGCCAGTAAAGCGAGATGAGCGCTGCAACTCCAGAGTCGTTCGCGACTGGACCTAACGGTCAGGGGTCCCTTTACCTTTACCTTTTAGATGATAACTCCCACCAGACCTGACCATTGGCAGTGCTTGCTGGGAGCTGTAGTTCACCAGCATCAGGAGGGCTGCAGCTTTTCCATTCCTCACCTATTTGCTAAGGATCACCTCTGCTAATTAGAGTCTCTTGCTAGTCCTTTGCCTTTATCCCAGCAGGAGCTGTGTGGGACGGCGAGATCGAGGTGGAGCCAGACGTAGCATCTTCAGAAACACTTCTGCATCAGGAGGTGGAAGAGCACTCTGAAGATCGGGGCAGGCCAAACAGGCAGCCGAGAAGGAATCTGGAACCTAACGAGAAGAGGAGGAATAAGTCCGTCGCCATTCAGGTTGGCAACTTCCACGAATTCCTCGGCCAGCAAAAGGGAAAGAGGCCGAACAAGTGCCTTGTGTGTGGCAAAAGCTTCAGCTGCCAATCGAGCCTGAAGGCCCATCAGAGAGTCCACACGGGCGAGAAACCATACAAGTGCTCCGAGTGCGGAAAGAGCTTCATCCAAGTGTCAAACCTTACCGCACACAAAAGAACCCACACAGGGGAGAAGCCCTACACCTGCTCGGAGTGCGGGAAGAGCTTCAGCCGGAGCGACCACCTGACTTTACATCAGAGGACGCACACGGGGGAGAAGCCGTACATGTGTGCCGAGTGCGGGAAGAGCTTCAGCCAGAGCACGGACCTCACCTCACACCAGAGAATCCACACCGGAGAGAAGCCTTACAAATGCTTGGAGTGCGGGAAGAATTTCAGCCGGAGTTACCGCCTCACGATCCACCAGAGGATGCACACAGGAGAGAAGCCGTATAAATGCCTGGAGTGTGGCAAGAGCTTTAGTCGGAGCGACCATCTCACTTCGCATAAGAAAATGCACCCGGGGGGGAAATCATAAAAACGAAGCTCTTCCCACACATAGAACAGTCACGACTGCCCTGTCTGATAACCCTCTCACAGTGGAGAAACTGTATAAATGCTCAGAGTTTAGGAAAAAAACAACACCACCACAACCTGTTACAATGGAACCTCTGTTTTCGAATGTAATCCGTTCCGGAAGATCGTTCGACTTCCAAAACGTTCAAAAACCAAGGCACAAAGGGCGGTTGAAAAATAATTTCCAACGGAGAAAATTGAAAAAACCTCAGCAGAAGCCGTTCAACTTCCAAGGCGCGTTCAAAAACACTTATCCAGCGAGCAATTAAATTGCCAAAGGAGGCAGTATTCCAGCTGATTTTCAGATACATAAAAGTTTTGTGTCAGCAGTCACCTTATGTAAAAACTACATAAAAAGAGAGTTTTCCTTGATAATTTTTTTTTAAACATTATGTACTGTTATATTCACCTCGTATTTATTTAAGCAGGCAGCAAACTGTCCTTTACAGATCTTTCTCCTCTGGATAGATTTGCATGCTGATATGTTAATGTGTTCAGGATTGTTGTTTTTAAGCAACAACAACAACAATAAACAACGTTAAAACATTTCTCAGAGGAGGTTGTGCTTTGTCGGAGTGATTCCCAGAGGCAGTAATGCTTCTGAATACCAGTTGCTAGAAACTACAGGAGGGGAGATTTGCTGCTACACTCAGGTCCTGCTTCCAGGCTTCCCATCAGGTCATCTGCTCAGCCCCTGTGAGAAAATGATGCTGGACTAGATGGGCCCTTTGGCCTGATCCAGCTGCCAGGCTCTTATGCTCTTATATGTGGTATGTGAGCTGGATTCAGGTGGCCTGCGGCAGTACCTGTGGATATGTGATTGAAGCCAGGACGTGACACATTCCATCTCATTCCAAACATGGATAATAATAATAATAATAATAATAATAATAATAATAATAATTTTATTATTTATAACCAACCCATCTAGATGGGTTTCCCCAGCCACTCTGGGCGGCTCCCAACAGAATATTAAAAACACGGTAAAACATCAAACATTAAAAACTTCCCTAAACAGGGCTGCCTTCAGGTGTCTTCTAAAAGTCAGGTAGTTGTTTATTTCCTTGACATCTGCTGGGAGGGCGTTCCACAGGGCGGGCGCCACTACCGAGAAGGCCCTCTGCCTGGAATTGTAAAAAAAAGGTAAAGGACCCCTGGACGGTTAAAGTCCAGTCAAAGGCGACTATGGGATTGCGGTGCTCATCTCACTTTCAGGCCAAGGGAGCCGGTATTTGTCCACAGACAGCTTTCCGAGTTATGTGGCCAGCAGGACTAAACCGCTTCTGGCACAACGGAACACTGTGATGGAAACCGGAGTGCATGACTAGGCATGATTTCTAATTGCCTTTTAATATTACGTTTTATGGTATTACCTGTTTGAATACTTTAAAATGTAAATTAGAAAATTAATAAAAATTAATTTTAAAAAACAGTTAAAACCAGCTATATGGAACATCCAAGAAATAAATAAATAGCTAGCACCAAGAAGAAGCTGAAGACAGATCGAAACACATATCGACATCCTATGTATCCGGGTAGGATTGTCTAAACAAGAATGTTTTGAGCAGGAGCTGAAAAGAAAACAGTTGAAGGCCTTGCCTGCCAGTGTCAAGAGGCAGGGAGTCTCAAAGAGCCACACTGAAAGATGGATTTCTTACAAGTGCTGAACGGGTGTTACGGGGCATTTGTAGCAGTGTCAGTGCTGCAGGTTGAAGGTGCCGAGTGGGCATATATGGGGCAAAACGGTATCGCAAGTGAGCTGGTCTCAAGTTGCTAGGGGCTTTATATACTAATGGCAACACCTTGGGAGAAGAAAAGGCTAAGGAGTAAACCCTAGACAAATCTGGAGTGGAGTACCTAAGGACGTTGGGTGGTGCCTTCAGCAACTCCTGCTGGTGCCAAACGCCTTGTTCTGCTTTCCTTTCAAACCAGAGGTCTGCCCAGATGTATTGCTCTGCTTTCCTCTGGACCAGATCAGCAAGGCCAAGAGGGGGGTCTGGTCCATAGCTGTCAACCCTCCTTTTTTTTTTGCGAGAAACTCCCTTATTCCAATGCCGTTTCCCACTGCTATCCCGGATTGTTGATATCCCTTAAATTTCCCGGATTTCAAAGGAAGCAGCTCCTCTCCCTCCCTGCTGGCCAGGGAGGCTCCTCAGCTGCATTGCTCGGCTGCCAATAAGGAGTCTGAGACCGACTGGGGGCGGAGCTTGCATGCCTTGTGCAGCCAGACCCTCACGCCCAACCAGACAGACAGCCTGCCCACCATCTACGTGCTCGCTCTTTCGCTCACCCGTTCGCGCACAGCCTCTGGAGCGCAGGGTGGCAAGGCTACTTGGTGCCATTGCACCGCCCTCGCGGCATCCCTTGTTTTCAAATCCGAAAGTTTGGAAAAAATCCCTTATTTTTAAATCCGAAAGTTGACAGCTATGGTCTGGTCGTCTGGGCAGCCCAGCCCCAGGACCTCCATACACGCTGCCCAGGCTTGCACCTGGCTCGGAGTGGTCACTTCGGTGCTGCTAAAAAACACAGGAGGCAGCAGTTGCAAGTTACCGGTCTCTGCAGCCACAGCAAGCAGGCGCTGCGATTCTCCACCCCCCCGGAGGCGCACTCCATTGTCGACAGATGCCAACAAAAATTGCATTTTAATTATTTGCATTCTGTGAGCCGCTCAGATAGCCTTGCCAGAGCCCCAGAAACTCAGTCATTAATTTTGTTGCAAAAGGAACAAAACGCTGAAAGCTTGTGCGAGATCTTTCTCCCCGGTACGCGCGTCTTTACGCAGCCACCTTTCTCCCCCGTCTCTAACCAGGAGGATGTCAACACCAGACGCCCCTCCCTGCTTCTCTGTCTCCTCCTCCGGAAACGGCCTTTTCACACGCTCTTTCTCTCTCCCACCCCAGCTTCTACGATCAGTTTTTCTTCTCGAAAGTCTAGTGTGTGTGTGTGTGTGTGTGTGTGTGTGTGTGTGTGTGTGTTTTAGGTGGGGGCGCGCGAGAGGTTCCCAGGCGAACAGCCGGGTTCTTGGTGAGTTACAACTTTGAGCTGCAAGCGGGGGATGGAAGACAATTGATCCTCAAGGTGGGATGTGGGGAGGAAGAGGGAAATGTTGCATCGTTTCATGTAGCGGCCAGAGAGGGGCTCGATGGGGTGGTGGGTTGAGTAATTTCTTTGCATTGTCTCCTAATGTCACAACCTCAGTGTGCAGACCTGAACAGGCGTGCGTGTCTTGGAAAGATTCCGGAAAGGATAACCAAAATGATCCGGGCGATGAAACAGCTCTGCTGTGGAAAAAAGATTAGGAATACATCTAGGGCTTTTTTATTTTGGAGAAAAGGCAAGTCAGGGGTGTGGAACCTGGTTGAAGGTGTCTAGGATTATGTATGTATGGCTAGCTGGTTGGCTGTTGTAACCTTTCTCTTTCTGAACCAGGTTTTATTACGGCAGACGATCAATGTACAATCTACATGCCCAAAATGCCACGAACATCAGTGTTTAAAATAGTTAATTTTTAAAACATTTCTAAAATGAAACCATGTTACTACTACAGAGCCGAATAACTATTATAACTAGATGGAAAAGGTGCTTAATAATGGGAGCAGATACTTCGACGGGCCTCTGACTTGTTCTTCATTTCCTTTAAAGCTTTTTCTTGTCATTTTCCCCATAAAATGCATTCATCTTCAGAAATATGTGCAATCAGTTCCTTGCCTTGAAACTCCTGATTCCCTTCTGATATAATAAGTTGCCAGGCTCCACTATTTTATACTTTTTCTTAAAAAGCCAATGAAATTCTGGGCTGCATCAATAGGAGTATAGCATCTAGATCAAGGGAAGTAATAGTACCACTGTATTCCGCTCTGGTCAGACCTCACCTGGAATACTGTGTCCAGTTCTGGGCACCACAGTTCAAGAAGGATACTGACAAGCTGGAACGTGTCCAGAGGAGGACAACCAAAATGGTCAAAGGCCTGGAAACGATGCCTTATGAGGAACGGCTTAGGGAGCTGGGTATGTTTAGCCTGGAGAAGAGAAGGTTAAGGGGTGATATGATAGCCATGTTCAAATATATAAAAGGATGTCATATAGAGGAGGGAGAAAGGTTGTTTTCTGCTGCTCCAGAGAAGCGGACACGGAGCAATGGATTCAAACTACAAGAAAGAAGATTCCACCTAAACATTAGAAAGAACCTTCTGACAGTAAGAGCTGTTCGACAGTGGAATTTGCTGCCAAGGAGTGTGGTGGAGTCTCCTTCTTTGGAGGTCTTTAAGCAGAGGCTTGACAGCCACCTGTCAGGAATGCTTTGATGGTGTTTCTTGCTTGGCAGGGGGTTGGACTGGATGGCCCTTGTGGTCTCTTCCAACTCTATGATTCTATGATTCTAAACCTCTCTCCCTCCTTAAACATCGTTTAAGAACATTTAACTTTCTTACATGCTGTCTAATATTAGGTTTCTAATATTTTCCCCATGCCTTTGCGTAAAGGAGTCTTGCTCGATCTTGTTGACTTGCTCTTGTCATTCATTATACAGACTCACAAACACAGTGGAGAGATCAGCCAAAGTGTCACCAGGATGAAAATGGAGGAGCAAGACTCTTTGAACTGCATGATGAACACTGGGTTTGGAGGGGCAGGAGCAGCCCCCCATGCCCCACAACCAAAGAGCGCCAGGGAATTCCCCCTAAGGAGGCCGGAAGAACAGATCAAACAGGAAGAGGACGAGGGAAAGTTTCATAGGTGGGAAACCCAGTGGGAGGAATTCCTGAAGACAGCGGAGTCCCCCCACTCAAACTGGGGGACCCCACGGTTGCCGGTGGAGCCCACCCCCTGGGACGACGCCAAGGCCTTCCTGGCCTCCTTCGAGCAAGTGGCCGAAGCCTGCCGGTGGCCCCAGGAAGAGTGGGTGACCTGGCTCCTGCCGGCCCTCTGGGGAGAAGCCGAGCGGGCCTTCAGCCGGCTGGAGGGCCGGGACAGAGAGGATTATGGGAAAGTGAAGGCGGCCGTCTTGTGGCAGGACGCCATGCGGAGGGAGAAGCAGCGCCAGCACTTCCGGCGCCTCTGCTACCAGGAGGCTGAGGGGCCGAGGGGGGCCTACAGCCGGCTCTGGGAGCTTTGCCACGGGTGGTTAAGGGTCGAGAAGCACACCAAGGAGCAGATCCTGGAGCTGCTGGTTCTGGAGCAGCTCCTGACCATCCTGCCACGGGAAATGCAGAGCTGGGTCAGGGAGCACAGCCCTGAGACCTGCGCCCAGGCGGTGGCCCTGGCCGAGGGGTTCCTCCTGAGGCAGCAGGAGGCCGAGAGAGAGGAGAAACAGGTGAGGCCGTTTCACAGCTGCCTCACTTCGAGTCAGACTATCGGTCCATCTAGCTCAGTGTTGCTTGACACGGGCTGGCAGCAGCTCTATAGAATACTTATTTTGCATGTTTTGTCTTGTATTTTATTCTGTGAACCACCCTGAGAACTTTCGATGAAGGGCGGAATATGAACCTAATAAGTAAATAAATAAGATTTCAGACTGGGCGTGGTTCCCAGCCCTATGTAGAGATGCCAGGGATTGGGACCTGCACACAAGGCAGATGTAGAAGGTAGAAAGTTCAGTCCCCTGGCAGCATTTCCAGATGAAGCTGGGAATGTCCGCTGCCTGAAATGGCGGAAAGCTGCTGCCAGCCAGTGTTGACAATACTGAGCTAGGTAGACCAATAGTCTGACTCTGTATGAGGCAGCTACCTATGTAGCCAATGTGGAGTTTGACCATTCCTACAGGCAGAGCCGTAGGTAGGTGATCTTGCGCCCCTGGCAGAACCGTCCAGATTGTGCCCCCTAGCCACGGACAAATTAGTTCTTCTTTCTACCTCTTCTCCAACCCCCCCATTCAATTCACCCAATAATAATAATAATAATAATAATAATAAATAATTTATTTCTACCCCACCCATATGGCTGGGTTTCCCCAGCCACTCTGGGTGGCTTCCAACAAAAGTTTTAAAAAACCATTTCTTATGAGGCAATAATCAATATTTATATTTATGAACATATTTTAGCCGTTTTTGTGCCCCCCCATCGCCTGTGCCCCTGGTGAGGGCCCACCTCACCACCCCCTAGCTACGGCCCTGCCTACAGGGCAAGATCTTAAATTTAAAAAGGGAGGCGGAAATAATTTTAATTCACAAATTTCAGTACCATAAAGAACAACAATAGCAAAACAAACAGTTGCAGATCCCTGATGTGTTGCTGTGACAGTATATGATTGGAAAGAAGCGATGAGCATAAAAATTGGGTAAGCAGTAAAAAAACCTGGTATCAGACACAGCCCCTCCCAAATCCAGGGTGGGTAGTTGGACCTTGTGGGACTCTCAAGGGGATCATTTACCAAACAAAGCCAAATTTGGTACAAAAAGAGTTTATTAAGTGCTCTTTAAAGTCACACATACTGTAAAGAGCATTTCAAAAATTGAAGGAACAATAATTCAGGGTGGATTTGATTTAAATCAAATTGATTTAAATCACGATTTAAATCACGATTTAAATCACTAGTCAGTAAGGCTTGATTTAAATCACTAGTCAGTAAGACTTGATTTAAATATTTTTTTTACAGAAAGACTCATTCTTGCTGGTATAATCTCAATATTTACAACCATATGAAGGTTTCATTTTTGGAATAATAACTTTTCAGAGTAGTTTTTACAGTTATATCAAAAATTACTGATTTGGTTATACTACTAGAAATACATAGACAGATAATTATGAAATTATGGTGAGGTTTAATAAGTTAACTGTTTATATTTGGACAACTTTTCTGCTGTACTTTATTGGAAGGAGAAAAATAATCATTTCCTTAATAACCATTTAAACAATTTATTTAACTAAAACAATTACATGATAGCATATGTATCCATGTTTGTTAATTGATGTGATTAAACATTTAAAAAAAAACTTAGACTGAGTTTTAGCACACTTGATAAACTTAAAACAAATCCTTATTTCCTGATGAATAGCCTTTGGACTACAATGTAACTTAAATAGAAGACTATATTTAGAAAGATTTTTCCTCTAAAAGCATTTTATTTTAAAAATCCAATTTAAATCAAAAAAATCCGATTTAAATCAAAAAAATCCGATTTAAATCAAGAAAATCTGATTTTTTTTGATTTTTTTAAAAAAATCATTGATTTTTATCCACCCTGCAATAATTTAAGTTTCTAAACATGACAGAAAAGCATTTAAAAATCACCAAAGTGTACTGTACATACATTTTCTAAGACTCTGGGGGAGAACTCGAAGAAGGTTCCTCTTCCACTCTTTGCTTCTTGCTGAAGAACCTGTCCATGGCCTGCTGCTTCATCCGCCTTTTCAGCACCTCCCTGAAAGACGACATGACCCTCGCATCAAAAGTGTTCGCAAGGTCACGTGTCACGTCCTTGTCAGGGTGGTGCAGCTGTGCAAAAGCCTGCACATCTTTCCACTTCTGGCAAATGTCCCTCAGTTCTTTGGAGGACAGCCGTTCCTCAGTTGCTTCCTCCTCTTCCAGCGAGGCCTGCTCCTGCGCAGCCTCTGCCTGCAGTTCGACCAGCTCCTGGGTGGTCAGCTCGTGGTCGTGCTCCTCCACCAGCTCGCTGACGTCCTCCTCTGTGACCTCCAGGCCCAGGGTCAGACGGTCCTTCATGGGCTTGTGGCCAGGCAACTTGGCCTCCTCCTGAGTGATGAAAGTCCTTTTGGGCATCCTCTTCCAAAACAGCCCGGTCTCGTCGCAGTTGAAGACCTGCTGTGGAACGTAGCCCTCCGTCGTCACAACCTCCAGGAACTCCGCTGCAAAGTCTTCAGCCGCAGGAACATCAGAACTGGCAGCCTCTCCATGCCTGACCACGCTGTGGATTCCAGATCTCGTCTTGAACCGGTCAAACCAGCCTCTGCTTGCCTTGAAGACTTCTGGCTCGCCTGAGGTTCCTGGCTGTTGCCGGACGAGGTCTGCGTGCAAGGCCTTGGCCTTCTCACAAATGACGGCCTCAGTCACTGTGTCCCCTGCACGCTGCTTCTCTTCTAACCAGATGAGCAGCAACTTCTCCACCTCCTCCAGAACAGCTGGGCGGTTCTTCACGATCCTTGTGACTCCCTTGGCTACATCAGTCGCAAGGATCTTCTCCCTCATCTTCAGGATGGTCCCGATGGTCGATGGATTCCTCCCGTACTCCCTGGCGAGGTCTGTCACACGCATTCCACCGTCGTGCTTCCGGATGATCTCCTTCTTCATTTCCAGCGTAACCTTCTCCTTCTTCCTCTCGCCGGCCTCTGCAGCAGCAGTCTTCTTGGGCCCCATGGCAGCACAGCTCCTACCTTCGCAAAACCCCCCCCCCAAAAAAATCAGTGCTTCACATCCAAAAAATTCAAAAGAACCAAACCTCCCAGAACCTTCCCACCCCCTACTGCTAGACTCCCAACCCACCCACCCCCCAAAAAGAAAACCACAAAAAGTTTGGTAAAAACAGCAGTGTCACCCAATGGTTGCAGAGCAACTCCAACTGGCAAAAAATTCAAAAGAAAACACCAAACCTCCCAGAACCTTCCCACCCCCTACTGCTAGACTCCCAACCCCCCCACCCCCCCAAAAGAAAACCACAAAAAGTTTGGTAAAAACAGCAGTGTATTGGGTATTAACGGTTTTAAGAAAAAGGAAACAAATTTGCAAGACGTTTTCGTCTTGCGAAGCAAGCCCATAGGGAAACTCGTCTTGCGAAGCAACTCAAAAAACGAAAAACTCTTTCGTCTTGCGAGTTTTTCGTCTTGCGAGGCATTCGTCTTGCGGGGTACCACTGTATATGGGAAGAAAAATCAGAGACTGTTTTCCAGCCGCCAGCTACTGTTGAGCTGTCTGCAGCAGGGAGGGGAAATAGGAGATGATAGGAGAAGAGGAGATTATGCAGGTGACACAATCAATTTTAAATTTTGTATCCTGTATGCTTTCATAATCGAAAGTCACTCTGGGACATTTTTGTAGTAAATGACAAATAAATGCATGTCATCCCCCATCATCTTGCCCCTTGTCTTCCATCCAGATCCTGATGCCGTTTGTGGAGGTGGCTGTGAGTTTCTCCGAGGCAGGCCCAGCCTCGGCCGACCTCAAACCGAGGGAGCCACGCCTGGAAACTAAGCTGGGAGGTGAAAGCGTCCTTTTGGGTAAGTCTGCTCCCTTGCCCTCGAGTCCTTGGATGTTCATTGAATCGTAAAGTTGGAAGGGACCCTGCAATGCAGGATCTCAGCTAAATCATTCATGCTCAGGTTTCTCCCCATCAAAGTTTAGCAGTCTCCTCAGTCTGTTTCACCTCAGACAGATCACACTAACACACACTGTCCTCAGCAGTATCCTGAAAAGTCTCTCAGCAGCAATTTTTCCTCACAAACACACATACACACACACACACACACACACAGAGAGAGAGAGAGAGAGAGAGAGAGAGAGAGAGAGAAGACAGAAAAACAGTTAAAAATGACAGTTACTTGAATAACAGTCACAACAGAATGGAATGCCTCTCTCATGTGACCAACAGTCAGCTAATCACATGAGAGCTACTGCCAAAGGAAAAACTCCATGCTAAAAATAAATATCATAATTCAACATAAGCTTCTTTTTCTTCTTTGGCGATCACTCGTAGCCGAGTAAGATTGTCTTCCATAAACACAGTTTTAACAGTAAGTGACTGTGGAGGCCAATTCTGGATCCACACGTCTTTCCACAGTGGGGACATAGGTTTCCGAGCGTGAGTTGATCATGGTGAGGGTTTGCCAAGTGTGTTTTCCTCTTAGCGCATTTCTCCCCTTCGTCCTGAGTTCGAGCGTCTTCAAAACCCATGACACCTTTGGTAAAGGCTGTTCTCCAATTGGAGCGCTTGCAGGCCAGTGTTTACCAGTTGTCAGTGTTTATACTACATTTTTTAGATTTGCCTTGAGAGAGTCTTTAACCTCTTTTGTTGACCACCAGCATTACGCTTTCCAGTTTTAAGTTCGGAATAGAGTACAGTGGTACCTCGGGTTACAAACGCTTCGGGTTACAAACGCTTCAGGTTACAGACTCCGTTAACCCTGAAGTAGTACCTCGGGTTAAGAACTTTACCTCAGGATGAGAACGGAAATGGCGCAGCGGCAGCGGGAGGCCCCATTAGCTAAAGTGGTACCTCAGGTTAAGAACAGTTTCAGGTTAAGAGCAGACCTCCGGAACGAATTAAGTTCTTAACCTGAGGTACCACTGTAGTTGCTTTGGAAGACGATAATCAGGCATCCACACAACATGACCACCAGGCCAACGAAGTTGATGTTAAAGAAACTTGCCCATTTTAGAAATTAAACTGTTAACATTATTTACAAGGTTGAAGTAATTGGCCTTATTCTCTAATTTGCCCCAGATTATGGACAAGGAGATGAAAGCAAAGAAAATAAATACCATCTTGAGGATCTAAAGCCCATGGAGCCTTCTCAAAGGAGAGCCAGAGAAAGCTTTCCTCAGGATCATGGGGAAGAGGGAGCCTTTGAGGATGAGCACGGACCTCGGGGGCAGCTGGCTGACCACTGCCTCGGGAGCGCGGTGATGGATCGATCCATTTCCTCCATGTTGGATGAGGAGGCCTTCCACGGGAGCCTCAGGTGGCAGAAATCGGACTCCCTCAGCGTCCCCGAGGAAGCTTTCCAGCAGGGCCCCGATTTCATGACGCATGGTGCTCAGGAGGGGTCCTACCAGTGCGCCGAGTGTGGGAAGGTTCTCAGCCGCAAGGACCATCTCAAGAGGCACCAGCAGATCCACACGAGGAAGAAGAAGCCCCACCAGTGCGCCTACTGCGGGAAGTGCTTCCGCCAGAGGTCGGACCTCATCTTCCACGAGAGGATCCACACAGGGGAGAAGCCGCACAAATGCTCCACCTGTGGGAAGAACTTCCGCAGCACTTGCCAGCTGATCGTCCATGAGAGGACCCACACCCGGGAGAAGCCCTACAAGTGCCCCGCCTGCGGGAAGAGCTTCAGCCAGAACGCCAACCTCACGGTGCACCTGAGGACCCACACCGGCGAGAAGCCCTACAAGTGCTCCGCTTGCGGGAAGACCTTCATCCAGAAATCACACCTCGTGAAACACGAGAGAATCCACACCAGGAAGAAGACGTGCAATTGCTTAGCTTGGAAAGAGCTTCCGCCGGAATGAGCTCCTTCCCGCCGCAACGGCCGCTTTGCTGAAGGAAAGAACTTCCGCCTCTGAGGTGTACCTCACGGAAGAAGCCGCAGGGAGGAGAACGGCACGAGCACTTCGTCTGGGAGACGAGTTTTGGTCGTGATTTTGTCTTTAGCGATCCTCAGATAACCCACCAGGAAGAAATATCCACCCAGAGCTGCCCATTGGGGCTGGTAGGCTGGAAAGCTGGGAGGTTGACAGTAGGTGGCGCCAGAGAGCCAAAGACAGGCAGAGCCAGCTAATTCTAGCTTCGCCCCAGTCTTCTTCCCTGCTGAGTTTGACAAGGGGCAAAACTGAGACTGAGAGAGCAGGGGCTGTAACTCAGTGGCAGAGCATCCACCTTGCATGTCCCAGGTTCAATCCCCGCCCTTTTCGGGTAGGGCTGGGAGAGAGTCTGGTCTGAAACCCTCAAGAGCTGCTGCCAGTCAGTGTGGACAATGCTGAGCTAGATGGACCCTGTGGTGTGACTCAATATTAGGCAGCTTCCTATCCTATCAGACTAGGGGGAGAAAGCTTAAAGGCAGGGCCACCTCCTGGGCTGGGTGGTAACTAAGCAGGGTGCTGAAGGAAGGTTGCCCGAATCGACCAGCCGTCAGTGTGTGGGGTCAAAATGAATTCACAGCAGCCTTTATGTATTACAAAAGGCACAAAGCAAAGTGGAATCCTTCCGGAAAAGGCCCTCTGTGCGAGTCTTCACTGACTGTGAATACCATCCAACTCGACTATGGGGAAACTATCCAGGCAGAGGAATCTGCTTTTCCTTGACTCTCCCTGAGTGTTCTAATACTCTCCTGGGATGCCCCACAGAGGACCTTAAGGTCCACGAATAACAATAGCTTAAGGGTCCCGGGCCCCAAAGAAACCAGATTATCCTCCACAAGGGCCAGGGCTTTTTCAGTGTTGGCTCCGACCTAGTGGAATGCTCTGTCCCACGAGACTAGGGCCCTGCGGGACCTGACCTCCTTCCGCAGGGCCTGTAAGACAGAGTTATTCCGCCAGGCCTTCAATCTAGCCTGATCTCCTATTCCAGGCATCCCCAAACTGCGGCCCTCCAGATGTTTTGGCCTACAACTCCCATGATCCCTAGCTAACAGGACCAGTGGTCAGGGATGATGGGAATTGTAGTCCAAAACATCTGGAGGGCCGAGGTTTGGGGGTGCCTGTCCTATTCCTTTTCCCCCTTCCCTTTTTTCTGAAGAAACCCTTCTGGGTCCCCACATTAAAATTCTTCCCTGGTCTCCCTACTGGCCTAGCAAGACTAACTTGGCCAGTTAGCCCTTGTGATCCCACTGATGTTTGTTTTTTATGCTGCTTTTAGCTGTTTTTTGAGTTGTTTTTAATCATTATTTTGTATCTGTCGTTAGCTGCCCCGAGCCCGGTTTTTGGACCGGGAAGGGCGGGGTATAAAAAAAAAATTATTATTACTACTACTAATAATAATAATTTTCAGTGGACCAATGGTTTGGAGTGCTAGACAACAAAAGAGAACTTCCATATGAAGAGGCAGTATACCATTGAATGACAGCTGCCGAGTGACAAACAGTGAAGAAAGGTTTCTGGATGCATCTGACTGGCATCCGGTTGGAGACAGAATGCTAGGCTTGGTGGCGATTCTGACCACCAATGCGGAGAACAGGTTTGTCAGAGCAGGTTGTCGGATGTGTAACAGCAGGGATCATTCAGTTAGTCACCCGAGGGTTAATTCCCCCCCCCCCAGTCAGTTAACCAAGTGGTTGCAGAGGTGTTGCTTAACCAGCCATGATCTTTGCTGAGGTAACACGTGCTCTGATTGGCTGTGCGATTCTGAGGGAGTTGTTCCCTGTACTTGGTTCGGCATTGTATGTCTTCCGGCTATGTACAAGGCTATGTACATGACCGAAACAAAACCCTCTGCTTTTTTCTCCTCAAATTATACCCTGTTCCTATTCAGTTTACTTGATAAAATACTATCTTTTTGCTCTGGACTCCATCTGCTTTATTCAAATCATTCCTCTAACAATCTAACTTTTCATTAAGAGCCATACATGCAGTATACATGTGGTGATACAACCCCTATCTCTGCCGTTGCATTTCAGCCACCAATCCAGTTATGGGTTTATTATTTTTATTATAACTTTTTACAACTCCATCCAGGTATACAGGTTTATCCGGGGTTCTTTTGCATTCATAAAATAATATTGGGAGGTGGGGAGGTCCTTGCCCCAAGGAGCTTGAAAGCAGGGGTGGGGAACATTTTTGAGGCCGAGGGCCACATTCACTGCTGGGGAATCTTTTGGGGGCCACATGCCACTGGTATGCAGGCAGGTTTTTGCATACATCCTCCAGGCAAGCAAGCGGCCTTATTGGAGTTCAAGGCTGCACTCCAGCCTAGTAAAAACACCCGAGGAGAGTGGGAAATACCAGTGAGGGATATTGACTGGGGAGTGTTCTGAGGGCCACATGGAGATGTCTGGGGGGCGCTTTTTGGCCCGCATTCCCCACTCCTGTTTCACAGCATAAATCCGAAGTGTGGCCTAACCTTTTAAATTACAAAAACCGCAGAGCGCTTTCCTTCTGAGGCTGACTATTTGAAATTGAGGAAGCAACACAATACAGTGGTACCTCAGGTTACATACGCTTCAGGTTACAGACTCTGCTAACCTAGAAATATTACCTCGGGTTAAGAACTTTGCTTCAGGATGAGAACAGAAATGGCGGCACAGCGGCAGGGGGAGGCCCCATTAGCTAAAGTGGTACCTCAGGTTAAGAATAGTTTCAGGTTAAGAACGTTTGCAGGTTAAGAACGGACCTCCGGAACGAATTAAGTACGTAACCAGAGGTACCACTGTAAAATACACGACTGCAAACAGTTCAAAGGGGACAACGGAATTTCGTTATATTCCAGAGGTTCAGGATGAGAGCCGGACTTCCGCCGGGCTCTCTTCGGCGTGGTTTCTTTTGTGCAGCATGAGGAGTGAGATCTGGCAGAAGCTTTCGCCACACTCTGAGCAAGCGTAGAGTTTCCTGCCGAGGTGGACCCGCTGGTGCCGGGTGAGGTGCGACTTGCAAACGAACCCCTTCCCGCAGTCGGGGCACCGGTGGGGCTTCTCGCCCGCGTGGCCGTGGCCGTGCTGAATGAGGCCCGAGCGCGAGCCGTACTTCTTCCCGCAGAGGGAGCAGGCGTACGGCTTTTCCCCGGTGTGGATCCTCTGGTGTCGGGTGAGGTCCGACATCCAGACGAAGCTCTTCTCGCACGCAGAGCAGTCGTACAGCGTGTTCCCTTTGTGGACTCTGCGGTGGCCGATCATGTGCTTCTTGTGAGCGAACCTCTCGCCACACTCGGTACACTGGTACATCATGGCCCCATCGCCGTTCTTCTCCTGCTTGAAGAGGCCCGGGTTTTTCAGTGCCTTGCCGATCACGACGCAGCTCTTGGGCTTGTGCTCTGGGAAGGTTCCAGCAAATATCTTCTTGCCTATTCCGCAAGGAACGGGTTTGCTCCCGGACTGCCTCTGCGGCCTACGAGGATCCCCAGAGGCTTTGGCGTGGTCCTCACAGAGGTCCTCTTCTGTCACACCTCCTGGAGACATCCCACATGGTTGATCCCGCAGCCGGTCGGAGGTTTCCTGGTGACTGGGGCTCTCTCCGTCCCCACTTGCCTGCCAAACACCTAGTGGAACAAAGAGAAAGAAAGAAAAGGATCCAGAGGGAGCCCTTTGGTCTTTTCTTTTTCTTTTAAATTATTTTTATTAAATTTTACATTACAAATTTAAATTCAAACATTAAACACCAGCTTCGACTTCCCTCCGCCCTTCGGTGGTTACCATTGTAAAAAATTTTCTTTTCAACCGCTTCCCTTAATTTTCTCTAATTTTTAAAAAAGAATCCATTTATACCAGGGGTCAGCAACCTTTTTCAGCCATGGGCCGGTCCACTGTCCCTCAGAGCATGTGGTGGGCCGGACTATTTTTTGGGGGGGGGGAATGAACGAATTCTTATACCCCACAAATAACCCAGAGATGCATTTTAAATAAAAGCACACATTCTACTCATGTAAAAACATGCTGATTCCCGGACCGTCCATGGGCCAGATTTAGAAGGCGATTGGGCCGCATCCGGCCCCCGGGCCTTAGGTTGCCTACCCCTGATTTATACCATAGTTTTTTGTACTTTACAAGCATTACTAAAATCCTGCCAAAGTCCTTAGTTGTTTACAATGTCCTCTTAAGTACGTTGTAAATTTTTCCCATTCCTTCTTAAAGTTATTCTCTTCCTGGTTTCTGACAAAGTCCCGACCAGAGACAAATGAAGAAGAAGAGTTTGGATGTGATATCCCACTTTATCACTACCCAAAGGAGTCTCAAAGCGGCTCACATTCTCCTTTCCCTTCCTCCCCCACAACAAACACTCTGTGAGGTGAGTGGGGCTGAGAGACTTCAAAGTAGTGTGACTAGCCCAAGGTCACCCAGCAGCTGCATGTGGAGGAGCGGAGACGCGAACCCGGTTCCCCAGATTACGAGTCTACCGCTCTTAACCACTACACCACACTGGCTCTCTGGTTGATGAAGATGATGGACTACACAGAAATGGCGAAAATGACCGGGAAAATCAGAAATCAGAAACCCTTTGGCCAGTGTGGTGTAGTGGTTAAGAGCGGTAGACTCTAATCTGGGAGACCGGGTTCGAGTCTCCACTCCTCCACATGCAGCTGCTGGGTGACCTTGGGCCAGTCACACTTCTTTGAAGTCTCTCAGCCCCACTCACCTCACAGAGTGTTTGTTGTGGGGGAGGAAGGGAAAGGAGAATGTTAGCCGCTTTGAGACTCCTTCGGGTAGTGATAAAGCGGGATATCAAATCCAAACTCTTCTTCTTCTTCTTCTTCTTTATAACAGAAGCCAATGTGCTGTTAGTGCTGCAGAGTGCCAGACTAGGACCTTCCAGAGCTGGGTTCAAATGGACGGAGCTCACCGGGTGACCTTGGGCCAGTCACTGCCTCTCAGCCTAACCTACCTCGCAGGGTTGTTGTGAGGAGTAAAAGAGGAGGGAGAGAACCACGTACGCCACCTTGAGCTCCTTGGGAGGAAGGGAGGTGGGATACAAGAGCAATAAATACATACAGATACATCAACAAGTTGGGTCCAGATTGGAAGAGACCCTCCTGAAAGCAACGGGGGAAGGGTTCCCCATCTCTGCCCTACACAGCTCAGGACTGGGTTACTCGAGAGTCTGTTTTGATCCCTTATCTACCCAGTAGGTCCCTGAGGTCTGTAGGGTCCAAGGATCTCAGAAGCCTTCTCCACCATAACTCAATCGCAGGGCTTGAGATACGACAGATCACCCACTTGGCAGTACTTTCCGGAAACAGTAAGAAGCCATATTTGTCACGACAAGCTTTTCCATCTGGATGGGTCTCACTACATTTCACTTTTAATTTGTATTCTGCAAGGAGGTGTTGTTGGCTATGGAGTCTAGGGCAGGGGTAGGCAACCTCAGGCCCGTGGACCGGATGTGGCCCAATCGCCTTCTCAATCCGGCCCATGGACTGTCTGGGAATCAGTGTGTTTTTACATGAGTAGAATGTGTTCTTTTATTTAAAACTAGCTGACCTGGCCACGCCTTGCTGTGGCTGATTTGGTGAAATGCAAAAGTAAGATACAATATGAAAGAGAAAGCGTGTGTTATACTGTGCTGTTTAACGTCCACTGGAGGGCGCTAGATATTTTTTGCACAAAATCACATTTTTACCTGGGAAAGGTGTGGTATTTGTGCAATGTAAGTACATATGATCACTCCCATATGGGCATGGAACGTTGTGTACAAATTTGAACGGAATCGATCAAGGGGTTACGGAAAAAGGCGATTGTTAACAAACATAGAACTTGAACAAGTTTTTATATATAGATGCATCGCTGGGTTATTTGTGGGGGCTGCCTGGTGTTTTTACATGAGTAGAATGTGTGCTTTTATTAAAAATGCACCTCTGGGTTATTTGTGAGGCATAGGAATTCGTCCCCCCCCCCCAAAAAATTGTATTCTTGGAAGACAATATTACTCAGTTATGAGGGATCGCTAAAGAAGGCACTGATAGCCTTAACCTCCACTGATTTCTCCAGCTCCCTTTGCAAAACCAGAAGCTGCCATGTCTTGTCTACGTTGGATGAAGATGTCCTGCCTTTCGTCTCTCTTAGATTTCCCACAATTCAGCTTCACTGGATGTTAGTGTTATGGGCAGGAAAGAAGAACTTCCCTCTGCCCACATTCTTCACAAAGCCAGCCAAGCTGGTGGCCCTCATTGCCTCCTGTGGGAGGGAGTTCCGTAGTTTAACTGTGTGCACTGTGTGAAGAAGTACCTTATTTTGCCTGTCCTGACTCTTCCAACATTTGGCTTCATTGGGTGCCCACAAGTTCTAGTTTTATAAGAGAGGGTGAAAAACCTCTTTCTCCAAAACCTCCATAATATTATACGCCTCTATCATCAGGTTCCTCACTTTTTATTCTTCTATGCTAACAAGCTCTAAAGGCAAAATAAAAAAATTCCTTCCAGTAGCACCTTAGAGACCAACTAAGTTTGTTCTTGGTATGAGCTTTCGTGTGCATGCACACTTCTTCAGATACGAAAGCTCATACCAAGAACAAACTTAGTTGGTCTCTAAGGTGCTACTGGACGGATTTTTTTTATTTTGTTTTGACTATGACAGACCAACACGGCTATCTACCTGTAACAAGCTCTAAAGGGTGTAACCTTTCCTTTGAGGAGAGTTGCTCCGGCCCCAAAATTCCCCATCTTTGGAAGAACTATACAGTTCCCGTTGCCTTAAAAAAGTAAATAATATTTTACAGGATCCATCTCATCCGGGATATAGTCTCTTTGCACCACTGCCTTTGGGTAGAAAATATAGAACAATCAGATCAAGAACAAATAGATTGAAAACAATTTCTACCCAAGAGTTATAACCATCTTAAATGCTGTAACCAGATAATATGACCTTGGAGAGTTGTGTTGGGTGTGTGCGCATGTGCATGTGTGGCTGAAAATGTGTTTCTTTGTTTTTTGTGCTGTTTTTTTGTTTTGTTTTTATGGGATGGCATCCAATTTCGTTGCACTTGTACAACATTGTACTTGTACAATGACAATAAAGAAATCTTATCTTATCTTATCTTATCTTATCTTATCTTATCTTATCTTAATTGTTTTTTGGGTTGTGCGTGCGCTTACAGACAATTGCTCCAAAAAATAAAACAAAAATCAAAATAGCCGTGGAAGGAATGGAGAATATTCTTTATTGTGTTAGCAACTGAATGCTCCTGCAATATACAATGTCTAAACACAGGACATTTTTCTGACTGAAGTTTAGCTCGGGTGAGGAATCCACTCAATCACTCTGATCTCCTGCATCGCTCCCCGCTGCTGTGGAAAAATAACCCCCCTGCAGTCCATGCCATCTGTACAGCTTAGCGCGCCATGTGGATTCTCTGATGTCTATTAAGGCAAGTGTTGCGAGAGAACCTTTTCCCGCACACGGGGCACTCGTGGGGCTTTTCCCCCGTATGGATCCTGCGGTGCGTGTTAAGGTTAGCTTTCTGGCTAAAGCTTTTCCCGCACCGCGAGCACTCGTAGGGTCTTTCCCCCGTGTGGATTCTCTGGTGAGTGTTAAGGTAGGAGCTGCGAGAGAACCTTTTCCCGCAGGTGGGGCACTTGTGCGGCCTCTCGCTCTCGCACCTCTTGCGGTGCCCAAGAAGGTGGAACTTCTGGCCAAACCGCTTCCCGCAGTCGGAGCACTTGAATGGCTTTTCTCCCGATTGGATGTTCTCGTGCTTAAGGAGGTTCGCGCTCTGGCCGAACCTCTTCCTATATGCGGTGCAGGCGCTTGGTCTCTTACCAGTGTGACTCCTCCGCTGGTGTGCATCCTCCTTTAGATCCTGGAATGTGCCTCCAAACGGGACAGACACACCAACTTCTCGCTCCGAGTCCGCTTCCTGGTGCCCACCCGGAGTGTTTCCCTGCTCGGGGAAACAGGAAACTGCTCCCCAAACCGACGTCCCACGTGGTGACAGATGCTCGCGATCTTCCGGGGCGTACCTCTCCGCTTTGTTGAGGTTCGCCCACCCTTTAGCTCCTGAACGAGAAAATAAAATTTCAGATAAGTGCTGGAGATGCAAAGATGTTGAGGGTACGTTTTATCATATGTGGTGGACTTGTTAAAGGGTAAAAGCAGGGGTAGGCAACGTAAGGCCCGTGGGCCGGATGTGGCCCAATCACCTTCTCAATCCGGCCCACAGACAGACCAGGAATCAGCATGTTTTTACATGAGTAGAATGTGTCCTTTTATTTAAAATGCATCTCTCGGTTATTTGTGGGGCATAGGAATTCATTCATTCCTCCCACCCAAAAAAAAAATAGTCCGGCCCACCACATGGTCTGAGGGATGGTGGACCGGCCCACAGCTGAAAAAGGTTGCTGGCCCCTGGGTAAAAGAGTACTGAGAAATAATTTATAATGAACTGAAAAAAAAATGTTTAAAAGTACTTAAAAACAACAACAACCAGTGTCCTTTTTGTTGGGGATAATTCAGACGGAAATTCCCAGGTGTCAAAGAACAGTTATTTATGTATGCAACAACTGCAGCCCGTGTTTTGTTAGCCCAAAAATGGAAAACGAGCAGGGTCCCAACCAAAGAAGAATGGCAACTTAAACTGATGGGATATACGCAGCTTGCGGATTTAACATATAGAATAAAAGAACAAGAAGAACGCACGTTTAAAGAAGATTGGAAAATGTTTATTGAAAATATATATATATATATATATATATATATATATATATATATATATAATTAAATTTTCTGTTTTACACTTTTGAATACTCTAGTAAACATCCTTAAAATATCAATGACTTCCCTTCTTCTCTTTCCATGGTCCATTTTGCATATCATAAATCCCTGCATATTTTACATAAACTGAACCATTCAGTATTAAATTATTCCTTCCATCAAAGCATATTTACACTGTTGAATTTATCTTAATGCTGCCAACGTTTTCAAGAGTACATAATTTCCCCCCATATATTCAACAAACATTTTCCAATCTTTTCTAAACGTATGTTCTTCTCGTTCTCTTATTCTATATGTTAAGTCTGCAAACTGTGCATATTCCATCAGCTTAAGTTGCCATTCTTCTTTAGCTGGGACCTTGCTCGTTTTCCATTTTTGGACTAACAAAACACGGGCTGCAGTAAGGTCAGCGGTTCGAATCCCCGCGAAGGGGTGAGCTCCCGTTGCTCGGTCCCAGCTCCTACCAACCTTGCAGTTCGAAAACACACCAGTGTCAGTAGATAAATAGGTACTGCTGCGGAGGGAAGGTAAACGGCGTTTCCGTGCGCTCTGGCTTCCGTCAGTGTCCCATTGTACCAGAAGCAGTTTAGCCATGCTGGCCACATGACCTGGAAAGCTGTCTGCGGACAAACGCCGGCTCCCTCGGCCTGAAAGCGAGATGAGCGCCGCAACCCCATAGTCGCCTTTGACTGGACTTAACCATCCAAGGGTCCTTTTACCTTACATAAATACAGTGGTACCTCTGGTTGTGAACAGGATCCGTTCGGGAGCCCCATTCGCAACATGAGCAGAATGCAACATGAAGCACCGCGTCTGCGTGGCGCGATTTGGTGCTTCTGCGCATGCGCAAAGAGCGATTCGGCGCTTCTGCGCATACTGCCGAACCCGGAAGTAACCTGTTCCGGTACTTCCGGGTTTGGCGCGTTCGTATCCCGTGACGAACGCAACACGCAACTAGAGGTATGACTGTAATCTTTTGTTGTCATATTGTCAATCTGTTGACTAAAGGGGATGTGATCCCCTTGTCCGCCCGTGAATCTGTCTAATCCTCTTTCAAAGGCACCCAGGTTGGGTGCCAACACTGCCTCCTGCAGGAAGAAGAAGAAGAAGAGTTTGGATTTGATATCCCGCTTTATCACTACCCGAAGGAGTCTCAAAGCGGCTAACATTCTCCTTTCCCTTCCTCCCCCACAACAAACACTCTGTGAGGTGAGTGGGGCTGAGAGACTTCAAAGAAGTGTGACTGGCCCAAGGTCACCCAGCAGCTGCATGTGGAGGAGTGGAGACTCGAACCCGGTCTCCCAGATTAGAGTCTACCGCTCTTAACCACTACACCACACTGGCTCAGGAGGGAACGAGGCAGCTTAACTATGAGCTTAAGAGAACAAGGACCTCCTTTCGGTGGTCCTGAACCTTCCAACCTATTCCGAGCGCCTAAAGACACACCTTTGCCATCCTCACCTGTCAAGAGGGCGTCTCCACGGTCAGCTTCCTTCTTGGTCTCCCGGCGCATCTGCCGGTGGACGGGGTCAGAAGGAACCATTTCCGGCTCGCAGAAACTCAGGACCACCTCCTCAAACGGCACGCTTACCTGAAATAGCAGAGGAGATTCTCTAAGGACAGGACTTAGGCCAGGGGTAGGAGTGGGAACCCCACCCCCCCGGCCCTTCGAGTTCCCCTCCAGCCTATCAGCTTTTCAGCAAGGGATCACATGAGCAGCAAAGGTTTGCGATTATGCATGGGAGATGCTGTCCTATATTATTCTCGCCTTCTCAGTCGAATTTCAAGTTCCTTTATCCACATAGGTTTTTACATAGGTTCGCTGGTTCTTTTTATTTTAACTATATCTACCGTATATATTGGGTTTTGATCAAGATGATTGGTGGAATGCTCTCCCCAGGGAGACTCGCCTGGCACCTTCATTATACAGTTTTAGGCGTATAAAGTTCCTCTTCCACCAGGGCTTTGGCTGATTAACATCCTATATCCTTTTAAAAGGGACGTGGATGGTGCTGTGGGTTAAACCACAGAGTCTAGGGCAGTGATGGCTAACCTTGACACCCCAGATGTTTTGGAACTACAACTCCCATCATCCCTAGCTAACAGGATCAGTGGTCAGGGATGATGGGAGTTGTAGTCCCAAAACACCTGGAGTGTCAAGGTTAGCCATCACTGGTCTAGGGCTTGCCGATCAGAAGGTCGGCGGTTTGAATCCCCGCGACGGGTTGAGCTCCAGTTGCTCGGTCCCAGCTCCTGCCCACCTAGCAGTTCGAAAGCATGTCAAAGTGCAAGTAGATAAATAGGTACTGCTGCAGCGGGAAGGTAAATGGCGTTTCCGTGCGCTGCTCTGGTTCACCAGAAGCGGCTTGGTCATGCTGGCAACATGACCTGGAAGCTGTATGCCGGCTCCCTCAGCCAATAATGCGAGATGAGCGCCGCAACCCCAGAGTCGGTCACGACTGGACCTAATGGTCAGGGGTCCCTTTACCTTTTATCCTTTGAAATGTGTTTGTGGGAGGGGGAGAGCGAGGATTCTTGGTTTGTTTTGGTCTTGTTCGTGTTTTTATTATGTATTTTGTGTTTTTAGAATGTATTTTTATGCCATGAACCGCTCCGAGATCTACAGATGAAGGGTGATATATTTAACAAATAAATAATAATGATAATGAACAGTAAGAGTCAGCACCATTTTGGTACCTGTTACTTGGCTGCAGAAAGGCACTGCAACATTTGGAGAATCGACCATTTTGATGGATGGCTGTGTTTTAGTTGGACAGTGCTTGGAAATGTGTCAGCTACCTAATTGCCAACCGGATCAAGTCAAGTCATTTTATTACAGTCAAGGACGAAACACCAATTACAAAATTTCCCGCCCATCTGATTCACTTTATCTGCAGCCTTTATAGCCCCAGGCATTTGGCTAATTAAACAATCAATGGCCTTTTACCCTATGGGTTTTAAAACATTGTTTTGTTTGTTATTATGTTTGCTTGTTAAGGGACCCAGGTGGCGCCGTGGGTTAAACCACAGAGCCTAGGGCTTGCAGATCAGAAGGTCGGCGGTTCGAATCCCCGCGACGGGGTGAGCTCCCGTTGCTCGGTCCCTGCTCCTGCCCACCTAGCAATTCGAAAGCACCTCAAAAGTGCAAGTAGATAAATAGGAACCGCTGCAGCGGGAAGATAAACGGCGTTTCCGTGCGCTGCTCTGGTTCGCCAGAAACGGCTTTGTCATGCTGGCCACATGACCCGGAAGCTGTGCGCCAGCTCCCTCGGCCAATAACACGAGATGAGCGCCGCAACCCCAGAGTCGGACACGACTGGACCTAATGGTCAGGGGTCCCTTTACCTTTACCTATATTTGCTTGTTACCATGTTATGTATTTTTTATTATTATAATATAAACAGCCCTGTGATCCTTGGATGAAGGGCAGCATAGAAATTAAATAAATAATTTTTAAAAAACCAAAAAAAAAAACCTGCCCTCCCCTTCCCCAGGTTACTGGCTGCTCATCTGTTTCCCACCTCGGAAAAGCAAAGGACACAAGGAGCTCACCTGAGGTTTTGGCTGCTCTGCCTCCTGCTGCCTCACCAGGAAGTCCTCAGCCAGGGCCACTGCCTGGAAGCAGGTCTCTGGCCCCCGTTCCCTGACCCAGGTCTGGATCTCTGGAGGCAGGATGGTCAGGAACTGCTCCAGGATCAGCAGCTCCAGGATCTGCTCCTTGGAGTGCCTCTCCACCTTCAGCCACCGCCGGCAGAGCTCCTGGAGGCGGCTGTAGGCCCCTCTCGGCCCCTCGGCTTCCCGGTAGCAGAAGCGCCGGAAGTACTGGCGGTTCTTCTCCCTGCTGATGGCGTCCCCGCGCAAGATGACCGCCTTCACTTTCCCATAATCCTCTCTGTCCCGGCCCTCCAGCCTGCCGAAGGCCCGCTCGGCTTCTCCGCTGAGGGCCGGCGAGAGCCGGGCTGCCCACTCCTCCTGGGGCCACCGGCAGGCTTGGGCCACTTGCTCGAGGAGGTGAAGAAGGCCTTGGTGTCATCCCAGGGGGTGGGCTCCTCTGGCGGCTGTGGGACCCCCCAACCCATGTGAGGGACTCCACTTCCTTCAGGAACTCTTGCCACTGGACCTCCCAGCGCTGAAGGATCCCTTCCCCTCCTTCCTCTTTCACTTGGTGCTGGGACGGCATCTTTTGCAGGAATTCCCGGATGCAGCCCCTCTGGTGAGGTTTCCTCACACTCTCTGCTCCCTCCACCGGTTTGGGGGCTGCTTGGCTTGGTTCCTCCATTTTCATCCCTGGTGCAAGCCTCTCGCGCAAGATCACAGAGGGGGCTGAACAGGAGGTCCTGGCTCCCTGGGCAAAAAGAGGCATTTATATTATTATTATTAATATTATTTATTAAATTTATATGCCACCCTATGGCCCCAGGTCTCAGAGAAATGTGAGTGATTTATTTAAAATGTTGGTAAGAAACTCAAACAAGGCAGACAAGAGTCTGGAGAGAAGTCCTGCAACAACACTTTACTGAGAATACTGAACAAAATAAGCCCACAATAATGAAAACACTCTACAGATATGATCTGAGGAGAAAGGAACATAGAGAAGTCTTTTGTACTTCAAGCCTTGCATGTAACAGGGAGACACCAGACCCAAGCATACAGAAGAAAAACTCCCTCAGAACTACACAGCCAATCACCAGCATTTGCTACCTTAGTAAACATCATGCCACTCTGCCTAGTTGCCAAGCTGACTTACTGATCTCAGAATTAACCTTACGTTACAAACTGAATGATCCCTGCTGTGCACTTACAAAAAAGAGCAACCTCAAGTCTGTGGGAGAGGAGAGGGAATGTGGCCTTTCAATCTTCTCTGTCTGGTTCTTGCGACTCTTCTCAGTCTAGATCCTTTACTGGCTCCGATTTGCACACTCCTTGGGTGTTTTAACTGATTATAATATTGCATTTTAAAATGCTATATCCGGCCCTGTGCAAGTGGCTTCTGGAAGGTTTCCCAAAAGAGAATTTGGCCTTTGGGGTGAAAAAGGGCTCCATACCTCTGCAATAAAATACACCACTTGAGGTGGCAACTCCAAAACAATTGCGGAAAAGAAGAGAAAACAGTAGTCTAAAAATTAATAAATCATAAAACAACCCAGAGGAAAAAGTACAGTCATACCATGCTTCCTGAATGGAATCCGTTCCGGAAGTCCGTTTGACTTCGAAAACGTTCAAAAACCAAGGCACAGCTTCTGATTGGCTGCAGGAGCTTCCAGCACTCAATCGGAAGCCGCGGGGAAGCAGCGTTGGACATTTGGGTTCCAAAGAACGTTCCCAAACTGGAACACTCACTTTCGGGTTTATGGCGTTTGGGAGCCAAAACGTTCGAGTCGAAGGCATTCGACAACAAGGTATGACTGTAGTTGCATTGCCTGTAACAGGGATGATTTATATTTGTTTTTAAAAACTTGCAATCACTAAAAATATATCAATGTGGTTCTTAAAAGAGATCCCAATGTACAGTTGCCAACTGTCCAGAAAAATGCAACCTGGCCTGCTCCTCTTCCTTTAAGACAGTTCTGATCCCCAGAAATCAGACAGCACAGCTTTTCATGGCATCAAAATAAACATAACAAGGATCACCTGACACATCTTATACCTGCTGTTCCTCCATTACAGAATGGAAGACAATGGCCACTGCTGGCTTTCAGCCCAATCGGCAGCAAATCTTGTCTCATGTTGTCATGTTAGTGACAGCCCCTAGGAGGTACTGTAAAGGTAAAGGGGACCCCTGACCATTAGGTCCAGTCGTGTCCGACTCTGGGGTTGCGGCGCTCATCTCGCTTTATTGGCCAAGAGCCGGCGTACAGCTTCCAGGTCATGTGGCCAGCATGACTAAGCCGCTTCTGGCGAACCAGAGCAGCGCACGGAAACACCGTTTACCTTCCCGCCAGAGCGGTTCCTATTTATCTACTTGCACTTTGACGTGCTTTCGAACTGTTAGGTGGGCAGGAGCAGGGACTGAGCAACGGGAGCTCACCCTGTCGCAGGGATTCGAACCGCCGCCCTTCTGATCAGCAAGCCCTAGGCTCTGTGGTTTAACCCACAGCGCCACCTGGGTCCCTGCCCTAGGAGGGTAGGCTGGGCCAAAGAAAAAGCAACCAGCCCTAGGTCACCTAGTGAACATCGTGGCTGAGGCAAGAGGGCTGGAACCTGGCTCCGCTATTATCCTAAGTCTGACTTTCGCAAGAGCCCTCAGGATCAGGCCAGCGGCCCCTCTAGTCCAGCGTCCTGTTCTCACAGTGGCCAACCTGTGGGAAAGCAGGAGCTGACCGCAAGATCATTTTCTCCCCCTCCTGCTGTGGTTTCCAGCAACTGGGATTTCTATGCATGGGAACCCAGGAAGCTGCACAAAGTCAGACCCCTAGGTCCATGTGCAGCTCAGCATTGTCGTCAGTGACAGCCAATGGCTTGCCAGGGTTGCAGACAGGGCAAACCTGGAGATGTTGGGGGGCTGCAAATGTTGCAAGGCACCTGCTCGTCGCAACCTTGGCCGTTTGTTTCTTTCACCCACCAAAGGAATCCCTCTCGCTTCTTAACTTCTTGCATCTTTTAAAAAATAAAAATAAAGGCACAATCTGCAATTTGAAGCAATTTCCAAGAACTCACCCAAGTCCCCTCAAAATCACACACACTCTCTCTCTCTCTCCTTCCCAGAAGAGCCTCCAACCAGCTGGAGAGGAAGAAATGGCACACAGGAAGTGAAATTGTGACTTTTTCACGTCCTGCCTCTCTCTCTCTCTTTTGCACCCCCCCCAAACACCAAAACATGCACACCCACACTTCCGCATTTCCACCCTAGGAAGCCTAAACACACCTCCCAGAACCCCTCTAGGACTCGCGCAAGGAGCTCGCTGGCTTTAACTCTTCGAACACCTTGAGTGGGTTGCGGGTGTTCTTGCCCTCGCGTGGCTGTGAAGAGGCACATAGGCTCAGTGGGTGGAGCACAAGCTGGGAAATGCGCATTTATCTATTCTATACATTGATTGATTGATTGATTGCGTTTAAATCATTCTAAGCATTTTCGTGCTGGTTTCCTTTTGGTTTTTGGTTTCAAATAGGAAATGTTTTTTGAAAAGGAATGTTGAAGAATAATCAACTGACTTTTAGAAGACATCTGAAGGCAGCCCTGTTTAGCGAAGTTTTTTATGTTTGATGTTTTATCGTGTTTTTAATATTCTGTTGGGAACTGCCAGAGTGGCTGGGGAAACCCAGCCAGATGGGCGGGAAATGAATGAATAATACTGTAATAATAATAATAATAATAATAATAGAATTTCAGAGTTGGAAGGGGATCCTTGAGGATCTTCTAGTCCAACCCTATGCAATGCAGCTGTCCCATATGGGATCGAACTTGCAACCTTGGCGTTGTCAGCACCTGCTCTAACCTACTGAGGCTTGCCACACACACAGAGAGACAGTGCTGTGTAGTGGTTACTGCGATAGACTATGATCAAATCCCCACTCTGCCATGAAGCTTGCTGTCCCCAGCTCTCAGTCTAACCTACTTCACAGGTTTGTTGCGAGGATCAAATGCAGAGGGAGAGAACTACATAAGCCACCTTGAGCTCCGTGGAGGAAGTAACGCTTCTGAATACCAGGAGGGGAGAGATGCTTTTGTGCTCGGATCCTGCTTGCGGGTTTCCCTTTGGGGGCATCTGGTTGGCCACTGTGAGAACAGGATGCCGGACTCAATGGGCTCCCTTTGGTCTGATCCAAAAACCAGGCTCTTCTCATGTTCATATGTATATATGCATGTGTTTGTGTAATTTTTATTACATACTAGTGGTTTTTAGCCCGTTAAAACAACGGGCGCTAGAACACACGTGGTCAAACCCCCAACCCACCCCCCACTTCCACACCTCCACAAACAGTTCGCCTCCCTCTCCCTCCCCTCCCCCCTCCCCCTTCCCCCCCCCCCCCACACCCATCTCCCCCACCTCCACACACAGTTCGCCTCTCCCTCCCTCCCTCCCCTTCCCCCCCCATCTCCCCCCACCTCCCCACCTCCACACACAGCTCGCCTCTCTCTCTCTCTCTCTCTCTCTCTCTCTCTCTCACACACACACACACCTCCCCCACCTCCCCCCCTTCCCACACCTCCACAAATAGTTCGCCTCTCTCTCTCCCTCCCACACACACACACACACACACCTCCCCCCCCACCCCCCAGCGACTGGGCGGCAGCGCGAGGGCGGGCAGGGGGTGGGGCCCCCGCATCCCACCTCCGCCCGAGAGCGCGCCCGCCGCCGCTCCTCCCGCTGCCGCCGCCGCACCCGCGAGTCAGCAGCCGCCCCATTCAGACGCGTGGGGAAGCCGCTCGGCGCCCCGGGGGCCACCCCTGTGCCACGATAACCGAGGCCGGCGGCGGCGTCCATCCTCCCCGCCGGACCACAGCTGGGCGCTCGGCCCCCGGAGCACCCGGCACTCCGCGAGGCGGGCCCGGGTCCTCCTCGGGCCAGAGGGGCCCGCCCCTCCCCGTCGGAACGACGCCGAAGTCCCTCCCCCACCCTCGAGGCCCCATTCCCCACCGGCAGCGCCCGGAGGGGAAGGGAAAGCACGAGGGCCAGAAGGGCGGAGAGGAAGCGCAGCCGCCATGGAGACGGGCGCCGGGCGGGCGAGGGCGGGACCACAGACACGCCCCCCTCTCCCGTCGTCCAATCCCTGCGTCCGTCTGGGACATGCGCAGTGGCAAAAAACCACTGACACACAGACGCACGCAGGGACACAGGGACTTTATTATATAGGATATATATATTCTATTTCGTAGAAAAATCAAAGCGATTTGCAACAGAAATACATTACACAGGGGTCAGCAAACTTTTTCAGCAGGGGGCCAGTCCACTGTCCCTCAGACCTTGTGGGGGGCCGGACTATATTTTGAATAAATAAATGAACGAATTCCTATGCCCCACAAATAACCCAGAGATGCATTTTTAATAAAAGGACACATTCTACTCATGTAAAAACACCAGGCAGGCCCCACAAATAACCCAGAGATGCATTTTAAATAAAAGCACACATTCTACTCATGTAAAAACACCAGGCAGGCCCCACAAATAACCCAGAGATGCATTTTAAATAAAAGGACACCTTCTACTCATGTAAAAACACCAGGCAGGCCCCACAAATAACCCAGAGATGCATTTTAAATAAAAGGACACATTCTACTCATGTAAAAACACCAGGCAGGCTCCACAAATAACCCAGAGATGCATTTTTAATAAAAGGACATATTCTAGTCATGTAAAAATATGCTGATTCCTGGACCGTCCGAGGGCCGGATTTAGAAGGCGGTTAGGTCACATCCGGCCCCCGGGCCGGGCCTTAGTTTGCCTACCCATGCATTAAAACATTAAAAAGTAAAAAAAAAGCAGGCATCAGTTGTGGAAGGACGTATTCCAAATTACTGGCATGGATCTAGTGGAATAGGAAAGTCTTCAGCAGCCCTTGTAACGATGAAGCAGAATATGTTTGCTGAATCTCTATTGGCAGAATATTCCTCAATAAGGTAAAAAAGGTAAAGGTCCCCTGGACGGTTAAGTCCAGTCAAAGGTGACTATGGGGTTGCAGCGCTCATCTTGCTCTCAGGCTGAGGGAGCCTGCGTTTGTCCACAGACAGCTTTCCAGGTCATGTGGCCAGCATGATTAACCGCTTCTGGCGCAACAGAACACCATGACGGAAACCAGAGTGCACGGAAACGCCGTTTACCTTCCCACCGCAGTGGTACCTATTTATTTACTTGCACTGGCGTGCTTTCAAACTGCTAGGTTGGCAGGAGCTGGGACAGAGCAATGGGCTCTCACTCCGTCGTGGGGATTCGAACAGCCGACCTTCTGATCGGCAAGCCCAAGAGGCTCAGTGGTGTAGAGCACAGCGCCACCCTCAATACTGGGCCGATGACACTATAGGCTCAGTTTCTTGTTGCCGTCAAATGAGCCTCATTAGCTCAGGGAACAGCCAATGATGCTCCTGTGTACGATCTCAGTGATCCAGCCAGGATCTAAGACAGGCATACCGTTAGGCAAACTCAGCCCTGCAGATGTTTTGGGACTACAACTCCCATCATCCCTAGCTAACAGGACCAGTGGTCAGGGAATCTCAAAGCGGCTAACAATCTCCTTTCCCTTCCTTCCCCACAACAAACACTCTGTGAGGTGAGTGGGGCTGAAAGACTTCAGAGAAGTGTGACTAGCCCAAGGTCACCCAGCAGCTGCCTATGGAGGAGCAGGGAATCAAACCCGGTTCCCCAGATTACGAGTCTACCGCTCTTATACCACACTGGCTCTCAGCAGTGACTCATTCTCCCTCATGGACCAGCCTCTCCTGCCGAGTGGTCCTTCTTTCCTTGATATTCCTCTGAGGAAACCCCCTCAGTTTCCAGGTCTGGTCTCCATACATAGACTCTCCCAGGAGCTTGTGACTGACACCTGCCTTTCAAACCTCTTTGCCTTGGGTTTTGAAACTTAAGAAGTATATTTTCAGGACCCACCTTATTTTTCTGATTTTAATGTGCTTGAAACATCACGGTTTGATTGCTGCAACTCGCCCTTCACCCTTAAAACTGAAAAAATCATTTATTTATTTTATAGGTGTGGTTCAAGATTATTATGCTTATTTATTAAATTTGTATACATCCGTACCTTGGAAGTTGAACGGAATCCGTTCGGAAGTCCGTTCCGGAAGTCCGTTCAACTTCCAAAACGTTCAGAAAGTGCGGCTTCCGATATATCAGCAAGTCTTAGGGCGGTTCGCAAGAGAGAGAGAGAGAGAGAGAGAGAGAGTGTGTAAAAGAGAAAAAATGAAAATGAGCAATGAATACAAACAAAATTCCCAAGGCAAATGTATTTTTTTTTTTTTTTACTCAAGGAAATATTCATTTAGGGGGGGAAAACAAGTACAGGTTCACAAGAGCACACACGCGTGCAAAATACATTCTCACAGTTATTTACTTATTTGGTTTCTCACTTGCCCTTCGCCACAAGTGTGGGATACAACCATATAAAAATACAAGGTTAAAATCAGCTTTGAACGATATACCTATAGAACAGGCTGGATGTTGCACCTCTGGCTGATGATGACATCTGCATGACAAAAATGCCAGACGCAACTCTGTGAGAAGGGAATTCCACAATTTAGGGGCTGCTGCTGCAAAGGCCCTGTCTCAGGCTGCCACCCCCCCAAACATCTGACAGCAGAGGGACTCCCCAGAGCAGGGTCTCCTCTGCCCATTTTAACACTCCAGAGAGTCCGTAGGGAAGGAGGTGGTCTCTCCAGTGTGGTGCAGTGGTTAAGAGCGGTAGACTCGTAATATGGTGAACCGGGTTCGCTTCCCTGCTCCTCCACATGCAGCTGCTGGGTGACCTTGGGCTGGTCACACTTCTTTGAATGCTCTCAGCCCCACTCACCTCACAGAGTGTTTGTTGTGGGGCAGGAAGGGAAAGGAGAATGCTAGCCGCTTTGAGACTCCTTCGGGTAGTGATAAAGCGCGATATCAAATCCAAACTCCTTCTCCTCCTCTCCGATATTTAGGGCCTACGTCATTTGGGGCTACCCCTGGGCTTACGTGGCTCCCCCTTTGTGGAGACTTTCATGCCTAGCCAGGGTGGTGTGAGTGTGGAAGCTCTTCCCGCAGGTGGAGCAAAGGTACCGCTTCGCCCCCGCATGCGCCGTCCGCTCGTGGAGAATGAGCTGGGTCCGCTGGCCAAAGCTCTCCGCGCAATGGAAGCAATTGTGCGCCAGCTTCTCTCCCGCGTGGCTCTTCTTGTGGCGGATGAGGCCCGGGCGGGAATGGAAGCGCTTCCCGCAGTGCGGGCAGGCGTGGGGCTTCTCGCCCGTGTGGACCGTCATGTGCGCCAGCAGCACCGACTGGTAGCTGAACCTCTTGCCGCAGGTGGCGCACTGGTGCGGCTTCTTCTCGCCCGTGTGGATCCGCTGGTGCACCAGGAGGTGCGAGTTGCAGCTGAAGCGCTTCTCGCAGAAGGAGCACCCGTACGGCCTCTCGCCCGTGTGGGTCCTCTCGTGGCGCGTCAGGTCGGAGACCTGGACAAAGGTCTTCCCGCACGACAGGCACATGAACGGCTTCTCCCCGGTGTGGGTGCGCTCGTGCATGAGCAGGTTGGAGTTGCAGTTGAAGCGCTTCTGGCAGAAGGAGCAGCCAAACGGCTTCTCCCCCGTGTGGGTCCTCTCGTGCCGCGTCAGGTCGGAGCCCTGGACGAAGCTTTTGCGGCAGTAGGCGCACTGGAAGGGCTTCTCCCCGGTGTGGGTCAGATTGTGCCTCAGGAGGTTCTGCTTGCGGTTGAAACTCTTCCCGCAGTAGCCACACCGGAAAGCCCCTTCTTGGAGGGGGGCCCTCTCGCGTCTGGGCCGAGAGACGCTCTCCGCTGCTGAGCCCGGGTGCTCGCCGTCCTGCCGGACCTCTGGACAATCCAATCGGCTGGCTTTCTCGTCACACTCCCTCGACTGGTCATCATAACCTGTCGGAATGGGGAAAAAACCACCCAAAGCCATTTTGTTAGTCTTCACTAAGGGGAAGACTTGTGGGGTCTGAACTGGTGAAAGGCCCCAACTAAAGAAGAACTAAGGGACGCGGGTGGCGCTGTGGGTTAAAACACAGAGCCTAGGGCTTCCCAATCAGAAGGTTGGCGGTTCGAATCCCCGCGACGGGGTGAGCTCCCGTTGCTCGGTCCCAGCTCCTGCCAACCTAGCAGTTCAAAAGCACGCAGTGCAAGTAGATAAATAGGTACCGCTCTGGCGGGAAGGTAAACGGCATTTCCGTGCACTGCTCTGGTTTCGCCAAAAGTGGCTTAGTCATGCTAGCCACATGACCCTGAAAAACTGTCTGCGGACAAACATCGGCTCCCTTGGCCAATCAAGCGCCGCAACCCCAGAGTCATTCGCGACTGGACTTAACTGTCAGGGGTCCTTTACCTTTACCCTTAAGGGCTGTATGTTCAAATATTTATCGCAGTCCGATTTCTGTGACCATTCACCCAACTTTCCGGTCACACCTTGTAGAATAAATCACTGGCTTCATTCCCCAAAAGATCACCCCTCGAGGGGGTGGACAAAAAACAGTAGTTCCCTAACCCTTCATCCTGTCTCTTACCAGAGCGGGTTTGTTGCTGGGCAGCGATTTCTGTGTCGTCTCCTCCACAAAGCAAGGTTTGTTCATTGCTCTCCGGACCAGATTCCTGCTGCTCCTCTTGCCCAAGCTGACCTCCTGGGATGTCTACCTGCTTGTGACTTGGAGGGACATCCTCTTCCGCTGGCTCCGCAGACGTTCCAATTGGATCTGCCTCCTTCAAATCTTCTTCTGCACATTTCTCCTCCTTCCTTACGTTCATCCAACCTTTTGTTGCTGGAGAAAGAAGCAGGGGCGTAAATGTGGAATTAAGGAACGAAGACCAGGAAATTGCCATTGCTTGCCAGTTCATTTCCAGGACTAGCTTAAGGTTCTCACGCTAGTGTTTAAAGCCTTGAATGACTTGGGACTTAGGCCCCAAATATCTGGGAGAGTGTCTCCTTCCCTACTGACCCTCTCGGCTGTTGTTTGACCTCCCTAAGATGTTTGTGACGGGGGTGGGTGTGTCTGCGCCTTCTCTGTGGCACCTCCTGAGATTCCCTCCCCACAGAGGCTCGCCTGGCGCCTATTTCAATTTATTCTAAGCAGTTAACAAGAAGCGTTAACGTTGTTCATAAAAAGTCAAAAGCCGTTAAAAAAACATTTAGAAGCGGTTCATTAAAATAAATGCATATGAAAAATAACAAGCGCAATCAGAAGATGGGAGTAGAAATACTGATTTGACGTTATAACATTTTGGTTTCAGCTTCTATTTATGCTGTCACGACTCTTAAAATGGATTAAAGATCTTCAGCAGAAGGCCATCTCTGCATGTCTCCTCCCTCTGGGGTGAGGCCAGCAGGGACGGTGTCTTCACGGTGGTGGCTCCTCAGTTTCAGACCACCGTTCAGAGAGCGTTTATTACCAGTATATATATTATAGAATAATACTTTGTTATACAGTGGTACCTTGGTTCCCGAACGGCTTAGTTGTCGAACAAATCGGCTCCCGAATGCCGCAAACCCGGAAGTGAATGTTCTGGTTTGCGAACGTTTTTCGGAAGCCAAACATCCGACGCGGCTTCCGCTTGAGTGCAGGAAGCTCCTACAGCCAATCAGAAGTTGCGCCTTGGTTTTCGAACCATTTCGCGAGTCGAACGGACTCCCGGAACTGATTAAGTTCAAGAACCAAGGTACCACTGTACTTTATTATAGGAGCCCAACTTTTCCTAGAACTCTTTGGACAAGGAGCAATGTTTAGTAAATACAGCTCTTTTAAATATGCCGCCACTGTCTAATCTTCACCTTTCTCAACAAACTACAAATGTGACTTCCAGGAGATATCGTACTTTTCCGTGTACAAGACTAGGTTTTTCAAAGTTATGCAAAAAACTGTGGGTCATCTTATACACGGGGCAATCTCCCTCCCTATTTTCTTAAACTGGAGTCCCTAAAAATATGGGGCGTCTTATACATGGAAAAATACAGTATTTAAGAATCTTCAAATTCCTCTAATATAAATGTAGCAGCTCCGGGGGGACGGGACGGACGACAACGACAACGACTACAGCCATAGCTGAAGCCAAACCACAAACCTCCACAAGCCCAAAATCTAAACCCACAAGCAACCTTACCCAACAGCTCAGCATCCCTGCTGACTTGCTCCTCTTTGGCCCGCTGGCCAAACACACTCCACCCGGGGTCAGACAAAGTCTGTTCCACCTCAGAAGACTCTGCTGCCACCGCCTCTTCTGGTGGAATCAGCCCCTGAAATTGCACCAAAGATCTCTTTTTAATAATAATAATTTATTATTTGTACCCTGCCCATCTGGCTGGGTCTCCGCAGCCACTCTGGGCGGCTTCCAACAAAAATAAAAAATACATTAAACAATGTGGAGAAACAAGATGAGACTGAGAGGATGCCTCCTATGCATGTCTCCAATGTCAGCTCAGAGCCGCGGAAACCGAAGCACTTACTTATTGGAGTAACGAATAAATCATGTTGAAAAATAAACTGGAGGCACAAGAATCAGAAAAAATCAACGTATGCGAAGGACGTGCAGCCATGCACGAGAATAGTGAAAGGTGATGATTGGAGCAATTACAGCAAGCTTCGGATATTGCAAGGTGTTTCAGAAACTGATATATGCATACATTAAATGCACACAACATAAATCCCCTCATATGTCAGGGTTGCCATACGTCCGGAATTTCCAGGACATAGCTGGAGTACTGCAGTCGGAAGCAGTGTCCGGGCGCAAATTGTTGAAAAGTCCGCAAAAATCTACAAGTATGGCAACCCATCTTGGAAGTCTAGAATTTCCTTTAAAATAGCTCAAAATAGCTCAGCTTTGGCCAAAAAGAAAAAAGAAAGCTCAACAACTTTGCCAAAAGTTTTTGAAACAAGGCAACCCTACAACCTATAATGCTTAAGGCAACACCTTATGAACTCATGGATGATTTCATGAGATTTGTTTCAGAACCTGGGGATGTTAAGGGGAAAAAACAGCAATGTGGTTTCCTGGAAAATGTTCTGATGCCGCCTTTTCTACCACCCCCTTCTCTCTGCCACCCTCTTTATGGAAAAAATACATTTTCAGAAATGGATAGGGAAAATTTCACATCTGGACCTCTTTCCTTCTACATCAGGACAGGTGAAAATCTGCCCTGCCCTGCCCTGATCCCACTAGGCAAAAAAAGACAATCACGGGAATAACCAAATTACAACAAAGGAAATCTACACCGTGAAAGATCCCTGAAACGAGATGTACGTATAATGATACTCAAAAAAACAATATGTTTAATGATTCAGGAGCAGAATTGCTCAAAAGCAAAAATCCTCAAAGTGTTATAAACTAATTCAAAGAAATATAAATGACTCAAGAAAACCTTCCAAATAAATCCAAATAACAAAAAATAACTCAAACTAAACTAACAAATAACCTTAACGAGTTGCCGGCTAAAAATTCTCGTTTCACTGTTATGATCTATCAGTTTCCTCAGAAGGAAAAAAGTTAATGTATTTATATAACTCAAAGTAGCTTTTTGCTATTAAATCTAGGGGGAGGATTAAAGAAACTCCAGAGGAGAAGAAGAACACTCCCAAACAGAAAGTGGTAAATATCCAAACTAGGAATTCTAATCTTGCTTCATTCAAAAGGTTGAAAACCTAAAGTAAAGTTCAAAAACAAGCTCCATGGCTTGTAAAATACGTCAACGAAGGGCTATGTAAGCTCACATGGAGCCCTGATCCCAGGCTGCTCAGGACCACACCTGTGGCCGCTGCCTCTGCAGGTAATCCTCGGCCAGGGCCACCGCCTGGGAGCAGGTCTCTGGGCTCCGTCCCTTGACCCAGCTCTGGACCTCCGCCGGCAGGATGGTCAGGAGCTGTTCAAGAAGGAGCAGCTCCAGGATCTGCTCCTTGGTGTGTTTCTCCGCCTTCAGCCACCCGTCGCAAAGCTC
The DNA here is from genome assembly GCA_034642065.1 of Darevskia nairensis. Taxonomy (NCBI): domain Eukaryota; kingdom Metazoa; phylum Chordata; class Lepidosauria; order Squamata; family Lacertidae; genus Darevskia; species Darevskia nairensis. Next base: position 56,933 of record JAWWNI010000093.1, read on the forward strand.
CAGCAGCCGGCTGTGAGCCCCTCTCGGCCCCTCGGCCTCCTGGTAGCTGAAACGCCTGAAGCGCTGGCGCCGAGTCTCCCTCCGGAAGCTGTCCCATTGCAAGATGGCCGCCTTCACTTTCCCATAATCCTCTCTGTTCCGGCCCTCCAGCCGGCTAAAGGCCCGCTCGGCTTCCCCGCTGAGGGCCGGCAGGAGCCGGGCCGCCCACTCTTCCCGGGGCCACCGGCAGGCTTTGGCCACTTGCTCGAAGGAGGCCAGAAAGCCCTTGGCGTCGTCCCAGGGGGTGGGCTCCTCCGGCAACTGGGGGACCCCCCAGCCAGAGTGCGGAGACTCCAGGGTCCTCAGGAACTCCTGCAACTGGGCTTCCCAGTGCCGGTGCAGCCCGTCCTCTGGCTCCTGCTTAATCTGTTCTCCGGGTCTCCGGTTTTGTCCTCTAGGGCCGGGGGCCTTTCCTGCTCCTGCCCTTTCCCACACAAGCGGCGCGACGTCCATTTCCTCGCCAGCCACTCTCTCGCAGTCTCTAGGTTAAATAAGAGGGGAATGGGGTCAGGCGCAACAGCGGCTGAGGCTGCCACAAGGCGCTTCTCCTGTGAGGGGAAAAACAGAAATGAGAGACAAACAGCGATTCCCCCCCTGCCCCGAATGTTCCAACATTCAGCAGCTTGGCTACTGCGTCTCTTGAGCCTTCAAAACCCATCAAAAACCACTTTTAAGACCCCAATAATTTAAGTATCAGAATCCCCCTACGTACACAAGATCCCTATAATAAAACTCCCATTTTGATGTATTTTAATGTTTGTTGGAAACCGCCCAGAGTGTCTGGGGGGACCCAGCCAGATGGGCGGGGTATAAATAATAAATTATTATTCTATTATTATTATCATACGGAATTGGATCTGCTGCAAGAAGCCCACATTTAACTGGTGCAAATTCAGCTTTACACACTTGGCAATATTATTGCCCAACCAGACAGACAGCCTGCCTGCCGTCTATGCGCTCGCTCTTTTGCTCGCCCGTTCGCGCGCAGCCTCTGGAGCGCAGGGTGGCGAGGCTCCTTGGTGCCATTGCACCGCCCTCGCGGCATCCCTTATTTTCAAATCCGAAAGTTCGAAAAAATCCCTTATTTTCAAATCCGAAAGTTGACAGCTATGTCTAGTTCAGTACTGCCTACACTGGCGGGCAGCGGCTCTACAGATAGGGAGCCCTGCCTTATCAGGAGACGCCGGGGGATCGACCCTGAAACCTTCTGCATGCAGAGCAGATGCTCTACCCACTGAACCTCAACCCCCTTCCCAAGGAGCGCACAGGAAGCCGCCTCCTACGGAGATGCACCGTTAGGTCCGCCCAGCTCAGCACCGTCCACACTGACCGGCAGCTGCTCCCCAATACAGCTGGCGGGGCAGGGAGGAAGAGCCCGCTCCCAGCCTTACCTGGAGGCGCCGGGATTTGAACCCGGGTCCTTCTGCATGCAAATTGTCCTCTGCAACCAACTCCCAACTGGAGAGCTTAATTAAAATAAACCAGTTTCCGGAGGAGGGCTGGGGGGGAGGGGGGAGGAGGAAGAGCTCAGCCCAGCTCTGCAAAGGGGCGCGAATCAAAGCGGAGGCGCGCTTTGTTTCCATTGCACAGCGCGCGGCTCGCTCCGGAGTGAAGCCGGCATGGATGGCAGGCAGTTCTGCAGAGGGGCGTCCTTTCTAACCTCCAGATCGCCATTTCCAGGGAGGGTGGGAGGGAGGGGGATCCCCCTCCCCAAATCCTGGCTCTGCACCCACCCCCAAAAAGCTCCCTCTTTCTGCACCTGGTGCAAAAGCCTCCTTTTATTTCTCCAGCTGCATGTGGGCCAGCCTCTTAACAGCCGCATACTTCTGGTTCTCCGTTGAACAGGCAGGACAACCGATGGAGAAAGTGGGGGGAAAGCGGGTCTGATATTCTGTATGAAACACCCACACACCCGATTCACCCATCCCTTTGGCCCCCTATATGGCGGCGCAGGCACTTGGAAGCCGGAAGTGAGAGCAGCAAGCCGCCCTAATGCTTTCCCGTACCCTCTTTGGCCAAGGAGCCGCTACCTTTCGTTGCGCGCAGGAAAGTGCTCTCTTATTGATCCGCCTAGAGCAGTGCTGCCTGCACGGACCGGCAGCAGCAGTTCCAGACCGGTGACGTCCTCACCTCTTTGGAAATGCTGCGCTTTGAGATATGGAGCACAGCAGGCTGCCCCGGTACTGAGCCAAACCATGGCGTCCATCGGGCTTAGTATTGCCCACACTGACTGGCAGCAACTTTCCCAGGTTTCAGCCCTACCTGGAGATGCCAAGGCAAAGCAGGTGGTCCTCTTCCTTTACAGGGATGTAATGAACTGCCTTATTCCGGGTCAAACCATTGGTCCTCCTAGCTCAGTAGTGCCTGCACTGACTGGCAGGCGCTCGCCAGGATTTCAAAGAAACCATCTGTCCCAGCCATACCTGAAGATGCCAGGTATGCATGCAAAGCAGGGTTTCTCCCCCTTGGCCCTTCCCCAGACACTCCACCCATATACTCCCACCTGGTTTTTCTCTGTCCCAAAATCCATGGTCATTTTGAGGGTTTCCTACCTTAAGAGGTTTCCCCCAGTGCTCTGTATTTGAGAGGGATTTATTCCCAATGTATTTCTCTTTCCTCTTGGTTTTCACGTACCTATGTGGGGTTTATGGCCTGTTTGCCGGTGCGGTTGTAAGACATTTATTATATATAGGGTTGCCATATTTCAGAAAGTAAAAACCCGGACACCCTGAAAGTTGCTGAGCTTTTTAAGACAACCCCCAAAGTTTGTTGAGCTCTTTTCTACAAAAATGGCATTTTTTTTCGATTGACTAGCCAGGACAGATCCAGGACAAAGCACCACCTTTCAGAAATTCCCCCCACCCCGGACATCAATTCCACCTTTAAAATCCCAGCAACGTCCAGGGAAATCCCTATTAAATAATAATAATTAAGAACATAAGAACCTGCTGGATCAGGGTTCAATGGCCCAACTAGTCATGGCAAGGGTGCCAACTTGAATAAAATATATATTGGGGGGGGGCATGATGCGGTGCACATACAACATTCATCAATTTTATTTTATTGTGGATGCCGAAGAGGAAGAAAAGCTCCTAGAATCATGGAATCAGAGAATTGCAGAGTTGAGAGGGATTCTGTTCTCCGCTGGCCGACAAGATGCCTGTGGGAAACCTGCAAGCAGGACCTCTCCCTTCTTGTGGTTTCTAGCCATCAATAGCCCACTCCTCCATGAATTTGCCCAATCCTCTTTGGAAGCCAGCTATCCTGTGGGAGGGAGTTCCACAGTTTAACTCTGCGCCACACGAAGGACTTCCTTCTACCACTGTTGCGGCTACATTCCCAACTAATCTCGCAGCCCGACCATCTGACAAAGAGGGAATGATGGAAAAATCTGTTGCTTATTACTATCCCATTACTTTAATAGCCCCCACCAAAAAAGTATTGATTGAAATAAAACACACACACGTACACACACACACACACACACACACACACAAAGAAACCCCAACATCATGAGGTGGGTGGAACTTTTATTTCAGCATGGAAAATAAAACATTTTTCTTCAGGAAGAGGATCATGTCATTGCGGAGGTGCGAAATCTTTGGCCCACCAAATGTTGCTGAACTACAACTCCCATCAGACCCAGCAAACATGGCTGACGGCCAGGCCTGCTTCTTGCTGTTTCAAGGGAACCTCTCACAATTTTAATAATGAAAAATTCAATTTCGTTAAAGGAGTACAAAGGGATGAGCCACACAACAAGTCGCACTTAGGCTGACTCCAGTGTCCTCCGGCCTTGGGTGCCCAAATGTTGTTGGACTACAACTCCCATCATCCCCTGCCATCTTAGCCAATGACGAGGGATGATGGGAGTTGTAGTCCAACAACAAGGTTGAAGAAGATTATACAGATTTGAGCAGCTCACAGCTGGAAACTCTTAATTTAGTTGCTACATGTGATTTTGGGGACAAGGAGGGTATTACATTGGAAAAAATATATGAAAAGTTTTATGCATTAACATGCCCCACTGAACATACAACAATAATAATAATAACCTGAAATTAATCTATGCCAAAAAAAACATACCAAAAGCTTTGTAATGGTTATCCCCCGCCAAAGTGGAAACTGCTGAAAAATGGGAGTTTAGTTCAGCAACATCTGGAGAGTGTGAGGTTTGAGAAATCTGGCTTAAGTCTGTTCTACTCTAGATCATGATTCAAATTCCCAGTGACTATGAGATTTCGGAACATGATTTTTGTGCCACATGGCTAAGGGGGATGTTGCTGCAGGGCCCAAACCAGCGGGTTCAATCTGCTCCGTTGCACACACCTTGATAACACTTGAGCAGCAGACGAGAAGAGGATAGCACACAGCCCTCCAGATGTTGCTGAACTACAACTCCCAGAAAGCAAGGGTGGGAGTTCTAGTTCAGCAACATCGGGAGGGCGCCAAAGGTCCCCCTACCGCCTTCCAACCCACGACTTCCAATCGGTATCTGCGACTTACAAATCTGAACTACTACAACTCCCATCATCCGTGACCAATCAGTGGATGATGGGAGTTGTAGTCAAACGGCAGCTGGGGGGGGGACCCGAGGTTGCCAGAACACTGAGCCCCAAAAGAAGGAGGGAGGGAAAACTTTGGCCCTCCCAAAGGTTTCCGAACTACGACTCCCATCGGACGCAGCACAAGCACATGGGAGTTGTAGTTCAGCAACACCTGCAGGGCGAAAGGTTCCCTGCACCTGTCTAAAGGAAGCAAGCTCTCGCAATAAGTGGCGACTCTTACCCAAAATGGGAGCCGTCCCCTGTGAAAGTAGCATCCTGGATTCGGAGGCCAACTTCCTGTGGGGCTTGCACCGTGAGTAAAGTTGAGCATGCATGCCGCTGCAGAGCCCCCAACAATTTCAGAGAGTCTCTGGCAAGCACAAAATCATTCCTTGTATGCCGACATTGCTCTTCCTCCTCTTTCTGGGCCACTTCCCATCTGGTTAAAAAACAAAAACGCAATCTCGAAAACCCACATTGCAATCTCCTCTCCTGTTGCGCACGGATCCTTTCCCATGTTTGGAATTCCAACCACCCCATTTTCTCTCTCCCAGGTCTGCTCGGCAAGGCACCTTCTTGACTCAAAACCAATTCTCTCTCTCTATTCGCAATTTAGAAAACAATAAAACAGGACCTACCCAGCCACAGAACTTTCGACCGCTTTGATACAATCGGCAAAGCCAAGCGATAAAGTCTGGACAGCATTACTTTCAGCTTATGTGTAGCCCTGCCTCTAGAAAAGTAGCAGGTCAACCAAGTTGTATCCCTTGCACACTACATATCTACCTGCAAGGATTTTTCTTTTCTTTTTTTTCGTGGTGGTGATGGGGAGAAATATTCCCCACATCTAAAACACCTATGCACTGCAGCCTATAGTGGTACGGTCTGAGCCAAGTTTTACCATTTGAGTCTGTGGGTTATATGGACGACCTCTTTGTTAGTAAAAAGAACAGAAACTCAAACACCAAAGGAAGGGAAAATGAAGATCAAAAAGGCACCTAAACACTTCTCTCTCTCTCTGTACTCTTTGTCATTCAGAGCCTCAGACACTCTGGAAACAAAACAGAGTTACCTTTCTAACATCAGAGAATGCAGGGTTTGGCTTTGTTTTTGGAGTCTGTGCGGAGCGTAAAGACAGAATATCAATTTCAGGGGTGGAAATGAGGCTCTAAGTGCAGGAATATGAAACGGTACCTTGCCTTGTTTCACTGCTTGGCAACGCCAGCACTAGGATTTAGCTGGTGCCTTCCTTGGCAGCGGTCCGGCCTCCCTTCAGGAGAATTGGTTCCCCCCACCCCACAAAAAGAAAAAGAAAAAAAGTGAGCTGTCAAGTGGCAGGATGGACTGACTTAGAGGTAGCACAGAAATCAAGGCAAAAAAAGCAGTTGCTTCTGGCTTCGGGGAACGCAAAAATCAGGTCCACTGGTGGCTGGTAGGGCGGAACGCTAGGAGCCTAACAGTAGGTGGCGCCGCAGCCAACGACCGGCAGAGACAGAGTCAACAGCAGGCAAAGCCAACTTGTTTTGTCCCCATCTCCCTCCTCTCTGCTGGTTTCTAAAAGAGCAGCACTGAGGGCAGGAAGGCGACAGGCAGCGCCACCCCTGGACTGGCAGTTGGGGGCTATCTGGGTGCAGACTGAGGTTGGCGGGGCAGTGCCTCATTTGCTCCTAATGGGCATTGATCAGGTCCCTCTAGGTTTCAAAAGCTTCTCTTAGCACTCTGAGCACCCCAAGCCTGGAGGGCTCCTCCCTCCTCTGTCTGGAAAAGGGGTACACATTGCGAAGAGCCAAGCGGCCGGGACAGGACGGGCGTTTTGGAGAGATTTTCTCTCTCCCTAACCTGCATTTTCATGCACCTTCGTTTTACGCACTCGGAACAAACCTTCACAGATACAGGTAGATAGCTGTGTTGGTCTGTCATAGTCAAAACAAAATAAAAAATAAAAAAATTCCTTCCAGTAGCACCTTAGAGACCAACTAAGTTTGTTCTTGGTATGAGCTTTCGTGTGCATCTGAAGAAGTGTGCATGCACACGAAAGCTCATACCAAGAACAAACTTAGTTGGTCTCTAAGGTGCTCTAAGGGACCCAGGTGGCGCCGTGGGTTAAACCACAGAGCCTAGGGCTTGCCTATCAGAAGGTCGGCGGTTCGAATCCCTGCGACGGGGTGAGCTCCCGTTGCTTGGTCCCAGCTCCTGCCCACCTAGCAGTTCGAAAGCATGTCAAAGTGCAAGTAGATAAATAGGAACCACTCTGGCGGGAAGGTAAACGGCGTTTCCGTGCGCTGCTCTGGTTCGCCAGAAGCGGCTTAGTCATGCTGGCCACCTGACCTGGAAGCTGTACGCCAATAAAGCGAGATGAGCGCCACAACCCCAGAGTCGGACACGACTGGACCTAATGGTCAGGGGTCCCCTTTACCCCTTAAGGTGCTACTGGAAGGAATTTTTTTTATTTTTTATCTTCTTCACAGAGCAAGCGATTTGCCATGACTTTTGACCTGGGTGGGCTTGTGACACTCCTGTTCACTTTTAAAGGGGTTTATCTCAATCGGTGCCCGACTCTGGTAGCGGCGGGAAAATAATGCATTGATATTCCAGCGCAGCCGCCCGAAAAATGCCCCCTCTAGAGAAGACGGGGTGCTAATGAAATGCCAAAGACCCAAGCCTGATTACGAAAAGGGGAAGAGAGGAGGATTAGATTATCTACTAAGGTTCATCCAACTGATTTTTCAGGAATTTCCTTCTGCGTGGATTCTCTGATGACTAATGAGGTTTGAGCTCTGAGTGAAGCTTTTCCCACAGTCCAAACACCGGTACGGTTTCTCCCCTGTATGTGTCCTCTCGTGGGCCACGAGACTGGAGCTGCCACGGAAGCTCTTCCCACAGACGGAGCACTGAAAGGGCTTCTCGCCGGTGTGGATTCTCTGATGTGTAATGAGGTGCGATTTGTAGCTGAAGCTTCTCTCGCACACCACGCACTGGAAGGGCTTCTCTCCCGTGTGGATCCTTCTGTGCGCGCTGAGGCGAGAGCTGACGCTGAAGCTCTTCCCGCATTCCCCGCACTGGTACGGCTTCTCGCCCGTGTGTATCCTCTCATGGCTGACTACTTCCGAACTGCGCAGGAAGCTCTTCCCACAGAACGAACACCGGTAGGGCTTCTCCCCGGTGTGGGCCCTCTCGTGCGCGAGGAGATCCGAGCTTTCGCTGAAAGTTTTACCACAGTCCAAACATATAAACGGTCTCTCGCCCGTGTGGCTTCTCTGATGCTTCCTGAGGCGCGAGCTCACGCTGAAGGTTTTCCCGCACTCGGAGCACTCGTACGGCTTTTCCCCCGTGTGGATTCTCTGGTGGCTGTTGAGGTATGAGCTCTGGCTGAAGCTTTTCCCGCACTCCAAGCACTTGTACGGCTTTTCCCCTGTGTGGATCCTGTGGTGCGTGATGAGGTTCGAGATGTCGCTAAAGCTTTTCTCGCACACCGAGCACTGGTAAGGTTTGTCCCCAGTGTGGATTCTCTGATGACTAACAAGGCCCGAGTTGCGCCGGAAGCTCTTGCTGCAGTACAGGCATTTGTATGGCTTCTCCCCTGTGTGGGTCCTCTCGTGAGCGATCAGTCCTGACTTCACACTGAAGCTCTTGGCGCAGTGCGAACACTTGTAGGGCTTCTCTCCCGTGTGCGTCCTGCGGTGGGCAATGAGGCTCGAGCTCACGCTGAAGCTCCTCCCGCAGTCGGAGCACGTGTACGGCTTCTCTCCCGTGTGGGTTCTCTCGTGAACGATAAGGCGCGACCGGAGGCTGAAGCATTTGCCGCACACCGAGCATTTGTGAATTTTCTCCCCGGCTTGGTCCGAGCCCTGACTGAAGTTCTCTTCGTAGACGATGATCTTCATGGGCGGCTTGCCCTCGCCCGTCTCCTGCTCTGCCGCGGCTACACCGAGATCTTCGTAACCACCCGCCAACGGGATGGATTTTTGCACCCTTTTCCTGGGTGGCTTTTTCGACGGCTTATCTGATCTCGGCGGCCTTTCGGGTAGATCTTCCGGTTTGTCAAAGAGAGGGAAGGTCTCCTCAAGGCCTTCATCAGATGCCCCACACAGCCCCCCGTGCTCTCTGTTCTCTGGCTGGGGGCTCCCTTTGTTGTTCTCACTAGGGCACAGGTTGCCTAAAAGGAACAGTTTTGGGGATTAGCACTGATAATCATAACCGTCTGTTTTATTTGAATGCCACTTTCTCACAGAACGGTGTCCAAAGTGGCACAAATCATATCAAGTGAGCAATAAGTGTGCTTTTTATATAAGTCGGAAGGTGCCGAGAGTGGCTGGGGCAACCCAGTCAAATGGGCAGGACACAAATAATAAAATTACAGTGGTACCTTGGTTGTCTAACTTACTCCGTTCTAGGAGTCCGTTCGACTCCCGGAACCGTTCAAAAACCAAGGCGTGGCTTCCGATTGGCTGCAGGAGCTTCCTGCACTCAATCGGAAGCCGTGTCGGATGTTCGGCTTCCAAAAAACATTCACAAACCAGAACACTTACTTCTGGGTTTTTGGCGTTTGGGAGCCAAAACATACGCGTACCAAGATGTTCGAGAACCAAGGTACGACTGTATTACAGTGGTACCTCGGGTTAAGTACTTAATTCGTTCCGGAGGTCCGTTCTTAACCTGAAACTGTTCTTAACCTGAAGCACCACTTTAGCTAATGGGACCTCCCGCTGCCGCTGCGCCGCCAGAGCACAATTTCTGTTCTTAGCGGAGTTCTTAACCTGAAGCGTACTTAACCCGAGGTACCACTGTACTATTATTATTAAGTTCCAAACATATCAGAAACAATTACAAATCATCAGTCTCAGTCACAGACCTGATAGAAATGATCACAATATCAGCAAGAACCCCAAAACAAATTTAAAAATCAAAACCAACGGCTTGGCTCTGGGATTTCAGAAGTTCAGAAACTACCGATAATATAGAGTCAGACCATAGGTCTAGCGAGCATAGTATTGTCTATGCCAATTGGCAAGATTTCAGGCTGACATCTCTCCCAGCCTTAACCAGAGCTGCCTGTCTCTCCCCCCCCCGGCCTTTCTTTCTTTCCTCTCCCAGCTTTTCCAGAGAGCCAGTGTGGTGTAGTGGTTAAGAGCGGTAGACTCGTAATCTGGTGAACCGGGTTCGATTCCTTGCTCCTCCACATGCAGCTGCTGGGTGACCGTGGGCTAGTCACACTCCTCTGAAGTCTCTCAGCCCCACTCACCTCACAGAGTGTTTGTTGTGGGGGAGGAAGGGAAAGGAGAATGTGAGCCGCTTTGAGACTCCTTCGGGTAGTGATAAAGCGGGATATCAAATCCAAACTCTTCTTCCCTCTCTCTCCCCCATCTCCTCAGTTGGTATAACAGGAGACTCTTGATCTCAGTGTCGTGGGTTCGAGCCCCACATTGGACGAAAACATTCCTGCCCTGAAGGGGGTTGGACTAGATGCCCGCCATGGTCCCTTCCATCTCTATTATTCTATGATCCTTTCCCAACCTGTCTCCCTTCCCCATCTCACCAAGCCTGCCTCTTCCTTCCTGTCTCCCCCTTGCTTTCTCTTCTAGCTCTCCCCCCATCTCTGCTTAATAATAATAATAATAATAATAATAATAATAATAATAATAATTTATTATTTATACCCCACCCATCTGGCTGAGTTTCCCCAGCCACTCTGGGTGGCTTGCAACAGAATGTTAAAATACAATCTATTAAACATTAAAAGCTTCCTTAAACAGGGCTGCCTTCAGATGTCTTCTAAAGGTCTGGTAGTTGTTGTTCTCTTTGACCTCTGCTGGGAGGGCGTTCCACAGGGTGGGCGTCACTACCGAGAAGGCCCTCTGCCTGGTTCCCTGTAACTTCGCTTCTCGCAGGGAGGGAACCGCCAGAAGGCCCTCGGAGCTGGACCTCAGTGTCCGGAGAGAACGATGGGGGTGGAGACGCTCCTTCAGGTATACTGGACCGAGGCCGTTTAGGTCTTAATGGTTTGGGTCAAAGGAAGCACAGCGGGCTCCGTGTTGTGCATGCCAACATACAAAAGAACCAACTTTAAAATTCAGATGGGCGCAGCAGCACCTTACCTCGTGAAGAACTGTCCTCTGCAGCAGTCTCCTCCTTGACCTCCAGGCCCTGCTGTCTCTGCTCAGGGTCCAACAGAGCTCCTTCGGCCTTCAGGGACGTCTCCCTGGCCTCCTCAAACAATCCCGGCACCTGAAAGACCAGGATAGAGGCTGAAAGATGCAGCACATGTGGGGGTGGGCAACAGGCGAAGACAGATCCTAAGCCCACCCTGAACAACTCTCAAGACCTGCCCTACCATTCCTTGTTGCCGTTGGCAAGTCAGAACGGAAAAATCAGCTTCATTCCCATCCCACGTGTTATCGATAAAGGGTCTTTATTTATTCGTTTTTTTTTTTTTAAAAAATATTTCTTGCCTGCCCATTGTTGTAAGGTCCCAAGGTGGGTTAAAACAATTAGAACACAATATTAAAAGCAATTTAATATTGGGACCAAAAAAAAACCCCACGCACCCCGAGTGTCAAAACCAAAGGTGAAGAGGTGGGTCTTCAGCGTTCCCCCAAAAGCTGTGCCAGGCACCCCCTTGTGCAGAGGATGTGCTGAGGGGCCACCCCAGAGAATGCCCTCTCCTAGGCTGCCACCCCACTAACCTCTGAGGGTGGAGAAATGACCAGGGCTGGTTTAACAATCATATATACTGGCCTCGAAGCTACTAACATGAGTTTGGCCAAACTGCAAGAGGCAGTGAAGGATAGGCGTGCCTGGCGTGCTCTGGTCCATGGGGTCACGAAGAGTCAGACACGACTGAACGACTGAACAACAACAACAACAACAACAACAACAACAATATACTGGCCTCGGTCCAGTATATCTGAAGGAGCGTCTCCACCCCCATCATTCTGCCTGGACACTGAGGTCCAGCTCCAACGACTTTCTGGCAGTTCCCTCGCTGCGAGAAGCCAAGTTACAGGGAACCAGGCAGAGGGCCTTCTCGGTGGTGGCACCCGCCCTGTGGAACGCCCTCCCACCAGATGTCAAAGAGAAAAACAACTACCAGACTTTTAGAAGACATCTGAAGGCAGCCCTGTTTAGGGAAGCTTTTAATGTTTGATGGATTATTGTATTCTAATATTTTGTTGGAAGCTACCCAGAGGGGCTGAGGAAGCCCAGCCACATGGACAGGGTATAAATAATACCCGTCTTTCCCCCTTTTTAAGACACCATCTTATAATTTTTTTCCCTCAAAAAAACACAGGGTGGCTTATTTTCGGGGGGATGTCTTATTTTTATTACGTCAGTATGGTACAATACAGCTTCCCCCTGCGCGCTGAGCAGGCAGGGCAGAACTCCGCAAGAGGCGCGTTTCCCCCCCGTGCCCCTCACTGGTTCGCTGGCTCCCTGCGCACGCAGGAGGGGCTAAGGAGGCGACGGGAACAATGGCGGCACCACGGCTTACTTTTGGGGTATGTCTTACTTCTCACAAAGGTAAAAAAACCCTGCCATGGCTTACTTTATGACTACGTATTAAAAAAGGGGAAACAGGGTAAATTATTATTATTATTATTATTATTATTATTATTATTAATCAATGTAAGGCAATAAGAAATAAACCTAGATTATTTATCAAGGGTGTGCAAATAAAGGGGAAGGTTCTGGAGTGGCCTAGTGTGGAGGAAGTACTTGCAGAAACGTTTCGCCCTCCCCATGGCCTGGGGAGAGGGAGTGTGGCCAAGGAGGGGGCCTGACAGACAGGTCTGGAGGGCCACATTTGCTTCCTGGGATGGAGGCTGCCTATACCTGGATGAAAGATTTAAGAGACCCAATATCTTGTGCTTCTGGCCTCTCGGGCTCTCGCTGCCTCTGGAGGAAGTCCTCGGCTAACATCACCGCCTGGGCGCAGGTCTCCGGGCAGCCATCTTTGACCCAGCTCTGGCTCTCCGGCGGAAGGATGGCCAGGAACTGCTCCAGGATCAGCAGCTCCAGGATCTGCTCCTTGGTGTGCCTCTCCGGCTTCAGCCACCGGTGGCAAAGGAACCAGAGGCGGCTGCAGGCCTCGCGGGGCCCGTCGGCCTCCTTGTATTGGAAGAGGCGGAAGTGCTGCCGCTGGACTTCGGTGCTGATGGCGTCGACCCGCAAGATGGCCGCCTTCACCTTCCCGTAATCTCCCGCTTCCCTGTCCTCAAGTCGCGGCCCTTCCTCTTTCAGGCCCGGTATGAGCTGCGACATCCACTTTCCCGGCCGGGTGTCAACCGCCTTCTCAACAGACGTCAAAAATATATCGTCCCAGCGCGGTGGGTCTGGAAGCCGGGGGTCGTCTGCTTCCGAACGAGTCTCCGTGACGTCCCTCGCGCAGATCTCGTCGCGTGCGGCAGCCGTTTCGTTTTTCACCAGAGCAACGTGGTTGGTCACACCGGCGTCCTCAGAAATGTCTGCCTGTCTTCTAGGTCCTCCATCGGCCATTTTCTCACCTGTTGTATATAATTTGTATTACATTTTCTGTTTTACAATTTAAAGTACTCCTTAAGATATCAATGACGTCCCTTCTTCTCTTTCCATGGTTCATTTTACATATCATATATCCTTGCATATTTTACAAAAACTATACCATTCAGTATTCCATTATTACACCTATCAAAGCTTACTTACACTGTTGAATTTATCTTAATGCTGCCAGTGTTTTCAGCTGTTATTTCCCATATATTCAATCAACGTTTTCCAATCTTCTCTAAACGTATGTTCTTCTAATTCTCTTATTGTATATGTTAAGTCTGCGAGTTGTACTTATTCTGTCAGCTGTACACAGTTATTTCCCGTATTTTCAACAAACTTATGTTCTTTTTGTTCTCTTATTCTATATGTTCAGTCCTCAAGCTGCGCATATCCCATCACTTTAAGTTGCCATTCTTCTTTAGTTGGGACCTCACTCGTTCTCCATTTTGGGGCTAACAAAACACAGGCCATCTGGGAATTTCAGTCTGAATTATCCCCAACAGGAAGGACAACAGGGTATTTGGGGAAAGTACTTTTAAACATTTTTTTTCCAATTCATCATGGATCATTTCCCCATACTCTTTTACCCTTTTACACAGGGGTCAGCAAACTTTTTCAGCAGGGGGCCGGTCCACTGTCCCTCAGACCTTGTGGGGGGCCGGACTATATTTTGAAAAAAAATAATGAACAAATTCCTATGCCCCACAAATAACCCAGAGATACATTTTAAATAAAAGGACACATTCTACTCAAATAAAAACACGTTGATTCCCGGACCGTCTGCGGGCCGGATTGAGAAGGTGATTGGGCCGGATCCGGCCCCCGGGCCTTAGTTTGCCTACCCATGCTTTTACAGGTCCACCACATATGAAAGAATGTACCCTCAACCTCATTGTATCTCCAGCACGTATCTGATTCAGTCTTATGCATCTTAGCAAGCCTACTCTGAGTTAAATGCCATCTGTAAATCATTTTCAAGTAGTTCTTCTGCATGCCCATTTTCTCACCTGCCCACTCCGTTGGAAAAGGTTCCTGGAGGCCCAGCGGGATGGTCCCCAACACCTCCTCCGAAGCCATTTTCTCTCCCCAGATCGAGAGCAACTTTAGCCCAGCTCGGCTATCTCCACTCCAGAATCAACCCCTTCTGTGTCTTCTTACTAAACGCAGCTGGGTTGGGTGTGAGAAACGGCACTTTTATTTGTTCAGAAAGATAAAATGCCCAACAGCAACAACAATAATAATAATGAATAGATGGTGACAGCAGTCACGAAATTAGAAGACGCCTGCTTCTTGGGAGAAAAGCAGTGACAAACCTAGACAGCATCTTAAAAAGCAGATACATCACCTTGCCAACAAAGGTCTGTATAGTTAAAGCTATGGTTTTCCCAGTAGTAATGTATGGAAGTGAGAGCTGGACCATAAAGAAAGCTGATAGCCGAAGAATTGATGCTTTTGAATTATGGTGCTGGAGGAGACTCTTGAGAGTCCCATGGACTGCAAGAAGATCAAACCTATCCATTCTTAAGGAAATCAGCACGGAGTGCTCACTGGAAGGACAGATCCTGAAGCTGAGGCTCCAATACTTTGGCCACCTCATGAGAAGAGAAGACTCCCTGGAAAAGACCCTGATGTTGGGAAAGATGGAGGGCACAAGGAGAAGGGGACGACAGAGGACGAGATGGTTGGACAGTGTTCTCGAAGCTACCAACATGAGTCTGACCAAACTGCGGGAGGCAGGGGAAGACAGGAGTGCCTGGCGTGCTCTGGTCCATGGGGTCACGAAGAGTCGGACACGACTAAACGACTAAACAACAACAACAACAACAACAACAACCTGCATCCACGACCTGTGCTTTCCCCAAACAAGTGAAGACCTTTTTTGTTCCAACAGAATTTCCTAGCTGGGCAAATGGGATCTTTACTGCCAGTGTCCTCTTAGAATTATAGAATCATTGACTTGTAGAATTGGAAGGGACCCCAGGGGTCATCTAGTCCAACCCCCTGCAATGCAGGAATCTCAGCCAAAGCATCCATGACAGAGGGCCATCCAAACTTTGCTTGAAAACGTCCAAGAAAGGAGAGTCCACCACATCCTGAGGGAGTCCATTCCACTGCCGAAGGGCTCTTACTGTCAGAAGGTTTTTCCGAATGTTTAGTCAGAATCTCCTTTCTTGTAACTTGAAGTCATGGGTTCGAGTCCTACCCTCTGGAACAGGAGAAAACAAGCTTGCTCCATCTTCCATAGGACAGCCCTTGAGATATTGGAAGATGGCTATCCTATCTCCTCTCAGTCTCCTCGTTTCCAGGCTAAACATTCCCAGATCCCTTAACTGTTCATCATAAGGCTTAGTCTCCAGACCCTTGATCATCTGGTTTGCCCTCCTATGCACACATTCCAGCTTGTCAACATCCTTCTTAAATTGTGGTGCCCAGAACTGGACACATTATTCCAAGTGTGGTCTGACCAAGGCTCTTACGTCCCTTGATCTGGACACTATACTTCTGTTGATGCAACCTGGAATAGCATTAGGGGGTTTTTTTGCTGCTCGTGTTAAGATTATTTTGGTCTTTTTTTAAAAAAAAAAATTGTTGGTTTTGTGTCTTTTAACTGTTTTTAATTATTTTGTGTGTAAATCGTCTAGAGACAGTCGTTTAGAAGGGAATTCATAACGCAATTGTAATAATAATATTAATAATTACAATTATTATTGATTATTATTATTGGGATGTATCCAACTAATTCATTTCATCAGTGCAAGTATTTCCACTTCTGCAATGGAGCTCCCCCCCCCCTATTCTTCAGATATGGGAAGTGTGCAGGGTGCACGCTCGGTGTGAAGGGGGGGGTGTTGCTCTGCCCACGTAGAAATCCTTGTGCTGATGGAACAAGTTAGCTTAGATGCAGGCCGTTCATAAGAATTCTTAGTAATGAATAAAGATTAATAATCAACAATGAGCCTTTTACATGGCTCAGTCAGTTGAGCATGAGACTCTTAACCTCAGGGTTGTGGGTTCGAACCCCATATTGGACAAAAGATTATTGCATTGCAGGGGGTTGGTCTAGATGACCCAGGTTTCCCTTCCAGCTGACAGTTCTACGATTCATTTAATCCCGCCTGAAGCAAGGCTAGGCGGAGAGGCAGCGATCTTCAGAGCTGAGCAGCTATTTAAACCTCAAACCTTCCTGGCTCGATGGCCCACACTCTTCCCCACCACACCGGACTGGGGACAGCGCGCGCAACCCTGTGCATCTTTACTCAGAAGCAAGTTCCCCTATAGGCTATAATCTGGAGTGGGAGGGAAGCATAGCAGGGACACAAATGCATTGTATTCCAGGATAAGAATCGTGCATCTAATGAAGCGGGCTGCAGTATCCCCGAAGCGGACACCATCATCAAATCGTTAGCCTTCCAGGTAACACAAGATTCTTTGTTGTCAGGGCTCCCCTCTCTGGAAATGACCATCCTTGCTGGAATTCTTACATCATTCAGGCATGGTTGGCTGGCTGGCTGAAGTCTCCCCTTTATTATTATTATTATTTGCAATTTCTGTCCTTAACCATCATCATTCTGTCCTTAATAATAATCATCTATAATAATAATAATAATAATAATAATAATAATAATAATTGCACATGCACCAGCTCTCCCCCAACTCTCCTCGATCAGTCACTCACCTTTTGCAAAGGCTGCAAGGTTGCAATCCTTCCTTGCAAGGTGGGTGCAAAACACAGATCCCTGGGAGCGGGATGCACAATTCAGAAGGCGAACCTTCCCCTCCCCCCCCACCTTCGCAACTCCCCTCTTTCTCCTCCCCCTCCCGCCACAGGAAGGAACTCGCCAGCCCCCGAAAGGTCCTCCCCCAGGACCTCGCTCTCCAGTCCCGCCCCCGTCTCTCTAGCAACGGCCCACTCTGTCGCTTTAACCCCTTGCGCGCCTCGCGGCGAAGCAAACCAACCATTCGGGGTTCAGGCGGAGGCTTTTTCCAGACCGCTTTCCCTGCTGCTGGACCCCCTGGAGAGGTGGGGTTGGGGGGGGGTACATGCCAGCGATGGGCGGGGCCAAAAGCGAAAGGGGGCGGAGCGATTGGCTGCAAAGGTCCATCTTTTTGTTGCAATGTCCAGCTTAGCACAATAGGCTGGTTGCTTTTTTTCTTTCTCTGTTTTTTATTCCAAAGGATCATGAAATTGTAGAGTTGGAAAGGACCCCCAAGGGTCATCGAGCACAACCCCACTGCAATATAATAATAATAATAATAATAATAATAATAATAATTATTATTATTATTATTATTATTATTATTATTCCCCACCTATCTGGCTTGGTTTCCCCAGCCACTCTGGGAGACTCCCAATAGAATATTAAAAACACGATAAAACATCTAACATGGATGCTTTAGCTGAGATTCCTGCAATGCAGTGGGTTGGACTAGATGACCCATGGGGTCCCTTCCAACTCTTAAGATTCTATGATTGCAATGCAAGCATCTCAACATGCATTCCACTGTCCGATTTGAAACCATACCAAACCCTGCTTAGCTTTGTAAACGTGCAAGCAGTTTTGCTGCACAGAAAACGGAGAAAACAGTTACAACGGAACAAAATTTAAAAGATGAAAATCAAACTAGGCACATGGATTAAGTAGAGTTGTGACTGCTTCCTAAAGCCTGGTGCCTTGCTTAGTCAACTTTGGGAAGGCAGCATGAGGGGCAAGGAGGGCATGTGATTTTGGCTTTGCTTCCACTCACACAGTAGGTTCCCTGTAGCCCACTTGGTATGAAAAGTTGGGCCGCCCCAATTTAGTCACCTAGGTTGCTTTTAAAGGTTTCGCTGGTTTCATCTGCATTTTGATCCTTCTAGGAATACTGATCTTATAATAATTTTGCGGCTTTTAGCTGTGTTTTATCCTACAAATTTTATAATGTACACTAGCCCTCCCTATGTCGGTGGGCTTCATCTCCCATTAGCTTCAGTCAGTATGGCCAATGGTCAGGGATGATGCGAGCTGTACTGAGGGGGTTGGACTAGATGACCCTTGGGTTCCCTTCCAGCTCTACAATTCTATGATTCCTGCAGCATCTGAATGGCTACAGGCTCCCCATCCCTGGTACACACCGATTGAAGGGCAATTCGATTCAGCAGCTTACTACCGTAATCTTTCTAAATCAATTAATGAAAACCTGGCTGGTTTTATGTATTATTAGTAAATGTGGCTGATTTTGTGTATCATTAGTAAATTTATTGTTTATGCACACCACTGAAAGATTACTATTATGATGGTGCATAAAAAGTTTTCCAAATAAGATGGAAGCCTGCTTTCTGGGGTTAAAAAAACAAAAACAGAAGCTGAAATCATGCCAATATCATTTCCTATGCTGATGAAAACTTGGTGACTGAAATAATAACGGGTAATTATTAAAAAGCAGACAGGCTGAGAAGATGTTCCTATGAGAAGCAGCAATGGCCACCAACTCGGATGCTTTAAAAGAATATTAGACAAATTTGTGGAGGATAAGACTATCTGTAGCTACTAGCCCTGTCAAGAGGCAATATGCCTTTGAATACCCAGTCACGGGGGGATCAGAAATGGGGAGTGTAGAGCTGTTGCTCTCGGATTCTGTTCTGCGGGCACTGAGGCATTGACAGGAGTGAGCCAGCAGTAAATCACACCAAGCAAGTTGGAGTTAACTCTTTATTAGCAAAAACAGGATATGCACAGGAGTGTCCGGCCTAAGGAGCAGAGCAACTGATCTCCAGCAGGTCTCGCCTCCATGAAGCAGTTGCTGAGACTCCCCATGGCTGCCTAACTCCCCTCCTCTCCGGGGCCTTTACCGAGCAATCAGAGACTGTGCCTGTATAAAGCTAACTGCTCCTTCGTCCTCTTCATGCCTCTCCTGATTCTGGGAGACCAAAGGGGAAAGTGAGACACCCACGACTCTTCACCACCCTCCTGCTTCAGCGTCTGCCTCTGATTCTGGGCTTCTCTCTGGCACAGACTCTCCCCGCTCACTAAGCCCTGTTACCCCTTCAGCTTCCGACACCCCCTCTCCCCAGTCTGCTCCCTCTTCTCCCTCATCGTTGTCCCAACACCATTCCACAGGCCCTGAGCCTTCTTTCCTTGGGGGTTCCCCAGCTGGCCGGCCGGTATGCCGGACTGCTGAGACCGCCTTTGGCACAATCCAGCATCATTTGCGAGGGAAGAATGTGAAGCGGACGTGAAGGTGAAACAATGACAAACTCCACAGATTGCAATCAAAAAGGAGAAGGAATGGAACAGGATGGCAGTGGGGGGACGAGAAAGCGTGGGGGACTGCAAAGTGTCACTCAGTCACAGTTTTTCCTCTTCTGGCTCTGCTTCGAAGTGGCGCTGGGGTGCGTGACGGGAGCTGGCAGCGAGGTGGCCGGCGAATCTCCGGGACTCGGGTTCGTTAAGGGAGGGAAAGGCTCGAGGCTGGTGGAGGGACACAGGGGGCCTGGTGCCGGGTCGGGTCCCGGAGCAAAGTCTTGTGCCCCGGCAGGAACGTGCACCCCGGGTTCGTCAGGGGTGGGGGAAGGCAGGGGCATTGGGCTGCTCCCGGAGGCACTGGCCCGCCTCTCCCCAGAGGTGGGAGCGGCCTGCTGGGCGGACCACGGGGGGCCGAACCCCGGAAAGAGGCTGGGAGAGGGGTATCTGGGTGTCGAAAAGGCCGTCGCAATGGCCTCCATGGCGGAGGTCTGCCTGCCCATGAGGTCGGCCAGGGTCTGGTGGGAGCGCTCGATGGCAGCGATCATACGGTGAGTGGTGGCGCGGTCCTCCTCCCGCTCCTGCTTTTCCTGGCGCCTCTCCTGCCTGTCCTCAGCACGCTCCTCCTGCCGGGTGCTTTCGAACGCCTGCAGGTCCTGCTGGTGCAGCTGCCGCAGCGCGTCCACCAGATCGGCATTCGTCTTGGAGGAGGATGCCGTCGCCGGGGAGGATGAGGGGTCCGCCGGGCGCCGGGTGGTCTCCAGTCGCTGGTGCCAGCTGCGCTCCCGCCGGAAGCGCATGCGCTCCACGTTGCCGGCGGTCAGCCTCCTCGGCTCCTCCGCGTCTGCGGAGAGACAAAAGGAAGGAGAAGGAGGAAATAAAACACAGCCATCAGCCCTCGTCATAGAATCACGGACATTCGAGGCCTGAAGGAGAAGACGCACACAGACACAAAACACACTTATCTGATGCCATTTTGGTATAACTATTGTGGATGAGAATGTTTAGTCAAACTGGGGCAAGTTCAAGGTGTTGGCACTAAAATACCATTAGGTCCAGTCGTGACAGACTCTGGGGTTGCGGCGCTCATCTCGCATTATTGGCCGAGGGAGCCGGCGTACAGCTTCCTGGTCATGTGACCAGCATGACTAAGCCGCTTCTGGCAAAACCAGAGCAGCACACGGAAACGCCGTTTACCTTCCCGCCAGAGCGGTACCTATTTATCTACTTGCACTTTGACGTGCTTTCGAACTGCTGGGTTGGCAGGAGCAGGGACCGAGCAACGGGAGCTCACCCCGTCGCGGGGATTCGAACTGCCGACCTTCTGATCGGCAAGCCCTAGGCTCTGTGGTTTAACCCACAGCGCCACCTGCGTCCCAAGGGCTCAATAAGCAATCCATAAATGGCTGCTCTTAACTTTTTCTTTTAACTGGTAATTTCACGGTTTTATTCTTTTCACAAACCGCTTTGAGGTTTGACCGTTTTCTTTGTCTCAATATAAATTTTGCTACAGAATGCTGCCTCCGATGGAGGAGGGAGAACGTTGGCATCGCACCTCACAGCCATTATATGCCACAAAAAAACTGCCCAAGCCACAAAGCAACAGAGAAAAGCGCCACTCACTTGACACCTGAGGTTCAGCAGGGGTCTCTTGGGAGGGCAGGGGGACACTACTGCCCCGCGGCGGCTCCTCTTTCCCCATGACCTGCACATCGCCGTCCTTGGACGGCTTCCGGGCTGGCCTGCCCGGTTCAACGGCCGCCCCCCGGAGCTCTTTGGGAGGGGAGGCCTGCAGCAAGGGGGTGACGTACTGCCGCTCGTTCCCGGCTGCCTCCGGGGCGGCGCTGGCAGCTTCCCTGGCGATCCTGGTGGCAGCCATGGGGTTGAGGGGCAGCCTCTTGCGCCTCTTGTCCAGCCGCTCGACCACGCCGGCCCCGCACACCTTCCCGCAGACGATGCCCTTGCGGAGGCAGAGGAACTGCTCTAGTAGCTTGAAGTATGGGGCGGTCTTGGGCGCCCTCCCCGAGTGCAGGTTCCCGCACTTTATCTCCTTGTAGCCCCGCTTGAGGTCTTTGGCCCGGCTGCGGCACTGCTCGGCGTCGCGCTCGAAGCCCCGCTCGCGGAGGCGGTCGGCGATCCAGGCAAAGAGTTTCATGTTGCGGTACTGCTGGCCCAGGGCGATCTGGACGTCCTCCGCTTTCCATATGTCGATGAAGGCGACGGTCTCCTTGCGGGACCAAGCGTCCCGCCTCCTCCTGGGCTCCGGGGAAGGGAGGTTCACATCCGGGGGGCTTGGGAGAGACTCCGCCAGGGAGAAAGGCTCTGCAGCCAGCTGAGAGCTCTCTGGGTCGGCCGTCATGTCCGCATGCTGTAAAGAAAAGAAAAGGGGAATGAAACTTTGGGCAAGTGCGGCTCAGTGGTTAGTTTATTAAAAAAATAAAAATAAATAAACAGAACAAAACACTTGTATTTTGTATTGGCTCCCAGTACATTTCAGAGCAGAATTCAGAGTGTTGGTGCTGACCTTTAAAGTCCTAAATAGCTTTGGCCCTGCATGCCTGAAGGAACGTCTCCACTTGCCTCGGTTCTGCCTGGACACTGAGGTCCAGCTCCAAGGGCGTTCTGGCGGTTCCCTCAATGCAAGAAGCGAAGTTACAGGGAACCAGGCAGAGGGCCTTCTCAGTAGTGGCGCCCGCCCTGTGGAACGCCCTCCCATCAGATGTCAAAGAAATAAACAGCTACCTAATTTTTAGGAGACGTCTGAAAGCAGCGCTGTATAGGGAAGTTTTTAATGTTTGATGTCTTACTGTGTTTTAATTTATTGTAACCCAGTCAGGTGGGAATACGATACAATACAATACAATACAATACAATACAATACAATACAATACAATACAATACAATACAATACAATACAATAAGCATCAGAAAAGCTGTTTACATCAACAGAAATTAAAAAACCATAACTATTGACAGGAGCGAGCCAGCAGTAAATCACACCAAGCAGGCTGGAATTAGCTCTTTACAGTGGTACCTCTGGTTACGTACTTAATTCGTTCCGGAGGTCCGTTCTTAACCTGAAAACGTTCTTAACCTGAAGCACCACTTTAGCTAACGGGGCCTCCCCCTGCCGCTGTGCCACCGCTGCCCGATTTCTGTTCTCATCCTGAAGCAAAGTTCTTAACCCGAGGTAATATTTCTGGGTTAGCAGAGTCTGTACCCTGAAGCGTATGTAACCTGAAGCGTCTGTAACCCGAGGTACCACTGTATTAGCAAAAAGGATCAACACAGGAGTGTCAGGCCTAATGAGCAAAGCAACTCATCTCTGACAGGCCTCGCATCCATGAAGCAGCTGCCGAGGCTGAAGGTCCCCACCTCTCCATTTCTCCAGGGTTTTCCCCAAGCAATCTGAGATACTGCCTACTACCCCCTCTGCCCTTTTCATGCCTCTACTGGTTCTGGGAGACCTGATCTTAGGAAAACAGGAAGCTGCTTTCTGCCAAGTCAGACCACTGGTCCATGAGGTTCGGTACCGTCTTCACTGACTAGGATTTCAGACTGGGTTCTCTCCCAGTCCGACCTGGAGGTGCCTGCCTCACTGCCCCTCTCAGCCTCTCCAGCCAGCCCCTCTCTCTCCCTGGCTATCATCCGCCAAGCTTCCGGTGCCTTCCACGCGAGCCACCTCTCACCTTTTGCTCCCGCCTCTCAGCCTCTTGCTTCATCTGCAGGAAATCCTCCGCCAGGCCCACCGCTTGGGCGCATGTTTCCGGGCTGCTCCCCGTCACCCAGCTCTGGAGTTCGGTGGGCAGGATGGTCAGGAACTGCTCCAGGATCACCTGCTCCAGGATCTGCTCCTTGGAGAAGCGCTCCGGCTTCAGCCAGTGGTGGCAAAGGTACCAGAGGTGCCCACAGGCTTCCCGGGGACCCTCGGCCTCCTGGTAGCGGAATTCCCGGAAGCGCTGGCGGAGGGTGTCCCTGCTCGGGGCATCTCCGCCCAGGACCTCCTCCTTCGCTGCCCCGAAGCCCCTTCTTCCAGTGTCTGGGACGAGCCTGGGGGCCGCTTCCTCACGAGCCCACCAGCATCCTTCCACAGCTCCTTTGAAAGATGCCAGGATCTCCTTCGCGTCGTCCCAGGGGGTGGGTTCCGGTGACTGCAGGTTGTTGCCCCGTCCGGGTGGAGGGGACCGTGCCGCCTCGGGGAATTCTTCCAGCTGGGTCTCCCAGCAGTCGGAAAGGTCCTCATCCGGCTCCTGCTTGACTTGCTGCGATGGTGCCCAGCCGAAAAAGGCCCTCGTGGTCCCGAACGGAGCCGGGTGGCAGCCCCTGACCTTCCCTTTCAGCCCCGCCAATGGTTTGAGCCCTTCCGACTCCCGGACCTCCATTTTCATTCCTGGGAGAACTTCCCGTCCGAACACACCGTGTGCAACGGGAGGTGTGAGGAGGCCACACTTGCCCAATTCATCACCCCCAAACCTTTTTCCTCAGGCGCTCATGTCTCCAAAAACAATTCCCGGCCATGGGTCTCTGCGCACATTTGCATGGCCGTCTCTCAGCAAAAGCTGAGGACATTAGGATGCTTAAACCACAAGGAATCTTACACGGCAGTGGGCAATGTCCGGGTTCTGGAGGGCTAGCTTTTTTTCCCCTGAAGAAGAAGAAAAGATAAAAATTAATCATTGTGACTACAACAGAGGGCCCATCAATTTGTGCTATGTTTCCCAAGCCCTTTCCCTTGAAAATTACTGAGGGTCTCAGTGGACCCTATCATTATTTTTTCTGCCTGCTGCAGCAATTGTAAAGCACTGTGTTTGGTGCTGTGTAATTTTTAACTGAATGCTTACTGCTTTGTTTCTTTCGTATCTTGTATTTTGCTGTATTGCAAAGAATTCTTGATTATGTGTTTTGTGTTTTTATATTGTGATTTTTATCTTGCGAACCACCATGAGACCTGCGGGTATAGGGCAGTATACAAACTTAATAAATAATAGTAATAATAATAATAATTATTTCCAAATATTTTAGATTGCGTTTTTCACAGAAACACCATGGAGCACTTGAATGAAACTTGAGGGGGCGCAGTTATCTGAATAAGTTATCTTCGTTAGTCAAAAGCAGCAGCAACAAATATATATATGTAAATAAATAATAATAAGAGTAATACATTGCTTATTAACAGTACTTTCTTTGTCATGGTTCTCACTAGTACAGAGCACCATCACTTTCTGTTGCTGTTGTTGCCTAGGGCACCATTCGGTGCTGTCATCCATGGCACTTTGATCAAAATATTACTACCGTCACTTCATTATTATTATTTTTATCAAAAAAGCACTGCTTCTTCTCATCAACTCAACTTCTTACCAGCCCTGCATCGTAAAATCCCTGGGCTGGTTACAGCAATTTTAAAAAAGCCACAACATTAAAGCTAGTTTGAAACAAATCACAGTCAACTAGGAGTGTTTTGTTGCCGTTTACTTTTTTTTTAAAAAAAGTAAAAAATATTAACAACCCAGGATTGTTGGGTTGTCTTTATTTTTATTATGTATTTTGTGTAGCGTGCATATATATATATAGAGAGAGAGAGAGAGAGAGAGAGAGGGAATTTTTTGTTGTGAACCGCCCAGACATCTACGGGTATAGGGCGGTATACAAAATAATTAATTAATTATTAGAGTGATTAATCAATCATTCAATCAATCAATCGATTAATACTGGGGGATCCCCACAGCAATTAACTAATTTTGATAAAAAAAAATTAATTTTCTAATTTTCCATTTCAAAATATTCATTTAAACAACCTTACATCAATGACTTCCCTTCTTCTCTTTCCGTAGTTCATCCTGCATATCACAAATTAATTAATTAATTAATATTGGGGGGGCACCCCCCTCCCCCCCCCACCGCAAGGGATCAGGGGAATAAACTTATTAGAACTGAGGGCGCCCGCTAAGGGCACGCGGCGGCTTCACTCGCCCTCCTGAGCATGCTCCCCCCCCTCTGCGCGCATGCCCGGAGGGCGCGAGCCAGCGCTGGGCTTCCCCCAGCCGGCAGGCGAGCGTCACGGGACGGGCTCGGAGGACCCCACCTTCCTCTCCCCCCAGCGGCGCCAGCCTGCTCTCGTCTCCGCGGGTGGAGCTCGCGGCGTCTGCGCGGGCGCGGATCTTTGCGCGGCTAGGCATGCCACGCGCGGATCATCCGCGGCGCTGCTTCTCTTTTGCAAACAAACAAACAAACAAACAACAACAACAGTGCATTTGGAGGGATGGGAGGGGAATTGGTGGGGAGGGAGGAATAAAATGAGAGGATCGGGGCGAAGAAGGGAGGTGGGGAGAGGAGGAAAAGCAGCTGAGCACTCCCCCCACCCCAAAATAAGACCACCCCGGCCCTGTCTCGCTCACCCCTCCTGCAGCCCAGCCCAGATGCCAAACTTCACTCCTGCAGCTCCTGGGAAATCCGGACTCCAGTTTCCCACGCACGAGGGGAAGGAGGGAGGGAGGAGGGAGAAAAGCAGGAAGGGGACGGATTAGCCCCTGACATCAGGAGGCTTGGCCTCACATGCCACCCACACTGGCCTGTCTAGGAATCCGGAGTGAGCCCTCGTTTAAACGCTGGCCGATTTGGAACAGATCTCTCCATCCATCCATCTATTGCAGGGTGGGGGTAGTGGAAACTTTATTTCTCTCTCTTTCTCTCTTTCTCTCTCTCTCTCCCTTCCTTATATCTCAGGTCTCTTTCTGCCCATCATTACACCTCCATGCTGGGAAAGGAAGGTTGAGCTGCACCGGGTGGATTTCTGCCTGCCAGTTTAGTTCATTCAAAGGCGCAGCAAGAGGCCTGCCCGCTTTTAAAAGAGCACTGCCTTACATCCCACCCAGTGGCCTCTCCAGGAATCTGGAGTAAGCCCTCATCTGCAGGCGGTTTTTAAACTTTTTTTTTTTTTAGGGTGGGTGTCACACTCCCTCTTCTCTGCCCTTCTTGTGCCTTTAATAGGTAGTGGCTGTTTCTTCCCATCTTGACACCACCGTGCAAGGGAAGGGACGTGAGCTGCATCAGATGGATTTCTGCCTGCTGTTCAGTTAAATTAAGGGTCCAGCAAGATGCATATCCATCTTTAAAAGAGGGGAGAGCTTTGCTCTGTTTTACTTCCCACTGACTGGTTTCTCTAGGAATACAGAGTAAGTTCTTATTCTGTAGCTCAAGCATAGGCAACCTTGGCCCTCCAGAAGTTTTGGGACTAAAACTCCCATCATCCATAGCTAACAGGACTAGTGGTCAGGGATGATGGGAGTTGTAGTCCCAAAACATCTGGAGGGCCAAGGTTGCCTATGCCTGCTGTAGCTCATCTAAACGCGAAGAAGTCCGGATCTGGGATCTGGTTTCCGCTGCCTCGTTCTCTCTCCCTCCCAGCCGGAAAGATCCAACAGTGGACATTTCTCCCTATCACTTCACCTCCTTGCTGCACCCGGTGGGTTTCTGCCTGCTAAAAGCTGGTAAAGTTGTAGCGGAGCTCAGCCATTTTTGTTCAGAGAGTGGTAATACTATTTCTTTATTATCTGAGATCGCTAATGACATGGTTGCTGCCTCTAGAATGTTAGCCGCTTTGAGACTCCTTCGGGTAGTGATAAAGCGGGATATCAAATCCAAACTCTTCTTCTTCTTCTTCTTCTTCTCTTTAATAGGTGCGTGACAGTAGGAAACTCCACAGGTGAAGCTTTGCTCCAGATGGATTTCTGCCTGCGACATAGCCGTTAAAGGCGTGAGAAATACTTTGCCTTAAAAGAGAGAGGAGGGGGTGATCCTAGATTTTAATAATCTAGGATTGCTATTTATTTATTTTCTGGCACTTTTAATACTACCACTTGTTGTTGTTTAGTCGTGTCCGACTCTTCGTGACGCCATGGACCAGAGCACGCCAGGCACTCCTGTCTTCCACTGCCTCCCGCTGTTTGGTCACACTCATGTTGGTAGCTTCGAGAACACTGTCCAAACATCTCATCCTCTGTCATCCCCTTCTCCTTGTGCCCTCAATCTTTCCCAGCATCAGGGTCGTTTCCATCATCAGGGTCTTACTACCACTACTGGAGGAAATCCAGCAGGTGAAGCTCTCCTGTTATTTCGTACAGAGAAAAATTGGACATAGAGAACAAATGTTTTCTCATAATACTGTCAGAACATAAAAAGAGCCCTGATGGAATATGCTGCCCCAAATGTAGGGCACTGTCTGAGATGGGCTTTCAAAGAGGATTTGACAATATTTTGGAGCAGAGATGTCTCAGAGATGTGCTAGGGCAGGCCTAGGCAATTCGTTCTGCGAAACCAAGGAAGACCCGTGCAAATTTCCTCTTTTAGTTATTTTTAATATGTTACGAGCCACCCCAAACATTTTTTTTTACAATGGAAGGGTTGGATATGTATAGCTGCTGTTAAATATATAGAGCAAACATCTTAAAACAATGTGGCTTACTGTGGTATTACAGTATGCAGGTGTCTTTTGTTTTTTAAAAAGAGCTTCTAATGAACTTGTGCACACTGATGAAGTGTTCTGTGAAACGCTGAAAGCTGGCCTACTCCAAAACTCGTTTAAAAATCTGGGAGAGAGAGGAAATCCCAGCAGACTTTAGGGATGCCAAAATTATCAATTTCTTAAAAAAAAAAAAAAAGGTGTCAGAACGGATTATGGAAACTACCGGGGCTTCTCTTTATTAGCTGCGGGCGGCAAAATTATTGCAAGGATCTTAGCCCGGCTCAATCAACTAACTGAGAACTTTGAGTTGGTGAGAAAGGAAGCTGTCAGTCTGATGGAGGGCACCAGAGTTGCCTAAAGCTGTCCCAGAGTGAGAAATTCCACGCAAGGACAAAGCGCATGGGGCGAAGTACCACTTTGTGCAAGAGGGACTTGTGGAACTGTCTTTTTTTTATTTTTACTTTTATTGATTTTATTAATAGTACATAATTCACATTTTTTACACTAGATAAATACAAGAAAAAAACATTATAGATTTAACATTACAATTAAATCACAATGCAATACAATTAGATCACTTATCCGAAAGAAATAAAGAGTAAAAAAGACAAAAAGAAGAAAAGAAAAAAAGAACACAAAGAATAAAAGTAATAGAACATTTCCACCGCATTCCGCACAACAATCAATAAAGTTTTTTCCTTCATTCTGCCTCCTGAGTATTATCTATTTTAATATTTCCAAATTCCCAATATTTAATAACGCATTTTTTATTCACATCCTGTCAAGTTAATAAAGACACAGCCATGTATTTTCTCCTAGACCTGCTTTCTTTAAATAATTTGTGGAACTGTCTTATTGCCATACCGAGGAGTTGACTGCAGACAAAGGAGAGTTTCCAGAAACTACGTGTCAAGCTGTGTGGTTGATTAAAATTTGTGTATATAAGTGTATGTTGTATTGCCTGAGAAAGGGGCATGTGGGATTGTATCATCACTGAAGCAGTCAAGTACAACATTTTCCTGTTGCCTAGAGTGGACCCACAGGGGACCAGAAAAGGGAGGACTTCCTGCCATACCTGTTCTGGAGCCCCCTCCCCTTGCATGTGACCAGGTAGGTGGGCGTGGCCCTAACAGACCCTTTAAAAGGGCTGAGCACATGGCCATCTCCCCCTTTTCCATTTCCTCCTCTCTTGGACCTCCTCTTCTGGGTCTTATCCAGCAGCACATGGTTCATCCTTACAGAGGATAGAAGCCACAAGGTAAGTAAACTTTACTCTTAAAGAAGACTGCTGTGTTGTTGTTATTATTTTAAGAGGGAAATACTAAGGGGAAACTTGCCAGGAACAAGCAAGACTGGATTGCTTAATTTAAAGGATTCTAACGAATCATCAATTTCCTTCCAGCGATCTGCAAGGGAATGTGCTCTGATGGCTTTCTCACCAGCATGAGTGAGGAGGGATAATATTTAATCAATACATCCTCTCCTACCTTCCTCAGCATCCCCACAGATTCTGGGTTCTCTATGTCCAGTAATTGGTCTTTCTAGAGCTATCCGATTCAGCCACTGTGGAAAACAGAATCCTTGACTAGCCCATGGTCAAGCTAACATATTATCAGGGTCAAAAATATTTTTCTAAGTAAACCACAAAATTTGATCTTATTATGTGTTGTTGATTTTTTAATATTTTATTTGTTGAATATAAGAACAACATATAATCAAATACAAGCAAACAAATAGTTTCCCCCTACCCCCCTCAAAAAACCAGCCCCAAGTATGTCCAGGTAATTACATTAGTAATATAATCAATTAAAATTATTTCTACAGATGCTGGTTTAAAAGATATCATTCCACATGCTCCCATGTGTCTTAGGTGGTTTAAAAGCATGTTCTTTCTTTGATGCATATGTAATAAAGGAGGACCATGTTTTGTGAAAGTTATGTAGTTTCTTTTTTATTATGTTGACAATATGTGAAGCCGAGCCGCAATTTTTTTGAAAAACAAAACAAGAAAGCTATAAATCCAAGTGCAAGAGGAAAAAAGAGGATCTTTCTCTCTCTGCTGTTTAATTTCTCTTTTCAGATCAAGCTTTCTCCCTGGCACAGTTTGTTTTTCTGTGAACTCCAATTCCCAGCAGCCTTTGCACTCACCACATAAACACCTGGCCCCCTTTAGCTGAGCAAACACCCAAGTGGGACAGTGAAGGGGCTTGAGATGAAGAAGGAAAGTCTGTGAATTCATCACTGCCTGTCTGAAGGGGTGGGCTGGAGCCTATTATTATTATTATTATTATTATTAATTATTATTTATGTATATACAGCTGTTAGAAGGAAAAACCTGCTCCTTTTCCCTTAGGGGATATCCAAGGGCCCATATAGAGTCCTTTATTAAACTGTTGCAACAGGGTCCCCACTCCCCACATGCAGGAGAGAGGAGGAACCCAGAACAATGCTGCACAAGCCCTTTTATAGAAGTTTGAAATTGTGCACCCTGTACCCCAAGACATCTCCCCAAAAAACATCATACATACATCACAGAAGGAACAAAATAAATTAAAATTGGTCTCTAAGGTGCTACTGGAAGGAATTTTTTAATTTACACCTTTTTTAAAATTTAATTTAATTTATTTATTTTTATTTTTTTAAAATAATATTTATTAGGTTTTACAAATTTTTTAAAGGCTTACAACATCTTAGTTAAACTTTCTTGGGCTCCTCCTCTCTCACTCAGAGGAGCCCATTTACATCAATTCATCCCCCCCCCCTCTCACAGAGGAATACAATTCATTATTTCGTTTAACCTTACAATATTTCTAATCTTGCCTGTCCTTGTCCCATTCCCCTGGGTCAAGTTATCTATATCTAATGTTGGTTTGGACTTCCCTGATTCCCTTACATTGGTTGCATCATTAATTCTTGTTTCTCAGGTTTCTTCATCATCATTTAAAACATAGTTATTTATCTAATATCTTTGAATCTAATTTTATATTCATTAAAATCATCTTATCTTATCTCAGCTTCTATTTCAGCCTTAGCCATTTTACCCTTCTGCTCCTTAACTAATATTTATCTTCCCCCTCTCCCCTTCCCCAGAAAAGAAAACTTGACTTAACATTCTACTTCATTATTAATAATCCATATCATATTATAAATCCCTTATGCCATTTCCTTAAACCGTACCTTTGTTTTAAACCATCAAGAAAAAAGAAAGACCGTCCTTTTAAAATACATTCTCTCCTTTCACCCCATACCCCGTCTTTCCTGAGTCCAGTACCAAGAATTGTCCATCCTGAGATGATCCATTATTTCTTCCACTTTTTCCTGCAGTTTCTTGCCTGATTTTTGGTCTTCTCTTCTTTGCGGTTCATCAGTCTTTTTTCTCTTAATATATTTCCTGCAGGGCTTCTTCTCTTGTTGACACTTTCTCTTTTGCAGATGTGTAGATCTCCTGGTTCCTCTCCTCTTTATCCTCCTCTTTCCCTTGGTCCGTGGTATGTGATCATTGTAAATCTCATGTCTTTCTCTGTCCTTTTGTTGTTGCTTAGGAATGCACTCTTCCTGTGAGTTGCTCCCCCCCAGGAAATGCTTGATAATTAAGTCTCTTAGTTCATCCACTCTTGCATTGAAATCTTCCAGCATTTCCAAGGTCCGGGGCAACTTTTTTAAAAGTCACACATGTCCCAAAAAGTTACTTTAAAAGTTCCTTTAAACTTCTAGCCAAATTTCTTCCGAGGGTTTGAGAAAGGGGGCACTTTTAAGCTTGTAACAAAAGTTTCCCCCAGTTGCTATTAACGTCTTTGCTTCAGCTACAATGCCTCCTGCTTCCTCCTCCCCAACTGCTGGGATCGACCTCCGCTTTTTAAATCCCAAGCCTCTTGCCGAATTAGTCCAAATAAATGTCCTTTTACTCACTTCTTTGGTTGCCAATTCTTCTTTTGGAGGAATCAAGCCGCTCTGCAGGACCGTTCGTGCAGCCTCGCCCTAAGGGGGATAGATGGTATTCGATCCGCTGCGCTCCGGCTCTCCCTTTCCCGAGTTTCCTCGGGAGTAAGAGAGTCGTCCGAGCGTCTGCCGGATCCGCCGGTCCCGGGACGCCCTTCCCGGGAGTTTTGGGGGCAGCGGTGCTGTCGCTGGCACCCCTTTCACCCCTTTTTCGGGCAGGGAACTTCGGAGCGAAGTTCCCCCCCCCCCACCGTCTCTGCTCGCGGCTCGATCGGAAGTCCTTTAATTTAATTTAATTTAACACCTACCTGTAACTATCACAGGAGGCAGTCCACAGCACAAATCCTGCCTGCCAAGATAGTCAATGGTCACTGATTGCATTAGCTGGGCAGCCTGGCCGTTCTTTTGTGATGGTAAATACTTTACAGGCTCACCCTATTCATACACAAATATGCCCTTAAGACTGGATTTGCAAGCAAAGAGACAATGGGAAGGCTTTCCCATTTCCTTGCAGAGAAAATATTTGAGGACGATGTGGGAGAGTCAAAATGGTTTGGGGGAGTCAAAATGGCTTCAGGGTTACTCTCCTGTACAGTAGTACCGGTATTTCAGACACGTGGTTTATATACTTATGTAAGTGTTTGCCTTGTACATTTATGAACGTTTATTTTATATTTGGCACCTTAGAATTCTTATAACACCACCCCATACCTGGAGGTCTCAGGTCGGTTCACAGTAAAATTCAAAATATAAAACCACAAAACTATATAATCAAAATAAAAACAACAATCCAATAACGCCCCCCAAACCACATTTTAAAAGGGCATAGGATGAAGTAGGACTTAAAGGTAAAGGGACCCCTGACCATTAGGTCCAGTCGTGTCCGACTCTGGGGTTGCGGCGCTCATCTCGCGTTACTGGCCGAGGGAGCCGGCGTACAGCTTCCAGGTCATGTGGCCAGCATGACTAAGCCGCTTCTGGTGAACCAGAGCAGCGCATGGAAATGCCGTTTACCTTCCCGCCAGAGCGGTTCCAATTTATCTACTTGCACTTTGATGTGCTTTCGAACTGCTAGGTGGGCAGGAGCTGGGACCGAGCAACAGGAGCTCACCCCGTCTCAGGGATTCGAACCGCCGACCTTCTGATCAGCAAGCCCTAGGCTCTGTGGTTTAACCCACAGCGCCACCTGGGTCCCTCTGAAGTAGGACTTACTCATGAGTAAACAAGCAAAGGCTTCTGTTCCACACTGTTCTCAGTGTTTACCGCTGCTTTTAGTGTTTATTGCTGCTGTCTACAATGCCGTTAATATTTGCATATTTTTATTTAACCTGTTTTATTAGTTGTTATTGGCCATTGCCAGACAGCCCTAAAATATTAATTCTATCAAATGAAGACATAATCCCACCAGGTAATAAAATGCATTGAACCAGCGAAACACATAACATTTGTGGATTTTCTAATATTAACAATTCAACCCAGTATTGGCGCTGCAACTGTTTTGCACTCTTTAGACATCTCTTGTTATCTTTTCACACAGGTAGTTTCCTGCCCTCCAGAGTTAAGGCGGAGCTTCCAGAGTGACATCAGGACCTTGGCCAATCAGCCTCTTTGGAGTTTGTGACGCTGCGTTCGAAAGTTCCCTTCTCTAGGATGGCACATCCGGTAACATTGGCCAACCGGTTTCCTTTTTATTTTTTTAGTTGGTGGTTAAGATAGAGAGGGTGAGAATCACTCAGCAAACCGTGGGCACGGATCTGAGCTTTCCATTTGCGGACGTCCTGAGTCCATTTTAATGGTTTCGATTCTCTCCCCTGGATTTATAGCTAATCCAGAAAGCTTGCAGGCTGGAATCGGGACAGGAATGGCAGGGAAGCCCAGATTTACAAGCCGCTGCATGATTATTGCTCTGGGCCTTTTAAGAAACAAATAAATCGGGGGGCGACATAGGACTGTGGCTGTTATGATCAACCTTATCCAACAGGGGAGGATGAAAGATTTAAAATACATGCACACATGTATATAAGTCAATGTGTAAATAAGTCTAGTTATCTCCCGCTTGGAGAGCCAGTGTGGTGTAGTGGTTAAGAGCAGTGGACTCGTAATCTGGGGAACCGGGTTCGCGTCTCCGCTCCTCCACATGCAGCTGCTGGGTGACCTTGGGCTAGTCACACTTCTCTGAAGTCTCTCAGCCCCACTCACCTCACAGAGTGTTTGTTGTGGGGGAGGAAGGGAAAGGAGATTGTTAGCTGCTTTGAGACTCCTTCGGGTAGTGATAAAGCGGGATATCAAATCCAAACTCTTCTTCTTCCACTACTACTGCAATGTTCTCTACGTGGGGCTACCTTTGAAGGTGACCCGGAAACTGCAATTAATCCAGAATGCGGCAGCTAGACTGGTGATTGGGGGTGGCCGCCGGGACCACATAACACTGGTCCTGAAAGACCTACATTGGCTCCCAGTATGTTTCCGAGCACAATTCAAAGTGTTGGTGCTGACCTTTAAAGCCCTAAACAGCCTCGGCCCTGCATTGCAGAAGGTTGCAGGTTCAATCCAGACAGTACTAAACTAAGTGGCCAAGGTTCCTATTCCCTTGTGTAGGTGAGGATCATGAAGGAAATATTATAATGTGAGCTATTTTCATAAAAACAATAACACAGGGAGTGTCAGAAATCCAGCGTACATATGCGGCACTCAAAAGTACCCTCTGAAGGCGGAGCTGCTTATCTGTATAAGATTCTCAAGATTCCTTATTTCAAACAATCTACTTTCCCAAACAGGCAAAGAAAGTTTGCAAGGAGCCCGGTTGGGCCACAGCCAGGATGCTGCTGCTTGATACTTCTAAGGAACCAGACCTGTGCATTGTCTATGGGGAACCCATCAGGCCAAAGCCCATCATCCATAAGAGAACGGAGGGTCAGCAGAAAGCTCACCCAGTTGTTGAGGAGGAGGAAGATATACCCCTTTTTCGTGGAGGAAGTTTCAGATCCTCCTGGGAAATCACAGGGCAGACAATTCCTGGTGCTGCTAAGGAGCAGGATGTGTGCATTGTGGGTGAGGAAAACATCTGGCAGATCCCCAACACCGGCAAGAGAAAGGTGTGTGTGCAGGAAACCCACTCAGGGGAGGGTCCCATTGACAGCAAACTAGACTCCAGTGTCCCCAGTCAACCTCCAGCCCAGACTGTTGTTGATGGTTAGTCAGAAGCCCATCATTCAAGGAGCCTGCAGTGAATCACAGCCCCCATCTCCCACCCCTGTGGGAACAGGAACTGACTAATGATGAAGACCTTCACCTTCAGTGTGTTATTTGATTGATTGATTGATTGATTGATGGATGGACTGGTTGCATTTATATCTCATCCTTTTCTCCCAGGAGGTGCACATGGAATTCTCACAAGAACCTTGCAAGGTGGGTTGGCTGAGAGGCAATGTCTGGCCCAAGGTTGTCCAGAGAGCTTCCGGGCTGAGTGGGGATTCGAACCCTGGTCTCCCAGGTCCTAATCCAATACTCCAACCACTACACCACATTTATTTTACAAGCTGTCCGGAGCGCAGTGGGCTGGCAATGTCATCGTCTCATTTCTCCACAAGAAATGCAAGAACGAAAGGATAGCGATTTTATACAGGTACTAGTGAATTTAGCCCGTTCATAACGGGCGCTAGATACCCACGCCCCCTCTCCCCCCGTCCGCCCTCGCGCGGGCAAGTGGGCGGCCATTCCGCGGCGGGAAAGCTCTCCTGTAGCGCGCGGCCCTTGAAGCTCCTGGCGGCCGCCGGGCTTGCGCAGCCCCTCGCCGCCTCGCCCCACGGCGCTAGGCAGAGAGCGCGCAACTTCCACAGGACGGAGCCCCCGCCGGCGCCCTGAGGAGAGGAGAGCGGCGCGAGCTCCGTGCGAGGCGGCGGCGCTGCCCCAACTGACGACGCGCGTGCGCCGCCGCTGCCTCTCGGACACGCCCCCTCTCCCGTCCAATCCCTGCGTCCGTCTGCGACATGCGCAGTGGAAAATTTCCACTGACACACAGAATGTACGCACGGACACAGGGATATTATTATATAGGATTTCTGTATAAATTACCAGTAGTCTAAAATCCCTAAGATCAGGAACGCATGTCCGCACATTTTTCCCACCTACTCAAATTTATCCGTTTCTCTCTCCATGCATTCTTTAATGAGCAATGAGGTCTCAGCTGTTAAGGAAGCTTTTCCCACAACCCAGGCACTTGAAAGGCCTCTCCCCTGTGTGGATACTCTTGTGCACCAGTCAGTCCCTGGAAGGATTTTGCACACACCGTTACGGCCTTTCTCCAGTGTGGACTCTCTGATGTGTGATAAGGTGCACCGTATAACCGAAGGCTTTCCTGCGTTCCAAAAACGTGAACCCAGACCCTCTTGGGGTGTTAATGCTGTGAGCCCCTCCATTGTAAGCTCAGGTTTCATGTATGTGTAAATAAACCATATATCTTAAAGACGCCACAGTGTCCCTCATTCCAAAGGAAAGCGAAGCCTAGATAAACACCAGGAACCCCAGGAACTGCTCGGAGGGGGGGGGAGGTGCGTGCAACAATACTGCCTTAGAAGAGGCGTTCCTCTTTCTCTCTCTCTCTCTCTCTCTCTCTCTCTCTCTCTCTCTCACACACACACACACACACACACACACACACACAAACACCCTAGAACAGGCATGTTCCCCTCTCACACACGCAGTCCCCCTCTCTCATATGCACATGCAGAGAAGGGCACCCCCTCTTTTCCCCCCTATCTCTCACATGAGAGAGAGAATCATAGAGTTGGAAGAGACCACAAAGGCCATCCAGTCCAACCCCCTGCCAAGCAGGAAACACTGTCAAAGCATTCCTGACAGGTGGCTGTCAAGCCTCTGCTTAAAGACCTCCAAAGAAGGAGACTCCACCACACTCCTTGGCAGCAAACTCCACTGTCGAACAGCTCTTACTGTCAGGAAGTTCTTCCTAATGTTTAGGTGGAATCTTCTTTCTTGTAGTTTGAATCCATTGCTCCGTGTCCTCTTCTCTGGAGCAGCAGAAAACGACCTTTCTCCCTCCTCTATATGACAACCTTTTATATATTTGAACATGGCTATCATATCACCCCTCAACCTTCTCTTCTCCAGGCTAAACATACCCAGCTCCCTAAGCCGTTCCTCATAAGGCATCGTTTCCAGGCCTTTGACCATTTTGGTTGCCCTCCTCTGGACACGTTCCAGCTTGTCAGTATCCTTCTTGAACTGTGGTGCCCAGAACTGGACACAGTATTCCAGGTGAGGTCTGACCAGAGCGGAATACAGTGGTACTATTACTTCCCTTGATCTAGATGCTATACTCCTATTGATGCAGCTTTTAAAAAAGGGGGAAGTGTTTTTGAGCTATTTTTTAAATGAAATTTGCCCAAATCTACACTGCCCACGTGGGCTGCCATACGTCCAGATTTTCCCGGACATTTCAGCAATTTTCGCCCGGATGCTGCTTTTGGGGGCTGAATACTGTCTATGTCCGGGAAATTAACGGGAGAAACTTCCATTTTTAAAAAGCCATTTGGGACACAGGAAGCTATCTCTCTGGCACACTAGATTCCCGTTTATGGATTTCAGTAGTTCTTCCAGCGTTTCCAACACAATCTTTCTGTGAGGGAAAGAATCCAAAAGGACGACAAAAGTGTGTGTGGGGGGGTTAAAAGGCTTCTCCTTAGACATTGTTGGGTATATGATTTCCTGTCCCTGAGAAAACCCTCTGAAGGGTTGCTAGGCAGCAGGATTAAGTGAACTGCGTTTCAGTTCAGATGAACCCACCTGGGGGTTAGCGCTGCCATCTGAGCTCAGGGCGACACGCCAGCAGTGCTGAAATGAATATTACTTTTTTGCGGGGAGAAAGGCAACACTGGAACCGTTCAGGAGACAGTGGAGGTGGACCATGGCCACTGAAGCTAGGAGCCATTGACAGCCTTTCCCTTCTCTTTTGAAGCCATCCAAGTTGGTGGTTGGGCTCCCTCCTGTGGCAGGCAGTTCCATAGTTTAACTAAGCGCTTGGTGAAGAAGTTAAGTCCCCAAGGAACATTCACCCACCCAGCTCAGGGAGTGTCCTGTTACTTGTGTTTAATGCAAATCTTGCAAGCTTCTGGACCGGGATTGGAGAGAGGTTGGCAAACTAGGGAGAAATATGGTGTCCTGGGAGTTATCTTGCTCCCAGATTTCGCTTCAGCCACCAGCAATGGATGACAGCCTTTTTTGCTCATCTGTGCCAGAACAGGATATTGAATTAGATGGGCCATTGGCCTGATCCAGCAGGCCCTTCTCATGTACATAATAATGGCTCCCCACTCTGGCTTGAACCACGGTTCCCAGAAGCCTTCGCAAGACCCAAAGGAGGTTACAGACCAACTTTTATGTTTGTGCAAAGCCAGTGCTATATACAGTGGTACAGACACTTCAGGTTACAGACTCTGCTAACCCAGAAATGGTACCTCGGGTTAAGAACTTTGCTTCAGGATGAGAACAGAAATCGGGCAGCGGCGGCACAGCGGTGGGGGAGGCCCCATTAGCTAAAGTGGTGCTTCAGTTTAAGAACGTTTTCAGGTTAAGAACGAACCTCCGGAATGAATTAAGTACGTAACCAGAGGTACCACTGTACTACAATGTGCATTTAAATCACACAGTTTCTCCTAAGGGATCCTGGGAACTAGTTAATTAAGGGTACTGCGAAGTGTAGCTCTGTGGGTGAGAAAGTACATTTCCCATGATTATTTGGGGGAAGTCATGCTTTAAAATGGTTTTTTTTTTGTGTAGTTTACTTCCGAGTAAACATCATGGGTGTAGCCAGGGGGGCAAGGAGGACAGCTGCCCCCCCCAATCAAGTAAATAAATAAAAATACTTAACTAAAAGAAGAAATTGTAGAAGGATTTCAACAGATTTTTTTGAGCACTTGGGGTCAAAAGAAAGTAATTTAAAATCCTGGCTGGGACTATGGTAGACGTGTATAGAATTGCACTGCAAAACACGTTAACCCTTCAAGGTTCACACGACTCTTCTGTTTTCCACAAACTTGCACCACCTCCTTTCTCTAGGACAGGCATAGGCAAACTCGGCCCTCCAGATGTTTTGGGACTACAACTCCCACCATCCCTAGCCAACAGGACCAGTGGCCAGGGATGATGGGAATTGTAGTCCCTAAACATCTGGAGGGCCGAGTTTGCCTATGCCTGCTCTAGGAAAACATCCGGCTTGTTGTTGTTGTCGTTGCCTTTGTTGTGAACTACAGTTCCCAGAAGCCCTTGCGAGCCCCAAAGCAGATGCTAGCCGCCTTTCCTTTGTGGGGAAACCAGCCAATTTTAAAACAAACCAAAGCCCCAAATGCACAAGCGGGATGGAACCCGAAATAAGGACAGGGGTTGGGAATAAAAAAAGAAAAAGAGACACACACCCCATGCATTGCAAATAAATAACCATAATTCCTGGACTTGCAAAATAAGGGTAGGGGTTGAGAAGAGCATTAAATAGAGGAAGACGCCCCAAACCCATTGCAATACTAATACTAACGTGATTATAATATCTGGGCTTGCATGCACTCTTTGCTTTGCCAAAGAGGAGGGGAGAGAGAGAGAGAGCAGATTCCTAGAAAGGAGCCCCAGAGAGTTAGACTGGCCTCTTCCTGCTGTATCTCCTCCCCCTGCAAACGGAGTCTTGTGAAGCCACTTTCCCCCCTTCTCCTTCCTTCGCCTCCGGGAGTGGCTGCAGATCTGGGGGGTCTCCGGAGTGTGTGGGGAGCAGGTCCCTTCCGGAGGGGAATCTGGGTAAGTTGCACCCAAAGAGGAGGAGGAGGAGGAGGAGAAAGGGCACAATCCTGAGTGGGTGGGGGAAGCCAAAGAGGCAGATCTGGGGGGAGATCGAGTCGCTCCCGAGCAGAGAGAGAGTTCGCTCCCTTCCTCCTCTAGTCCTAAGGAAGAGGAGCAGGATCCTGGGTTCAAATCCTCCAGAGCAGAGGCTCTTTGCAAGAAGGGAGGAGCTGAATTGCATCTGTGCATGTTGAGCTCATTTAGGGTGCAGCCCTAATCCCCACTCAGTTTGGGAGAGGCAGCCCCATTGAAGCCAGGAGGGCTTACTTCCGAGTAGACCCGGCCAGGATAGCCGCTTCATAGCCTGCTTTGTTTTCTAAGGAGCTCAAGTCGGTGTGTGTGTGGTTATTTCACCACCACCACCACTGTTTGATCCCCACTACAATCCTGCGAGGTAGGTCGGGGTGGGAGAGGATGGAGTTGCTGAGACACAGCCAAAGGGGCAGGGAATTGAAGCCTGCCCTGGCCTGACGCTTTTTGCTGCTCTGTTAAAAAGAACTGTCTAAAAAAAGTATGTATCTGTACACACATGTACACATACACATATACACACAGAAAAGTGGAACGGTCTCCCTCGGGAGGTGGTGGGCTCTCCTTCCTTGGAGGTTTTTAAGCAGAGGTTGGATGGCTTTAGCCGAGATTCCTGCATTGCAGGGGGTTGGACTAGATGACCCTCGGGTCCCTTTCCAACTCTACCGTTGTTCTTTGATTCTGTGTCTCTTAATGTGCCTTTGGGCTCCCAAGAAAGACTGCAGCCTTTAACCTTTCTAAAGAGCTCAACCCCATTCCTCGTCGATTGCTTATACAGTAATAAAAATAATTAACAATTCCCGCCCCCCTCTACAAAAAGTTAATTTTTGAAAAGCAAAACCTATGTGTAAAAGCTAAAGATGGCACACAGTGTCTTGCAAGAGGCATTTCTCCTGCTCCCCTTGCTTTTACAAAGCACATATTTCATTTAGAGATTGTGTGTGGGTATATGTAAATACATTTAATATATGTATATAAATTAATGCAAGGCACTTTGCGAAAAGGCATGGTAAAATTGTGATTTATTCCCAACATGACGCCACAGTGCCCGTAGGCCCCTCCTTTGACTCCCACCAATGTTTCTTGCCCCTCCCAATTCGTTACTGAGTGTTTTTGGGGTAGGTGGGTGGGTTATCTTTCTTTTTTGGGGGGTGTTACCTGCTTCTTTTGTCTAGGTTTTATTTGTTCCTGTGTTTTGATGTTGTTTCGCGCGTGTGTGAGAGAGAATACAGACTACTGCAATTTCCCCCATCTGTGAAATGGGCAGTTTGTCACACTCACAAGTAGTTCAGTAATTGCCTGATGCACACAAGTTTATACACATACCCCACACCTTCTCAAAAGAAGGAAAGTACATTTTTGTTTTATTTAAAGAAGAAAACACGGTTTCTTGAAGAGAAGGAGAACAGTGTCTTTTCTAGAAGAAGAAGAGTTTGGATTTGATATCCCGCTTTATCACTACCCGAAGGAGTCTCAAAGCGGCTAACATTCTCCTTTCCCTTCCTCCCCCAAGAGATCTTTCCCTTCCTCCCCCAAGAGATCCCTCAAGAGTCCCTCACCCAAAGATCTTTCTACAAATAAGATCTCTGGGTGATCAGCTGTAGATTGGCAGCGGTGCTGATCGCCCAACTGTCTAAAATTAATTGTCTTAAAGGCTGCCAAAATGAAGAAGGCTAAACCATTAGTGGACTTTTTAAAGTGTATGTGAAAAGATTATGAGTTCAGCTCTGTTTTGGTACTGACAGGGGGGGGGGAGAGAATCTCTGGGTTCAGAATATGTTCAGAGGCACCCTGATCTAACTGAGCTTCTTTCTGGTTGGTGGTGGGCCTGAGAAACATCAAGTCTTGCCCCACCCTTGGCTTCAGCCCAACGCAAACATATATGATTCGTATCACTGAATTGTGTCAAGTGACGTCCTGACAAAAGGAGCTTTTGGGGAGGCAAAACCTGTCCGCAACAAAATGCAAACGAAAAACTGTTTTGAGGAATTAATCCGGCTACCCAAGTGCGGGGTACGAGAAACATAAGCAGCAGAAGGGCAGTGAAAATTAAATCAAGCCTTACTGACTAGTGATTTAAATCGTGATTTAAATCAAATCCACCCTGAGTGAAATAATTAAATTAATTAATGTTTAAAATTGCCCCTATTGGCAATTGAATAGATCGGGGGATGGGGGACGGACAGACGGACACTCAGAGCTCAAAATTCCAACTCTGGCCATAAAGCTTGCTGGTCTCTATGGGCCAGTCACGGTTTTTCTGCCTAACCTACCTTGCAGGGTTGTTGTCGAGGTCGAGAGAAAGCAAGGACTGCGCATGCTAAATTCTAAGACCACTGATCATGCACTTTTCTCCTTGGTTGTTTTTAAGGGTCACCCACCAGTGTAAAATTTAAAAAAAGGTTTGCAAACCTCAGGTCCATCACCCCACCCCAAGCCTGGGGGTCTCCCCCTCCCCACCCACGTCCCCGGATGTTTGTCCATAAAGCAGGACTGCTATATGTCCAGAATCTTCCAGATATAGCCAGGATTCGCCTGCTGGAAATCGCGTCTGGGCGGAATTTCCAAAAATCTGCAAAAACGTCCGGGAAAACCTGGGCAACCCATGTCTAGAAGTGTAGATTTTGTATCCTGATTTTCACTTTTTGAAATACGGCAACTCTACCATAAAGACCCCCGCTTGGAAATCAGGTTTTCCTCTGAGGGTAGAATCCTACCCAAACTCCTTAAGGAATCTGAAGAAGTGTGCATGCACACGAAAGCTCATACCAAGAACAAACTTAGTTGGTCTCTAAGGTGCTACTGGAAGGAATTTTTTATTTTTTTATTTTGTTTTCCTTAAGGAAATAAATGAGATGGGCTGCTATTGCTTCAGTGCAAGGGGATGTGGTCTGAGCTCACATCTGCGGCTGAGTTTTCTGAGGGATTTTCATTTTCCGGAGAGATAATATGTGTTCTCTCCTAACCACTTCCTCCTCTGCTTTTAAAAACATTCTGTTCTTTTTCTGTCGTTCTTGGTGTGCAGACGTGGCTGAGGATCTTGGGCTTCCTGGTCCAAATTCGGATGCCATCACCCCGTCCCCCCTTATTTGTAACATTTTTTTATTGGTTTTACAAAATTTTATACATTTCAACTTTAACCATTTCAAACATTAAAAGAAAAGGTTCTATTGAACCTTCGGACCTGGACCTCCTTCCCTCCCACCATGGGTTCCATATTCAAGATAAAATTCTCTGCATCTTTTTCCTTTATCCATCTGTTCAATATCCCTGACTATGATTTTAACTGTTTACAATGGTAAACTAAAAATTTACTCCAGTCTTTTAAGAATACAGTCATACCTCGGGTTACGGCCGCTTCAAGTTGCGCGTTTTCGGGTTGCGCACCGTGCCGAACCCGGAAGTAATGGAACGGGTTAATTCCGGGTTTTGGCGCTCGCGCATGTGCAAAACCACTAAATTGCGCTTTGCGCATGCGCAGAAGTGGCGCTGCAGGTTGAGAATGCTGTGGGTTGCGACCGTGCCTCCCGCACGGACCACGTTCGCAACCCAAGCGTCCATTGTACTTGATCTTCCTCGTTTCTGATCTTCCCCGTCAGTTTCGCAGTCTCTTGTGTACTCCATCGCTTTAGTCTGCCATTCTTCTTTTGTTGATATTTCTCCTTCCTTCCATCTCTGGGCTAGAAGCATTATTGCTGCCGTCGTTGTATACATAAAAAGTCTTTTTTTAATCCTTTAGGCCAAACTCATACCATACATTTAAAGCACCTTGATACCACTTTAAATAGTCATGGCTTTCCCCCCATTTTTGGGGGGGGGGAGGGGGAACTGTAGTTTGTAAAGCGGACTGTCCCCACCCACCCCGAGCTACAATTCCCACGGTATAAAAATTCCCAAGAACTCAGGCTGAATGTTTTAA
Organism: Darevskia nairensis; assembly: GCA_034642065.1. Classification (NCBI taxonomy): domain Eukaryota; kingdom Metazoa; phylum Chordata; class Lepidosauria; order Squamata; family Lacertidae; genus Darevskia; species Darevskia nairensis. The sequence continues at coordinate 100,454 of JAWWNI010000093.1, forward strand.
CATAAGAGTAAGTTTACTCACTCTTAACATAAGAGTAAGTTTACTCCTTCCTTCCATCTCTGGGCTAGAAGCATTATTGCTGCCGTCGTTGTATACATAAAAAGTCTTTTTTTAATCCTTTAGGCCAAACTCATACCATACATTTAAAGCACCTTGATACCACTTTAAATAGTCATGGCTTTCCCCCCATTTTTTTTGGGGGGGGGGAGGGGGAACTGTAGTTTGTAAAGCGGACTGTCCCCACCCACCCCGAGCTACAATTCCCACGGTGGCTTCACCATGAATCTATCTTCGGGGAATTGTAGCTCTGTGAGGGGAATAGGGGGTCTCCTAAAAACTCTCAGCAGCCTGGATAAACCGCAGCACCCAGTTTGTTGAGGGCGGTGGGACTGTGGCTAGCAAAAACTACAGTTCCCATGATTATTCGGGGGGAGTCGGTGACAGTTAAAGTGGTATAGGAGCGATTTAAATTTATGGTGTAAATGTGACCCTAGAAGTGGGCTGGGTTGTCTTAAAGTTTTGGGGGAATCTGCTTTATTTTTGTTTTACCAGTAACTGGAAGTTTCTAGTAAAGCCAGGTACAAAATGGTGGCTCAAGGGGTTGGAGCCAATGGCAGCTGCAGGTCACACACCCCGAGGCTGCATCTTGCACTCTGCTTTTGAAGCAGTACGGTGTCACTAGAAACCGTCATGGCTTCCTCCAAAGAACCCTGGGAACTGTAGTTCGCTGAGGATTCTCAGTTGCTAGGAGACTCTCATTCCCCTCACAGAGCCGTGATTTCCAGAGTGCTTTGACAAGCAGTCCCTATTCCCAAGGAAATTTGAGAATTGTAGCTCTCTGAGGTGAATAGCGGTATTAAATAGATTAGGGGTGGCCAACTCTCAAGAGACTGCGATCTACTCACAGAGTTAAAAACTGGCAGTGATCTACCCCCTTTTTTGGGTTCAGGTCAAAGTTGTTGAGGTTTTTCAGGGAGGAGGTAAAATGTTGAGCTTTCTTTAGGGGAGCCACAGTTGTTCAGCTTTTTTGGGGGGAGCCAATGATCTACCAGTAATCTACCACAGACGTCCAGTGATCTACCGGTAGATCACGATCTACCTGTTGGACAAGCCTGAAATAGATGAATCTTCCTTTCTGTTAGTTACATCTAGGCCGCTGTTAGAAATTAACCAGGCGCCAGGCGCGTTTTGCGACTGGCACGGGTCCAATTGCGACCACTTGGAGATCTCTAGATGCCAAGTTGGCAACTGACGTCTCCATCTGGCTGGCCACTCCAGCTTTCTTAAGCTGGTCAACAGAAGAGCTTATTTATTTCATTTATCTCCCACCTTTTTCTCCAAATAGTACATGGTTTACCCCCCTCCACAGTTAATCCCTACAACGACCCTGTGAGGTAGGTTAAGAGGCTGTGACTGACTCTAAGGTCACCCAGTGAGCTTCATAACAGAGTGGGGATTTGAACCCTGATCTCCGACGTCCTGGTCTGACACTCTGACCACTACACCACTCTGGCTTCCTAGAGTCCTTCTGCTGTGGGGCAGCTCTATAAAATTAAGTGGGTAAATAAATATTGGGAAAGCAAAATGTCACTTAGAGCAGGATCTGTAATATTTTGAAGCTTGAATTTGTTTTATTCTGGATTGTTTTATTTGATGCTTCAAGGTGTCGTAAACTGCTTTTAGACTGTTCCTTTAAAATAGAAAGCAGACTAGAAATGGAATTATTTCCCGGCCATATCCGGGATTCAGAAACAGCGTCCAGGCGGAATTTCCCCAAATTGGCAAAAATGTCCGGGGAAACCCGTGCATCTGGCTGCCCATGTTAATTTTTTGGGGGGCAAATTTCCTTAAAAATAGCTCAAAAACTATAAATTTTGCAAAAAAAAAGCTCATCAACTTAACTTTTGTATCTGGATTTTCAGTTTTTGAAATATGGCAACCCTAAATTAAGAAGAAGAAATTTCCACAGGGAAAAACTGGTACCTAGACATTCTGTTGCGGTGACCATAACCTAGGTTTCAGGTGGCATTTTGCGATTAGCTTATATATCTGGGCTTCTTAAACTGATCTAGGTGCAGGCCGGACATGTCTGCAGGGCCTCTGTGATCGTTTCCCACTTTCTCAAAATCTACTCTCTGTCTCCCTCAGGAAAAGCCCCACGTTTTGCGGAGGACCGCTGATCCCTTTTTGCTGACGTGGAACGACGGACGCTGTGCGCCCCGGATAACCCGAGTCCGGTAACGTGGGGGGCGAGGAAAGGAAGAGCCGGGCAAATACCCAGGCGCATTGAGGAGATTTTCCGCCTTCGGGAGTGAGTGCGAGGGAAATGTCCGCCGAGCAGGCGCCGCGGATCCTCCAGGAAAAGAGCATCCGGGAATTCCTCCAGAGGAAACCGGGGGAAGAGATCAAGCAGGAGTCGCGCGATGGACTCCTTCAGCAGTGGGAAGCCCAGTGGCAGGAGTTCCTGAAGACGGTGGAGGCTTCTCAGCCGGGGCCCCCGCAGCCGCCCGAGGAGCCCACCCCCTGGGACGACGCCAAGGCCTTCCTGGCCTCCTTCGAGCAAGTGGCCGAAGCCTGCCGCTGGCCACGCGAGGAGTGGGTGACCCGGCTGCTGCCGGCCCTCAGCGGGGAAGTCAAGCACGCCTTCGGGAGGCTGGAGGGCAGGGACAGGAAGGATTATGGGAAGGTGAGGGCGGCCATCTTGCAAGGGGACGCCATCAGCCGGGAGAAGAACCGCCAGTACTTCCGGCACTTCCGCTACCAGGAGGCCGAGGGGCCGCGAGGGGTGTACAACCGGCTGCAGGAGCTCTGCCGGCGGTGGCTGAAGGTGGAGAGGCACTCCAAGGAGCAGATCCTGGAGCTGCTGATCCTGGAGCAGTTCCTGACCGTCCTGCCACCCGAGATCCAGGGCTGGGTCAGGGAACGGGGGCCCGCATCCTGCACCCAGGCGGTGGCCCTGGCCGAGGACTTCCTCTGGATGCAACGGGAGTCTTTGAGATGGGAGCAACAGGTGAGAGACCCCTCTTCCTCTCCCCTCCTGCCCCCCGGGGCGCCAAATGCGGCCCTCCGGACCTCTCTGCCTGGCCCTCGCCAGCTCTGCTTTGCACTTTGAGTCTTGAATTCCGATCCTACCACTTGCTTGTGTGGATAAAAGATAGAAAGGGATCTGTGGAGAAGCTAAGCCTCCTCTGTTTGTTTGGCTCTGGTTACAAATCCAGCAATATCTGGAGATCCCAGCCAGATGGACAGGGTATTATTATTATTATTATTATTATTATTATTATTATTATTGACAGGGAATAATAATAATAATCATTATCATCATCTGCTGGTTTCCCCATTCCTGTTCTAAGCAGAGCCTCACTCAGATGGAAGATGGAATCCAGCGGACCTGCTCAATGCACCTTTTTTTACTTTCGGATTTATTATTATTACACATTTATCCCACATTTTCCTCCAGTGACCTCAAGGTGGCATATGAAACATCATTCTCCCCATCCCATTTCATCCTCACAGCAGCCCTGTGAGGTAGGTTAGGCTGAGAGACGGGCGGTGTCTGGCCCAAGGTCACCCAGTGAGCCTCATGGCTGAGTGGGGATTTGAACCCTGCCCCCCAGATCCTAGTCGGACACACTAACTAACCACTACACCACCCTGGCCTTTTGTCTTTGTCCAACACTCTCACCATTACACCACGCTGCTCTCTTTACCTGCGGAGCTAAAAGCCTGCCAGTATTAGAAAGGAAAAGGTATTCAGCAGGAAACGGGGCCAGCAACCGAGAAGGCCCTGTACCATCTCTCCTCAAAGTGTTTTCGCAATAGGAAGGGCCTGGTGGGGAAGGTTCGGTTTCCCACAAGTTTAAAGTAGCTGGAGGATGTGCTGCAAGAGCGTGTGTGTGTGTGTGTGTGTGTGTGTGTGTGTGTGTGTGTGTGTTTTCTATAGTATCACCATATTTTATTTGCTGAATAAGAACCCCACGACTGTATTGTCCCTCCTCTTTATTATTGCAGGGTGTAGATTGGGGAGCAGTGATGTTAACTCTTCATTCTTTCATCTATTCAGGTTCTTTTTCCCCATTTGACAAGTCTTAGCTTTAAGCCAGGCATCGGCAACCTCCGGCCCATGGGCTGGATCTGGCCCACGGAGGCTGTTTTACCGGTCCATGAGCCACCCTGCCCGCTCAGCAAGTCCCCCACGCGCTGCGCTAAACCGGCGTGGTGCGGGAACTCGCTGAGCGGCGCCAGAAATTGTGTCTGCGCAGTTACTGAAAATTGCGTCTGTGCATGTCCAGATGCCGAAAATTGCTTCGGCGCAGGCACGATTTTCGGCATCTGGGCATGTGCAGAAGTGATTTCTGGCGCCACAGACATGCGCAGGCGCGATTTCCGGCATCGCGCTGCACATGTCTGGCCCACAGATGCTCTCCGCGGGCTTGATCCGGCCCATGGCCGGATAACCTTGCCGACGCCTGCTTTAAGCAAATGCCTACTTGCAAGCAAAATACTGTTTTGTTGTTTCCTGCTGGATCTTACATTATGTGTGGTTTTTTTGCTATTTTGTTCTGTGTGTAAAATTCCACCCTTCGGAATTACAAATTTCAACTTTTTTTATATATAAAAAACCAAAAAGGCGAGGCAGAGAGATGGTGATTGGTCCAAGGGAGCTTTGAAAGGGAGCTTTCTCCCAGATCCCAATGCAGTGCTCTAACCACTACACCATACTGTAGTTTGGGGCTGAGTTGGTGCCAGACTCTTCCCCCCTTTGCTGTTGTCCTGCCACTCCTGCTCCTTGGTGCCGCTTCATGTTCTGGTCCTCCCTACTGTTTCAGGTGGCAACGGCAGGGGTTCCTTTGGCGGCAGCGGCGGCCGTTCCGCTGGCCGAGGCGGATCCATCGGCGCCTGATTCTGGAAAGAGGCAGCTGTGTATGGTGGTGAAGCAGGAAATGGATGCCGTCAACATCAGTGCTCACGGTGAGCGTGGAATGCCGGCCCACGGGAAAGAGGCACCGTATTCAGGCGAATCTAATGCGCCATCAAATCTAATGCGCACCTCAGTTTTCAAAACCTTGAAACCGAAAAAGTATTTGCTATGTCAGCGGTGTTTCTCAAGCTTGCTGTCAAATCTAAGTCTAAGGCGCACCCTTATTTTTGCGGTGTAAATATTGGAGCAGACCACATACATAGGGAGAAAATAATAATAATTTATTATTTATACCCCGCCCATCTGGCTGGGTTTCCCCAGCCACTCTGGGCGGCTTCCAACAAAACATTAAAATGCAATAATCTATTAAACATTAAAAGCCTCCCTAAACAGGGCCGCCTTCAGATGTCTTCTAAAAGTCTGGTAGTTGTTTTTCTCTTTGACATCTGGTGGGAGGGCGTTCCACAGGGCGGGTGCCACTACCGAGAAGGCCCTCTGCATGGTTCCCTGTAACTTGGCTTCTCGCAGGGAGGGAACCGCCAGAAGGCCCTCGGCGCTGGATCTCAGTGTCCGGGCTGAACGGTGGGGGTGGAGACGCTCCTTCAGGTATACAGGACCGAGGCCGTTTAGGGCTTTAAAGGTCAGCACCAACACTTTGAATTGTGCTCGGAAACGTACTGGGAGCCAATGTAGTTCTCTCAGGACCGGTGTTATGTAGTCCCAGCGGCCACTCCCAGTCACCAGTCTAGCTGCCGCATTCTGGATTAGTTGTAGTTTCTGGGTCACCTTCAAAGGTAGCCCCACGTAGAGCGCATTGCAGTAATCCAAGCGGGAGATAACCTGAGCATGGACCACTCTGGAGAGACAGTGCACAGACAGGTAGGGTTTCAGCCTGCGTACCAGATGGAGCTGGTAGACAGCTGCCCTAGACACAGAATTAACATGCGCCTCCATGGACAGCTGGGAGTCCAAAGTGTCTCCCAGGCTGCGCACCTGGTCCTTCAGGGGCACAGTTGCCCCATTCAGGACCAGGGAGTCCCCCACACCCGCCCGCCCCCTGTCCCCTCAAAACAGTACTTCTGTCTTGTCAGGATTCAACCTCAATCTGTTAGCCGCCTCCAGACACTCACACAGGACCTTCACTGGTTCTGATTTGAAAGAGAGGTATTTGTAGACGGATATTGTATCACCTCTCAGTCTCCTCTTCAACAGGCCTCTCTCTCTTCCGGCAGGTGACATCCGACAGGGCGAGAACAGCGGGGAAATCCTTGGGCTCCAGTTGCAAAGAGTTGATCAGCAGAAGCTGGAGGAAAACTTTGGGAGCCAAGGCGGGCCGAGGCGGAGAACGAGGAACCACCAGGCCGAGAAGTGGAAGAAGCCCCCCATTCCTTGCCCCGGTGGCGGGTTCCACAACGCCTCCATCTCGGAAGAGAAGCCCATCGAGAAGAGGAAGTACAAGTGCAACGTCTGTGGGAAGTTCTTCAGCTACAAGTCGAGCCTTAAAATACACCTGAGAATCCACACAGGGGAGAAGCCGTACAAATGCCAGGAGTGCGGGAAGAGCTTTATCCGGAGCGATCTCCTTGCGTCGCACCAGAGAATCCACACAGGAGAGAAGCCGTACAGCTGCTCCTACTGCGGGAAGAGCTTCTGCGACCTGTCCACCCTTATCAAACATCGGAGAATCCACACCGGGGAGAAGCCCTACGTGTGCCTGGAGTGCGGCAAGAGCTTCAGCCAAAAGGCGATCCTGAATTCGCACCAGCGGATCCACACGGGGGAGAAGCCGCACAAATGCCTGGAGTGCGGGAACAGCTTCAGTCGGAGCACGTACCTTACTTCCCATCAGAGAATCCACATGGGCGAGAGAACATACAAAAACATAGGCTTCTCTGAGCAGCCGGGCCTTATTCACCCTCAGAGAATCCACGTCGAGGAGAAACCCCATAAATGCCCGGAATACAGCCAAAACTTCAGCCAGCCGTCGTCATGCGCAACACATCAGAAAATTTACACGCTGAGCGACACTATCAATGTTTTTGAATGTGGGGAGAAACTTCAACTGGAGGCGGCATCTTATGAGACTTCTGAGCGTCCTAGCAATTAGCCTCATGTCTGGTCGCCTGCGGTGATTTGAGTTGCCTCCTGGCGACCAGGTGTGTTTCCCCTTCCAGCAGGGATTAAAAGCCACATTCTTTATAAACGGCAGCACTGTAAATGCTCCTTCAGTGGAGAAGCAGACAGGGCAGTGGGCAGGGGGCGAGATTTTACACCCTTTAGCATTCTGTTTTGCAACTAGCTGTAGGGCTGCCAGGTTTGAGAGCAGCTGGAGGGACGTCGAGTTCTCGTCGTTTCCCAGCTGCCCTTCCCTTCCCCAAGTTACCAAGCAGAGGGAAAAGCCATCCTAGCCTTTGCTCTTCGGTCGACTTGAGTGTTGAGTGTCGGTTGGCTTGATCTGTCTCAATCAATTTAGCCAACTGACCTGTAAAATATTAGTCAGGTATTGTCAGATAATGATCAAGTACCGTATTTTTTGCTCCACAAGACTCATTTTTTTCCTCCTAAACAGTAAGGGGAAATGTCTGTGCGTCTTATGGCGTGAATGTGTGGTCGATCGCTGGCTCCCTTTCCGGCCCCGCCCCCTTGCCCAGGCCTCCATTGTTGAATGTTCTGCAGACGGAGGCTGTTGGTTTCCCCAGCGACATGTGACTGGCTGATTAGATTATCTGTCTGGAAACTGTAGAAACGGCTCCCTTTCCTTTGCAAAAGAAGCTGCAGAACAGTGAGTTGAAGCCCATAAAAACAGGATTTTTTTCCCTTTGCAAAAGAAACTGCACAACTTTGAGCTGATCCTCAAAAAAATGGGGCTTTTCCTCTTTGCAAAAGAAGTTGCACAACTGTGAGATGATCCCCCCAAAAACAGGGCTTTCCCCCTCTAAAAACTAGGTGCGTCTTATGGTCAAGTGCGTATTTGACAAGGCTACCTTTTCATTAGAGCCCGCCCCCTTTAATGGCTTTCCCCAACTCTCCAAAGTTACAGCTGTTGTTGCACCTCCATGGCTGTTATGGGTGAATTCAAGATAGAAACTTTTTCCTTAGGGATTATGGGTAGCTTATTTTTTGGGAGGGCACGTGCTGTATTGAATGGGGGCAAAGAGCCAAAAGTGGGCAAAGTTTGCAGGGTTGCATAGCACTCTCTCTGCCACCTCATTTCTCTCCCTCCCTCCCTCCCTCTTCCTTGTCCCCAGCTTCTGGTGTCCAGAGGTAGACTGCTGCAGCATATGGAGGCTCCATTGGGTCACCCACATCCCATAGAAATTTTGCAGGCTTTTCCCGTCTTTTTGGTCTACTTACTGGGGAAGCCTCTCTCTCTCTCTCTCTCTCTCTCATACACCTACACACAATGCAGAAGAGGAAGTGATTCCAAAAAGGTTAGACGAGAGAGCAAAGACTAGAGAGGGTCCACAGAGGCCAGATGAAATGAGGTGGGGGGGGGGCTCAGCCTTCCCACCATTGATTTAAAGTCTCACTTGCGACTGTACCCAGTGGGCATCGCTCCAACCTGTTCCTTCTCCCCCCCCCCCCGAGAGACAGTCCCCTGCAAGAGTTTTACAAAGCTGCCAGCAGGATCTCATTCTGGGGCGGGCGAACTTCCCGCAGCAAGAAAGTTAGGGAGTCCTGGACGGACCTTTGACGCTGATGCTTCCCTGAGATTCTTTTCCTCTTGGGAGATTGCCTGCAGTCCTAACAGGTGGCCAGTAGGAGGCGAGCTGCTGGGTTAATAGTTTGCCCCCCACCCTTCCCAAATGTTACAGGTATTTGGGGGGGGGGGCAAGTGGCCTGTCCTTGCTAACAACGGACACCCTGGAATACTTAACAATATTTGGTAAGGTGGTTATTTCTTTGATCATGAAAGGAGGAGTGAAGAGCTGGTAAGAAGGTCCAAGAAGACTTTCCCCCCTCCCTGAAAAATCTGGGTTCTCGCGTGATGCTGGTGAATCCTGACAGTTTCTGTGTGGCTCCTCTGGAGCCTTTTGAGCCTCCTCGGGTCGGAAAAGCTCTTGTTGCAGCCTGGGCGCTGATGTCCTTTCTACACCCAATGTGGTGTAGTGGTTAAGAGCGGTGGACTCGTAATCTGGTGAACTGGGTTCGCTTCCCCGCTCCTCCACATGCAGCTGCTGGGTGACCTTGGGCTAGTCCCACTCCTCTGAAGTCTCTCAGTCCCACTCACCTCACAGAGTGTTTGTTGTGGGGGAGGAAGGGAAAGGAGAATGTGAGCCGCTTTGAGACTCCTTCGGGTAGTGATAACGCGGGACATCAAATCCAAACTCTTCTTCTTCTTCTTCCCCTGCTTGGATTCTCTGATGAGATGTAAGGATTGCACCCCATGTAAGGTTTGCGCCTGTAGTAAACAAAATTTACCCTTATGGGGTACACAAGAGCCCTTTTAAAGTCCTTTGTAGGTTCTCCATTGGTAGGAGTAAATAACGGAGGCCAACCAGAGAATATTGAGAAGCAAAGCAGCTTGATCTTTATTAACGCTGTTGCAACAGGATACTTCCCCTCACACACAGGAGAGTGGGGAAGGACTCGGAACCAAAGGTGTGCCTGCCCTTATATAGACATTTAAATTTCCCACCCTGAAGTCCAAGACCACCCCTAGAAACATCATACATACATCACAGAAGGGGTGATGTATTCCAGGACCACCTTCCGGATGCATCATACCTACATCACACAAAAAGGTGAGATTTCTCCAACAGAAATCTCGAGAGCGTTGTTTTTCTCCTGCCTGCCAGTTTACCTGATAATACCTTCTCTGATTGGCCTTCCTGGTATGTCTGGCCATTCCGCCTTTTCCGAAGTGCAAGCTTTTATTCGGCTCCCCTCCTCCTCTGTGGACCCCGCTGGTTTCCTTCTCTGCCCCTCCCTGCTTTCCCACAGCCCCTTCCCTTGCAGTCTCGAAAGGTAGAGAACCCTTCTCCTCTTTTATGTTGGCATTAGCAGAGCTGGATGGATTTGGCAGGTTTTTGGCCTACTCTGCAAGGCCAGCGCTTTTCTTTCCCCTCTGCTTGGAAATGCATAATGGCCACTCTCATATTTGGGAGAAAGTAGGGATGTGCTCAGGAAGATGAATGGGCTGGATCTGAATTTCGCAGCTGCCCCATTGAGACACACCAGCCATTCGGTCCTGTGCCTCTTCACCATTTGATTTGCCCCGTCTTGATCCTTGGTCACAGCTGCGTGCGACGGAATAGTCAGCTTTTTTAATTTTTTTTCCTTCAAATTAATATTTATTGGGTTTTACACACAAAAAAGAAAAAAACAATACATTATACAAAACATACAATAAAAACACAACATAACAAATACACAATACCTACATAAATCTTATTTTCCCTTTCTTATTTCCGTAACATTTTAATTTGACTTCCTCCTGTCTTTCCTTCTGTGTTTCATTATCTAACATCTTTAGCAATTTCCTCTCATCATCTATTGTTTTGTCTTACTTCTTCTATTTCTTAATTAATTATTCTAACTCTTAAATCTCTTAACTCTTATTTTATCATAATTATCTTAAGCAAACTATGTATATCTTATCTTTTAACTTATCTTATCACATCTTATCATATGTTTCATTTACTAAAATTCTATCTTATTTTATCTAATCATATATCCTATCTTCACTTACTGATTCTTATTTCTATTCTGTAAATTACCCTTTCTTTCAGCATTGTCTTATCTCTAAATCTTACAATAATTTCTAAGATAATCTCTAAATTTCTTCCATTCTCTTTCCACCGCTTCTTCCCTCTGGTCGCAGAGTCTCGCAGTCAGCTTGGCAAGTTCCATATAGTCGGAATGGTCAGCTTTTTAAGCATACATAGGCGATTGGCAGCTTTGCTTTGCTTGTGAAGATGCACCCCTTGTCTGTGTCTTTTTGCGGTCACTCGCTGTGGCCTCCTTGAAAAAGAGGGCAATAGTCCCTGTTGCCCATTGGTAGGGTGGGAGGCAGGGAGCCCAACAGCAGGTGGCGCCAGAGCCAACGCAGGCAGATCCTAATCTAATTCTGCTATTTTCCCTGCTGAGTCCTACAAGGGGCAACACTGAGACCGGTTGCCAGGCGCGTTGGGAGGAATTGGGACGGAGGTTGGTGGGGCAAGACGGTGTAGGAGTTTCATAACGACAAGGCCCAGGAGGCTTCTCTGCGTTGCGAGTTCGCCTTCCTGAGAGGCTGAATTCTTAACCTCCCTTTTCTCTTAAGCTTCTATAACTTCTTCGGTGGTGTGGAGGCGGCAGAGGGAGAGAGGGAGAAGCTCTTCCACAGTTGAGATCTTCCTGAACTGTAGGCTCCCCGCTCCATGATGCCGTCGCAAACACCAGTTCTCCTGAGCCCCTAGCACAGGTACGGTGACCCATCTTCGTATTCCCTTCTGAGAACCTCTTGAGGGGGCCATGTTCCAGTGGTGGGTGGGGCCAGGGGCAAAAGAGGTAGAGCAACAAATGCTTTTTTTGGGTGGCGCTGTGGGTTAAACCACAGAGCCTAGGGCTTGCCTATCAGAAGGTCGGCGGTTCGAATCCCTGCGACGGGGTGAGCTTCCCGTTGCTCGGTCCCAGCTCCTGCCAACCTAGCAGTTCCAAGCACGTCGAAGTGCAAGTAGATAAATAGGAACCGCTCCGGCGGGAAGGTAAACGGCGTTTCCATGCGCTGCTCTGGTTTGCCAGAAGCGGCTTAGTCATGCTGGCCACATGACCTGGAAGCTGTACGCCGGCTCCCTCGGCCAATAATGCGAGATGAGCGCCGCAACCCCAGAGTCGGTCACGACTGGACCTAATGGTCAGGGGTCCCTTTACCTTTTCACTTTTGTACAGTAGGCCAGTTTCCAAGTCCTCCTTATCTTCCGCCAGGCCTGCAAGAAGCATAGCTGGAGTGCAGGAACACATCCCAGCCAGGCAAAACCTCTCCAGGAGAGTACGAAGTGGGGGGTCAGTGACAGGGTGGCGTAGGGAGACGTCCAGGGGTTTGGAGGGCCACATTTGACTTCCAAACCCTCGCCAGCACCTTAGGGATTCCTGTTTGCGACACTGAAGAATGGCTCAGAATTTCTCTGCCTTAAAAAGATTATCTCCCTGAGTATGGTAGCTGGGGGGGAGCCATCTTGAGCCGTAAAATGTGTCCCCAGCCAAGAACGCTCACCCATAGTTTTCAGAGAAACGCCTTGATTTCAGACCTTGGCACTAACATGTGTTCAAGAGGACACATGGGTCCAGCCCTATGTTTAACATAATGTGCCTGGTCGCCATAGGCGAGCGCGAGCTCTGTGCAGGCGAGCAAGCAGGTTGGTGGAGGAGGAACCTTCTGTTAGCCTGCTTGGTTTCCATCCTAGTTGCAGATGGACAAAACGCCTTTCTCCAAACCAGCATGGAAATGCAGAAGGGGGAGGGTATGGCATGATCTGCCCCCCCCCACCAGCCCTCTTGGTTACAAATTACATTATATATTTTTGCTATCCTATGATGCTCATAGGCGGTGTTTGCATCTTGACTGTGGAGGAAATGGAGAGCAGGCTTGGGATTTGTGTGTTTGTGTGTGTGTTTTGCTTTTCCCCAGGCTAACGATTGTAGTGGGGCTTAGTCGGCTCCTGACATAATAATTTTAAGTTCACTATTCGATTGTCAATTCATGTTTATCTTGGCAACTGCAGTAGATGTTCTTTCGAGGGAGCTGTTTCTCATCAAGCTTGAAATTTGCCGAATGGCAAAGAATTGGATCTCCGACAACTGGTTTGCCCCAAGTGGGGTTACCTGGACTTGGACCTTTTGAGGTCAGGAGCAGTTCTTTGCAAACCTCATTTTGGAAAAACATCAAGTCAACCTGTAACGCTGTTCAGACTTTTCGGAGATTTAAATTTTATTAAAAGGCAACTTTTGCTTTTGTTGTTGTTGTTTAAATGCTTTCCTATTGTCGAAACTTTTGATTGTGTTTTTCAAATAGTTTTTAAAAATGTACTTTTTTCTAAAAACAAAAAAAACCCTGTTTTTTAAAAGGTTTTATTAAGTTTGTAACCTAAACTGCTTTCAGCGCGAGAATTGAGATGTGTATGATATTTTAAATAAAGTAAATAAAATACCCTGGGTCTCTAGAGATCTGTGTGATTATGGTGGTGGCGTTTTAGATAGTAAAGATAATGCTGAATTACGCTATCTTTTGCTTTCTGCTTGCCGTTATGTGCAATTATATGCAGAACAGTCATAGGTTCCTGTGTTCCTAATTTCAAGGAGAGAAGATTAAGCCTTGTGGCAGGCAAACGTGAAAATTCATTTTCAGCAATTGGGTTAACAGCACCACCTTCAAGGTTATTGGGGTGGCTCATATTTGGGCAGGTGGGGGTGAGGTGTGCCCCCTCTCACTACTGGCTATTTTTGCTTTTTTAAAGGGAACTCTAGTACTTTGAGACTTACGTAAAGGTAAAGGTAAAGGGACCCCATACCATTTGGTCCAGTCGTGTCCGACTCTGGGGTTGCAGCGCTCATCTCGCTCTATAGGCCAAGAGCTGGCGTACAGCTTCCGGGTCATGTGGCCAGCATGACAAAGCCGCTTCTGGCAAACCAGAGCAGTGCACGGAAACGCCATTTACCTTCCCACCGGAGCGGTTCCTATTTATCTACTTGCACTTTGACGTGCTTTTGAACTGCTAGGTTGGCAGGAGCTGGGACCGAGCAACGGAAGCTCACCCCGTCGCGGGGATTCGAACCGGCGACCTTCTGATCAGCAAGTCCTAGGCTCAGTTTTTGGGGCACTGTTTACTTTCTTTAGCTTATCCTAGCCTTCTGATCAGTTTCATGAGAGCCACCACTTCATTTCTCCCAACACCATATAGAGGCCCTCCAAACCCAATAACTTTGTGGGTTCTCCAGTGTCCCCTCTCTTAGAGGTCTTTCCATTCTCGCTTTTTAATAATATTTTTATTTATTTATACCCCACCCATCTGGCCGGGCATCTCCAGCCTGTGCCCCTCTGATCTTTCCCTCAAGTCCTCCTTCTGGTTCCTGATTCTCAATCTGTTTCCGAATCTGGAGCCTCCCCTCAGCTAAACCGCCTCTGCTCCCTCCTCAATTTTTTTACACAGTGAGAATCGTTCCCCCACTTTCACGTGTGCCAAAAAGCTACTTCTGCATCAGCGCTCGTGTAAGAATCTTTAAGAAAATCCCAACCAGACTGATAGTTTGCCCTTCCCTCACAGGGTCTGGACAGGCAGCAAATCTTCGGACAACTTCATTCCCTTAGTAGTCAGAACTCGGAATGCTCATGAACCAGCTCAGCCAATCAGTGCCAGAGGCTGCCCTGATGTAAGAGCAATGCAGTATGAAGAGCCCTATTATTCTGGCCCTTCTGCAGAGTCTCTTTTTGTATTGTGAAGAGGATGTCTTTCCGATCCAATGGGAATGAACAACTTGGCTGCAAAGCAGGTGCTTCATGGCCGAGTGTGAGTGGAAATCCAGGTGCTCTTGGGACGATCTGAATATAGCGGGATTTGAAAAGGAAAGAAAGCTACTTTGTTCAACAAATCTGGTTTCCTTTTGAGAATTAACACTGCTTTGTGTACAGCTGCGATTTAATTTCTAAGCTGCGTCTCTATTACTCTTTACAACTGTAAACCTAATAAAAATATAGCAGGGAAAGAAAGTACACGTATTTGCAAACAAGGACTAACACAAAATGCTAATGGCAAAGTCACACAATCTCACCCTCATCCTATGCACAGTCTAATCGTGTGCATGTTTACTCTGAAGGAGGACATTCAATATGTCCAATGGGGCTTTGGAAGAGAGAAGAAATTAGTTCAAACCACACTTTTTAAGTGATTTGACCTAATTCATCACTCCTGGACTTAAATGCATACCAGAGCACAGCTATGAACACATCTGATTATTTAAAATGCAGTTTTGGTTTGTTTTGAAGGTTACTAAATCTGGAACAGGTATTGGAAAGCAGACCAGAAAAAAATGAGATTTTCAGAGGAAGTACCGGTAGGTGCCTAAAATGCATACAGTTTAAAATGTGATTTTTTTCATGCTTTAAAAAAAATCCACAAAAGACAAGAGCTATTAATGAGCGTGTTCAAAACTTGACACATGGATCCATCCATCCATCCATCCATTAAAAAGGTAAAGGGACCCCTGACCATTGGGTCCAGTCGTGGACGACTCTGGGGTTGCGGCGCTCATCTCGCGTTACTGGCCGAGGGAGTCAGCGTACAGCTTCCGGGTCATCAAAGCCGCTTCTGGTGAACCAGAGCAGCGCACGGAAACGCCGTTTACCTTCCTGCCAGAGTGGTACCTATTTATCTACTTGCACTTTGATGTGCTTTCGAACTGCTAGGTTGGCAGGAGCAGGGACCGAGCAACGGGAGCTCACCCCGTCGTGGGGATTCGAACTGCCGACCTGATCGGCAAGCCTTAGGCTCTGTGGTTTAGACCACAGCGCCACCTGCGTCCCTGTGTTTTGAAGGGTACTAAATGCATATTTTAGGGGGAACGGGTATTGGGAAGCAGAACAGAAAAAAGAGATTTTTAGTATTGTATGGACATCCTCCCCCAATTAATTGGGGGGGGGGGAAGAGAAAGGCACCCACATCAGCCATTGACAGTGCTCGCTCACGGAGAGAAACTCTTTGCACCTCTCCTCTGTTCAGAGCAGGAAGGAGGGCAGGTGTTTGTCCTAGCATCCAATGAAATGTGGACATGTTTGAAGTGGGCATGTTCAATATGGGAGAGGCTGAGACAGTACAAACAGCAACTGAGCAGGAAGAACCAATAGTCTCTCCTACATTGCAGATTTTTGAGGGGATATTTGGTGAGACCTTTCACAGGTGCCATAGAGGTAAAAGGTGAAGGACCCCTGGACGGTTAAGTCCAGTCAAAGGCAACTATGGGGTGCAGCGCTCATAGAATCATAGAGTTGGAAGAGACCACAAGGGCCATCCAGTCCAACCCCCTGCCAAGCAGGAAACACCATCAGAGCATTCCTGACAGGTGGCTGTCAAGCCTCTGCTTAAAGACCTCCAAAGAAGGAGACTCCACCACACTCCTTGGCAGCAAATTCCACTGTCGAACAGCTCTTACTGTCAGGAAGTTCTTCCTAATGTTGAGGTGGAATCTTCTTTCTTGTAGTTTGAATCCATTGCTCCGTGTCCTCTTCTCAGGAGCAGCAGAAAACAACTTTTCTCCCTCCTCTATATGACATCCTTTTATATATTTGAAGATGGCTATCATATCACCCCTTAACCTTCTCTTCTCCAGGCTAAACATACCCACTTTCAGGCTGAGGGAGCCGGTGTTTGTCCACAGGCAGCTTTCTGGGTCATGTGGCCAGCAGGACTAAACCGCTTCTGGCACAACGGGACACCGTGACGGAAACCAGAGCAGTGCATGGAAATGCCGTTTACCTTCCCACCGCAACGGTACCTATTTATCTACTTGCACTGGTGTGCTTTCAAACTGCTAGATTGGCAGGAGGTGGGACAGAGCAACGGGAGCTCACTCCGTCGCAGGGATTCGAACTGCCAACCTTTTGATTGGCAAGCCCAAGAGGCTCAGTGGTTCTGGTGGGCATCCATGGACACCGTGTTGGTAAACCTTGCCCTAGGGAGTCGACATGAAATAATATTAATTTTATTATTTATACCCCACACTCTGGGTAGCTTACAGCATATCTAAAAACATAATAAAAACATTGATCCATTAAAAACCTCCCGATACAGGGTTGCTTTCGAATGTCTTCTAAAGGTTGTGTAATTCTTTTTCTCCTTGACATTTGAAGGGAGGGCGTTCCACATGGAGGGCGCCACTACCGAGAAGGCCCTCAACACAACTATCCAGGTCATTACAAACTAATTAATGGAAACATGCAGTTAAAAACCATCCAACTAACCGACTAATTATAAAACCACAAATGAGTCACGAGCATTAAAGAGGGAGTCCCGCAAAGGAGCAACCACGGAAGAGGCCCAGTTGTTCAGGTCTCCAAAACCAAAGATGGTTGGAGCAGGACCTCATCTGCTGCTCTAAGGGTATGGGGAAGTTAATATGGGGGCTTCACCTCCTGTGTGAATTCTCTGATGTCGAATAAGATTTGTGCTCTGGCTGAAGCTCTTTCCACACGCTAAGCATTTATATGGCTTCTGCCCCGTGTGAATCCTTTGATGCTTTACAAGGCCTGATTGGTCGCAAAAGGTCTTGCTGCAGTCCGAGCATTTATATGGTCTCTCTCCCGTGTGGATTCTCTGATGTGACGTAAGGTGCGTACTCTGACTGAAACTTTTCCCGCACTCCAAGCATTTATACGGCCTCTCCCCTGTGTGAATTGTCTTGTGGTTAATAAGGCCTGACTGATTACAAAACCCCTTCCCACAGTCGGAACACTTGTACGGTTTCTCCCCGGTATGGATTCTCTGATGTGATGTAAGGCTCGTACTATGGCGGAAGCTCTTTTCACACTCGGCGCATTTGTACGGTTTCTCGCCTGTGTGAATCCTCTGGTGTTGAATAAGGCTAGTGCTCTGGTTGAAGCTTTTGCTGCAGTGCGAACAGCTGTATGGCCTCTCCCCTGTGTGGATTCGTTGATGCGACGTGAGATGGGTGCTCTGACTGAAGCTCTTTCCACATTCCAAGCATTTATACGGCTTCACCCCCGAGTGGAGCACCTGATACTCCGTGACGCTTCTGTGCTGGCTGAAGCTCTTCCCAAACTTTAAGCTTTTGTTGGTTTTCTCCCCTGTGTGGATTCTCCAATGTGCACTGAGGCACTTGTTCCTCCTCTTCTCTGCTTGTTGTTCTTCTTGAACTACGATTTCATGGAAGTCTCCGTCCTGGCAAGGAATGGCTTTATCTCCGCCCTTCTCCACTTGGATTCCCTCTGGCCTCTTTGATCTGTCTTGATTCCAGAAGTTCTCTTTCAATGCCTCCTGCTGGCCTGCTTCTGAGGACGTCCTGCGAGGTTCACTTTCATCTTCGCTCTCCCACACACCACCATCTGAAATGAAGAAAGAAACCCGATAAAACACAGATTCAATATCTCCTTAATAAAGCGAAAGCCGTGTCGTATGCACTTCTTCAATTCTATTTTACGGATGGTGCCTTGCATGTGCCCTCGGGGCTGAAGGTGTACAAAGCAAGGGTAATTGCCATACTTACTTATGCGGCTCCACTTTGGGCGGCCCTGGCTAATCTTTCCCCTCTGGAGATCATCCAAATTCAATTCTTACGCTGTCTCTTGAAAGTCCCTACCTGTGTGAGTAACACGGCTATCCGTGTTGAATTGAGAATGCCTTCCCTAGAGACACTCCTGTGGAAATGTGTCTTTAGTTACTGACTAACACTTTGGTTTAGATTACCTAACTACTATATAGCCCAATGCCTTTGGCGCGATGAGTTTAGCAGCCCTTGGGCCAATAAGATTCATGCTAAACTTTTATCTATTGGAATCTCGCCCATAGAACTCTTGAATCTCGCCCATAGAACACCCTACTGAGTAATACCCCTCCCCACCCTCTCACTATATATAAGGGTCTGGTGACTTCTGTTTCAGTGTATCTGAAGAAGTGGGCATGCACACGAAAGCTCATACCAAGAACAAACTTAGTTGGTCTCTAAGGTGCTACTGGAAGGAATTTTTTATTTTTTATTTTGTTTTTAAAATGAAAGGATACTGCTTTAAATGTATAATGCAGGTGGGGCCATAGGCTCTGGAGACGGAAAAGCGGAGAGTAGCTTCCGGAGGTCAGCCCAGCAGGGAATGTCAAACTACCCAAGGCACACATGGAAAACCCTCCTCTCCTTACCCAGCAGATCCTCCTCGTCCTCTTCCTGCTTGGCTGCTGCACGTGGCTGCTTCTCCCCAGCCTCAGGTGGCGCCTGGCCAGACATGGAGGAACCTGCAGCTGCCGCTGCCGCCGCCGCCTCCTTCTCCTCAAGGACCACCTGCAACAAGCAGAGCATCTCTCTTGCATTAGGGAAAGTATCAGAAGCAAAGGTTTGCAAGACAGAAGTACTGTTCTTGGGGGACAGGGGGTGGGACAGGGGGTGCACTCGAACCCATGGCTTCAAGCTCCAAGAAAGGAGATTTCGACTAAACATTAGGAAGAGCTTTCTGACAGTAAGAGCTGTTGGAACGGTCTCCCTCGGGAGGCTGTGAACTCTCCTTCCTTGGAGGTTTACAAGCAGAGGTTGGATGGCCATCTGTCATGGATGCTTTAGCTGAGATTCCTGCATTGCAAGAGGTTGGACATTATGACCCTTGGGGGTCCCTTCCAACTCTACAATTCTATATGATTTCTATGACCCCTGATACCTTCCTTCTTCTGTGTGGATGGTAACTAAGGTTTTTCCTGAGTAAGGGCTGGCAGTTGAGTTGGCTGCTAGTGTGTACGACTGGAAGGGGATTCCTTCTGTGGCAAGCTTTGTTGCTAAGTCGGAGCACCCAGCCTAACTTGGAATTAGGGAATTAGGGAGCTGGGTATGTTTAGCCTGGAGAAGAGAAGGTTAAGGGGTGATATGATAGCCATGTTCAAATATATAAAAGGATGTCATATAGAGGAGGGAGAAAGGTCGTTTTCTGCTGCTCCAGAGAAGCGGACACGGAGCAATGGATTCAAACTACAAGAAAGAAGATTCCACCTCAACATTAGGAAGAACTTCCTGACAGTAAGAGCTGTTCGACAGTGGAATTTGCTGCCAAGGAGTGTGGTGGAGTCTCCTTCTTTGGAGGTCTTTAAGCAGAGGCTTGACAGCCACCTGTCAGGAATGCTTTGATGGTGTTTCCTGCTTGGCAGGGGGCTGGACTGGATGGCCCTTGTGGTCTCTTCCAACTCTATGATTCTATTAATTGGACAGCATGAAGCCCTAAGGAAAGCCTGGATCATGCCAAGGGCCTGTTCTCACAGTGGCCAAGGAGATGCCCCAATGGGAAGCCCACAAGCCGGACTAGGCCAGGCCACCAACACTGACACTAACCACAGTTAAGTGGTCCCACCTGGCTTTCCAGATTGACCCGAGTCTCCCGCTGCCTCAACAGGAAAACTTCTGCCAGGGCCACCGCCTGGGAGCAGGTCTCTGGGCCGCGATCCCTGACCCAGGTCTGGACCTCTGCTGGCAGGATGGCCAGGAACTGCTCCAGGATCAGCAGCTCCAGGATCTGCTCCTTTGAGTGCCGCTCCACTGTCAGCCACCCCTGGCAGAGCTGCTGGAGATGGCTGTAGGCGCCGCTGGGCCCCTCGGCCTCCTGGTAGCAGAAGTGCCGGAAGTGTTGGCGCAGCTTCTCCCTCCTCGAGGCGTCCCCTCTCAAGATGGCCGCCTTCACTTTCCCATAATCCTCTCTGTCTCCGGCGTCCAGCCTCTCAAAGGCCCACTCGGCTTCTCCCCTGAGGGCCGGCAGGAGTCGGGCCGCCCACTCCACCTTGGGCCACCGGCAGGCTTCGGCCACTTGCTCGAAGGAAGCCAGGAAGCCCTTGGCGTCGTCCCAGGGGGTGGGCTCCTCCGGCAACTGGGGGGCTCCCCATTCTGAGTGAGGGGACTCCACTGTCCTCAAAAACTCCTGCCACTGGGCTTCCCAGCAACGGGCCAAGCCTTCTTCTGATTCCTCCTTCACGCGATGTGGGGTCCCCCTTTCAAGGAACCCCTCGGCGTTCCCCGAATGCCTTGCTTTGGGGAGTTCACTCTGCGCCTTCAAATCCATCCTGGGTTTGCGGCCAACAGCATTCAAGAGGGCATGAGTGGCTTTCCCTGTTCCCTCCGGCTCCTCTCTTTCTCCCCGGGCTGCAGGATATTCCTCCTCCATCTTCATCCCTGGGCAAATGTGCGCTGCGGAAAATTCCAGAAGAAACCACAGTGAGCAAGGCGGGGGTGCCACACTTTGGGCCTGAAAAACAGAGAGAAAGAAATTGGCAGAGGTGAGCAGTCAGTCTGTCGTAGGGCTGGAATGATCTCTCCCCATTTTTCTTTTCTTTCTTTCTGAGAAATCTGACTATAAGGGAAATTGTGGTCAGCTGCAGGAGAGAATGGGGCTTGTGCACCTTTGTGTAGAAGCTAGAAGCTGCCATGCCTCCTCACTGTTACTGCATTAATACTGCCTGAAAGTGGATGGGACATAAGAAAGAAAGAAAGAAAGAAAGGAAGGAAGGAAGGAGGGAAGGGAGGTAGGAAGGAAGGAAGGAAGGAAGGAAGGAAGGAAGGAAGGAAGGAAGGAAGGAAGGAAGGAAGGAAGGAGCTAGACGGCCAAGGAAAGGCTGTAATTCAGTGGTAGAGATCTGCCTTGCACTCAGAAGGTCTCGAGTTCTAATCCCCCATGGCAGTGGTTCTCAAACTTTTTCCCCTCTGGGACACACTTTGAGAATAAACATTTGCTCACGGAACACCAGTATTTTTTTTATTGATAAGCAGCACATTGGAGAACAAAAAGAAACAACTCCTAGCAGTGCTTAATTTACAACGTGTAACACAACTACTTTATAACATGATCATGGGACGTACGGAAAGTATAAAACAATGCAGCTATGTAAGAACATCAGTCATTCCCAAAATATAATTCACATTAGGGCTGATTTGAGGCAAGCAAACTCTCACCAAGACAAATGAAATGTTCAAATGTTTCTTTGATTGTCCTCAGATCTTAGACCCTCTGCCTGAAACCCCAGGAAAGCCACTGCCGGCCAGTGTAAACAATACTGGGCAAACAAGACTCTTAATCTCAAAGTTATGGGTTCGAGTCCCACATTGGGCAAAAGATCCCTGCATTGCAGGGGCTTGGACTGGAAGACCCTCGTGGTCCCTTCCAACTCTACAATTCTATGAACTGGGCTGACTCAATATAATAACAATAATTTTATTACGTTATATGCCACCCATCTGATTTGGGTTGCCCCAGCCACTCTGGGCGGCCCCCGACAAAATATTAAAAACACAATCAAACATTAAAAGCTTCCCTTATACGGGGCTGTCTTTCCTATATAGCGTAGCCCCCCCAACATTTCTCCAATGAAAAGAAAAAGCGGGACATTCCAGGATCAAATCAGGAACTTCTCTAAATCCGGGACTGTCGCGGGAAAATAGGGACACTTGGAGGGTCTGATATAGGCACCAGCTTCCTATGGCTGAGCTGGTGGGGCAGTGCCCCCCATTATCCCCAACTGAACCAGCCCCCCAACCCTGCATTTGTGCAAAGCTCTTGAGTGGGGCTGAGTGGGGATAATCCTGAGTGTGGTGGGGGGGATCTGAAGGAGCTTCTCTCTCCCCCCTCCTCATTTTCTACCCCTCCTACTGCTTTGCCCCCCTTCCCTTCCAGATGACCCCCAATGCTCCCTTCCCAGTTCTTTGCCTGCCCCCCCCCAGCCCCCTGCAATGATTCACCTCCTTGGCTGGGCCTTTCTGCAGCTTCTGCCTCTTTCTCCAGTCTTCCTGCAGAGGCAATTTTCAAGGCAAGGCAAGGCAGCCAGCCCACTCCCCCTTTCCCCCCACTGAAGGAAAAAGGGCAGCTGCTAATCCCTTTCCATCCCTCTCTCTTGTCCTCTCTAGGAAGCAGGAGGGAAAACTCCTTCGGCTTAACCCTTTCGGGGCATCGCTGTCTTTAAAAAAACAAACAAACATCAAACATACCATCTCAGGACTATTTAATTGCTCATCGTCTAACATTGTGTATGCCATCAAATGTCAACAGTGCCCTTCAGCTCTCTATATTGGACAAACAGGACAAACGCTACGCCAAAGGATAAATGGACATAAATGTGACATCAGGAATCACAAGACAGAGAAACCAGTAGGAGAACACTTCAATCTCCCAGGACACTCTATACAAGATCTCAAAGTAGCTGTCTTATTGCAAAGGAATTTCAGAAATAGACTGGAAAGAGAAGTTGCTGAATTGCAACTCATTACCAAGCTTAAAACCATGGAGAGACCTGGTCTGAATAGAGACATTGGATTCTTATCTCATTATACATGACAAAGCTATTTTTAACCTTCTCACCCCTTGCTTTTTCCTGTAAGACTAATTGCAGTCGTTAACAGTCGTCTACAGGTTTACCACAGCTATCAGCCTCTCACCCATTCCCACCACCCCTCTGAGTAATACCCCTCCCCACCCTCTCACTATATATAAGGGTCTGGTGACTTCTGTTTCAGTGTATCTGAAGAAGTGTGCATGCACACGAAAGCTCACACCAAAAACAAACTTAGTTGGTCTCTAAGGTGCTACTGGAAGGAATTTTTTTATTTTTTATTTTGTTTTGACTATGACAGACCAACACGGCTGCCTACCTGTAACTTAAAAAAACAAACAAAGCAAAACTAGCACATCTCCGATTTGGATAAAAAAATGTGCAAAGTCCCTGGTGTGAATAAAAAAGCCCGGTGCCTTTAGGGGCATGAGGGAGAGTGCACCTGGTTCTTTATAGAATCATAGATTTACAGAACTGTAGAACTGGGAGGGATACCTAAGGGTCATCTAGTCCAACCCACTGCAATGCAGGAATGCTTCTTTAACGTGTGAGATCTCTGTCTATAGCAGTGGTGGCTAACCTTGGCACTCCAGATGTTTTGGAACTACAACTCCCATCATCCCTAGCTAACAGGACCAGTGGTCAGGGATGATGGGAGTTGTAGTCCCAAAACATTTGGAGTGCCAAGGTTAGCCACCACTGGTCTATAGGAACCCACCTTTACGATTGTAAATTGCTTAGCATTGTTTTTTCTTTTTTTAAATACTTTGCTTTAATGTTGTGGGTTGCCCCAGGACCTGTAGGTAATGAATAAACAAGCAAACAAACAAGCAAGGAAGCAAATAATATAATTATATAGTATATAAATTCGATTTAAAAAATATTAAAACCGTTTTACTCGTTTGCAGTGCTTTTTTATTAAAAAACAAACAAAACAAAAATGGTGTTATTTGACTTTTTAAATACTGGTATATACTGTGTGTTGTTAGTTGTGTTCTGCCAGCACTAGAGCAACACATCCACTGAAAGAAGGAAAAAGAAAACTAGGATTTTTCACGTTTTGAAAAGTGACATGGGTAAATGTGGGACAATGAATGGGAAAATGGGGAAGAGCCCTGCAAGCAAATCCGAGTGAAGGCAGAAGAAGTGCTCTTTGCTGTATAACTGCACTAGAAATGAATCAGAATGAAGCTTTAGTGCTCTTTGCTGTATAACTGCTTCAGTAAGCACTGGACATAACGGGCATTCAGTGGGGAATCGCAGAATTGTAGAGTTGGAAGGGACCCCCAAGGGTCATCCAGTCCAACCCCCTGCAATGTGGGAATCTCAGCTAAAGCATCCATAACAGGTGGCCCTCCAACCTCTGCTTGTAAACCTCCAAGTAAGGAGAGTCCACAACCTCCCGAGGGAGACCATTCCACTGCTGAGCAGCTCTTACTGTCAGAAAGTTCTTCCTGGTGCTTAGTCAGAATCGCCTTTCTTTTTGGGAAGAATTACATTCAGAAATGGAGATTATCCTCAAAGTTAAATTTGCAAAAACCCCAGAGGCGTACCTATTAGGAATAACCTCACCCGATGTACCCAACAGAGTGAAGAACTTCTTCTTGTACGCTTCTGTGGCGGCAAGAACGTTGATAGCAGCCCACTGGAAAAGTGCCGCGCTCCCAAGCAAAAAAGATTGGCTTCACAAAACCTTAGAATACAGTGAATTGGCTTTCCTATCTGAAAAAGTTAAAGACAATCCGAGACATAAATTCATTGAGGAGTGGAGTGACTTTCTGTTTCACTTAAAAGAACGGTGTAACGCAAACATGGTGTATGTACTGGATTAATCCACGTTATGTGTTAGGAAAAAAAGGATAAACAAAGATTAAAATAATGATAAATGAAGATTTAGAAAACTCAATAATATGGATGTCAGTGTCAGCTATTTTCTTTTATTTTATATAAGTTTATGTGGATTAATGGAGAGAGCGACAAGGGAAGTGTATTAGAAGCTGAGGTAAATATATTGGAACGTACTGTAATGAATGTAACTTGACTAGACTATGATTATGTTTTGTTTTGTTTTTTATTTCTATGCAAGTAAATAAGCAGTATATGTGTTGTTGAATGTATGTATTATGTGTTGGCAGAGGTGGTTGTGGTTATGTATGTAGTTGGTGTGTTGTCAGTGAATAAAATGCAATAAAAAATTAAAAAAAAAAAAACAGAATCGCCTTTCTTGTAACTTGAAGCCATGGGTTCGAGTCCTTCCCTCCAAAGCAAGAGAAACAAGCTTCCACCATCTTCCATGTGATGAGATTTTTGAAGATGGCTACCACATCTCCTCCCTGTCTATTCTTCTCCAGGCTAAACATGTACAACGCCCTCAAGCGTTCCATAGTATAATGCTTATCATGTCTGCTTTACACTTACTGCGAGAAGCAAAGCTACAGGGAACCAGGCAGAGGGCCTTCTCGGTAGTGGCGCCCGCCCTGTGGAACACCCTCCCATCCCATGTCAAAGAGATAAATAACTACCTGACATTTAGAAAACACCTGAAGGCAGCCCTGTTTAGGGAAGTTTTTAATGTGTGATATTTTAATGTATTTTAGTGTTTGTTGGAAGCCGCCCAGAGTGGCTGGGGGGACCCGGCCAGATGGGCGGGGTACAAATAATAAATTATTATTATTATTATTATTATTATTATTATTACTACACACAGAACGTCTTGGGTTCGAGCCCCAGTGGAACCCCTAAAGTGAGTGGGGTTATTTTGCCTGCGAGATTGCTCAGTCGGTAAAGCATGAGACTCTTAATCTCAGGGTCATAGGTCCCAGCCCCATGTTGGGCAAAACGATTTCTGCATTGCAGGGGGTTGGACTAGATGACCAGAGCTGCAGCCAAGTCTGACCACCGCATAATCTTCATGGCAGGAAATCAGGACTAATACCCCATGTTTTCTGCCTCCTCATTTTATGCAGAATTAGCTAATCCAAGGGCTCTAACTGGAGTAGGCTTTCCCTCTCCCTTTTATATCATTCCGTCTCAATAGACAATGGAGTGCACCTCCGGGGGTGAAGTCAAACCATTGTGTTAGCAGCACAGAAGTGACCTCCATAGGGCACAAGCCTGGCCAGTGTGTCTGAAGAAGAAGAAGAAGAGTTTGGATTTGATATCCCGCTTTATCACTACCAGAAGGAGTCTCAAAGTGGCTAACATTCTCCTTTTCCTTCCTGCCCCACAACAAACACTCTGTGAGGTGAGTGGGGCTGAGAGACTTCAGAGAAGTGTGACTAGCCCAAGGTCACCCAGCAGCTGCATGTGGAGGAGCGGAGACGCGAACCCGGTTCCCCAGATTACGAGTCTACCGCTCTTAACCACTACACCACACTGGCTCTCTGGAGGCCCTGGGCTGCCCACTCAGCCCCCACTCAGTCTCGTTGATGTGGTCCAAAGGAAAGCAGAACAAGATGTTTGGCACCTGTGTAGGGTTTACTCCTTAGTCTTTTCTTCTCCTGAAGATAACCCACAAGGCAGCGGAGAATTAGGATCAGAGTTTTTCTTAGAAATATGGCAACCCGAACTTGGATACAATTTTAGTTTCAAACAAACAGAAGAAACAAGCTTATTCAAAACCACCGATTTTTAATTCCTCCCCCTTCCCCTCGTTAATGTAATGTGGAATTGATAATCAAATAGGAAAAGCAAGAGCCTTGGAATGAGCCATTTGAGGAGAGGGCCTCGGGTGGGAGAGATCAGGTCCTCTTCCTTCTCAGCGATGGTCTCTGCCAGGGACGGAGGTGGCTGTAGTCTGTTTCGTGAGAGACAGGAGGGGGGGGTACTTCGTTGGTCTCTCCCCACCTTCTCAGGAGACGAAGTCACCTGCATCTTGAGACCCCTGGTTTCAAGGACCACCAACTGGTCAACTGTTGAGGCGAGGGAAAGAGAAATAAATAACCGAGACGACAGGAAAGAAGAGGGCTAAGATAAAATCTGTTCTGCAGGACTTTAGCAGTCGTCAAGGTAATGTTCACAACCACACACTATGGTACCACTTTAAACAGTCATGGCTTCCCCCAACGGACTCTGGGAGCTGCAGGTTCCTTACAGGTGCTGAGAGTCGGAAGGAGAGACCCCCTATTCCCCTCACAGAGCTACAATTCCCAAAGTTCCCTGGAAAAAGTAACGATACTTATTGGCTTATCTCTCATGACTGTTGTCACGATGACTAGTTCAGCGTTTCTCAACCGGTGTGCCGCGGCACACTAGTGTGCCGCAAGACACTGGCTGCTGTGCCGCGGGAAAACCGTGGTTCGGGACCCCATGCCGCAGCCGCAAACGCGTAGCAGCGGCTGCAGTGGGGGAAAGGGAGCGCAGAAACCCACCGCCGACCTACCGCGCATGCGCCAGCTTGGAGCTCCCCGCCGATTCTGATTGGTTGCCAGGGACCAATAGGAAGACAGAGGAAGGAGACGCGAGGGCTGCCGGTAGCCACCCGGTCAAAATGGCCGCCACCCTAAGGAGGAGCGCTCTGCGAGCGCTCCAACCGCCAGCCAGCCAGCTGAGAAGCCTCCCCGGCTCCACTCGCCGTCCTCACTCGCTGCCTGGGATCAGCTAAGTCTTTCCTTTTGGGTTTTCTTTCACAGTCCCAGGGGTGGGCTTTTCATACCAGTGGGGCTGCTTTGGGCGCATAACTCCGTGATTTCCGTTACCATAGCGACGTTGCCGCCGCCATTTTGTGGGTGGTGTGCCACAATATTTTTTTCATAAAACAAGTGTGCCGTTGCCCAGAAAAGGTTGAGAAACACTGGACTAGTTAAATATCATTAAGCCTATTAAGTAGTTTTTTAAAGCTCTAAATTATAGCTCCGAATTACTGACCTGCTTCACATGGATGTTGTCAAGCTGACAAGCTTGGTTAAAAAAAAAGGGGGGGGCAAAATAAAATAAAATAAGCGTTACAACTTACTGGCCTCTCAGGGTTGATGTCTGCTATGTAATATTTAGCACGTTAAGGAATAAAAAAAGGTCCAAATTATATGAATACAGTGGTACCTCTGGATGCAAATGGGATCCGTTCCAGAGCCCCGTTCGCATCATGAGCAGCGCGTATCCTGAAGCGTTGCACCTGCGCATGTGTGCGATGTGACCCGCGCTTCTGCGCGTGATGTCATTTTGTGCGTCTGCGCATGCGCGAACCGCCGAACCCGGAAGTAACCCGTTCCGGTACTTCCGGGTTCGGCGCGTTCGCAACCCGTGACGAACGCAACATCCAGCGTTTGTAACACGAGGTACGACTGTAACAATAATTACTGGACTACCCTGCAGGGCTGTTGTCAGCCTTACCAGCTAAGCAACATTAAGCAACAGACTAGACAAATGCTAGTGAACACTGTTCCGTTATTCTTACATGGGCCTCTCGAGTTCCCAACGGTGCCCCTCCTGGTTGTGGCACTTGGCTACTGGTTCATAGGACCTCACAGAAGGCTTGTTTTTCCTCGATTCCGGGTGCCCCCCTCGTCCGTTAGCAGGAGGGGCCTTGTACCTCCATGTCGTCCTCGTCATCTTCCTCACATCTCTCCAGCTCACGCCTCTGGGCTCGGTAAGAAGCTGAAAGGGGACAGAGGGAGAAGGCCGTTTCACTGCGGACCATGACCTCTTGCTGTCACCTCACTGGGATACACGGGCCTGGGCCCCTGTCACGACCCCCATTATGAAGAGCCAAGCAGGGAACCACGAGAAAACGTCACCACCGGAATGGAGTGCTGTTGTGGTGTTCAGCCAGCCACGCCCTCCTTCAGTACTCCATTCCGCCTCTTTGCCTGATCAGTCTCCGTAATAGCTTCGTAAGAATGGGATCATGAAAGCTTTCTTAGCCTCTTTTGAAAATAATTAACAAGCTATGGGGCTTGTGTCTAAACCGTAGTGTAGGTTTTCACCTTGAAGAAGCTAAATCAAGTGTTTTGAGTGGATAATTACCACGTTATGTTTGGGAGTTTTCTGTTTTAAGTCCTTTTGATTCTCCCCTTAAACTCAACAGCAATTATGCCTTATTTGAATTATGGTTAACGTATTACCCTCTCTCTTTTTTTCCTTCTGAGGAAACTGTTAGACTTTCAGTGAAACGAGTTTTATAGCTAGCACCTCGTTAAGGTTGTTTTGCAGTATTTTCATTATTTGTTATTTAGCAAGTTTGTTTTGTAGTATGTTACATCAATTTAAGTTCAGTTGGAGGGCTCTTGCCATTATTTATATCCTTTAAGCAGTTTACTACGATTTTGAGTAATTCTGTTCAGGAGCTACTCCAAAAAGTTTTTGAAAGCCACTTAGGCTGTATTACAGTTATTTTCATCATTAGAAGTTTTTTGGAGGGTTCTTTTCATTATTTATAATCTTTTGAGTTAGTTACCAGCCGGAGAACCCCCAAGGGAAGAAGGCTCAGAGCCAGGGGTGTGGTGGTGGGACGACGGTGGGTGGTCAGAGGGAGAAGACTGGGAGGAGGTGGCAGAGAGAAGCCCAGAATCAGAGGCAGAAGCTGAACCAGGAGGGTGGGATGAGGAAGGTCAAGAGGCAGAGATGAGTCAGGCTGGTAAAGAGTCATGGGTGTCTCCTCCTGGTGTGACAAGCTCCCTGAGGTTACAGAGAACCAGGCAGAGGGCCTTCTCGGTAGTGGCGCCCTCCCGTCAGATGTCAAGGAAATAAACAACTATCTGACTTTCAGAAGACAGCTGAAGGCAGCCCTGTTTAGGGAAGTTTTTCATGTTTGATATTTTATTGTGTTTTTAATATTCTGTTGGGAGCCGCCCAGAGTGGCTGGGGAAATCATACTACTACTACTACTACTACTACTACTACTAAAGAGTGCAAAACAGTTGCAGCGCCAATACTGGGCTGAACTGTTAATATTAGAAAATCAACAAATGTCATGTGTTTCGTTGGTTCAATGCATTTCATTACCTGGTGGGATTAATTATGTCTTCATTTGATAGAATTAATCTTTTAGGGCTGTCTGGCAAAGGTTCGATAACAAATAATAAAGCAGGTTAAATAAAATAAACAAATATTAACTGCATTGTTGTTGCTGTTCAGTCGTTCAGTCGTGTCCGACTCTTCGTGACCCCATGGACCAGAGCACGCCAGGCACGCCTATCCTTCACTGCCTCTCGCAGTTTGGCCAAACTCATGTTAGTAGCTTCGAGAACACTGTCTAACCATCTTTGTAGACTAGTGAGCACATTGTAGACAGCAGCAATAAACACTAAAAGCAGCGGTAAATTCATCCAATGCCCTTTTAAAATGTGGTTTTTTGGGGGGGGGACTTATTGGGTTATTTTTATTTTGATTATATGTTTTATGGTTTTGTATTTTTAAATATCAAGGAAATAAACAACTCTCTGACTTTTAGAAGACATCTGAAGGCAGCCCCGTTTAGGGAAGTTTTTAAGGTTTGATGTGTTAGCGTGCTTTTAATACTCTGTTGGAAGCTGCCCAGAGTGCCTGGGGAAACCCAGCCAGATGGGCGGGGTATAAATAATAAATTATTATTATATTATTACTCCCCTCCCCGCTGGTCTCCCAGAACCAGGAGAGGTATGAAGAGGGCAGAGCAGAGACAGACAAGGCAACGAAGTCTCAGACTGCTTGGGAGAGGAGGAGAGCTGTAGGAAGGTGGGACCTTCGGCTCTCACAACCGCCTCACTGGGGCAAGATCTACCGGGATCTATGTTGCTGTACTCACTAGGCCTGGCCTCTGGAGCTGATTGTTTCTTTGAATAAAGAGTTAACGTCACGGACACCTGCTGCTGCCACCCTCCCCTGACATAAAGCTTCCACTTACCCGGCAGGTGACGGTCCTTGAAGGGGGGACGTCCCGCCGCGTCCCACACAGCCCGCATCCGGTTGAAATACGGGGGGATGACCGCAGGCTTTTCCCTCCCTTCCGCGGCAGGCCGCCCGGCTGCAAAAAAGTCCGTCTTCAGCTGTTTCCACTTCGATCGGAGCTGGTCGATGTTCCTGACGAAGCCCTGAGCCTGCAGCTGGTCCCTGATCCTCTCCCAGTGTTGGTGTCCCCTCTGGGAGCTGCTGCTCATCAGGAGGGCCAGGGCGGGGCTGGCTTTGATGCCACTCAGCAAGGCCACAACTTCCTTCCCTTCCCACCGCTGGCCACGGATGCGAGGGGGAACCATCTTGTGGAGGACGGAGGGTTGGGCGGGTTCGCCGGTGCCACAGAAATACAGGCGCTTGTAGGGCTTCTCCCCGGCGTGGGTCCTTTGATGGACGAGGAGCTTTGCGGTGCAGAGGAAGTACTTCCCGCAGACTTGGCATTTTACCGGCTTCACCCCCATCCGAGTTCTCGCCGGGAGGACGGCGTTCCGGCCATAAGAACCACAGACGGTCCGTTTCCGGTTGGTGTCGATTCCTACCGGGACTGCAGCCAGGGTTTCTGTGGGGGTCAGGCAACCCAATCCATCGACTTCCTCTGCCATCAGCTTTTCCTGACGGCCCTCTGACGCCGAGGCATTTTCTTGCGCACAACACTCGGAAAAGCTCTCCTCAGTTTTCCACACCGATGTCCCGTGCGGACACTCCGCCTCAGAGTCTTCTGCCGCGTATTCTTCCCCGTTGCAGATGGTGACCCAACCTTTGGCTGCTGGGGAAAGGAGGAAAGAATAATAAATACACCCAGAGCTTTGAGAGAAACGAGACTTGGAAACAGAGGGGGAACACGGCTATTTGATAGAGGGAAAAAAGCACGTTCTTTTCAAAGACCTTGGGTGCAACTTTATACAGTCGTACCTTGGTTGCCGAACGCCTTGGAACTCGTATTATGTTTCGGCTCCTGAACGATCGAAAACCGGAAGTGAGTGTTCCAGTTTTCGAACGATTTTCGGAAGCCGGACGTCCGGCGCAGCTTCCGATTGGCTTCAGGAGCTTCCTGCAGCTAATCAGAAGCCGTGCTTTGGTTTCTGAACGTTTTGGAAGTCGAACGGACTTCCGGAATGGATTCCGTTCGACTTCCAAGGTATGACTGTATATTTAACAAGGTGATCCCTTTCATTACAGGTCAGTCTGACTCTCTAGCCACTAATACACTTACACTACTACTACTACTACTAGATTCCCAGATGCCAAAACCAAAATAAGAATAATAATAATAATTATAAATAATTATTATTAATAATATTTAATAATTATTAATAATTATTAATTAATAATTATTAATAATTATTAATTAATAATAAATAATTATTATTATCATTATTATTATTATTTTGGTTTTGGCATCTGGGAATCAATGGAGGAGTGGGCCTTTGGGGTTGAAGTCAAACTGTTGTATGGTTGCAGTGCCTGCTGGGGCTGAAGAGATGATATTACAACTTTTGTTGTTTAGTCATTTAGTCGTGTCCGACTCTTCGTGACCCCATGGACCAGAGCACGCCAGGCACTCCTGTCTTCCACTGCCTCCCGCAGTTTGGTCAGACTCATGTTGGTAGCTTCGAGAACACTGTCCAACCATCTCGTCCTCTGTCGTCCCCTTCTCCTTGTGCCCTCCATCTTTCCCAACAACAGGGTCTTTTCCAGGGAGTCTTCTCTTCTCATGAGGTGGCCAAAGTCTTGGAGCCTCAGCTTCAGGATCTGTCCTTCCAGTGAGCACTCAGTGCTGATTTCCTTCAGAATGGATAGGTTTGATCTTCTTGCAGTTCATGGGACTCTCAAGAGTCTCCTCCAGCACCAGAATTCAAATCCTTCATGGATCACTGCCTTGTCATGGCGAAGGGGCTTGAATAACTCAGAGAAGCTATGAGCTATGCCGCGCAGGGGCACCCAAGATGGACAGGTCATAGTGGAGAGTTTTGACTAAACGTGATCCACTTGGAGAAGGAACTGGCAAGCCACTCCAGTATCCCTGCCAAGAAAACCCCATGGACAAAGATACTACTGTACAACTAATAAAAATAAAAATAAACAAATAAGAGAAACTCATGCACAAAAGGCAATTGCTTCCTCCCCATACCCATCAAGCCAGCTTCATCATCATCTTCCTGCTTGGTGTCGATGCAAAGAAGCCTCTGCTTGTTCAGGGACGGATCCTGGCCTTCCTCGGAGGAACTCCCAGCCACCTCTTCAAACGTCACCTGAAAAAGCCGAGAGGAACCTGGTCAAGGCGGAGCTGAGATCTGCTCAGAAGAAGATTTTGGTCTGAGCAAGTCCCTCAGTTCTCATCAGCAAATTCATATACGAGATAAATCCATATAACTCAGGGATGGTGAGGGACCTTATCCCGTTGTTCTTGGACTGCAATTCCCATTGTTCCCTGAGCATTGGCCATGGGAGTTAGATCTCAAAAGTATCTGGGGGAACCGGAGGTTGGGAGGCAAGAAGGATGGACAGAGATCCCAGCTGTTAAGATTGGAAACCCGATCATAGACCTTTTGCGTGAAAATGAAATAATGACATTTGGATTTGAGGACTGAAGATAATGTTTGTTTATAGAAAGTGGTGTTGTTAGGTGTTATATAGGAATGGATGAAGTGAATATTGCTTATATACAGCAGACAGATGAAGAATTGGAAGTTCTTTAGTTTCTGGATAGCTCAGTTAGTTAGAGCAAAGTACTGATAATTCCAAGGTTGCAGATTTGATTCCCCATAAGGGCATGTTGTACACTGAAAGAAAATTTTATGAGAATGATGTACCGGTGGTATTTGACTCCTACTAAGTTAGCAAAAATGTATAGGACAAGTTCAAATATCTGCTGGAAATGTAAAGAAAAAGAAGGTACCTTTTGTCATATGTGATGGACGTGTAAGGTAGTAAAAGCATTCTGGGAGATGATATATAATGAAATGGAAAAAATGCTTAAAATAACTTTTGTTAAGAAACCAGAAGCTTTTTTTATTAGGAATTACAGGTACCAAAGGAGCAGAAAATAACAGCAGCCCGAATGCTACTAGCCCAGAGATGGAAAGAAGACAAAGTCCCTACAAGAGAGGAATAGCAAACTAAGCTGATGGATATCTGAAGGATAGCTGATGGTATCTGAAGAAGTGTGCATGCACACGAAAGCTCATACCAAGAATAAACTTAGTTGGTCTCTAAGGTGCTACTGGAAGGAATTTTTTTATTTTTTATTTTGTTTAAGCTGATGGACTATGCTGAGATGGCAAAACTGACTGGAAAACTCAGAAACCAAGAGGATAAAAACTTTACAAAAGAATGGGAAAAATTAGGAGACCACTGTAAGCAGATGGAAACCAGAGCAGGATTCTGAGTCTACTTGTAGTGTAAAAATTACTATGGATAATATGGTTTGATATATAAATTGGAGTATGGATGAATATGCAGTTGTAGATGTTTAAAATGAAACCCCATGGAGGGGATGGGGGGAAATCCCAAGATCCGGAGAATCTCTTTATATAGATATGTGGGTTGTTTTTTTTACTTTTTGTTTATCTGTATTTTGTATTTGTAAAATGATTTTAAAAAAAAAAAACTATTCCCCATAGGGGACAGCTGCATATTCCTGCATTGCAGGAGGGTTCGATTACTAGGAATCCTCAGGGTCCCTTCCAACTGTACAGCTGATTCTTTGAACTTTATTTTTCTTTCTCTCTTTTAATACCTTTTCTGTCTCTTTCTCTTTACCTTTCTCTCTCTTTCCCACCCCCTCTTCTCTCTACGTTTTTATCTTATTTAGATTAACGCTTTAGTTTGGATTTTAAAAAAATGTATTTCACACTAAGCTTTGTATTTCTCTTTATAAACCCTAGTAAAAATTATTATTTTAAAAAAGAAGGAAAATGTGGCCCTATGGCCTCACCTGGCTTTCTTGGCTCTGGGCCACTTCCTGCCTCAACAGGAAGTCCTCGGCCAGGGCCACCGCCTGGGAGCAGGTCTCTGGCCCACACTCCCTCACCCAGCTCTGGATGTGGGCTGGCAGGATGGTCAAGAGCTGCTCCAGGATCAGCAGCTCCAGGATCTGCTCCTTGGAGTGCCTTTCGAATTTCAGCCACTGGCAGCAGAGCTCCTGGAGCCGGACGTAGGCCCCTCTCGGCCCCTCGGCCTCCTGGTAGCCGAAGCGCCGGAAATGCTGGCGGATCTTCTCCCGGCTCATGGCGTCCCCTCGCAAGATGGCCGCCTTCACTTTCCCATAATCCTCTCTGTCTCGGGCCTGGAGCCTGCGGAAGGCCCGCTCGGCTTCTCCGCTGAGGGCCGGCAAGAGTCGGGCCACCCACTCCTCTCGGGGCCACCGGCAGGCTTGGGCCACCTGCTCGAAGGAGGCCAGGAAGCCCTTGGCGTCGTCCCACGGCGAGGACTTCTCTGGAAAGGCTGGGATGGCCCAGTCCGGATGAGGAGACTCCACCGTCTTCAGGAACTCCTGCCACTGGACTTCCCAGAGCTCAAGGGGGCTCTCGCTTGGCTCTTGCTTGATCTGATCGCCTGGCATCCGTCTCAGGAATTCTCGGATGTTCCCAGCTTGGAGGACGTGAGGGGCTCTCGACGCTCCTGGAGATGCCACCTCTCCCGATGTTGGTCCTGTGGGGGCCTGATCCCCCCTTTTCATGTTTGAGAGCGTTCACGGAAGAGGGAACAGAAACCGAGCGGAAAATTCCAGAATAAATTCCGGTGATCTATGGAGGCGCAAGAGCTTCGGGCTGAGGAAAAAGAGGGGGGAAAGGTCGTGAGAGAGAATGAGCACAAATAAAGGACGGACACCAAACTGGGAGGGGTAGCTAATGCTGCAGAAGACAGAATCAGAATTCACAATGAGCTTAACGGTTTGGAGAACTGGGCCCAAGCTAAGAAAATGAATTTCAATAGGGACAAATGTAAGGTTGTCCACTTAGGCAGGAAGAACTAGATGCACAAATATAGGATGAGGGGAGACCTCGCTTACTAGCAGTACATGTGAAAAGGATCTGGGGGTCTTGATGGACCAAAGCTTAACATGTGATGCAGCAGCAAAAGAACTGCCTATGTAATTATTCTAAGCTGCATTAACAGAAGTCTAGTGTCCAGATCAAGGGAAGTCTTAAAGGTAAAGGTAAAGGGACCCCTGACCATTAAGTCCAGTCGCAGACGACTCTGGGGTTGCAGCGCTCATCTCGCTCTATAGACCGAGGGATAATAATAATAATAATAATAATAATAATAATAATAATAATAATTTATTATTTATACCCTGCCCATATGGCTGGGTTTCCCCAGCCACTCTGGGCGGCTTTCAACAGAACAATAAAATACAATAATCTATAAAACATTAAAAGCCTCCCTAAACAGGGCTGCCTTCAGATGTCTTCTAAAGGTCTGATAGTTGTTGATCGCTTTGACCTCTGCTGGGAGGGCGTTCCACAGGGCGGGCGCCACTACCGAGAAGGCCCTCTGCCTGGTTCCCTGTAACTTGGCTTCTCGTAGTGAGGGAACCGCCAGAAGGCCCTCGGCACTGGACCTCAGTGTCCGGGCTGAACGTTGGGGGTGCTCCTTCAGGGAGGCGGCGTTTGTCTGCAGACAGCTTCCGGGTAATGTGCTAGCATGACTAAGCCGCTTCTGGTGAACCAGAGCAGCGCACGGAAATGCCGTTTACCTTCCCACTGCAGCGGTACTTATTTATCTACTTGCACTTTGATGTGCTTTTGAACTGCTAGGTTGGCAGGAGCTGGGACTGAACAATGGGAGCTCACCCCATAGTGGGGATTCGAACTGCCGACCTTCTGATCAGCAAGCCCTAGGCTCTGTGGTTTAGATCACAGCGCCACCCGAATCCCTAGGGAAGTCTTAGTCTCACTCTATTCTGCCTTGGTCAGACCACAACTGGAATACTGTGTCCAGTTCTGGGCACCACAATTTACGAAGTTCCTGAGATTGAAGGCCCCTGCCTCCCCTCCTCTCCAAGGTTTCCCCCAAGCAATCTGAGACTACACCTGTGTGAAGCTTACTTCTCCCTCCGCCCTTTTCATGCCTCTCCTGGTTCTGGGAATCAAAGGGGAGCTTCTGACAAGAAGGATACTGACAAGCTGGAATGTGTGCAGAGGAGTGCAGCCAAAATGATCAAGGGTCTGGAAACTAAGCCTTATGAGGAATGATTGAAGGAGCTGGGTATGTTTAGCCTGGAAAAGAGGAGACTGAGAGGAGATAGGATAGCCACCATCAAATATCTCAAGGGCTGTGCCATGGAAGATGGAGTAAGCTTGTTTTCTCCTGCTGTGGAGGGTAGGACCCGAACCAATGGCTTCAAGTTGCAAGATAGGAGATTCCCACGAAACATCAGGGAAAACTTTCTGACTGTAACAGCTGTTCGACAGTGGAACAGACTCCAAAGGGAGGTTGTGGACTCTCCTTCCTTGGGAGGATTTTAAGCGGAGGTTGGAGGGCCATCTGTCAGGGATGCTTTCACTGAGATTCCTGCATCATTGGGTGTTGAACTAGATCACCCTGCGGACCCCTTTCAGCTCTACAATTCTGCGATTCTATGCCCT
Source organism: Darevskia nairensis (assembly GCA_034642065.1). Taxonomy (NCBI): domain Eukaryota; kingdom Metazoa; phylum Chordata; class Lepidosauria; order Squamata; family Lacertidae; genus Darevskia; species Darevskia nairensis. Next base: position 137,830 of record JAWWNI010000093.1, read on the forward strand.
GTATAAGGCAGCTTCTCTTGGAGAGAGACCACCACCTTCCAACACAACCTAGTGATTTTGCTGTGTGCGTTGTGCGTTTCTATATCAGGAGGAGACATCTCCAGATAGGCAACTTTAGCAGGAATTTACGCTTTACGCACACAGAAGAAGAGGGAACGAATTAACGTTTGCAAAAGGTCTTCCCTCCCAAAAGAAGAGCAGAGTTCGACCCTCCTGAGGTCACCAGGCAGCCTTTGCAACCAGCCAAAGCGGAGAGACAGAGGAAAGTGGTGATGGGAGATCTTATTAAACCTCGATCTTGCCAATCCCACCACCCTCCACTCATTACCTTTTCCAGGCTGGATCTTGCGCCTTTCTCTTGTTTTCTGCAGCAAAAGGAAATTCAAAAACCCATCTCAGGACCATACCAGGGAGCTGGGAGGACTCTCTTTCCTTATTGCCTCTCTAGGAAGCCAGTAGCTCTTCGTTTTTAACCCTTTGGGGTTGACTTTCCCCGCCACCGACCAGGAAAGTGAGAGGTGTAACCTGCCTGGTTTGGGCTCCGGAGGGAGAGAAGGGATTTAAACGAGGAAAGCAGGAGGCGGAGGAGGGCAGATTTTCATACATTCATTTTTAGCACGGCAGCGGATCATTAACTCATTAGCTGCCACCAGCCTGGCAACCTAGCGGGACACGATTGGCAGAGATTCAACCGGTGAAGCTTCCCCACTTCCTCCTGAATCGCGGCTTCCAAAGGCAGAGGAACCCTTCCAAGGGGGGAAGGTGGCAACCTGCCTGCCGCGTGTGCCTTTTTCTTTTTTAATGGGATCATCTAATTACTTATTTCATTTACGGCTGCTTATATTTTAATGAAATTGATGTATTGTGGATTTTGAGTATGCATGCCGTTTTTGCAGGATTGCTTTCTTGTGTTGTTATAATTGTGGACACTTACATGCTAAGGTTTATAGGGGGTTGCTTTATTGTAGATCTTTATATCTGGATTATTAACTGGGATTGTTTCATTCCGTGTTTTAATTAGGGATGCTTGTGGTTTAATGTTGCATAAATGTCTATATGCTTCTGGTTTAATGATGCATAAATGTTTATAGCTGTAAAAAGCACGGAAGCCTACTTTGGCATTATGAGGTAAATATTGATTGGCATCTGCCAGTCTCGGAAAACAATGGAGAAGTGCGTCTTTGGGGGTGAAGTCAAACTGTTGGAAGCTCGCAGTGCCTGCTGCGGCTGCAGAGACCAATGCAGGAGAGACATGTTTTGTTGCAGCCGGGGAAGGTGGGCGTCTGGTTGTGCTGCTGCAGATGCACCATGGTGTTTCTCTTCTCTGCACTCCTCCCAGCAGTAATTTCTCCTCTGGTCACTGCTGTGGATTTGCAGGGGAGTGCAGAGAGAAGAAAAAGTGGGGGTGGGTGGGTGGGTGAGGGAGCATGTAGGGGTGAGAAACCCATAGGCATGGGGCACACCTTTTAGTTTTCTCGGTCTCATTTCTGCAGTCTTAAATTTAGTTATCCAAATTGCCGCTTCACAGTAAAAGAAAGGAGCTCCTGAAAATCTGTCAGCACTGTAGTGCAGATTTCTCCTAAGGCACATTTTTGCAAAGCATGCTTTCGCTAATAATGACATCTCCAGTAACAAATCTGGATCAGTTGAAAAGAGAGCTAATCTTAGAGGACTATGTAACTTGGGATAAGGCATCTCCAGCCCCAGTACTTGCACACTCTTTGCAGTTACCTTTTGCCTCCCTTGCTCCAGTTGCTGAGTCATAATAGCCCAGCCTAGATTTCTTTTTCTTTCTTTTTTAATAAACTTTATTCTCATTCAAAATTGATAATACAAAGCAAAACCAAACCAAACAATACAAAACAAAACACAATACAACATACATCACAAGACCAACAACAAGCAACATACAACACGCAGAACTCGTACACTTCTTCATATGTTACATAGATTCTGCTTATTCTTATTGTTAATCACAGTGCTCAAAAGGCATGGATATATATAAAGAGATACTGTGATTACCACTTAAAAGATACTGTGATTACCATTTATACAGTCGTCCTAAGCAGAAAAGAAGAACAAATACTAAATCAATTTAACTTCCTAAGTATTTGGCTTTTTGGCAGACCTTTAGTCCTGTATTACTCTCCAAAATGGCAATATCGTTTTCCATCATATTTTTCTTCAGATCGTATAAATCTTTTGCCCAGCCTAGATTTCTGGACTTAAATTTGCCAGTGGAGGTCTGGACGCTTCATCTGAAGCACTGCAGGTCTGTGCTTATGTGGTAACCACATTAAGACTGTTAAAACGGCAGAGTATCCTTCAGTCAAGATGGGTATCTAAGTGTAACACATGCAGGACCGAACCCTACTTCTCCCATTTCTCCAGGATGGCGAGGAACCATTAGTGAGTACTCTTTGATGGCCTTCCCTGTTGTGCTCTGCGGCAAACCCCCTCTGTATTCACTATATTAACTACCACGGGTTATCTGATGGTTTTTGTGTGAGGGTAAACTTGTAGGCTGGACTGGATGAATCCCAAGCCGGAATTAAGATTGCCGGAAGAAATATCAACAACCTCAGATATGCAGATGACACCTTGATGGCAGAAAGTGAGGAGGAATTAAAGAACCTTTTAATGAGGGTGAAAGAGGAGAGCGCAAAATATGGTCTGAAGCTCAACATCAAAAAAACTAAGATCATGGCCACTGGTCCCATCACCTCCTGGCAAATAGAAGGGGAAGAAATGGAGGCAGTGAGAGATTTTACTTTCTTGGGTTCCATGATCACTGCAGATGGTGACAGCAGTCACGAAATTAGAAGACGCCTGCTTCTTGGGAGAAAAGCAATGACAAAACTAGACAGCATCTTAAAAAGCAGAGACATCACCTTGCCGACAAAGGTCCGTATAGTTAAAGCTATGGTCTTCCCAGTAGTAATGTACGGAAGTGAGAGCTGGACCATAAAGAAGGCTGATCGCCAAAGGATTGATGCTTTTGAATTATGGTGCTGGAGGAGACTCTTGAGAGTCCCATGGACTGCAAGAAGATCAAACCTATCAATTCTTAAAGAAATCAGCCCGGAGTGCTCACTGGAAGGACAGATCATGAAGCTGAGGCTTCAATACTTTGGCCACCTCATGAGAAGAGAAGACTCCCTGGAAAAGACCCTGATGTTGGGAAAGATGGAGGGCACAAGGAGAAGGGGACGACAGAGGACAAGATGGTTGGACAGTGTTCTCGAAGCTACCAACGTGAGTCTGACCAAACTGCGGGAGGCAGTGGAAGACAGGAGTGCCTGGCGTGCTCTGGTCCATGGGGTCACGAAGAGTCGGACACGACTAAACAGCTAAACAACAACAACAAACTTGTAGGAACGTTTATATATAATATAGCAGGGTTAAACGTTTCCTTATTTAAATTTACACAGCAGCAAGCGGATTGCTGACTCGTTTGAGTCCTTTTAATAATTACCGGTATGTCTTCTACCTTCGTACCTTCTTGGTTGTTAATCCCTTTTGTCCCTCTTAAAAGAAAAATACACATGAATCTGAATGATAACAAAATGAACTAGTTTACTGTCAGATTCATTGAGTACATACTTAGGTTACAAAAAATATGAACTATATATTTAATATTAGTGAGTCCTTAAAAAAACTCCATCAGAGCATTTACTACTTAACACTTCTATCAGCAGCAGCCTAGCCGACCAACGGACCAAACTGACTGTCACATAAAGGCAGTTAGTCCTCTCTTAGAACGTTGGATTTGACTGACATATCCCACAAAACTTAGCTCCTTGGAGGTAAACTTATATCCTTGGGATGCGCGTGGCGCTGTGGCCTAAACCACTGAGCCTCTTCGGTTTGCCGATCAGAAGGTCTGGGGTACCAGAAGCGGTCTAGTCATGCTGGCCACACGACCCGGAAAGGTGTCTGCGGACAAATGCAGGCTCCCTCAGACTGAAAGCGAGATGAGCGCCGCAACCCCATAGTCGCCTTTGACTGGACTTAACCGTCTAGGGTTCCTTTACCTACCTTGACCTTACCTTAGATCCTTGGAGACTCAGGCAGAAGTTGAAGAAATAAGAAAGATTTATTTTACAGGACAAAGTTGATAAAACAAAGGACGCATCAGGAGATAATGTTCCTTCGGGAAACAGTTAACATTAATAATTACACTAAATCGAGTGGATGTTACAGGCTTCTAAACAAGGTAGTAAATGCACAGCTTCTTTTAAGTAACTACTATTCAGTTAGATGTTACAGGTTTCTAGATTAGATGGTAAATACTCAGCTTCTTTCTAGTAATTTCACTTCGGTTCCTTAGCTTAGTTGCTGCATAGGTGAATGGCACTTTCTGTCAGTTACCCAACCTTTTATGAATCCCACTCCTGAGGTACTTCTAGCAGTATAACAGACCTAGGAATTCTTCTCTTCCTAGAACATGCATAGGCAGACTTGGCCCTCCAGATGTTTTGGGACTACAACTCCCATCATCCCTAGCTAACAGGACCAGTGGTCAGGGATGATGGGAGTTGTAGTCCCAAAACATCTGGAGGGCCGAGTTTGCCTATGCCTGTCCTAGAAGATCACTCCCTAACTGAAATGAGACCCAAGCAGACTGTATCATCACAGCTCCTACTTCTCCTGGCTCAAACTCAGCCCCCCAGTTAACTCCTGTCTGAATACTCGAGTACACACCGTCTTTCAGTCCAAACTCAGAGACTCCTTTCTCTAGCTGTAGATACTTTTCTCGGAGTGGATGCTACACACAGACCAGAACCAACTCTCTCCCTCAAACTATCTGCCCACTCTCTTAGAAATTGCTCCTTTTACTCTCCCTCCCTAAATGCTCCACGCATGCACCCCCTCTGGCTAGCTGTCTTGGTAGCCAAACAGACAAAGGCTCCCGACCTCTGGTGGAATTCAGAGGCACTCTGGTCTGGCTCAGCTGCCCGTCACACGGTCCCAGGTCTCTGCCCCTGGCAGCAAGTGACAATTCTTTCTGGCCTGGACTGTTCAGCTGCCCCACACATCCATGTGAAACCCCTCTGACTGTTTCCACTTTGCTGCAGCGCAGGGGAGACTCCAGGATGAAGGCTCAGTGTCAAGGCGTCTTCTTCCTCCCGTACTCAATAACCACGGGCTTCCCCAGCAGGATGAAGCCGTTTGCCAGCTGCAGGGCTGCCTGTGCCGTTGAGATACCTGAGACCAAAGAGTGACACAGGATCAGCCCTGGCGGTTCAGCTCCTGGGGAGGCATCCAGAGGCCATTAGAGCCTCTGCACTCCATTCCCCACCCACATCCCAACCAGAAGGGCCAGCGCTTGGCTCTGGGGGACATGGAGGGTTGGACACTCACTGGGAAAGGTGAGGAAAGCCTGTCCTCTCATGCGCCCGCTCAGCAGGCGGAATTGGATCTGGGGGCCTCCCTCCTCCTGGAACCTTGCAAACAAGGACAGCAGCTCCTTCATGTTGACGCGGCGGCTGAGGTTCTTCAAGTACAGCACCTGCTCAGCACCAAAACACATAATGCCGTGTTAGAAACTCAGATATCAAGAGCTATAACCATCTTAAATGCTGTAACCAGATAATATGACCTTGGAGAGCTGTGATGGGTGTATGTGTGTGTATGTGTGGCTTTTTTTGGTGTGTGTGTGTTTTGTGCTGTGTTTTGTTTTGTTTTTTCTTTCTTTCTGTTTTTTATGGGATGGTATGCAATTTTGTTGCACTTGTATAGCATTGTGCTTGTACTTGTGCAATGACAATAAATAAATAAATTATCTATCTATTATCTATTATCTATTATCTATATATAAGCTAATCACCAAATGGCACCTTAAATCTAGGTGGCCGTCACCACCACAGAATGTCTAGTTCAGGGGTCAGCAACCTTTTTCAGCCATGGGCCGGTCCACCGTCCCTCAGACCATGTGGTGGGCCGGACTATATTTTGGGGGGGAAAAGAATGATTTCCTATGCCCCACAAATCCTATATAATAAAGAGCCTGTGTCCGTACGTACCACTTTCCGTGTGTCACAGGAATTCGCAAGTGCGCGTGCGTTCCAGTGACACACGGATTGGGTAGTACGCAGACCAATAGGAGCGGGGGCAGCGGCGCAAAGCGCCGCTTCCCGCAGCCTCCTCCTGTCGGCCATCTTATCGCGCTGGCGGGGAGAAGGCGGCCGCTGGGCTGCTTCCTTGCCAGCCGCTGGCGGGGAGAAGGCGGCCGCTGGCCGCCTTCTCCCCGCCAGCGCAATAAGATGGCCGGGGTGCAGCATCCCCAGCTCGGGCCCGCCGCCACCTCCGCCCACCACGGACATCCCCCCGGCAGCAGCAGCAGCCTGGGCCGCTGCTTCCAGCCCAGCCCGGAGCCCGAGCTGCCGCCTCCCCCGTCGCCAACGCCTCCTCCGCAGCCGCCCGCGACCCAGGAGCTGATCTCGCCGCCAACGCCGCCAACACCGAGGCTGGCGAGGCGCACTGCTCGGGCTCCGGCTCGGCCTGCTGGCGGACGGAGGAGCCTGCCCGGCCAGGAGCTCCGCCCGGCGCGGGGCTCCCGCTCGCCTGCCAGCGGCCGGCGAAAGAGGAGCGGCGGCGGCGGCAGGCAGAGGCTGAGCGAGCCCAGCGCCAGCAGTGCCAACAGCCGGGACCGAGCTAGCGCCCGTTTTCTAACGGGCTATAAACCACTAGTTTTATATAAAAGCACACGTTCTACTCATGTAAAAACACCAGGCAGGCCCCACAAATAACCCAGAGATGCATTTTAAATAAAAGGACACATTCTACTCATGTAAAAACACGCTGATTCCCGGACCGTATGCGGGCCGGATTGAGAAGGCGATTGGGCCGCATCCACCCCATGGGCCTTAGGTTGCCTACCCCTGGTCTAGTTCATGGAAGAAGCAAAGATCACCAGTGCTAAAGCAATGATTCTTCAACATCAACTTCGTTGGACTGGTCATGTTGTGCGGATGCCTGATGATCGTCTTCCAAAGCAACTACTGTATTCCGAACTTAAAAATGGAAAGAGTAATGCTGGTGGTCAACAAAAGAGGTTTAAAGACGGTCTCAAGGCAAATCTAAAAAAATGTACTATAAACACCAACAATTGGGAAACTCTGGCCTGCGAGTGCTCCAGTTGGAGAACAGCCTTTACCAAAGGGGTCATGGGCTTTGAAGACGCTCAAACTCAGGACGAAAGGGAGAAACGTGCTAAGAGGAAGGCACGCTTGGCAAACCCTCACCGTGATCAACTCCCACCCGGAAACCTATGTCCCCACTGTGGAAGGATGTGTGGGTCCAGAATTGACCTCCGCAGTCACTAACAGACTCACTGTTAAAACTGTGTTTATGGAAGACAATCTTACTCGGCTATGAGTGATCACCAGAGGAGAATATGATGGTTATTATTAATTCCATTTCTATACCACTTTATATTTGAAAGAAAGAAAAATCTAAGTGGGTGTCAACACATTAAAACAACATACCGTATTGGCCTGAATATAAGCCTCACTTTCCCCCCAAATTCCGACTGTGAAAAGTTAAAGTGCGGCTTAAATTTGCGACCTTACAAAACTTGGCTTTTATGATTTCGCTGCTGAAATAGACATACGATAAAATGGAACGGGTGTGAGTGCCTGCAGAATTTTAAGGGAGTGGCTTATATTTGGGTATTGTCTCTCTCCCCCCCCCGATTTTTAAAGGTGTGGCTTATATTCGGGTGTGGCTTATATTCGGGCCAATATGGTATAAAACAATCCAGAATAAAACAAATTCAAGCTTTGGGGGAAAATATTTCTCTAAGTGACCCTTGGGATTCCTTCCAACTCTACGATTCTGTGATCTCTCCCCCCCCCCCACCTTTGTTTTTAGAGCAACATCTTCATGTCCGGAGAGATCATTTCTGGAGACAAGCTGCAAAAAGAATGGAAGCGCTCTTCCGCAGAATGGCCAGCTGACCCCCTTGACAACACAAGGAGCCAGTGTGGTGTAGTGGTTAAGAGCAGTAGACTCGTAATCTGGGGAACCGGGTTCGCGTCCCCGCTCCTCCACATGCAGCTGCTGGTTGACCTTGGGCTAGTCACACTCCTCTGAAGTATCTCAGCCTCACTCACCTCATGGAGGGTTTGTTGTGGGGGAGGAAGGGAGAGGAGAATGTTAGCCGCTTTGAGACTCCTTCGGGTAGTGATAAAGCGGGATATCAAATCCAAACAAACAAATAAACAAACAAACTCTCTGTTACCGACTCTCAAACTTGGAGTTTGTCGAAAGGGAGACTGCTGAAATTAATTGACTGGAGCCATGAGACTCAACTCGGGTGAACTGGACCCGATTTTTGTAAGCAAGGTGGACTCAAGTTACTTCTGGGGTCCTTCCGGGATTGAGGCCCTGAAGGTTAAACTTCATTAGTTTCCTAGGACATCTGCCCCTGATCTTGAGGGTTCTGGAACATGAACGGATCCTCTTGGCGCCAGGAAGCTGACACAGCTCCCCAATAAGTTTTTCATCCCGTTTCCCCCACCGCCAAGTAGTGGGAGAGAATGTCCTTGCTGCTCCTCCATTTTCAAGCAGGGAGGCTACTCAGCCCCAGGGGCAGGGAGGGAAGAGACTCACCTCGCTTGGCTCTCCAGGGCTGTAGGAGGAAAACCGGGGAATCTGGCGGATCTCCTCCTCCGAGAGGCGGTTTTTGCAGATATCCTCCTCTGGGATAAACTCCACCGGCTCTGTCACCATCACGGGCGCTGGGGTTGGCTGGGGATCTGCGCCTTGAGACGTTGGGGGGCTGCTGGGAGGTGTGGGGCACGGCGAATCTGGGTCACTCTGGGGAGGGGAGGGAAGCCCCTCTGGCCGGCGGCCAAGAGTTGTGCTGAGGTGTGACAAGGGGTCCTCCTGTGTGGCCTCATCTGGGCCAGAAGGGAAACAACAGAGCCCTCAGTGACAGATATTTGCAGAAGTCCACGTTGCGAGGAAAGTTAGGCAATGAAGCACCCCGCCACCTCCCCCAGTTGCCTTCCACGCCCACCCACAAGGACTCCAGGGCCCCCCAGCCATGCACCTTGGTGGTACAGAACCCTCAGGAAGGCATGGCGGTCCGTGCCCTGGAAGAGGGAGCTCTCGATCTCCATCTCTCGCCTGCTCAGCTGCTTGCTGCCCGCAAAGCGCTGGGGCAGCGAAAGGATCCGCCGGCGCTCGGCCATCTTCTCCTTGATGGCCCCGATCCGCTCTCGTATCGCCTCAGGGGCTGCCCCGAGGCCAGGACTCTGGAAGGAAGCCACAGACAGGGGTCAGGTGCCTGCCCCATGTCCCCCACCCCTTCAGCTTCCTCCGGCTCATAGGAGATCCCTCCCCTGGTGCTGAGAAGGGCTGCACTGAGGAGGAATGGTGGGAGCCTCCCCCTCCTCCTGATCAGGATCCTGAATCTTCCCAGGAGCAGGAGAACAGTATAGATTTGGAACAGTGGTTTGCGGAGGGACATAGTTCAGAAGGCAGAAGCTGGGAAATACTGGATGGGGAACAGCTAGGAGAAGAAACACTGAGAGAGAGAGTTAACAGATTTACTGTCTCTAGAAATCATTCATCCACTCTCCCCAAGATCAAGAATGGCTGAGACTGTGGCAGAAAAGAAAGCACAGAGGGTACAAGTTCAGGTTACAAGATGTAAAAGTGACATGGGTGACTAGGGACGTAAGCGGGTGGAATTCTTCATTGGGAGCATTGCCATTCCTAGGAGATGGGTTCTTTGTTCTCTCTCTGTGATCATTGAAGTTTCTAAATGGTAAGAAGACTCCTTTTCCTTTGTTCTTCTTATCTACTGCCAAGGGGGGGAGGAAGCCGATTCCCTGAAGCCTGACACCTGGGCCTCATGTATTTCAGCAATGGAAGGCAGACCACTGCACTGGTGCCACCAGTGAAAAGGCCCAGTTTGCGTTACAGCAAGCTGGTCATTATCAGGCCGTGGCAAAACAAACTGGCTTCCACCAGCCGATTGCGGTGCTCTTACTAGGCAGCGAAGGGAACCCTGCCCCCTCATTTACCTTATCTGCCAAGGCATGGCTCTTCCAGAATTGGATCTCGGCGTCTGAGAGGCCCAGCTCTCGAAGAGCGGCGGCCTCTTTGTTGCTTTCCTGCAGCGCCTGGAACTGAGGCAAGGTGCAGGTCCCGGCGGCTTCCTCTCCAAAGGGTTTGTAGAGCGCTGCAGGCGCAAAGCAGCGGCGCTTGGACACACACCTGCGAGCCAACATGGCAGCGTTAGAAGAGGGGTACCCTGGGAGGAGGCAGGCCAAGTCTCCGGGAAAGAGCCTGCGCCATCGGATCTTGAGAAGGGATCCCTGCCTTGCAGGGGGTTGGACTAGATGACCCTTGGTGTCTTTTCCAACTCTACCATTCTGCAATTCTCAGAACACCTGATGGCAGAGGACGCTCATTGGCACACAGCGGCCCTCCCTCTCGCCCCCCAGGGAAAGGCCCTTGCCCAAGGCAATGTGCTTCCGACCTTCCTGCGATGACGGACCAAGAATGCTTCCTGCTGCCAGGGACACCCCCCACCCTGACTCTGCCCTTGTGCAGGATCCGCACTCACTGCTCAATGGAGACAGATGTGTCGAGCTGATGGTGCAGGAGGCTCTTGAGCTGCCTCTGCCCTTCCGTCTCCTGGTCCTCCAGGGGGATGTCATCCCGGCTGTGTCTGCTGTCGACCCTGCGAAGGCAGAGAGGTCAGAAGCAGGGAGGTTAGAACTCAGATATGATACTTGGCACCTAAAAGCTCCTTAAACCAAGGCTACACTCACCAAAACAGAAAGTCTAGTGCCATTTTGGCCACCTCATGAGAAGAGAAGACTCCCTAGAAAAGACCCTGATGTTGGGAAAGATTGAGGGCACAAGGAGAAGGGGACGGCAGAGAATGAGATGGTTGGACAGTGTTCTCGAAGCTACTAACATGAGTTTGGCCAAACTGCGAGAGGCAGTGAAGGATAGGCGTGCCTGGCGTGCTCTGGTCCATGGGGTCACGAAGAGTCGGACACGACTGAACGACTGAACAACAACAACAAAAAGTGCCATTTTGGGGCAAGACGGTTCTCAAGTCTTATTTTCTCAAATGATAGACAGTGTGATTGATTCTCAGGTAAACATCTGTGGCTCTAGTAGGTGTGCCAACTTAAGTAAAAGCAATTATTTATGTACAACAAAGGCCAGATTGCCCCTCTTTAAAACAAGCAAGCAAGCAACAATTTTCCATAAAACAAATTGTCACGAAATTAATACAAATTTAATACAAATTTAAAAGCTGACTTTTCACTCCACCAGCTATTCCTCCCCCCAATTCCTGCTCCAGATACATTAGCTTTCCCAACTTTCATTTCAATAATCAATAAAATCAAACATATTTATAGTTACAGGTAGGTAGCCGTGCTGGTCTGTCATAGTCAAAACAAAATAAAAAAATAAAAAATTCATTCCAAGGTGCTACTGGAAGGAATTTTTTTATTTTTTATTTTGTTTAAACATATTTATATTTGCAATAACATTTCATCCTTTCTCCCTGCACATTGTCCGTACGAGTACCAATTTCTGCTTGAGACTTCTATATATTATTGTAGCCTATCCCCATAATAATCAGGTCAAGTTAATCGGTTTTTTATCTGTCTGCGATAATCATTCATCGATCATTTTAAATCACTTCCCAGCGGAAAAAAAGAACAGTAATGTTATTATTTATATGCCGCCCATCCGACTGGGTTGCCCCAGCTCACAACGAAATATTAAAAACGCGAGGAAACACCAACCCTTTTAAACTTCCCTGTTAAACCATCAATCCCAAACCTGGGGTACATTTGATGTTGGGTGAATCATCCTCAGGTCCTGTCTGAGCAGCAGGGGCGTAGCAAGGGGGGCGGGCCGCCCCAGGTTCCACCCCAGAGGGGGGGTGACACTTTTTTTTTTTTAAAAAAAGTTATTTTATTTTATTTTTTTAAATTTAACTTCATTGAAAAAAAGAGATAATAGACACACACACAACCCCCCACACCTCACAAAGTGGCACCATCGGGGGGGTGACAACACTTTTTATTTTTTTTTAATTTTTATCATTTTTTATCATTTTTTTTTATTTTAACTTTATTGGGAAAAAAAGAGATAATAGACGCATACACACACACACACACAACCCCCCCACACACCTCACAAAGTGGCACCATCAGAGGGGGGGGTGACACTTTTTATTTTTATTTATTTTATTTTTTTTACATTTGTATTTGTATTTTTTATTTTTTTATTTTAACTTTATTGAAAAAAAAGAGATAATAGACACACACACACAAAACCCCCACACCTCACAAAGTGGCACCATCAGAGGGGGGGTGACACTTTTTATTTTTTTTTATTTTAAATTTAAAATTAAAGTGGTGGGGGGGTGACAAAAAAATTTCCGCCCCGGGTACCACCTGGGCTTGCTACGCCTCTGCTGAGCAGGTGGCAGAGTGAGGATATGGCAAGGACATGGAAACCTAGAAAGGTCGAGTCGGAAGGGACCCTGAGGGTCATCCAGCCCAACCCCCTGCAATGCAGGCATCCAGGACAGCTGGCCATTTAAGCCCGGGCATTTAAGGACCACCCTCTCTGGGGCGGGAATCCTTGAACTTGGGGGGCTGCTTCCTTCCCCAAAATGGGTTTTCTCCTTTCTTCCTCGCCTCGGAAGCTGCCGGGATGCTGCTGCTGCGCCTTTCGGGGACCCCACAAATCCCACAGGGCCCCGTCGGGCTGCCCCCCACCCCACCCCACCCTGACCCCCAAGTAAAGGGGGAAGGGGAGGAGGGGACGCCGGAGACCCACACGCCGCTGTGGGAAGCAGAGCCCGGCAGGGCAGGGTGGGGACGGCGACCCCCCTCGCCCCACATATGCACCCCCAAAACTCCCCTCGGGGGTCACAGCAACTCCCCGCCCCTCCCCCTACAGCCCCCCACTTACCTCCTCATCGCTTTCAACGGCACCAACGGAAACTCCGCCTCCTCCTCGGACTGCAACTCCCAAGAGGCGCCGCGCGGAGCAGGAGGGAAAGGGGGCGGGGCGGGGCGCGGTGGCTGCCGGGAAATGTCGTTCCGAGCGGGGGGGGGGGAGAGAGGAGAGCCGGCGGCTAGGAGCCGAGGTCTCTTCTCTCCGCCGCTGCCCCAAGTTGATGGGCATTGCTGGGGGGCTGGACTAGAAGACCCGTGGAGTCCCTTCCACGTTTACATTTATTATTATTATTATTATTATTTATGCTTTTCAGGTCATTTCACTAATTTTCAGGAACATTTCACTAATTTTACAATCGTTTACATTTCAAAACTCGACTTCCTTCCCCCTTTTTCTGCGGTTCCTAGAATTTATTTTTAACATCTTCTGCATATCCAAATTAACTTAATTTGCTCATCCACTTTAAATTTATATGCTTGTAAAACTGTAGGTTATTACAATAATCCTGCCAATGTTCTTCTCTGTTTATAATTTATCTGTAAATATTAAATTATCCATTTCCATTCTTTTTATTAAAAGTTTTGTTATCTTTATTTCTTAATTCTTCCGGTAAGTTTCGCCATTTCTGCATATTCTGTAAGTTTTTGTACCCATTCTTCCTTTGCTGGGACTTCTGCTTCTTTCCATTTTGGGCCAAGTAACATTCTTGCCACTGTATAGAAAGTGAATAAGTTTCTATACAGTTTAGGTAGTTCTGTCCCAAAAGACAGGCTTCTTTTTCCCAAAAGAAAAGCTTCTGGTTTTGTTTTTTTAAACAAACATTATTTTAAACATCCTTTTCAATTCATTACAGTATACATTATTTCCCCAGTAAGCCTTAACCTTACTACAAGACCACCACATATGATAAAAACACCTTTCTTTTTACATTTCCAACACTTATTTGATTTAGATTTACTGTATACATTTTTGCCAATTTACTCGGTGTCAGATACCATCAATATAACATTTTCATATAATTTCCTCTTAAACCATAGCATGCTGTCAATTTTATATCCATATTCCACAATCGTTCCCATGGTTTCATGTCTATATTATGACCAATATCTATTGCCCAATTGAGGATTTTACTTGCTCATCCTTTGTCACCCATTCCAATAACATTTTATACATTTTAGACAGCACTTTTACATTACATTCCAACAGGTCTCTCTCCAGTTGTGATATTTACACTTCTATGATTCTCTGTGAGGCGACTCATACACCCCCTCCCATTTTATTTTTGAAGTTGGCAACCCCCATACACGCTCCTGGAGACAGGACCTGGCTCTGCACTGCTGGGCCTTGCAGTTGAAGTGCCCTCCAGCTCCCCATCCCGTCCCATTGGGGCAACCCCCCATTCCCACAAGCCGCAGCTCCGGCCAGCAGGGATGAGAGGGTTTTGCATTGGGATGGGGGCAGGGACGGACCTGCGTTTTGGGGGCCCTGAAGCTCCAACTGTTATGGGACCGCCTTTCCCCATAGGAACTGACCTGGACCCTGCGATCCCTGAATCACAAGGGGCCTTTCCTGCGGTGGCTCCCAATTTGCGGAACACTCTCCCCAATGGGGCTTTGCCACCATTGCATATCTTTCGGCACTAGGCGAAAACGTCCCTCTTCTCCCAGGCCTTTAGACAAGTGCTCAGTCTACAGCCTATTAAAGCAATGATTGTGTGTGTGTCGTTTTTATTATCATCTGTTCATAGATTTGTAGAGTGGGAAGGGATAACACAGGTCATCTTCTAGCCTAACCCCTTGCAATACAGGAATCAATGTTTATGTTGCAAACGGCCCCGAGCTCTCTTGAAGGTCAGTATATAAATTTAACAAACAGTAATAACAATATAAAAAAAAATCCTTCCATTAGCACCTTAGAGACCAACTAAGTCTGTTCTTGGTATAAGTTTTTGTGTTATTACTGTTGGCTATTTTTGTGTGCATGCACACAAAAACTCATACCCAAGAACAAACTTAGTTGGTCTCTAAGGTGCTACACCACCTTGCCAACAAAGGTCCGTATAGTTAAAGCTATGGTTTTCCCAGTAGTAATGTACGGAAGTGAGAGCTGGACCATAAAGAAGGCTGATCGCCGAAAAATTGATGCTTTTGAATTATGGTGCTGGAGGAGACTCTTGAGAGTCCCATGGACTGCAAGAAGATCAAACCTATCAATTCTTAAGGAAATCAGCCCTGAGTGCTCACTAGAAGGACAGATCCTGAAGTTGAGACTCCAGTACTTTGGCCACCTCATGAGAAGAGAAGACTCCCTGGAAAAGACCCTGATGTTGGGAAAGATGGAGGGCACAAGGAGAAGGGGACGACAGAGGACGAGATGGTTGGACAGTGTTCTCGAAGCTACCAACATGAGTCTGACCAAACTGCGGGAGGCAGTGGAAGACAGGAGTGCCTGGGGTGCTCTGGTCCAGGGGGTCACGAAGAGTCGGACACGACTGAACGACTGAACAACAAGGTGCTACTGGAAGGAATATTTTATTTTGTTTCGACTACGGCAGACCAACACGGCTACCTACCTGTAACCAGTAATAACAATAATCACCATCATCACCATCCCTGCCCATTGCCCTGATGTTTGAGTCCAGCTGCGATAGCTCAGTCGGCAGAGAACATGACTTAATCTCAGGGCTGTGGGTACCAGCCCCACATTGCTCAGAAGATCCCTGCATTGCAGAGGGTTGGACCAGATGACAATCAGGATCCCAACTCTACCATTTTGTGAGTGTGGACCTTGGCTTTTCAGATCTGGGTTAGCCAGCCGTGCTCTAAGTCCCTAGGGCCTAAAACAGCATCCGCCCCGCCCCTTGAAACTGCAGAGTAGAACCCTAGAATTGTAGAGTTGGAAGGGAACCCGAGAGTCATCTAGTCCATCCCCCTGCAATGCAGGAACCTTTTGCCCAATGTGGGGCTCGAACCCACCACCATGAGATGAGCACAATCAATACTCAGTCCACACCTGGGAGCAGAAGAGAGAGGAAACCCTGCACCCAATAACTCCTCTGGCCACACAGTTCTGCACAGAAAAGGCCTTTATTTTCAAACACAAAACTCAACTAGTAACAAAATATTTGGGCATCGTGCGTGCATCCCCCCCACCCCCCCAGGCGGTGAGGCAGTCAGTCAAACGTAATCCGGAAGCTGCGCTCCTGTTCCTTGCGGCGGCTTTCGCAAACCTTGGTCACTTCCTCTACTTTCCTTTGCAGCAGGGCTGAAGGTGAATAACAACAAGGAGAATGTCAGAGAAGAGAAGAAGAAGAGTTTGGATTTGACATCCCGCTTTATCACTACCCGAAGGAGTCTCAAAGCGGCTCACATTCTCCTTTCCCTTCCTCCCCCACAACAAACACTCTGTGAGGTGAGTGGGGCTGAGAGACTTCAGAGAAGGGTGACTAGCCCAAGGTCACCCAGCAGCTGCATGTGGAGGAGCGGAGACGTGAACCCGGTTCACCAGATTACGAGTCTACCGCTCTTAACCACTACACCACAGAGGGCTGAACATCCCAGTGTGCACCCCTGGAGAGAAACCCCTGGCAGAGTAGACTCTGCCCGCCTGTGGCACAGCAGTCGCTCCCTCCCCCTCCCTTGCTGGAAGCACAACGGGGCTGAATGGGGTGTGTTTCTAATAGGGCAGCAGCCACCCCCACCAGCTCAGTCTGGACTAGGAATCTCAAGCTGCACCAGGCTGTAGCTCCACGGCAAACTGCATTTTCTCCCACAAGCAAATTCACTGGGATAGAGCTGCAGTGGGCTAGGCTCGCTTGTGCAGAGCACCTGTCCCGGTGTTCAACCCTCAATTGCAGCGTCTCCACGTGGGGCTGGGAGGGACCGCTTCCTGAAATCCTGGAGAACCATTGCTGCCAGTCAGTGTCGACGACACTAAACTAGATGGACCTATACTGTAATGCTGGGGCTGCCCTTGTTGTGCTGACCCTCCTTCCCTGCCTTCTGGGAAGGGGGCTATTGGTTTGACTTGCTTTGGTTTGTATTATGCGTTTTTTGTTTTCTTTCTTGTCACCATGTTTGCTGCAGAGGATCTCAACATGTGCCAAGCAGAGAGCTCAGTTGGTTCGAGCACAGTGCTAATAACATCAAGGTTGGAGTTCTTGTTACAAGATACACTGAAATAAATAGCTATACCAAGAACTCTGGCCAGAAGTTTCAACAAAAGAAATAATATCTTTTCATGAGTCAAAATCAAATAGGGTATATATTCTGTTAAGAATTACAGTCTTAAATGCAGTTGCTGATTAAAACAAAAATTATAATTTCAAACAAAGATATGTGACTCAGATACAGATACAGATGAAGAGTCTATTAGGAGTGTGTATTTTTTGTGTGTTTTTGTGCAAAAAAAAAAACACAGAAAAACTTGGATACACATTGATCCACCCATTCAAGACGCTACATCTGAAAAAGATTTCAAATAAGACAGAAATTATATGATACCTCTCCATAAGCCTCATTAATTTACACTTTTTCAAAAAACGAGCTGAAGAAGGCGTCTGCTCCGAAACAGGGCCCTGTCCTGGTCCCTAGTTTTGCATCATACATTTGGTCCTCACTCCAGAAGTCCTTATTTCGACTCCTAATAGACTCATTTCGGCTTTACATACAAAATGCTCTCTTTGAACTTTTGAATACGAATTTATATTCATTGTATTTGGTATTTTGTGTGCCTTATATTATACATAATATCATACTACACATATTATTGTGAGTTTGAGTCTGTATCTTTGTTTGAAATTATAATTTTTGTTTTAATCGGCAACTGCATTTAAGACTGTAATTCTTAACAGAATATATACCCTATTTGATTTTGACTCACGAGTAGATATTATTTCTTTTGTTGAAACTTCTGGCCAGAGTTCTTGGTTTAGCTATTTATTTCAATAACATCAAGGTGGCAGTGTTTGATACCCGTATGGGGCAGCTGCATATTTCCCTGTCTTGCAGGGGGCTGGACTAGATGATCCTCAGGGTCTCTTTGAACTCTATGCTTCTAGGACAAGGACCGCTCCTTTCCCTTCCTTCCTTCCTTCCTTCTCTCTCCCTAGCCAACCTGCCTCAAAGCAGTTCATCTTAAAACTGAAGGAAGGACCCTACGACTCCCTAGAAAGGAAAAGTGCCAAATACCTGAATTCTGATCAATCCACTGGAGGGAGTCCATGTGCGCATTCAGAATCTTGCAGATCTGCTGAAGCTGGAAGAGATTAGAGAATGTCATGAGTAGTTGCCGACCCCGGTCTGGATCTCTCGGAGCCCTGCAAAGACCACGAGATCAGCACTCACGCCGGCAGTCATGATTCAAGACTGAAGGGTGTTGATGTTCTGCAGGAAAAGTTGAGCTAGGAATGGCACCACTGGAATGCTGCCTAGGACCCTCGTACCTAAGGGACCGCCTCTCCTGGTATGCCCCGTGTAGGACCTTAAGGTCCTCAAATAATAACATTTTGGAGGTCCCGAGCCACAAGGATGCTAGGCTGGCCGCAACTAGGGCCAGGGCCTTCTCAGTACAGGCCCCGACTTGGTGGAACGGTCTGTCACAAGAGACCAGGGCCCTGCGGGATTCGGCATCTTTCCGCAGGGCCTGCAAGACGGAGCTGTTCCGCCTGGCCTTTGGGTTGGTTTTAGTTTAACCCTGATGTTTCATTCCTTTATGGTTTGATTGGTGGGCCACTTAAAAAAATAATCATATTTTAACCTGCATTTTAATTGATTGTTTTGTATGTTTCGTTGTGATTTTATGGGTGTTAGCCGCTCTGAGCCCGGTCTTGGCTGGGAAGGGCGGGGTATAAATAAAACAATATTATTATTATTATTATTATTATTATTATTATTATTATTAGGGAAACTGGAAGGGAAACTGAGTATAACTGCCATGATCTAAAAAGGTGGCCTTTGGCCATGTACTCTGGCCCCAAGATGCCAGGTTGGCAGCAGTCCCTTTCCTGATCTTAGCGGCCCAGCTGTTGGTGCGAGAGCACAGAGCCCTGCCTGGGCCTGCAGAGATGGCTGTGTTGGTCCTGTGAGGCACAAATGTGGGTGGAAGAGGAAGGCAAATTCACACAGATGATGTCTTGGTGTCCAAGGGTACTAAAATTCTTGTTGAGGCACATCAAGGCTGGTGGTGTGATCTGCTGTAGGCAGATATGACTCCTTCCCTGAAATCATAGAATTGGGAGGGACCATGAGGCTCATCTGTTCTAACTCCCTGGAATGCAGGAATCTCACCTAGAGCATCCGTGACAGTTGGGCATCCAACCTGTTTAAAAATCTCCAAGGAAGGAGAGTCCACAGCCTCCCGAGAGAATCGTTCCACTGTCAAACAGCTCTTAGGTGTGGTCTGAAAATGTGACGCAACAGCGGCAAAAAAAAGCTAATTGTATTCTAGGCTGCATCAACAGAAGTCTGGTGTCTTCTGATCAAGGGAAGCCTTGGTTAGACCATGCCTGGAATACTGTGTCCAGTTCTGGGCACCACAATTTAAGGATATTGACAAGCTGGAAGGTGTGCAGAGGAGGGTGACGAGGATGATCAAGGATCTGGAAACCACGCCTTATGAGGAGCGGTTGAAGGAGCTGGGTATGTTTAGCCTGGAAAACAGGAGACTGAGAGGAGATAGGATAGCCATCTTCAAATATCTCAAGGGCTGTCACACGGAAGGTGTCAGAAGCTCGATTTCTCCAGTGGGTAAGACCTGAAACAATGGCTTCAAGTTGCAAGAAAGGAGATTCCAATTCAACATCAGGATTAATTTTCTGACTGTGATAGCTGTTTGACTGTGGGACGGAAGGTGGTGGACTTTCCTTCCTTGGATGCTTTAGTTGAGGTTCTTGCCTTGCAAGGGGGTTGGATTAGACCAGGGTCCCTTCCAAGTCTACAATTCTATGAGTCAGGTGAAAGCAAAGCAGGCGGGGTACAAATAATAAATTATTATTATTATTATTATTACAGTATGAAAGAACACTTTCTATTGTGGACCGATAGAAGGAAATCATTAGTTGTTGTCTAACACTGTTCTTTCGCAAGACCCTAAGGAAATGAAGAATGGGGCTTCCTGCTCCTGAGGCCTGACTGTGCTGAAAAGCATTGCTAAACAAGGCTACAGCGGCAGACAGCTGCTTGGAGGGGGAAGAGCAGGACAGAGCGGTCCTCATAAACCAGGAAGGAGCATCCTTAGAGAGGCTCTTGGCGCTCTCCTCCTCCCATGCATCTAGTCCAGTTTGTACTCACCGGGTCACTGGTGTCAGCAGGGCCTCCAGAGGTGTTCAGGTGCTCAATAATATCTTTCAGATCTTGGGCCATGCGCTTCAGCTGAGCATCAATGTTCTCTGCCAGTTTGTACCTGCAGCACAGGGAAACACGTTGCCACAGCTGCCAATCTCCCTCTCATTCTCCTTTCCCTTCCTCCCCCACAACAAACACTCTGTGAGGTGAGTGGGGCTGAGAGACTTCAGAGAAGTGTGACTAGCCCAAGGTCACCCAGCAGCTGCATGTGGAGGAGCGGGGATGCGAACCCGGTTCCCCAGATTACGAGTCTACTGCTCTTAACCACTACACCACACTGGCTCCTCTCTTAGGAGACAGCTTGGTCTTCTGGCTTAAAAGTAGACTCTGCAGGAATTGCGGGACAGCACCCACCTCCCAGGCCCAGAGTCAAAATGCTCAGAATTATCCAGAAAGCAAATTTCCCCCTTTAGAATGGCTCAACATCTCCACAGCTGACCTCCAAACCTTTGCTTTTTACTTTTAAACTTGTCTATCTGGGGACCCCCCCACAGCCCACATAACTGGGGCTCCAACACTGCCATCCCTGGCATCGTCTTACGTCTTCTCCCGCTCCTCATCTGCATGTTGTAAGTAGACGGTCCCACTCTGCTCCTTTACGGACTCTTCCAGGGGCATCAGCAAGTCCTCCAGCTCCTTTTGCTGGGACAAAATGAAATCTAGTTCTTGGTCCAACCTATAGAAGGGCAAAAGGGAGGGAGGGAGGTGAGATCAGCAGGCAACATGTGGCAGCATTGTCCGGGAGAGGCACTCAGGTGGAATTCAGGCAGGTTAGCCAAAAAGATATTTGCACTTTTGCCTGAAGTCAACCTGAGGACGTCAAAGGGCCTCCTCTGCAGGTACTGGCACACACAGGGAATAAAATGGTTACTTTGGGTCACCTAGCATAATTGTAATGTGATAACTCCTTGCATTGGAGATTCCCCTCCCCTTGTCTGGATTAGTAATAATGGAGGCGGGGAAAGAGAGCACTGTGAGGACCTACGGAGCATTTTGCTAAACTACAGAGCATTCTTTGGGTGTTTCCAGATGCAATTCTGCCTTAAATCAGTAGACGCAAATGCGGCCACTTGAGCAGGCCAGAAACTGCGGAAGGGGGAGAGAACCACTGAGATTGTTTGCGGAAGTGCAGCGCACACATCCTGCCATTGCAGGGGGTTGGGCAAGACGACCCTTTAGGTCCCTTCCAAACCTACGATTCCGTGATTTGAAATCCCTTTCAAAACAGAGGGCCACTTGCGCTAACAATCTTGGGTGAGCAGTAGGGTGCTGTTGCAAATCCAACTTCTTGGACTGTCTAAGACTGTATTAAGACTGGCTAAAATCTATTTCTCTTCCACGTTCACGCCTGTACTAACAAGTTTTTTCTTTGTGAGTGGAAAGAAGTGGATTATAGCTGCTAACTAGCAGCAGCTAGACTGGTGACCAGGAGTGGCCGCCGAGACCACATAACACCGATCTTGAAAGACCTACATTGGCTCCCAGTACGTTTCCGAGCACAATTCAAAGTGTTGGTGCTGACCTTTAAAGCCCTAAACGGCCTCGGTCCTGCATACCTGAAGGAGCGTCTCCACCCCCATTGTTCAGCCCGGACACTGAGGTCCTCCTCCGAGGGTCTTCTGCGGGTTCCTTCACTGCGAGAAGCGTGGTTACATACAGGGAACCAGGCAGAGGGACTTCTCGACAGTGGCGCCCTCGCTGTGGAACACCCTCCCTTCAGATGTCAAGGAAATAAACAACTCTCTGCCTTTTCGAAAACACCTGAAGTTTTTAATGTTTGATGTTTTAGTATGTTCTGATATATGCTGTTAGCTGCCCAGAGTGGCTGGGGGAACCCAGCCAGATGGGCGGGGTATAAATAATAATAATAAAAAAATTTGATAGGTGGGAGGAGGAGGGAGGTCAGGATCTGGCACATGGGCTAGATCCTGCGCCCCACCCCTGTACTACAGAAAACTAGGAAGACGCAGACATCTCTAATAGCTGGTGCTGAAAGGAGGTGTGGAGAGGAAGCGCTTCTGAGGAAGGGCTCCCTGCCCAATACAGCTTCACCATCTACATCAATATTATAGAATTGTAGAGTTGGAAGGGACCCTGAGGGTAATCCACACCAACCCCCCGCAATGCAGGAATCTCAACTCAAGCATCCGTGACAGGTGGCCATCCACCTCCCAAGGGAGTCCGTTCCACTGCTGAACAGCTCTCACTGTCAGAAAGTTCTTCCTGATGTTGAGCTGGAATCTCCTTTCTTGGCGCTTGAAGCGCCCTCTGCAGCTCTTTCATCACTAGAAGCGAAGTTACAGGGAACCAGGCAGAGGGCCTTCTCGGTGGTGGCTCCCGCCCTGTGGAACGCCCTCCCATCAGATGTCAAGGAAATGAACAACTACCTGACTTTTAGAAGACATCTGAAGGCAGCCCTGTACAGGGAAGTTTTTAACGTGTGTTGGTTTACTGTGGTTTTATAATTATTTCTTGGAAGCCACCCAGAGTGGCTGGGGTAACCCAGTCAGATGGGTGGCATATAAATTATGACTGTGGGACTGAGGGGGGGCTGCATCCAAGACTTTTGCCACTTGCACCGTCCCCTGCCATTCACAAGCATCTCAAGGCTTCCTTTACAGTACTCAACCTCCCGCCAATAACATGCTACGCAGCCCCCTTTCCCTCTACCTTTTCTGATCCAGTTTCACTTTTTCCACTTCTCGGTGCAGAGTCGTGATCTGTAAGACAGAGACAGGGTTTACAAAGTGGGAGGGGAATCTATAAGCGACAATAAAATACTGGCCCCAATCTTTTTCGAGGTACAGTGGGAAATCAGGGCTTCGGGAACATTAGAAAAGAACCGGCTGAAGGAGACACTGAGCAAAAAGGAGTTACCATATTTTTCGCTCCATAAGACGCACTTTTTTCCTCCTAAAAAGTAAGGGGAAATGTCTGTGCGTCTTATGTGTGGTCCCTGGAGCTGAACTGCCCAGGGGCAAAAGCAGATCGTGTTTTTTAAAAAAAAGAGAGAAGGGGGTGTTGAAAGGAAGCCCGCTGAGGGGCTGCTCAGGAAACGATCGGGGAGAGAGATAAGGGAGAGAGATTCCGGCCCTGCCCCATTGCAGAGGGAGGCTGTTTCCCCAGCGACATGTGACTGGCTGATTAGATTATCTGTCTGGAAACTGTAGAAATGGCTCCCTTTCCTGAAGCTGCAGAACTGTGAGTTAAACCCCATAAAACAGGGGTTTTTCCCTTTGCAAAGTAAGCTCAACAACTTTGAGCTGATCCTCAAAACATGGGGCTTTTCTCCTTTGCAAAAGAAGCTGCAGAAATTTGAGCTGATCCTCAAAAAATGGGGCTTTTCTCCTTTGCAAAAGAAGCCACAGAAATTTGAGCTGATCCTCAAAAAATGGGGCTTTTCCCCACTAAAAACTAGGTGCGTCCTATGGTCAGGTGCGCCTTATAGAGCAAAAAATACGGTAGTGCAACGTGCTCTCTGTGGGGCTTCCTTCACGACTGATACGGAAGCTGCAGTTAGTGAAGGATGCTGCAGCACGACTGCTGACAGGAACGAGGCCTTGGCAGAATATAACACCTGGGGTCAGAGGTCTGCTCTGGTTGCTGATCTGCTACCAGACCAAGTTCAGAGTTTATAAACTAACATGAACACTATTAACTAACACTGTTCACTGATAGGAACGCTGAACAACTTGAGACCAGTTTACCTATGAGATCACCTTGCCCTCCATGTGCCCACTCAACCGCTTCCATCAGCAGAACTGGCACAATTTTAAGTGCCACAGAACATTCGATTTTTCCGTGTGGCAGCACCCACCTTTTGAAACGCCCTGCACCCTGACACCAGGGACACCCCCTTCGCTGTACTGTTTCCGGCCCTTGCTAAAAAACATTTTCACTTAGGCAAGCCCACCGAAGCCTGCGGAATGTTGACAAGTGTTTTGATCTGTTTTCAGCCAATTGCTTATTTTAACGGCTGTGTCAATGTTTTAAATACTTGTTTTCACTCAGAAGTACAGTGGTACCTCTGGTTACATACTTAATTCGTTCCGGAGGTCCGTTCTTAACCTGAAACTGTTCTTAACCTGAAGCACCACTTTAGCTAATGGGACCTCCTTCTGCTGCTGCGCCGCCAGAGCACAATTTCTGTTCTTATCCTGAAGCAAAGTTTTTAACCTGAAGCATTATTTCTGGGTTAGCGGAGTTCTTAACCTGAAGCCTATGTAACCTGAAGCGTATGTAACCCGAGGTACCACTGTATGCTCTTTGTTATGTTTCAATCATTGATGTTCTGTAATGTGTTTTTAATGGTGTACACCGCCCTGGGATCTTTCGATGAAGGGTGGTATTTAAACTGAAATAAATAAATAATATTAATAATGTTACTTTTTAATTCTTTCTTTGTAAACCACTTTGAGCGCTTCTCCCCCCCCCAAAAAAAACACAAATTGAGCAGTGTATCATTTTTTTATGAAATACATAAATATGCAGAAGCTGCATTTTTTTGCTATACAGTGGTACCTTGGTTCTCGAACTTAATCCGTTCTGGGAGTCTGTTCGACTCCCAAAAGCGTTTGAAAACCAAGGTGCGGCTTCCAATTGGCTGCAGGAGCTTCCTGCACTCATTCAGAAGCCATGGAAGCCATGTCAGACATTCAGCTTAATAAATAATAATAATAATAATAATAATAATAATAATAATAATAAAAGAGTCAGTGTGGTATAGTGGTTAAGAGCGGTAGACTCGTAATCTGGGGAACCGGGTTCGCGTCTCCACTCCTCCACATGCAGCTGCTGGGTGACCTTGGGCTAGTCCCACTTCTCTGAAGTCTCTCAGCCCCACTCACCTCACAGAGTGTTTGTTGTGGGGCAGGAAGGGAAAGGAGAATGTGAGCCGCTTTGAGACTCCTTCTGGTAGTGATAAAGCGGGATATCAAATCCAAACTCTTCTTCTTCCTCTTCTTCTAATAAGTTGTTATTAATTATTAATTATTATTATTATTATTATTTACTATCAAAAGGGACTGTTCATTTTTTGAAACAACTTAGCACTAACTGTAAAAGATGTGTCAATGACATTTATGAAGCAGGAAATTTGGTTGCTTTCCGTAGCTCTTCCTTTTTTTTTTTTATGGCAAAATTGTTTATTGTTCGATCCTCATATGTACAATTATTCAATCATCATATGTACAATATTAACCAATCGTGTAATAACATACAATACACGTTCCAAGCACAATTCCGCATAAAATAAAATTAAAAGTGAAATACAATTACTGTATCTGCCTGATTTTGTTATTGCCCATAACAGGATCAGAAATCAATAATAATATAAAGGGAAAGTACAAATATAGCTATAGTGATATAAATAAGATATAAAAAATTATAATAAAAAAGAGAAAAAAAGAAAAAGTGAAAAAGAAAAAAGAAACAAAACCAACAAATTTCCTTAGATCATATAAATATCCTAGACCTATCCGACTTCCTGTCAAACCCAACCGTATAGTCCGATAGTACCTAAGAGTGTGTTTCAACTCGGTCGAATATCCTCTTATGTATCTTTATTACCGTACATGGAAGCCATTCAGCATAATAATGATGATAATGATGATGATAATATTAATAATAGTAATAATTTATTATTTATACCCCGCCCATCTGGCTGGGTTTCCCCAGTCACACTGGGCGGCTTCCAACAGAACATTAAAATACAATAATCTATTAAACATAATAATAATAATAATAATAATAATAATAATAATTTATTATTTGTACCTCGCCCATCTGGCTGAGTTTCCCCAGCCACTCTGGGCGGCTCCCAATCGAGTGTCAAAAACAATAAAGCTTCCGGAAAACATTCGCAAACCGGAACACTCACTTATGGGTTTGCGGCGTTCGGGAGCCAATACCAAGCCGTTCAAGAACCAAGGTACGACTGTACTGTTAAGGTTAAAATTCTGTATAAAGAGGAAGCTGAGTTACAGCCAGCCCCTGCACGGGCACAGGAGGCAATACCTTAGCTCCCCCTCTGACCAAGGCAGCACAGCTCCCTAAAAAGAATCTTGCCGGCAGAATGAATCCCTACCTTCTCCCCGTTTTCGATCAGCTTCCTGTCCCAGGCGTTGACTTGGGTGGCCTGCTGGAGGAAGTGCTTCTCCTGGTCCTCCAGCTCCAAGCTCCATTTGTTAACCAGGCTCTCCAGCTGGGCGTAGGTCATCGACGGGGGAGCCCTGCAAAGAAGACGTGTTTGGATTTGATATCCCGCTTTATCACTACCCGAAGGAGTCTCAAAGCAGCTCACATTCTCCTTTCCCTTCCTCCCCCCACAACAAACACTCTGTGAGGTGAGTGGGGCTGAGGGACTTCAGAGAAGTGTGACTAGCCCAAGGTCACCCAGCAGCTGCATGTGGAGGAGCGGAGGCGCGAACCCGGTTCACCAGATTACAAGTCTACCGTTCTTAACTACTACACCACACTGGCAGGATGTGTGTGCTGGGTGGCGAAAGAGCTGAGCCAGCCCACATCTCCACTCCCACGCCCGGCTCAAGGAGGGAGACCTGCATCCAGCAAACTGCTATTCCAACATTTATACTCTGCGCATCTGTCTGGGTTTCCCCACCCACTCTGGGCAGCTTCCAGCACGTATAAAAGCTTAATAAAACATCAAACATTATAAACATCCTGATACAGGGCTGCCTTTCAATGCCTTCTAAAAGTTGTGTAGTTCTCAGAGTTGGAAAGAAGATAAAGTCCCTACCATAGCTGATGGACTATGCCGAGATGGCAAAGCTGACAGGGAAACTCAGAAACCAGGAGGACAAAAAGTTTACAAAAGAATGGGAAAATTTTATAAGCTATTTAGGAGAGCACTGTAAGCAGATGGAAACAAGAGCAGGATTTTGATTCATTTGTAGTGTAAAAATACTATGGATAATATGGTCTGATATAATAATTGGAGTACTTATGAATATGCAGGAGCAGATTCTTAAAATGAGACTCCATTGAGGGAATGGGGGGTGGAGTCCTGAGATTCAGAGATATATCTTTACTAGTTTGTGTTTCTTTGTGCTTTGTAGTTGTAAAATCAATAAAAATGTTTATTTTAAAAAAATAAAAGTTGTGTAGTTCTCCTCGACATCTGAAAGGAGGGTGTTCCACAAGGTGGGTGCCACTACTGAGAAGGCCCTCTGCCTGGTTCCCTGTAACCTCACTTCTCGCAGGGAGCGAAACGCCAGAAGGCCCTCGGAGCTTAGTGTCCAGGCTGAACGATGGGGTGGAGCACACAGGGAACCCGGTATGCCACGCAAAGGACCTTAAGGTCCACAAATAACAACTTTTTGGTGGTCCCGAGCCACAAGGCTGTTAGATTGGTGTCAACTAGGGCCAGGGCCTTTTCAGTACTGGCCCCAACTTGGTGGAACACTCTGTCACAAGAGACCAGGGCCCTGCGGGATTTGACATCTTTCCGCAGGGCCTGCAAGACAGAGCTGTTCCGCCTGGCCTTCAGGTTGGACTCCCCTTGGTTTTGAGTTTGGGCGATAAATGAAGCGGCATTTTAAATTTTAAATTGTCTTTTTACCTGTATTTTAATTAACGGTTTTCTTTTATACTTTATTGTAATTTTACTGATGTAAGCCGCTCTGAGCCCGGTTTCGGCTGGGAAGGGCGGGGTATAAATAAAATTATTTATTATTATTATTATTATTATTATTATTATTATTATTATTACTAACTTACGTAACTGTGGTGGTGGCCGCAGTGGATGTGGAGGCCACCGTAGCAGTGGTGGACAGAGGCTTCAGGTTCAGCATGAATCCCGTACCTGGGGTGGAGGTGATGCCTGCAGAGAAAACAAACGTTGGGTCAAACCACAGCAGTGAACAGGGATGCAGGGCAACCGTGTCCCTGCTTGGAGCTGGTCCCAGGATGGGAGACTCCTGGGCCTGACCCCAGTTGCGATGGAAGAGCCAGGGATGGGAAGAGGAGGCTGCCTGCCCAGCGGCCAAGTAAAAAACCACAACCTCTCCTACAGCTGATCTCAATAGTGCCACTTGTCACTGAATGCAACCAACGGAGCTCGGGACCCCTCTCGCATTATCCATAAAGATAAATAAATATATAAACAATGGACCTTCCCCCATGTGATACAGACACAAACCCCTACACTAACAGTAGCCAATAGATCCCTGCTCTCCCTCTCAACCCGCCTCTTTCCCCCCAACCGACAGATGTCTATGACAAGTGTCTCTCACTAACTGTGAAAAAGACTCTGAATTGATGGTAGATGTACCTTTCCCTGTTTGTTTTGCAACACAAAAAGATAATAGTTAATAACAACTAATTAAAAGAAAAATATCCACTCCACCTCGTTGGCAATCATTTTCGCGATGGCAAGAGAGGAGGTAGCAGAAGATGAAGGAGCATTTCTGACATGGAGAATTTGGGGCTGGGGTGCAAATACCACCCACTTGCCCTGCCCAGGAATCCCTTTTCTTCAAAGTCTCCATCTTTGGCAGCAGGAGGAGGGAGGAGGAGGAGAAGAGTTTGGATTTGATATCCCGCTTTATCACTACCCTAGGGAGTCTCAAAGCGGCTAACATTCTCCTTTCCCTTCCTCCCCCACAACAAACACTCTGTGAGGTGAGTGGGGCTGAGAGACTTCAAAGAAGTGTGACTAGCCCAAGGTCACCCAGCAGCTGCATGTGGAGGAGCGGAGACGCAAACCCGGTTCCCCAGATTACGAGTCTACCACTCTTAACCACTACACCACACTGGCTCTCCAGATGAGCGATTGACCCTCCAGTTCACGTGCTGACAGTGCTGTGTTACTCAATGCTGCGTGCACTCCAGAATCATCAGTGGCCCAGGCAGGAACTAGTGCAAAAAGATGCGAGCCAGACAGACTTCTGGAGCCTGCTTTGTGGGCAATCCATCACACACACAGTTCCACTTCAACTACAGCATCCTCCCTCGTTTCCTGGTTCTGCTGGTTTTGACCTGCAAAGCCCTAAATGGTATAGAACCAGTATATCTGAAGTTGCCAGCTTTGTCTCCAACATAATCCTGCCTACCCACAGCTTTCAACCTTGGTGGCTCTGCTATGTACAACACCCCTTCCAGAAGCATGGCTGTCTGGGATGCGAGGCAGGGCCCTTCCCAATGTGGCACCTTGGAACCATGCAACTCCTTGCCTAGAAAGATTCCATTGGCTCCTTCTTCTAAGCTTCAGGAAAGACCTTCTCATTTCACCAAGTTTCTAGTGTGGGTTAAAATACAGTCATACCCCGGGTTGCGAACACCCCGTGTTACATATGTCCGGGTTGCGCACTCTGCAAACCCGGAAGTGTAACACGGAGCGCGGACGCTTCTGCGCATGTCCGCGCGGTCCGTGGATGCACAGAAGCACAAGATCTCGCAATCTCGCGCATGCGCAAAATTGCCGCCCGAGTTGTGCACAGTTCGGGGTGTGAACGGCACCCCAGAACGAATTACGTGCGCAACCGGGGTATGACTGTACGTTTGTTTTTTTAAATCCGTAAAGCTGATCATAGCAACGTAAACAAATTGTGAAAGCTGCAGAGCCCTTCAAATAATATAACGACAGCAAGCAAGAGGTCCACGGTGCCTGCAACATTCTACCTGATAGCTCAGTCGGTAGAGCAGGAGACTCTCGATCTCAGGGTCATGGGTTCGAACCCCACGTTGGGCAAAAGATTACTGCATTGCAGGGGGTTGGACTAGATGACCTGCATCGTCCCTCCCAACTCTATGATATTCTACCTGAAGAGCAAAAGTCAGTGGCAGTTGTGTGTACCCTTGCCTTCCCTCCCTCCCTCCCTCCTATTTTCTCTTACTGGTTGCTGCGGGGGCTGCTCCCATTGCAGTCGCTGTTGCCGTGGGTGCTGTTGCTGTTGTCCCAGGGGCCTTTGCGCCAAACCCTAAAGTCCCAGCAGGTGCCATCCCTGTTGAGGTGACACCAACTACAGAAGGAAGAAAACAAGAGCTCCTGAGTGTGGCTTGGCAAGGCTGCCTCCTGCTCAAAAGAACAGCCCCAGCAGTTAAGTCGTTTGGTGCAACAGGTAAAGGTAAAGGGACCCCTGACCATTAGGTCCAGTCGTGACCGACTCATGGCTATCATATCACCCCTTAACCTAGCCTGGAGAAGAGAAGGTTAAGGGGTGATATGATAGCCATGTTCAAATATATAAAAGGATGTCATATAGAGGAGGGAGAAAGGTTGTTTTCTGCTGCTCCAGAGAAGCGGACACGGAGCAATGGATTCAAACTACAAGAAAGAAGATTCCACCTACACATTAGAAAGAACTTCCTGACAGTAAGAGCCGTTCGACAGTGGAATTTGCTGCCAAGGAGTGTGGTGGAGTCTCCTTCTTTGGAGGTCTTTAAGCAGAGGCTTGACAGCCACCTGTCAGGAATGCTCTGATGGTGTTTCCTGCTTGGACTGGATGGCCCTTGGGGTCTCTTCCAACTCTATGATTCTATGAGCGCCGCACCCCATAGTTGCCTTTGACTGGACTTAACCGTCCAGGGGTCCTTCACCTTTTACCTCTATGGCACCTGTGAAAGGTCTCACCAAATATCTCCTCAAAAATCTGCACTGTAGGTGAGACTATTTGTTCTTCCTGCTCAGTTGCTGTTTGTACTGCCTCAGCCTCTCCCATATTGAACATGCCCACTTCAAACATGTCCACATTTCATTGGATGCTAGGACAAACACCTGCCCTCCTTCCTGCTCTGAACAGAGGAGAGGTGCAAAGAGTTTCTCTCCGTGAGCGAGCACTGTGAACGGCTGATGTGGGTGCCTCCCCCCCCATTAATTGGGGGAGGATGTCCATACAATACTGTGGTCCTGTCTTTTGTCTCTCTGTTATATGTGGTAGCCACTTTGTGTTATGCTGCCCCCCCAATGCCCTGTCCAATGCAAGCATTGTGTATCTGTAAGCCAATGAATTTCAAAGGGCCTCCAACGTGGGCATTAGAAAGAACTTCCTGACAGTAAGAGCTGTTCGACAGTGGAATTTGCTGCCAAGGAGTGTGGTGGAATCTCCTTCTTTGGAGGTCTTTAAGCAGAGGCTTGACAGCCATCTGTCAAGAATGCTTTGATGGTGTTCCTGCTTGGCAGGGGGTTGGACTGGATGACCCTTGTGGTCTCTTCCAACTCTATGATTCTATGACTCTGGGGTTGCGGTGCTCATCTCGCTTTATTGGCCAAGAGCCGGCGTACAGCTTCCGGGTCATGTGGCTAGCATGACTAAGCCGCTTCTGGCGAACCAGAGCAGCGCACGGAAACGCCGTTTACCTATTTATCTACTTGCACTTTGACGTGCTTTCGAACTGCTAGGTTGGCAGGAGCAGGGACCGAGGAACGGGAAGCTCACCCCGTCGCGGGGATTCAAACCACCAACCTTCTGATCGGCAAGCCCTAGGGCTCTGTGGTTTAACCCACAGCGCCACCCGCGTCCCACAAGACCTTTAGGCAAAACCTGGTGAAGTACAAAGTATCCTGGACTGAGGGGGAGAGAGAACTGGTCTGTTTTGCACCGTCAGCAGGCAGTGGGCAGTTCCAAGACTGTCCAATCCCCACTCTTTCCACTTTCCCATCAAGAAGGGAGGCAGGGCCGCTAGCTGCAGCCCCAGTCGCTTACGTGAGAGGCCAGTGGCAGACGAGGCTGGCGTGGAAGAGTTCGCAATGGACGCAAACAACGTCGGCCCAGACATCCCGAGGATGGAGTTCACAGCTGTGGTGGCAGGCGCCGTGGAAGTTGCCACTGTACCTGCTTCGGGGAAGAGACGCAGTTCAGTTGCAACCAGGAGGAGGAGAACACACTTTCCTCACAGGAGATACTTTGCTGGTAAGAGCATGAGACTCTTCATCTCAGGGTTGTGGGTTCGAGCCCCACGTTGGGCAAAAGAGCCCTGCATTGCAAGGGGCTGGACTAGATGACCCTCAGGGTCACTTTCAGCTCCACAGTTCTATGATTCTATGCACCTATCAAGGAAGACACAGAGTCTCTTGACACCTCCGGCCTGGTGGCGGAGCAGTTTTCCAAGAAGCCAAAGGCAACTGGAAGTTCCCACAGCCCCTGCCCCCCTCTTATGGCCAAGTTAAGGGAAGCAGCTGCCACCACCACTGCTGCTATGTTAGTCCCTGTGTGCTAGGTGCTGTACAAAGAGGAGAACCATCTACTACTCCCAGACACACTATGCAAAGGCACAAGGCTATGGCAAAACTTGGTGATGGAGCTGTGGCGATGCAGGAGGAGAAGTTAAATAGCAACTGAAGAAAAAGAATGGGCGGTGGTTGTTCAGGGAAGCGGCAGCGGTGAGATGGTAGCAGCAGCAGCTCGGTGGGCAGAGCAGAAGCATAACAAGGGGGGGGGGAGGCAGCTGCAGCAGATCAGCTTGGCCAGAGGAGTGTGAGTGAGTGTGTGTGTAAGCACAAAAGGGAACAGGCAGGAGTCGGGAAGGTCTGGAGCTTGAAACAGAGAGTGAGGAGAAATGCCCAACTGCGCCAAGGCATTTCAAAACAAAATAAAAAATAAAAAAAATTCCTTCCAGTAGCACCTTAGAGACCAACTATGGTGCTACTGGAAGGAATTTTTTTATTTTTTATTTTGTTTTGACTACGGCAGACCAACACGGCTACCTACCTGTAAGGTATTTCAAAGTTAATTTAGAAGGCCAGCAAAGCAAGGAGGCACACCAGCACAACTGACCTGCCCTATCTCACTTCACTTCTTAGAAAGAACGGCCCAATTTCCCCCTTCCCGAGGCACAATCGCCTACCTCCAAGTTTCGCTCCAAAGGACAAGGCTGGCCCCTGACCGAGCGTTCCTGTGGAGGCAGAGGTGGCAGGTGTCGACGTCAGTAGCCCAAACCCTGAAACTGGAGCTGGAACAGAGAATGGTTAAGAGAAGCAGTTATCACCTTAAATGCCTTCTCCAGCCTATGCTTGAGTAGAATCTTTGGGGCAACGCGAGACGCAGCTGCAAACTCTGCCTTGCCAGAAGTGCTTTTGCACAGGGCATGGCGTCTCACCTGTTGTCTGCGCCCCAAGGCCAAACGCCACAGCTGGCTGGGCTGCGGATACCGTGGTTGCAGTAGGGCCGGCCGCGGATGCAGGAACTCCGAACGCCAAGCCAGTGGTGGCGGGTGCTGCTTGCTGCGTCGTATTCCCTATGGAGCCAAGGCTGAAGCTGGGGGCAGCAGCCTGCGTTGCTCCCACGCCTCCAAAGCTGAAGCCTCCGGCTGTGGCAGGCTGGGTAGCGGTGTTGGAGCCGAACACAAAGCCGGAAGAAGCCACTGGCTGGCTGGCGGGAGCACTACTGGGTGTGGATGTGCCCAGTCCGCCGCTGCCGAGCCCAAGCACCCCCGTAATGCCAGCCGATTGAGTTGTGTTGGTGCTGCTCAAGTTCAACTTGGGGGCATTTCCCCTAAATAAATAAAAAAGAGCAAAAGAGTCCAGGGTGGATTTTTTCTCCTCTTGGCAGATATTCAAAACATCCCAAGTTCTCTTGTGCCATTTTTTTTGCTGCTACTTCTGCATCATTTCATTCATTTTATTTCTGACTAAAGTCTCAGGGTAGTTGTTCGCCCATTTTCCACAGGTTTTTTAACATTCCAGGTGAGCCCAAGGAGACTGGCAACCGGCATTAGAAATTACACAGGGTGGATAAAAATCAACGATTTTTTTAAAAGAATCAAAAAAATCAGATTTTTTTTATTTAAATCGGATTTTTTTGATTTAAATTGGATTTTTAAAATAAAATGCTTTTGGAGGAAAAATCTTTCTAAATATAGTCTTCTATTTAAGTTACATTGTAGTCCAAAGGCTATTCATCAGGAAATAAGGATTTGTTTTAAGTTTATCATGTGTGCTAAAACTCAGTGTAAGTTTTTTTTTTTAAATGTTTAACCACATCAGTTAACAAACATGGATACATATGCTATCATGCTATTGTTTTAGTAAAATAAATTGTTTAAATGATTAAGGAAATGATTATTTTTCTCCTTCCAATAAAGTACAGCAGAAAAGTTGTCCAAATATAAACAGTTAACTTATTAAACCTCACCATAATTTCATAATTATCTGTCTATGTATTTCTAGTAGTATAACCAAATCAGTAATTTTTGATATAACTGTAAAAACTACTCTGAAAATTTATTATTCCAAAAATGAAACCTTCATATGGTTGTAAATACTGTATTAAGATTATACCAGCAAGAATGAGTCTTTCTGTAAAAAAAATATTTAAACCAAGTCTTACTGACTAGTGATTTAAATCAAGCCTTACTAACTAGTGATTTAAATCGTGATTTAAATCAATTTGATTTAAATCAAATCCACCCTGGAAATTAGCCAGGCACCAGGCGCCTTTTGTGATTGGCGCGGATCCAATTGCGACCAGAGAGATCTCTGAATGCCAGGTTGGCGACGGACATCTCCATCTGGCTGGCCCCTCCAGCTTTCTGAAGCAAGTAAGCAGAAGAACTTATTCATTGCATTTATTTCCCACCTTTTCCTGCAAAGGGTACAGTCGTACCTTGGTTCTCGAATGGAATCCGTTCCGGAAGTCCGTTCGACTTCCGAAAACGTTCGAAAACCAAGACACGGAAGCAGCGTCGGATGTTCGGGTTCCAAAGAACGTTCGCAAACCAGAACACTCACTTCTGGGTTTACAGAGTTCAGGAGTCAAAACATTTGAGTCACGAGGCGTTCAACAACCAAGGTACAAATGTACATGGTTCAGCCCCCTCCTCAGTTAATCCCTACAATGACCTGGTGAGGTAGGTTAAGAGGCTGTGAATGACTCCAAGGCTTCCTGTATGAGTGGGGATTTAAATCCTGATCTCCCAGGTTCTGGTCCAACTAACCACTACACCACTCTGGTTTCCTGGAGTTCTTCTGCTAAGGGGCAGCTCTATAAATTAAGGAGGTCAATAAATATGGAGAAAGCCAAATGTCCCTTAGAGAAGGATCTGACATATTTTCCTGGAAGCTTGCATTTGTTTTATTCTGCATTGTTTTATTTTATGTTAATGTATTGTCAACCGCTTTGAGATTTTTTGCTTTAAAATATAAAGCAGTATAGAAATGAAATTATTATCAATAATAATAATAATAATAGTAATAATAATAAACCTCCAATGGGAAGGAATGGTGCCTAGACACACCATTGTGGTGGCTGTAACCTAGATTTAAGGTGCCATTTGGTGCCATTGCTATAGGTTATAGGACCTAAAGCTATAGGTTGTACAATACAGTGGTACCGTGGTTCTCAAATGCCGAAAACCTGGAAGTAAGTGTTCCGGGTTTTCAGAAGCCGAATGTCTGATCCGTAGGGCTCAACAAGCCTCCCACCCACATGGGATTGTGCCAACCTTACCCCAGTGTGAACACATTTCCAGCAGCAGCTGGCGCCGACGTGGCAGGTGTGCCAAAGCTGAATCCAGCGGTCTGTGCCGATGTTGCCGGGGGAGCGAAAGAGAACAGGCCTGCAGATTGTGCTTGCTGGGTGCTTGCTGGGTTTTGAGCAGCTGTCCCAAAACTGAAGCCTCCCCCTGTGGTGGCTGAAGAGAAGGAGAACCCCGCGGGGGCTGTGCTGGCTGCGGTTTTCGGAGTCCCGAAGCTGAAGCCTGCCCCAGGAGTGCCAGGTGTGCCAAAGTTGAACTGGCTCATGATGATGTCTTTGCTCCTGCGAGGAAACAGAGAAAAAGAGCTGCCTCATTGGCTCCAGTGCTGATGCTGCTCTGTGGGGGCTGGAGAGAGATCTCAGCAGGTGAAGCAACCCAAGAGCACAAGAGGGGTGGGGTGAGGTGTTGAAGCAAAGGCAAACTGTTTCAGAAACTCTGCAAATGGCACCTTGGTTGTCAAGATAACCCCACAGTAAATATGGGGGGATCTAAATGCTCCTTAGAGAAGGATCTGAAATATTTTCCTCGAAGCTTGTCTTTGTTTTATTCTGGATTGTTTTATTTGAGGTTTCAATGTGATGCCAACCGCTTTGAGATTTCCCCCCTTTAAAATATAAAGCAGTCTAGAAATGGATACTTACTAATACAGTCTAGTGGGAGTGGAAAAGGTGCCTAGACATACTGCTGTGGCAACCATAAATGTTTTATAGTGCTATTTGGCGATTAGTTTATGCATCTGAAGGGCCTTCTTAGTAGTGTAACCCACCCTGTGGAAGGCCCTCCCGTAAGTTGTCAGACAGATAAACAATTATTTGACTTTTAGAAGGCAGCCCTGAAGTTTTCAATGGCTGATGTTTTATTGTGTTTTTAATGCTGCGTTGGGATTCAGTCAGATGGGCAGCATATACATAATAAATCATCATCATCATCATATAAGTTTCTAACGCTGCCCACCAGTGCCAAAGCAATGATTCTTCAACATCAACTTTGTTAGACTGGTCATGTTGTTCGGATGCCTGATGATCGTCTTCCAAAGCAACTACTCTATTCTGAACTTAAAAATGGAAAGTGTAATGCTGGTGGTCAACAAAAGAGGTTTAAAGACGGTCTCAAGGCAAATCTTAAAAAAGGTAGTATAAACACCAACAAATGGGAAATACTGGCCTGCGAGCGCTCCAATTGGAGAACAGCCTTTAGCAAAGGTGTCATGGGCTTTGAAGACGCTCGAACTCAGGACGAAAGGGAAAAACGTGCTAAGAGAAATCACAAAATAAAAAAATTCCTTCCAGTAGCACCTTAGAGACCAACTAAGTTTGTTCTCGGTATGAGCTTTCGTGTGCATGCACACTTCTTCAGATACACACTTCTTCAAAGAAGAAGTGTGCATGCACACGAAAGCTCATACCAAGAACAAACTTAGTTGGTCTCTAAGGTGCTATTGGAAGGAATTTTTTTATTTTGTTTTGACTATGACAGACCAACACAGCTATCTACCTGTAAGAGAAATCACGTTTGGCAAACCCTCACCATGATCAACTCCCGCCCGGGAACCAATGTTCCCACTGTGGAAGGATGTGTGGATCCAGAATTGGCCTCCAGAGTCACTTATGGACTCACTGCTAAAACTGTGTTTATGGAAGACAATCTTATGGAAACAAGTAGGTAGCTGTGTTGGTCTGCCATAGTCGAAACAAACAAACAAACAAACAAACAAACAAACAAACAAACAAACAAAAACCCTTCCAGCAGCACCTTAGAGACCAACTACCCTGTTTCCCCTTTTTTAATACGTAGTCATAAAGTAAGCCATGGCAGGGTTTTTTTACCTTTGTGAGAAGTAAGACGTACCCCAAAAATAAGCCATGGTGCCGCCATTGTTCCTGTCGCCTCCTCAGCCCCTCCGTGTGCAGGGAGCCAGCGAACCAGTGAGAGGCACGGGGGGGGGGAAACGCGCCTCTTGCGGAGTTCTGCCCCGCCTGCTTAGCGCGCAGGGAGAGGCACGCGCGGGGGGGGGGGGGGGAGACGCCTCTTCCTGCCCCACCTGTTCCCCGTGTGCAGGGAGCCAGCGAACCAGCGAGAGGCACGGGGGGAAACGCGCCTCTTGCAGAGTTCTGCCCCGCCTGCTCAGCGTGCATGGGGAGGCTGTACCGTACCATACTGACGTAATAAAAATAAGACACCCCCCCAAAATAAGCCACCCTGTGTTTTTTTGAGGGAAAAAATTATAAGACGGTGTCTTAAAAAGGGGGAAAGACGGTAAGTTTCTTAGTTGCTCTGGTCCATGGGCGTGCTCTGGTCCATGGGGTCACGAAGAGTCGGACATGACTGAACAACAACAAGTTTCTCATTGGTATGACCTTTCATGTGCATGCACGAGATTTAGTTGGTCTCTAAGGTGCTACTGGAATGATTTTTTAAAAAAAATTTTGTTTAATCTTATGGAAAACATAATAAATAATAATCATCATTATTCCCTGTTTTTAATGTCTGAAGTTTTATTCTGTTTTTAATGTTCTGTTGAAAGCCGCTGGGGAAACTCAGCCAAATGGGCGGGGTAGAAATAATAAATTATTATTATCATCATCATCATCATCATTATCATCACCATCGTTTCTAACGCTCCCCACCCACTACTTCCAGCACGTCAAGGGCTCCAGCGACCAAAGGGAACCATTCCTCGTGGGCGCCTCATGCCAGATCTCGCCGCAAGGAGTGGATTGACTTCGACTCCATACCTGAGCTTCTAACACTGCTCCTTCTCCTCCTCCTCCTGCTGCTGCTACTCTCAGCGCCAACGGCGGCCTCCTGCGTCCCCGAGGGGCCTTGCGGGGCCGGGGAAAAACAACGGTCAGCCTTCCCTTCCCTCCTCGCCTCACCTCCCTGGCGGCGTCTCCTCCGCTGTGCGGCAGTTACGCTCCTCGGCCGCGCGCCCTTATGACGCCATGGGTGCCCGCGCCCGTCCCGCGCGGAGGTTCCGGCGCCTCCCGATGACGCCTTGGCGCGTCCGCGCTCCTCTGCCAATGGGCGCGCCGCATCCTCCTTGTCCCGCGCAGGCGCCGTCGGGCCGTTGCCGTGGCGACGAGGGAGACGCTGGCGGGGGCAGGC
Source organism: Darevskia nairensis (assembly GCA_034642065.1). NCBI lineage: Eukaryota > Metazoa > Chordata > Lepidosauria > Squamata > Lacertidae > Darevskia > Darevskia nairensis. The sequence goes on from JAWWNI010000093.1 coordinate 176,664, forward strand.
AGGCAGGCAGCTCGCTTTCTGGGCGCTGCTGCGAGTTTCCTGGCGATGGAGTCCCCGGAGCTGGGTCTCTGCTCGGCCTCCTCCTTGCTGGCTCTCTCTCAGTTGCTCTCGCCGCCGGAGGAGGAGGACGAGGACGGAGGAAGAGCAATAGGGGTGAGAGGAAGGTCGGGGGTGGGGTGGGGAGACCCCCTCCCTTCCCTCTCCTGGGGTTTATTTCTCTTTTTAAACATGACATTTTTAATTAATTTTTCAGATTTTTGCCATTTCTTTTAGAATCCTAGAATCGTAGAGGTGGAAGGGACCCCTGAGGGTCATCTATTCCAACCCTCTGCAATGCAGGGGTCTTTAGTAAAAGGCGAAAGATTTATACGATCTGAAGATAAAGCAGCTGAAAACATTAGCAGGACTGTAATAGCAGGACTGTAATAAAACTTGCAATGCAACGAGAAATATGGACATAATGGAGCGATAAAAAAAAATGAATTATTGAAAAAAGATGCAGTAGAAAAGGTTTAACATCAGAACCCATGGAGGGGAGGGGAAGGTGGGAAGGTCCAGAGACTTGGAGGAATATTTAAACTGTGGATGTGTTGTGGTGCGATTATAATTTTAAATATGTAAAAACCAAATAATTTTTTTTTAAAAAGCAATGCAGGAATTTCAGCTAAAGCCTCCGTGACAGATGGCCATCCAACCTCTGCTTAAAAAGCCTCCAAGGAAGGAGAGTCCACAGCTTCCCAAGGGAGACTGTTTCACTGTCAAACAGCTCTCACTCTCAGAATGTTCTTCCTGATGTAAACACCAGAAACCTCCTTTCTTGTAACTTGAAGCCATTGGTTCGAGTCCTACCCCCTCCTAGAGCAGGAGAAAACAAGCTTGCTCCCTCTTCCATGTGACAGCTCTTGAGATATTGGGAAATGGCTCTTATATCTTTAGACAACATTCAGAACAAATCTTTCCTATCGTTTGAACTCCCATCCACCCTTCCATGGTGTTCTTTTCTAACCAAATAAAGCTGCTACATTACTTATATTTTACCCATTATATACATTAATTCTAACTTGCTAAACTATCCGTTCTCATCTGTTGCTATAATTCAAATGCTGCACATGTTTTCACATAACCATAGAATCATAGAATCATAGATTTGGAAGAGACCACAAGGGCCATCCAGTCCAACCCCCTGCCAAGCAGGAACACCATCAAAGCATTCTTGACAGATGGCTGTCAAGCCTCTGCTTAAAGACCTCCAAAGAAGGAGACTCCACCACACTCCTTGGCAGCAAATTCCACTGTCGAACAGCTCTTACTGTCAGGAATGCTATTAAAAAACAAATTCCACAAAATATTTCCATTCCTCAAGAATTTTTTCCTCATCTTTAATTCTAACAGTCAGTCTAGTCATCTCAGCATGTTCCATCATCTTCATAAGCCTCTGCGCTTTCAATGTGCTTTAGACCTGCCTTCTTCAGGGCAGCTAACGGACAAGGGCTGAATGTAATCTTTTTGCAGGTGAGCAGTGCAGGCCCAGGGAACATTGGCCCCCCAAAGGCAGCAGCGCCCACAGGTGAGCCAGGCGTTATGATGATTTATTACATTTATGTACCACATTTATCTTCCAAGGAGCTCAAGGTGGTGTACATGGTTCACCTCCTCCCTATTTCATCCTCACAAGAACCCTATGAGGTAGGTTAGGCTAAGAGATGGTGACTGGCTGTAGGACAGCCAATGAGCTTTATGGCTGAGTGGGGTTTCAAACCCAGCTCTCCCATGTCCAACACTCTAATCATTACACCACACTGGCATACCGTGCCATCTTGTGTGGGAGGTGAGGGCTTGTGAGGCCTCCTTAAAAGAGGGCAAAGCAAGGAGTGAGGAGATTTTTTTTGGGGGGGGAGCAGGGTGCACAGAGACGTCACTGATACACCATCAAAAGGTTGCCTGCAGCATCCTGTCCATGCACCACTCAGGAAATCTGAAAACAGCAGGCACACCCTCAGCATCCGTCGAAACAACAAACCCCAGCAATGCTGCTCACACATGGAAGGAGTCAGTAAACTTGGTTACAAGGACAGAGCTGCAAGGCACACACAGGGTGTTCCTGCTCTGTGAGCCCTGGTGGCATAGGCAGCCACAGCCTGCCCCAGGCACACCTCCAGGGAGGAATTCAGATCCCATTATGCTCCCTGTAACCACTGTTACAGGGCAAGAAGACACAGAAAGAGGAGTGAGGAGAAGGCAGTAGCCAGCACTGATGTAGCTCCCTTAACAGGAGGCCTGCAAGGAGCACATACAGCCAGGTCGAGGGTTTTGTGAGCCTGTGGGCAACAGAATGTCCATGGATCCTCTTTGAGCTCCCTCTGTTTAAAGTGAGGCTGGCCTTATAATAATAAAACTTGGAATTGCAGTAATGCACAACACTCTTACTAATGTATGAATACTGGCACCTAATTTTTTACCATTAATGTTGTGAACCACCATGAGATCTACGAGTATAGGGCAGTATACAAATTTAATTAACAACATGATCACCATCAACAAGAACAACAAAAAGCACTGGCATATATATATATAAGCCCATCCTTTCTAACATCAGTCGCAATTTCCCCAATGGCATCATAACAGGTACTAAATCATTATTTGTAGTGATGTACGAACATCTCTGATTAATGGGATTTCAGCCAGTGATTAATGGGATTTACAACTTGAAAACCAAGGTGCTTGTTGATTTACCGACACTGTCTCTTAGATGCTCCCTCGTGCCATGATTGTGTTATGAGCCAGAAGTGGCCTGTTGCCCTGCAAGTATCAAAAGGCCAGGGAGCTGTGTGTGCTCTGCAAGGACAGGTAAACCAGGTGATTCTGTCTTCCTGCTTGCAGCCGCCACTCAAGTGAAATATGGGAACAGCAAAGAGATCTGGAGCGCAGGGGACGTGCGGGAGGATTCCGAGTACAATGACGATGCCTTGGACTCCAGGGAACAGCCTGAGTAAGCCCATCTGAGCTCCACATGCCCTCCCAGGAGCGCTTGCCTCTCTCTTCCAAATCCGTGCTCTGATTTGCCTTTGGATGAGGGAGTTCTCTTAAATAGTCTTGTATGGGTTGGTTCAGTGTTCGAAATTAACCGGGCACCAGTCGCGTTTCACCACAGGCGACGGGCCTTTTGCGAGTAAGTGGAGATGTCTGGTCGCAAGGTTTGGCAACTAACATCTGGCTGGCTGCTGCCGCCATACCATGCCAGTCAGGAAGTGGTGTTAGGAGTGCAGCTTTATAAATTGATTGAAATTGCTGCAACACATAAGTAGCTATGGAGCAGCTGTCAGGCAGGGCAGGCACACCGTCCTGGCAGAGAGAAGGAGGCAATTAAATCTTCTGCTGTTTCAAACGGGTGTTGCTACCAAATCTATAGACAACTAGCTGACCCAGCCACAGCTTGCTGTAGCTGATTTGGTGAAATGCAAAAGTAAGATACTGTATGAAAGAGAAAGCTTATGTTTACTTACAGCTTATTTGGTTGAAGTTCAGTCTATGTGTTCTCCGTTTGCCCCTCCCATTTTTGTCTTCGTTTCTACAACTGTTTATTACTACTATTTTAGTCTATGAGGTTCTTTGTCCCAATAGTGTTTGTGGGTGGTCTGTCTGTCAATTGGATGGTGGTAGTGACGTTGGGAAAGGAGGAGGAGGGGTCAGAAAGAGGTGTGTTGTGTTGTGCTGTTTAACGTCCACTGGAGGGCACTATATTTTTTTGCAGAAAATCACATTTTTACCTGGGAAAGGTGTGGTATTTGTGCAATGTAAGTACATATGATCACTCCCATATGGGCATGGAACGTTGTGTCCAAATTTGAACGGAACCGATCAAGGGGTTACGGAGAAAGGCGATTGTTAACAAACATCCAACTTGGAACGATTTTATATATATATATATATATATATGTTCTTTTAATTTTTTAAAATGCATTTTACATATCTTAGTACATCAATACAGTTGTCGCCATTTATCTTACACTCTTTGGTTACCACACACATCCCTCTTATTTAGTCCTTGTTATGTTGCATCTCCTTAATTGGCAGCTGGCTCGTGATAAGCTTTCCCTTCAGAAGGTCAGTGCTTGTCCACCTCCCTCCAGTTGCTTTCTGGGGTTGCAGTGGCTGAGCAGGAACTGAAAGCAGCGGGCTCTGCCCCGTTGGGAGTGTAGGGGCTGCCAGGCAGCAGCTGATGAAAAGAGGTGCCCCTCCCCCACCCCAGTGGCTTTCAGCCTTGCTGGCGAACATTGTCTTTCACAGATATGAAATATTATTCAAGCAGCATGTGAGTGCCGAGGACATGTTCCTGGGAATGAGCAGGAAGGACGCGTCTACGGCTTGCTGTGAGGACATGCTGGTAAGAAGCAGGCTCCTCAGGCTCTTCCTCGTAATGTATTTGGCCCATTGTTCTAATGGGGATGGGGTTTTAATGGGGATGTGGGTGGTGCTGTGGACTAAACTGTGGAGCCTCTTGGGCTTGCTGATCGCAAGGTTGGCAGTTCGAATCTGCTTGACGGGGTGAGCTCCTATTCTTTGTCCCAGCTCCTGCCAACCTAGCAGTTTGATAGCATACCAGCACAGGTAGATAAACAGGTACTGCTGTGGCGCCAAAGTAGACGGCGTTTCCATGAGCTAGAAGCAGTTTAGTCATGCTGGTCACATGACCCAGAAAAGCTGTCTGCCGACAAACGACAATCCCCTCGCCCGCACCCCATGAATTGAATTCGATTGGACAACTGTCCAGGGGTCCTTTAACTTGGCTGGGTGCCGTTTTATTTGGGGGTGTTATATATTCATTTGGATTTTGTTTTTGCAGGCTGGACTATTGTTTTGGGGCTTTTGTTGCAGAGTGTATTTCTGAATAGTTTGTATACATTAAAGGTAAAGGGACCCCTGACCATTAGGTCCAGTTGCAGACGACTCTGGGGTTGCGGCACTTATCTCGCATTACTGGCCGAGGGAGCCAACGTACAGCTTCCGAGTCATGTGGCCAGCATGACTAAGCCGCTTCTGGCGAACCAGAGCAGCACACGGAAACGCCGTTTACTTTCCCGCCGGAGCAGTACCTGTTTATCTACTTGCACTTTGACGTGCTTTCGAACTGCTAGATTGGCAGGAGCAGGGACCGAGCAACAGGAGCTCACGCCATCATGGGGATTTGAACCACCAACCTTCTGATCGGCAAGCCCTAGGCTCTGTGGTTTAACCCACAGCGCCACCTGTGTCCTTTGTATACATTAGTATTGCTAATTGTTTTAGTTATTTTTATTATGTATTTTGGGGTTTTAAATTGTAACTTTATGTTGTGAACCACACTGAGACCTACAGGTATAGGGTGATATACAAATTATTATTATTATTATTAACATTAATAATAAATAATAATATTAATAATACTTTCACCAAGAGTCCCTTGTGTCCCCAGCAAGGAGCTGTATCGGTGCTCCCTGGTAACCACCTCTGTTTTTCATTTCAGATTAAAATCAAACTTCCAGATACGAAGGCTTCAGACATTACCCTTGATATCCGGGAAAAGGTTCTTGATCTCCGGAGCCCAGAGAAGTAAGCTGGGAGGAGGGGGGTGGAAGTTCCTCTCAATTAGTTTGGCCCAATTTGGCAGCAGCGGCTTGCTCATAAAGGAACTCCTGCACGCACGAGGAATAAATCTTGCACAGTTGGCTCATTGGTCGGCTGACTGGCAGTGTGAAGATTTTGCACCAGCCTGTGACCTCCAGTGTGACACTTCAGGGTTGGTGACAGGGGCTGGCTGTTTTTGGTGTCTGGTAATGCTCTCTATTCTCTGCCTTCTTCTTGGTACCCCCTTGAGTCTTGGCTAGTGCTTTCAGAAAGATGCGCGCAAGCTTTGTGTGGAGGAAAAAGCTTTGAAAGTGGGAATCAGTGGCTGCCAAAGATCTGGAAGGAAGGAAATTATTGTTTTTGGTGGGGAGAGTTTCTGAACTCTTTGTGTGCCCCCAAAAACAACAACAATTTTGTTATTTATATGCCGCCCATCTGACTGGGTTGCCCCAGCCATTCTGAGCAGCTTCGGACAAAATATTAAAAACGCAAAAAACCTCAAACTTCCCTTTGGATGTCTTCTAAAAGTCAAATAGCTGTTTATTTCCTTGGCATCTGATGGGAAGTTTTTAATATTTGAGGCAGAGGCCCCCCTCAACCTTGGCCACAAAGATTCCTTCCTTCCTTCCTTCCTTCCTTCCTTCCTTCCTTCCTTTCTTCTCCTCATATGGCAGCTTCAGGCGACAGCTTCTACTTTTATGTTTTCCAGGAAGCTTCTCTTGCACCTGCCTCACCCTGTGGATACCAAGAGTGGGAAGGCCTCTTTCCTCTCCGAAAAGGGCACTCTGGAAGTCACCTTGAGGATGAAACGAGAGCTTGATTTCATCAATTTTGCCTGAAGAGGAAAGGAAGCAGCTCCATAGAAATGGCCGTTGAGTGAGCAACCACAAAAGCTGGACTGAGCAGGAAGGGTGGGATCTTTCCTGCTGCAGCTCCCATTCCTTAGAGCTCTCACCAGGGCTCTGAGATGGAAATCTAGCTGGGGAGGTGTCCCAGCAGGAGATGAGGCTTGTGCTTTTGGACAGAGTGGGGATTGAGCTACATTATAGTCCAACCTTTGAACTTTCAGATTCGCAACCGGGACCATTGTCTGCTCTTATTTCTGACAATTGCACACCTATTTTGTGGATAATTAAACTATGTTTTCCATTCCTTAATGCACGTGTACATCAACGTTATTTTGAGAAGATCTGCACATATAAGCAGAAAAAGAGGTTTCCTTGCATTTGATAAAGGTTTGTTTTCAAGGCTGCCTTCCAGACAGTCTTTCCCAGAGATCAGATTATCCCAAATGATAGTTTCTCTCTGGCTAGGTGGACCAGTTTAAGGGATCTCCCTGCTGTGAGCAGAGATGCTGCCGAGGCGCAAATGAGGGCTCAGATGAATGGGGGGAATTGTGTCTGCGCTGGAGAAGAATGGCAGGAAGAGGCATGGTTTGGGGCCAAGCCTGATCCTGGGAGCCAAAAGGTGGGACACCTGACATGGGTCAAGAATCTTAACCCTGCCACTTAACCTCAGCACCCCATGAAGGGAAACATGCTCCCCGAAGGACAAAAGAGGGAGACTGGAATCAAGCAGTGGGGATTTGGAAAGGTGGAAGCAGGGCCAAGACATTTCAACGTTACTGGAGAGGGATGTGTGGGTGGCATCTCATCGTTCTTCCAAATATTGCTTCCCGGAGAGGAAAAGGGGGTTAGGGTTGTTGAAGCAGTTTGGGCCTGTGCCACCAACTTCCAGGGTGATCTCAGCAGGGAGTACTAGCTACTTCAGCTGCCAAATTGCCAGCGGGGCAAAGAAGCGGGGATTGTGTCTTTCATGTCTTGGTCTGGTCTGATGCTGGATCCCACAGGCGAAGGCAGGCCAGGAGTTTCAGGACCAGGGAAAGCTCCCCGTGAGCCACTCAGTCTAAAGAAGGTGAAAAAGAGGCAGAGTCATCTTCAGCCTCTGCTCTCCAGCTGTGCCCTCTCCCAGGCTCTGCCTTCTCCTTGCGGATAACTTGGAACCTTAAAGGGCTAGCCCTCTAGCCTGAAGAAGGGCACGCCTTCTCCTGCCTGGACTGGTGGTTCCTCAGGCTCAGGGGAAGCTACTTGCTAGAGTCCTGCCTCTGGCGTTACAGGACCAGGTGATACAGGAGCTTTTTCTGAGGGCTCCAAACCTGGTCTGGATCCTTAGCTGGAGACTCTGCAGCCTCTGAGTCCTGATTGCCGCTGGGCTTTAGGGTCAGGACAGCGCAGGTGACAAAGATAGGGGTGCTGTATCTTGGCAAAAATGGTAGGAGGTGGATGGAAATTGAGGGTTGTGCCAAATGATAATCCCCCAAAGCCCTGAGGTATTTCCTTTAGGGATAATAGGGTCCCCCATTACTCATGTATGCAACAACAGCAGCTAGAATTTTGAACGCTCAGAACTGGAAAGAAGAGAAAACGCAGACGAAAGAACAATGGATTTTAAAGCTAATGGACTATGCAGAACTGGCGATACCTAACCGCAAAAATAAGAAACCAACATGGTGGACTATTCGTGGAAGAATGGAAGCTCTTTCTGGAATACATGAAATAACATCGTAATCAGTTGAAATTGCGAGCACGACTTGAATTGATTATACATGAAATAGAAGAATATGTCTTAGCTGAAACGTTTATCAGCATGAAGCATGTAAATGAGATCGGATTAAGAGCAGCAGGGAGGGAAAGGTGGGAAGCCAAAAGTTTAAAGAAAACTGTATAACAAATTTAAAAGATGGAATTTATTTGTAAAGAAAATAAGAAACGGAGGTTGGTGGTTGGGGCCCATCGAGTCCAGCATCCTGTTGTCACTGCGGCCAATTAAGGGCCTGTGAGAAACCAGGGCTAGGGTGAGAACCGGCTTTGGGAGGAGGTTTAGAGGTGCCCAGTTGAGACTCAAATGGGGTCAGCCTGGACAGCTTCCAGCTGGAGTCCTGTTGTGGGGCAGATGGTGACTGCACCTGCCATTTCCACAGAAGGAAACCTCGGTCTGACTCAGGCCTATTCTCCAGCAAGACAAGGAAAGGGTTGCAGGAGACAGAGGGAACAACTTCCTGCTGTGGCAGGGCAGGCCTGTGCATCAGAACATAGGAAGAGCCTTTAAGGAAGACTGGGAAATGTTTGTAGAACATTTGAAGAATCATTGGAAACTGATTAAAACATTAGCAGGGTTAGAATAAATTCAGCAGTTTAAATTAAGTGAAGATATAATGAGTTGGGAATTAAATGTATAATTAGAAAATGCAATAGTAATGGAAAACTAAAACGAACCATGTGGCAGGTGTTAGAGGTAATAGATGTGGTGTTGTGTGGCAGGTGTTAGGAGGTTAAAGTTGTGTTGTATGTTGGATGTTTGGAGGCAAAAAAGCCGCAGTCGTGCGGCAGGAAGGGAAGCTGATGGCTATTGTATGGTAAAATTGATTTGAATGTGAACCTATGTAATGGAAAATTACAAATAACATTAAAAAACAAACAAAGGAAGAACCATGCAGGTGGGTCAGGCCAATGGCCCATGTAGTTCAGCCACTTGTCCTCTCAGTGGCTGACCAGGCACCCAGAGGGAGGAAGCCCCCTGGCAGGCTACAGGCACAAGAGCCCCCTCCTCCCCTGTACGGTAGTTTCCAGCTACTGGTATTCAGAAGACCTCCAACGCGGGTGGCGCTGTGGTCTAAACCACAGAGCCTAGGGCTTGCTGATCAGAAGGTCAGCGGTTCGAATCCCCGCGACGGGGTGAGCTCCTGTTGCTCGGTCCCTGCTTCAACCTAGCAGTTTGAAAGCACATCAAAGTGCAAGTAGATAAATAGGTACCGGAAGCTGTATGCCGGCTCCCTCGGCCAGTAAAGCGAGATGAGTGCCGCAACCCCAGAGTCGTCCGCGACTGGACCTAACGGTCAGGGGTCCCTTTACCTTTACCAACTGGGGAGGCAGAGCATAGCCATTGTGGCCAGGAGCCATTGAGAGCGCTCTCCATGAATTTACCTATACCTCTTTTTATAGCCATCCAAGTTGGTGGCCATCCCTGTCTCCTGGGGTAGGGAGTCCCAGAGTTCCACCCTGTGCTGTGAAGAAGGGCTGGATCTGCCCACATCCAGCTTCCCAGTTCTAGTGTTAGGAGATTGGGACCAAAACTTTCCTCTGCCCACTTTCTCTATGCTGTGAATAATGGTACAAATTCCTATTGCATTGCCTCCACCCCCTAAACTTAAAACCCCCCAAACGTTTTCTAAACTCCCTGGAAGGTAGGACTCGAACCCATGGTTTCAAGTGATTCCTACCCAACCTCAAGAAGAACATTCTGACAGTAAGAGCTGGCGGACTGTGGGGTGGAAGGGGGCAGACTCTCCTTTCTGGGAGGTTTTGAAGTGGGAGGTCCACCTGTCCTGGATGCTTGAGATCAGATTCCTGCGTGTGCTGCTATCAATCCATCATCCACACACAAGGAGGAAGGTGAGAGGGGGTCATAGAAACCAAATCATAGAATCGTACAGTTGGAAGGGACACCAGGGGGTCATCTAGCCCAACCCCCTGCAATGCAGGAATCTCAGCTCCAGCGTCCATGACAGATGGCCACCCGACCTCTGCTCATCAACCTTCAAGGAAGGAGAGGCCACCACCTCCCGAGGGAGACCCCGTTGTTCAGGAGCTCTGACTGCCTGAAAGCACTTCTTCCTGATGTTGGGTCTTCTTCATTGTCCCTTGAAGCCCTGGGTTCAAGTTCTACCCTACTTGAACTTGTGACGTCTGTGATTCTTTGAGTTTAGGAAACGTTTTGGGGCGCCCGTGCAGCTGATCCAGCGGGGCTTTCCGGAGGCGAGGCGAGCGCCTCTCCTCGCTCTCTGCCCGCAGCAGCCCAGAGGCTCCTGCCGCTCGGCTTCGAAACGGTTAAGAGCAGCGGCGACAGAGCGGAGATTCCTAGAGCGGAAGGAAAGGCTGGCGGGAAAGGAGGAGCTTCCGCTTCCTGTCCCGTTTCCCCGGGGAAGATGCTGGGCATGGCGTCGGCTGTCCTTCCTCGCGGAGGCACTGCAGGTGGGTAATATTATTTTATATTATTATATACCCGCTGGAGGTAGGTTATATTATTATATTTTATTATATACCCGCTGAAGGAGTTATATTATTATAACTGGGAGGGTGGAGTATGGGGAGGAATATAAAAAAACCCTATTAGGCAAACCGTTTTTTTTTATGTGTCTCCTTTTTCTAGGCATCAATTTGTTCAGATTTTCACATCATCTTATTATTTTTTAAAACCGCTTTGTAAGGATCTTGGTGCAGATCTCTCCTAATGCACACGCTTTTGCAAAGGGTATTGTAATAATTTTTATCCGGCCTGATTTTACTATAATTTAGTAAATTTATATACCTCCCTATACCCACAGGCCTCAGGACGGTTCACAGGATAAAATTACAATATAAAAACTCAAAGTACATAATAGAAACAGAAACAAAAACAACCCAATAACACCCCCCCCAACACACACATTTTAAATTATTTGTGTTTCAATTAAACAGCAGTTTCTGCAAGGGCAGTTCTGGGCAGAAGAGGTTAAAAAAAAAAGGAGAAACAAGCAACTTCAAGTCCACATTATAAGTCCAAGAGTGGCTGAGGCCTTATGCAGATAGGCTAATAATGATAATACTACTACCGGTAGTAATACTACTAATAATACGAATATTCATGAGCTTCCTCTCCCACTTTGAGGAGCCCGATTGGCCCCCTGGTACACTCCAAGCTGGGAGACTGAACGCAAGTGGATGAAAGATCCAAATTATGCAACCAAACACTGGTAAGGGCTCATTATCAAACCTGCCTAGTGGCAGTGAAGGCAGCAAAGAAAGCATAGTTTTCTGCCTCCATTGCATCCTCGTTATGTCGTCTTGCAGAGCTTTTCCGGGTTGTACGGGGCCTTTTACAGGATGGCCCAAAGGAGGTGGTAGAACCAATCAATGGTAGCTCACTGTGACTTGTTTGCAAAGCATTTTGTTGTTAAAATTGCTTGCCACAATGTTTTGACGATTGCAGGAGAGATCTGACCAGGTTCATATGGCAGGGTAAAAAACCCCGTATAAAATACAAATTACTGATGGACAAAAAAGAAAGGGGGGGGGGGTTTCGCACTCCCCGATTTAAGAACATATTTTGAAGCCTCGTGCCTATGTTGGATTAAGGATTGGATCTCGTTAGAGAAAACAGATATACCGGTACTTGATTTGGAGAGTTGCAACAACAGGTACAGATGGCATGCATACCTTGGCTACAATAAGGTCAAAGTCCACAGAGGGTTCACTAATCATATAGTCAGAAATGCTCTTTATAAAGTGTGGACAATATACCAACCGTTATTAGAATCCCAAACACCATGGTGGCTGTCCCCAGTAGAGGCTTTTGCAGTGAAAAAAACAAATATGGAGGGAAATTGGGCAACCTATAGTCAACTATTAAAAGAAGACCAAGGACCTCTGAAATTGAAAACATTCAGAGAGATAAGGCACTACCTCACCGATTGGCTTCAATATCACCAATGGAACAACGTTTTTAATTCAGATAAAATAAAATGGTGTTGGGAAAAAGGAATGCAAACTACAAAAAGTATTATTACGAAATTACAAAAAATTATTATCTAGATTCTAAAACTTGTGACCTGTTATTGGAAAGGGATTTGAAAGATGAGGAAGTAAAGGATGTAATGGTTAAACGGGCCCAGGAAATTGGCCACACAATGGAACAGTGGGAGAGACTCTGGAGGTTAGATATCAGATTTACTGCCTATTACACTATCAAGGAAAACTTAATGAAAATGTTGTACAGTTGGTACCGGTATATGACACCTTCCAAACTAGCCAAGATACATAAACTCAAATCCAACCAATGTTGGAAATGCAATAATGCAGAGGGAACAATGATACATGTATGGTGGCGCTGTGAGAAAATTAATAAATTTTGTGGGTGTATCCACAAAGAGCTAAAATAGACACCCAAAACTCCTATTTAAAAAAAGCCAGAGGCATACCTAATGGGCAATATAGGAAAGGACACCCCACAGGATAAGAAAAGGTTATTCTTATATGCCACAGCTGCAGCCAGATTTGTTGTTTAGTCACTTAGTCGTGTCCGACTCTTCATGACCCCATGGATCAGAGCACGCCAGGCACTCCTGTCTTCCACTGCCTTCCACAGTTTGGTCAGACTCATGTTGGTAGCTTTGAGAACACTGTCCAGCCATCTCATCCTCTGTCGTCCCCTTCTCCTTGTGCCCTCCATCTTTCCCAACATCAGGGTCTTTTCCAGGGAGTCTTTTCTTCTCATGAGGTGGCCAAAGTATTGGAGCCTCAGCTTCAGGATCTGTCCTTCCAGAGAGCACTCAGGGCTGATTTCCTTCAGAATGGATAGGTTTGCTCTTCTTGCAGTCCATGGGACTCTCAAGAGTCTCCTCCAGCACCATAATTCAAAAGCATCAATTCTTCGGCGGTCAGCCTTCTTTATGGTCCAGCTCTCACTTCCATACATTACTACTGAGAAAACCATAGCTTTAACTATATGGACCTTTGTCGGCAAGGTGATGTCCCTGCTTTTTAAGATGCTGTCTAGTTTTGTCATTGCTTTTCTCCCAAGAAGCAAGCGTCTTCTAATTTCGTGAATGCTGTCACCATCTGCAGTGATCATGGAACCCAACAAAGTAAAATCTCTCACTGCCTCCATTTCTTCCCCTTCTATTTGCCAGGAGGTGATGGGACCAGTGGCCATGAGCTTAGTTTTTTTGATGTTGAGCTTCAGACTATATTTTGCGCTCTCCTCTTTCACCCTCATTAAAAGGTTCTTTAATTCCTCCTCACTTTCTGCCATCAAGGTTGTGTCATCAGCATATCTGAGGTTGTTGATATTTCTTCTGGCAATCTTAATTCCGGTTTGGGATTTATCTAGTCCAGCCTTTCGCATGATGAATTCTGCATATAAGTTAAATAAACAGGGAGACAAATACAGCCTTGTCGTACTCCTTTCCCAATTTTGAACCAATCAGTTATTCCATATCCAGTTCTAACTGTAGCTTCTTGTCCCACATAGAGATTTCTCAGGAGATGGATGAGGTGATCAGGCACTCCCATTTCTTTAAGAACTTGCCATAGTTTGCTGTGGTCGACACAGTCAAAAGCTTTTGCGTAGTCAATGAAGCAGAAGTAAATGTTTTTCTGGAACTCTCTAGCTTTCTCCATAATCCAACAATTTGGTTTGCAATTTGGTGTCTGGTTCCTCTGCCCTTTCGAAATCCAGCTTGCACTTCTGGGAGTTCTCGGTCCACATATTGCTTAAGTCTGCCTTGTAGAATTTTAAGCATAACCTTGCTAGCGTGTGAAATGAGCGCAATTGTGCGGTAGTTGGAACATTCTTTGGCACTGCCCTTCTTTGGGATTGGGATGTAGCAGGGTGGATTTGATTTAAATCACTAGTCAGTAAGACTTGATTTAAATATTTTTTTTACAGAAAGACTCATTCTTGCTGGTATAATCTTAATATTTACAACCATATGAAGGTTTCATTTTTGGAATAATACATTTTCAGAGTAGTTTTTACAGTTATATCAAAAATTACTGATTTGGTTATACTACTAGAAATACATAGACAGATAATTATGAAATTATGGTGAGGTTTAATAAGTTAACTGTTTATATTTGGACAACTTTTCTGCTGTACTTTATTGGAAGGAGAAAAATAATCATTTCCTTAATAACCATTTAAACAATTTATTTAACTAAAACAATAACATGATAGCATACTACAGGTAGATAGCCGTGTTGGTCTGTCATAGTCAAAACAAAATAAAAAAATTCCTTCCAGTAACACCTTAGAGACCAACTAAGTTTGTTCTTGGTATGAGCTTTCGTGTGCATGCACACTTCTTATGTATCCATTGTTAACTGATGTGGTTTTAACTGATTTTTTTAAACATTTTAACACTTGATAAACTTAAAACAAATCCTTATTTCCTGATGAATAGCCTTTGGACTACAATGTAACTTAAATAGAAGACTATATTTAGAAAGATTTTTCCTCCAAAAGCATTTTATTTTAAAAATCCAATTTAAATCAAAAAAATCCGATTTAAATCAAAAAAATCCGATTTTTTTGATTTTTTTAAAAAAATCATTGATTTTTATCCACCCTGGGATGTAGACTGATCTTCTCCAATCCTCTGGCAGCCATATTATTACTTGCTAAAAATTGGAAAGGGGACATTATTCCCACAAAAGAAGACTGGATATGTAAATTATGTGAATTTATTGAATTGGCCAAACTAACGGCAGCCATAAGACACCAGTCAAACCAGACATTAAGGAAGGAATGACAATGCTTTGAGGACCAAATGAAAAAACACTGTTCTAAAGAAAACCTGTTGATATGTATGGACTAAGTATGTAAAGTTGAATCGGATTATGACAAAATTAATATTAGGTGAATGTTGAATACTATCAAAAACACAATGTAAATAAGAGTATAGAATATTGAAAGATGTAGAGCTGAGGTGGAGGGAAGTCACAGCGTTGGAATTTTTATTTTATGTATCTTTATTTTATGTTGTAATCTTTATTTTATGAAAGGTATATTGATCGTATTGATTGTATATATACTTTCTATAATACACTTTATTGGGGGGGGAAAATAGAAGAAGATAAAATTGCTTGCATCTAAAATTGACTCTGCTTTCTGACCTTGCAGACCTTTCTGGACAGGGATAGCCTATCTACCGTTGTCTATGCTCTGGTAACTTCAAGGTTAGATATAGGTAAAGGGACCCCTGACCATTAGGTCCAGTCGTGACCGACTCTGGGGTTGCGGCGCTCATCTCGCTCGGCACACAACCTCCAGGTCATGTGGCCAGCATGACCAAGCCGCTTCTGGCAAACTAGAGCAGCACATGGAAACGCCGTTTACCTTCCCGCTGCAGCGGTACCTATTTATCTAGTTGCACTTTGATGTGCTTTTGAACTGCTAGGTTGGCAGGAGCTGGGACCAAGCAATAGGAGCTCACCCTGTCGCAGGGATTCGAACCGCTGACCTTCTGATCGGCAAGCCCTAGGCTCTGTGGTTTAACCCACATTGATGTGCATTATATGTAGGGTTGCCTCTGAAGACAGATTGGAAACTTCAGCTAGTGCAGAATTCAGCAGATAGGTTGCTCACCGGAGCAAGACGGTTTGAGCATCTCAACCAATCCTGGTCCGCCTGCACTGGCTACCTATTAGTTTCCGGACCCAATTCAAAGTGCTGGTTTTGACCTATAAAGCCTTAAATGGCTCAGGACCACAATACCTCAAGGACCGCCTCTTCGCATATGAACCTACATGGACCCAGAGATCTCCTTCTGAGGCCCTTCTTCGTGTGCCCCCTCCTCGAGAGGTTCAGAGGGTGGCAACACGAGAACTGGCCTTCTATGCAGTGGCTCCCCGTCTGTGGAATGATCTCCCCAGGGACACTCACCTGGTGCCTTCATTATACTCCTTTAGCCTCCTTTTTAACCAGGCCTTTGGTTGATCTGTTTGACATCCTATGCCCTTTTTCAAACGTGGCTCTTTTTTGGAGGGGTATTATTGGGTTTGCTGTTTTTATTCTGATTATACATGTTGTGATATTTTCTGTGAAGCGCCCTGAGACCTCCGGGTATAGGGCAGTATACAAACACATAATAATAATAATAATTTATTATTTTATTTGTACCCTATTAATCTGACTGGTTTGCCCTAGCCACTCTAGCTGGCTTCCAACAAATCTAAAAGCATAATAAAACATAAAATATTAAAAAGTTCCCTATACAGGGCTGCCTTCAGATGTCTTCTAAAAGTTTTATAGTTTCCTTGACATCTGATGGGAGGGCGTTCCACAGGGTGGGCGCCACTACCAAGAAGGCCCTCTGCCTCTTTCCCTGTAACTTCACTTCTCACAGTGAGGGAACTGCCAGAAGGCCCTGGGACCTGGATCTCTGTGTCCTGACTGAATGATTGGGGTGAAGACGCTCCTTTCGCATTTCATCAGTTTGCCTTTTTATTCCATCAGGAGATGCTGAAGGGATGCTGGCAGAAGGGGAACAATCAGAAGTGTCACCAAAAGGATCCAAAGAGGAGGAGGAGCAAAGGAAGCTGAGGGTTCAAGTTGGAGTAAGCAGGCGAGAGGGGAGACGAAAGCAGAAGCCAGAGGGTGCCTCTGTTACGTCTCGGGGAGTTGAAATACACAGAGAGAAGAAAAAGCATGAATGTACCGTGTGTGGAAAGGGATTGGGTAGTCACTCAGCTCTTACTTTACATCAAAGAATGCACACAGGAGAGAAACCGTATACATGTTCCGAGTGTGGAAAGAGCTTCAGTCACAGTAGTGGCCTTATATTGCACCAACGAACTCATACAGGGGAGAAACCGTATACATGTTCTGAGTGTGGAAAGAGCTTCAGTCAGAGTGGTACCCTTACCTTGCATCAAAGAACTCATACAGGGGAGAAACCGTATACATGTTCCGAGTGTGGAAAGAGCTTCATTCATAGTTACAGCCTTATCTCGCATCAAAGAACTCATACAGGAGAGAAACCTTATAAATGTTTGGAGTGTGGAAAGAGCTTCAGTCACAGTAGTTCCCTTATCTTGCATCTACGAACTCATACAGGAGAGAAACCGTATAAATGTTCAGAGTGTGGAAAGAGCTTCAGTGAGAGTGGTACCCTTACTTTGCATCAAAGATCTCATACAGGAGACAAACCTTATACATGTTCAGAGTGTGGAAAGAGCTTCAGGTGCAGTAGCTCCCTTAAGTCACATCAAAGATCTCATACAGGGGAGAAACCGTATACATGTTCCAAGTGTGGAAGGAGCTTCAGTCAGAGTGGTACCCTTAAGTCGCATCAACGAATTCATACAGGGGAGAAACCGCATACGTGTTTGGAGTGTGGAAAGAGCTTCACTCGCAGCAATGCGCTTACTAGACATCAACGAACTCATCGAGGCAGCAAACCTTATAAATGCTGGGAATGTGGCAAGAGCTTCAGTCGCATCGACTCCCTTTCCTCGCATCAAAGAATTCATATAGGGGAGAAACGATATACATGTTTGGAGTGTGGAAAGAGCTTCAGCCACAATAGCAGCCTTACCTTGCATCAAAGATTGCACACAGGAGAGAAACCTTATAAATGTTTGGAGTGTGGAAAAAGCTTCAGGTGCAGTAGCTCTCTTACGTTGCATCAAAGAACTCATACAGGGGAGAAACCATATATATGTTCAGAGTGTGGGAAAAGCTTCAGTTCTGGTAGTCGCCTTACTAGACACCAAATAACTCATACAGGGAGGAAATCTTAGAATTGTTTGGCATATGGAAAGAACTTCAGTGACGGGGGCTCCCTTACTAAACAGTAAAGAACTCGTACAAGGGAAACATCTTAGAAAGGGTTGGAGTGTGGGAAGATCTTTAATCATATCAAATACCGTGGCACCTCGGGTTAAGTATGCTTCAGGTTAAGAATTCCGCTAACCCAGAAAGAATCGTGCTCTGGCGGCACGGCGGCAGCAGGAGGACCCATTAGCTAAAGTGGTGCTTCAGGTTAAGTACGTTTCAGGTTAAGAACGGACCTCTGGAATGAATTAAGTACTTAACCCGAGGTACCACTGTAACTCCTACAGAGAGTAGGCCAATGATTGTGTTCAGAATTAGATTTTGCTTCCATTAGAATTTTTATTCCTTTTAGTGGCTGTGTTGCAGATTATTCTCCTGATCAGAGTTAGATTTACATAGCTGTATTCTGTTTTATTTCCCATGCATTTTCCATGTATTCATCACTTGCATATACAGCGGTACCTTGGGTTACAGGCGCTTCAGGTTACAGGCGCTTCAGGTTACAGACTCCGCTAACCCAGAAATAGTACCTCGGGTTAAGAACTTTGCTTCAGGGTGAGAACAGAAATCACGCGGTGGCGGCAGCAGGAGGCCCCAATAGCTAAAGTGGTACAGTGGTACCTCTGGTTGCGAATGGGATCAGTTCCAGAGCCCCGTTCTCAACATGAAAAGCCCATAACCTGAAGCGCCGTATCTGCGCATGTGCGCAGCGGTATTTGGTGCTTCTGCGCATGCGTGTGATGTCATTTTGCTCTTCTGCCCATGCGCGAATTGCCGAGCCTGGAAGTAACCAGTTCCGGTACTTCCGGGTTTGGCGCGTTTGTATCCCGTAACGAACACAACCTGAAGCAGACGTAACCAGAGGTATGACTGTACCTCAGGTTAAGAACAGTTTCAGGTTAAGAACAGACCTCCGGAATGAATTAAGTTCTTAATGCGAAGTACCACTGTACTGTGTTCTCCCCCAGCTCTCCCCTCCACTACTATCCCCCCCTCCCCAAGGCGTTCTGAAAATGTGAAATCCACTATGAAGATATGTGCAGGTATTTGTTTATCTGGTAATCTGGCAAAGGAAGAAGATGCAACCTCATCCAGAGCACAACACTAAAAAACCAAATTATGTTTTAACTAGTAAATTAAGCCCGTTACAAAAACGGGCGCTAGAAATTATATGGGGGGAGCGGCGGCCACCCTCCTTTTGCTTTTTAACCCCGCCGCCCTCCTTCCCCTCGAGCCCGCCGGTCGCCTCTCTCTCCCTCATCCCGTGTCGCAAGGAGGCGAAGGAGGCGATGGTAGCTTCCGCCGGGCGCACCCTCCACCCGCTCTCCGGCCCCGAGGCCGCCCCCCGCCCAGCAGAAACCTCAGGGCGGCCAGGCTGCGCTCCTCTTGGCCGCCCGGTTCAGG
This sequence comes from Darevskia nairensis, assembly GCA_034642065.1. NCBI lineage: Eukaryota > Metazoa > Chordata > Lepidosauria > Squamata > Lacertidae > Darevskia > Darevskia nairensis. The sequence goes on from JAWWNI010000093.1 coordinate 196,044, forward strand.
AGGCCCCGCGGCCCCGGTGGCGGCTTCGGGCGGGTAGGCCTCAGGTGAAGCCGGGGGCTCGTGTGATCGGCGCGGCCGGGGGAGAGAAGGAGTGTGGCGGCGGCGGCCGGAGGAGGAGGTGGAGGAGGCTCCGTGCAAGGCGGCGGCGCTGCCCCAACTGACACCGCGCATGCGCCGCCGCTGCCTTCCGGACACGCCCCCTGTTGGGGGGGGACAGTAGAGCTGTCCAATCCCTGCGTCCCTGTGGGACATGCGCAGTAGCGCACTTCCGTGACACACAGAAAGTTGGACGCAGGGACACAGCCACTTTATTATATAGGATTACAATTTTGAGATACATCAGATTTGCACAGAAGAGCAATCAAAGATTTAAAAATTCATGTGTGTTAGCGGGACAGTTTCCCTGAAGCATACTCTAGTGAAAGGTGATATTGTGGACCTGAACTCTGCTGATCAAATACCTGATAGAGCAGGTAGTATAGTCCAGCAAACGTAACCCATCTTCTTCAATAGATGCCTGTTGCTCATGCCCCTTTCATTGCTGCCTTGTTAGAAACTGTCCTCTGGTCCAACCCATATGTCTGTCATTCACTAAAATGCTTGCACTTCCCATGACAAGGCACAAGCCCTTCCTGGGCATTCCCTGGCAGAGAGCTGCTGAACCCCAGACCCCAAAAGGAAATCCAACCTCATCCAGCAGGCAATGCTAAAGATTGAATTTTTTTAAATGCAATTTTTAAGATATATTTGCAGAGAAATGTAAAAAATGCCTGTGTTAGGAAAACAATTGCCCTGAATACTCTATTGCAGGCTTTCCCAAACTTGGGTCTGTAGCTGTTTTTGGACTACAATTCCCATCATCCCTTACTACTGCTAGCTGGGGGTGATGGATGTTGTAGTCCAGAAAGAACCGGAGTCGCAAGTGTGGGAAGGCTGGTCTGGTGAAATGTGAGAATATGGACATGAACTATGCTGATTAAATTGCAGACTGGATCTTTCATAGGTCTGATAAAAGAGGAGTAAACGGAGCAAACGGTCCTCTTACTCTGATGACTTTGCTCCCCCTGCCTTGCTGAGCTTGTGTGTTTCTGCTTCCTTGCAGCCAAGGGATCTGCTGTTGTTCAGGCTCATGCCGCTATCTTTGCTGCCTTGTTAGAAGCTGCCCACTGGTGTCCCCCACCCCGTATGTGTGTCATTCACTATAAGGCTTGCACAAGCCATTCCTCGCCTGCCCAGACCCCAATGTGTCTGTTTGGTGCTCTGCCACTTCTAGTGCCAAAGGTTGCCCATTTTCTCACTATGCACGTGGGCAAGAGGGGAAGCACGCAAGCAAATCCTTAAGGCTGGGTTTGCTGCTGAAGTCCACAGGAATGCCAGGATCTAAGCCTGGAAACCTTGGTTCGTTGTGGGGATCTGTTTCTCTGTGCACATGCAACTCGTGGGAACAAGATCTAGGACACGAGATAGAATATGAAAGATGGGTAAAGGTGTGGGCAGAAACAATTAACTTTACCGCATGTTATCTTATCAGAGAGAATTTAATGAAAATGCACCACAGGTGGTATATAACGCCGGAGAGTTTGTCAAAAATGTACAAAACTAATCAAAATAAATGTTGGAAGTGTCAAAAACAGATAGGATCATTCCATCATATGTGGTGGACATATCCAGAGATTGGGAAAGACTGGGGCATGTTACATGAGGAGATAAAGAAAATACTTGGAATTAATTTTAGTAAAAAAAACACAGAAGTGTATCTGTTAGGAATATTAAATGAAGAAATACCAAAAGATAACAGTTCTATTATATGCAACATCTGCGGCTAGAATTCTACTAGCCAAGCACTGGAAAGAGAAATATATTCCTACCAGAGAAGAGTGGCTCCGCAAGGTGTGCGAATACCTTGAGTTCTCTAAATTAACAGATATAATAAGGCACAAACCCAAAGCACTAGTGAAAAAAGAATGGGAATGCCTGAACGAGTATTTTAGAAAGCAAAGGATAAAATTGAACACCTGGTTGAGTCTAGAGTGAAGAGGATTGGAAAGGATATTGAGGAGGACAAGAAGACTTAAATGGAATTAATTGAGACCATTCAAAAATAGAGAAGGAAATTACAAAATGGATTAAAGTAGAGGATTGAAAGTGAGTGTTGTGTGGTAGGTGGAAGTCATCATTATTTCTATTCTCTTTTTTCTTTTGTTTAGGTATAAGATTTGTAGACAGTAACAATGCAAGGAAAGCATAGTAATGCTGAGTAATGTGGACAATGTATTTACAGACTTAATTCTTAGCCCCTTGCATTGTAATTTAATTTATATATCTACTTTCTTCTTTTATGTTCTTTATCTTCCTTTTCTTTTTTCTTCTTCTTTTTTGGAAAATGGAATGTTGGAATTTTTTGTTGTGGAATTGTGTAATTTTTAAAGATAAATAAAGTTTATTATTTTTAAAAAAGAAGAAGCTGCTGCTGCCCACTGGTGTCCCCCACCCCTGAATGTGTGTCATTCACTATAAGGCTTGCACAAGCTGTTCCTCGCCACTGGCGGAGAGCCTGCACAGACCCCAATGTGTCTGTTTGGTGCTCTGCCACTTCCTGTGCCAAAGGTTGCCCATTTTTCCACCAGGCACATGGCAAGAGGGAAGAAGGCACCCAAATCCTTAAGGCCCGGTTTGCTACTGAAGTCCACAGGAACACCAGGATCTGAGCCAGGAATCCTAGGTTCATTGTGGGGATCTGTTTCTCTGCACACCGTTTTAGGAAATTGATTTGGGAAATGCATGTTTTGCAATGCGCTGGATTTTCCCAAATGGGCATTCAAAATATTGAAAAATATTTGTCGTGCTTTAAGCCAGGCAACTAAATTGCCAGCTAAGATGTGAAGTTAAAAAGAAGAAACGGCCGTTGTTGGCATCCATCTGTCTCAGGAGACCATGGTGTGTTTCTCGGGGGCTGAAGCCAAACCGCTGGGCTACAACAACAACAATTTATTATTTACTAGTGGTTTTTAGCCCGTTAAAACAACGGGCGCTAGAACACACGCGGTCAAACCCCACCCACCCACTTCCCACACCTCCACAAACAGTTCGCCCCCTCCCCCTCCCCCCCACACACATCCCCCCCCATCTCCCCCACCTCCACACACAGTTCGCCTCTCCCTCCCCCTTCCCCCCCACACCCACTGTTATGATTTACCCTGCCTGGGGCAAGTTCACGCAACTGCCCCAATAGCAAAGGCAATCACTGCAGCTCATCCCTGCTACACAAGAGTCCAGGGAGATGCATTCATAAGTGATTGTTCCCATATGGAAAACAACACACTCAGCCTTTTAGGCTAAAGTCTTTTATTCTCAGCAGCCATGCTGCTGCTGTCCTTCTCGGTACAAGCAGAGAGGAGAAAGGAGAAAGTGAAACCAATCTGAGTGCGCAGGCTCAGTACAGAAATGTAGACATAACAATTTCTTACCCCACTGTGTGAGAACCAATAGTTATACTATTCCAGCTTGTAGCTGCTGCCACGTCACTGGGAATAGAATCTTAACACCCACCTCCCCCCCCACCTCCCACACCTCCACACACAGCTCGCCTCTCTCTCCCCCCCCACCTCTCTCTCTCTCTCTCTCTCTCTCTCTCTCTCTCACACACACACACACACACACACACACACACCACACACACCTCCCCCCCACTTCCCACACCTCCACAAATAGCTCGCCTCTCTCCCTCCCACACACACACACCTCCCCCACATCCCTGGCGACCGGGCGGCAGCGCGAGGCGGGCAGGGGCGGGGCCCCCGCATCCCACCTCCACCCGAGAGCGCCGCCCACCGCCACTCCTCCCGCCGCCGCCGCACCCACGAGTTGGCGGCCGCCCCATCCAGACGCGCGGGGAAGCCGCTCGGCGCCCCGGGGGCCGCCCCTGCACCACGATGACAGGGCCGCCGGCAGCGTCCATCCTCCCCGGCCGGACACAGCTGGGCGCTCGGCCCCCGGAGCACCGGCACTCCGCGAGGCGGGCCCTGGTCCTCCTCGGGCCAGAGGGGCCCGCCCCTCCCCGTCGGAATGACGTCGAAGTCCCTCCCCCTCCCCCGAGGCCCCGCTCCCCACCGGCAGCGCCCAGAGGGGAAGGGAAAGGAGCGTCCGCAGCACAGAGGAGCGCGAGGGCCAGAAGGGCGGAGAGGAAGCGCAGCCGCCATGGAGACGGGCGCCGGGCGGGCGGGCGAGGGCGGGACTACAGACACGCCCCCTCTCCCGTCGTCCAATCCCTGCGTCCGTCTGGGACATGCGCAGTGGAAAATTTCTACTGACACACGGACGGACGCAGGGACACATGGATATTATTATATAGGATACCCCGCCCATCTGGCTGGGTTTCCCCAGAACATAAAAATGCAATAATCTATTAAACATAATAATAATAATAATAATAATAATAATAATAATTTATTATTTATTATTTGTACCCCACCCATTTAGCTGGGTCCCCCCAGCCACTCTGGGCAGCCTCCAACAGTTACCAAAACACATTAAAATATCACAGGTTAAAAACCTCCCTAAACAGGGCTGCCTTCAGATGTCTTCTAAAGGTCTGGTGGTTGTTTTTCTCTTTGACATCTGGTGGGAGGGCGTTCCACAGGGCGGGTGGGCACAAGCTTGGGCATTGTGCCTGGAGGTTTTGGGCTGCCAAACGACAAGACCCCCCCTTCTCGGCCTCGCTGATGGGGTCCATCAGAGGAAGATCTTTGGCCCCAGCGTGGCTGCAGGAGTTATCGGAAGGAGGCACACAAGGCAACAGACAACTGCCTTATGGACTGCACTCCGGATTCCTCTGCCCACTTTCTCTATGCTGTGAATATTTCTACAAATTCCTATTGCGTTGCCTCTTAATTGCCTCCCTCCCCCTAAACTTAACCGCCCCCCCAACGTTTTCTAAACTCCCTGGAAGGTAGGACTCGAACCCATGGTTTCAAGTGACAATAGAGGAGATTCCTATCCAACTTCAAGAAGAAGAAGAACATTCTGACAGTAAGAGCTGCCGGACTGTGGGGTGGAAGAGGGCGGACTCCTTTCCTGGGAGGTTTTGAAGCGGGAGGTCGATCTGTCCTGGATGCTTGAGATCAGATTCCTGCGTGTGCTGCTATCAATCCACCATCCACACACAAGGAGGAAGGTGAGAGGGGGTCATAGAAACCAAATCATAGAATCGTACAGTTGGAAGGGACACCAGGGGGTCATCTAGCTCAACCCCCTGCAATGCAGGAATCTCAGCTCCAGCGTCCATGACAGATGGCCACCCGACCTCTGCCCATCAACCTCCAAGGAAGGAGAGGCCACCACCTCCCGAGGGGGACCCCGTTGCTCTGTTCAGCAGCTCTGACTGCCAGAAACCACTTTGTTTAGTATCTGAAGAAGTGTGCATGCACACGAAAGCTCATACCAAGAACAATCTTAGTTGGTCTCTAAGGTGCTACTGGAAATATTTTTTTATTTTTATTTTGTTCTACCCTACGTGAATTTGTGACGTCTGGGATTCTTTGAGTTTAGGAAACGTTTTGGGGCGCCCGTGCAGCTGATCTCCTCGTTCTCTGCCCGCAGCAGCCCAGAGGGTCCTGCCGCTCGGCTGCGAAACGGTTAAGAGCAGCGGCGACAGAGCGGAGATTCCTAGAGCGGAAGGAAAGGCTGGCGGGAAAGGAGGAGCTTCCGCTTCCTGTCCCGTTTCCCCGGGGAAGATGCTGGTCATGGCGTCGGCTGTCCTTCCTCGCGGAGGCACTGCAGGTGGGTAATATTATTTTATATTATTATATACCCGCTGGAGGTAGGTTATATTGTTATATTTTATTATATACCCGCTGAAGGAGGGCAGTATTATTATATATTATTATAACTGGGGGGGGAGTATGGGGAGGAATATAAAAACCCCTATTAGGCAAACCGTTTTTTTAATGTGTCTCCTTTTATAGGTCATCAATCTGTCCAGATTTTCACATCTTATTATTTTTTAAAAAACCTCTTTGTAAGGATCTTGGTGCAGATCTCACCTAATGTACACACTTTCGCAAAGGGTATTTCCCCTAATATTTACATTTCCCATAATTATTGCATTTCTGTACATTATTCCGCTAAAATAATGCATTTGTAGGTCTTTCCCCCTTTGTATGGGGGTAGGAAATCAATTTAAAATGTGTGTGTTTGGAGGGATGTTATTGGGTTGTTTTTGTTTCTGTTTCGATTATGTACTTTGAGTTTTTATATTGTAATTTTATCCTGTAAACCATCCTGAGGCCTGTGGGTATAGGTATATAAATTTAATAAATTATAGTAAAATCAGGCCGGATATAAATTATTAGGATTTCCAGGGTGAGCCTCTGCAGAAGGTTTTCCAATGCTTAAGGGTATGCCTTGAACCCAAGCCCTATGGAGAGACCAAGGAAGGTCACCCACCTGCCCATGTTCACCTGCAGGAAGGAGAGCAGGAAAAAGATCTGCCCTTCCATTGGGAAAAGATTTCCAACATAAAATAAAGATACATAAAATAAGATTATTACTTGCTAAAAATTGGAAAGGGGAAATTATTCCCACAAAAGAAGACTGGATATGTAAATTATGTGAATTTATTGAATTGGCCAAACTAACGGCAGCCATAAGACACCAGTCAAACCAGACATTAAGGAAGGAATGACAATGCTTTGAGGACCAAATGAAAAAACACTGTTCTAAAGAAAACCTGTTGATATGTATCGGACTAAGTATGTAAAGTTGAATCGGATTATGACAAAATTAATAATAGGTGAATGTCGAATACCATTAAAAACACAATGTAAATAAGAGTATAGAATATTGAAAGATGTAGAGCTGAGGTGGAGGGAAGTCACAGCGTTGGAATTTTTATTTTATGTATCTTTATTTTATGTTGTAATCTTTATTTTATGAAAGGTATATTGATCGTATTGATTGTATATATACTTTCTATAATACACTTTATTGAGGGGGGAAAATAGAAGAAGATAAAATTGCTTGCATCTACCAAGACCTTGACTCTGCTGTTATAGCAGATGAATCTCATGGGGTATCCAGAGCACAGTCTAGTCCTGTTGTGTTGGATGATTTTTTCAGTTGGTAAGGCCTGAGGATATGGACACGGTGCTTGGACCAGTAAAGGCCACCATTTGCACTCTAGACCCTTGCCCCTCCTGGCTGATAAAAACCAGCAGGGAGGGAGCAGCTGGCTGGGCCAGGGAGATGACCACTGCCTCTTTACAAGAGGGGGTGGTTCCTGCATGTTTGAAGGAGGCAGTGGTAAAACCACTTCTTAACAAACCTTCCCTGAACTCAGAAAGCCTAACTAATAATAATAATAATAATAATAATAATAATAATAATAATAATAAATTTTATTTATACCCCGCCCTTCCCAGCCAAGACCAGGCTCAGGGCGGCTAACACCAAATATAAAAACAGTTGATTAAAATACAACTTAGAAACAAGATTAAAAAACAACATTAAAGTGCTGCAGCCTCATTTCAGTGGAAACTCAAATCAAAACTATTTGGGGAAGGAACCAAGGCCGACTATCCAGATTGGTCCTACATGGGCCAGAAAAATGCCAGGGAAGCCCCCAAATAGGAGTTCCATCTCAGGAGGAAAAAAAGGGAAAGAGGGGGGAGGGGATCAAATTGATTCCAAGCCAAAGGCCAGGCGGAACAGCTCTGTCTCTGAACTACCAGTCAGTTGCTAATCTCCCTTTCCTGGGCAAGGTTCTGGAGCGAGTAGTTGCAGACCAGATCCAGGTGCTTTTGGAAGAAACTGATTTTCTGGATCCATTTCAATGAGGGTGTAGGCCTGGTTTTGGCACAGAAATGGCTATAGTCGCCCTGTATGATGACCTCTGTCGAGAGAGAGAGAGACAGGGGAAACATATCCCTGTTAATTGTTCTCGACCTCTCAGCGGCTTTCAATACCATTGACCATGGTATCCTTCTGGGGCGACTCTCTGAACTTGGGGTGGGTGCCACTGCTTTGCAATTGGATGAGAGCCAAGAAATTGAAGCTCAATCCAGATAAGTTAGTGGGTGGTTCCCTAGAGCAGATGGCTGGAAGGTCGCCTGCTCTTGATGGGGTTACACTTCTTCTCAAGAAGCAGGTTCATAGCTTGGGGTTAGTCCTGTATCCCTTGCTGTCGCTCGAGGCTCAGATGGCCTGGAGTGCCTTCCGTCAGCTTTGGCTGGTGGCCCAGCTATGCCCCTTTCTGGACAGGGATAGCCTATCTACCGTTGGCTATGCTCTGGTAACTTCAGGGTTAGATATAGGTAAAGGTAAAGGGACCCCTGACCATTAGGTCCAGTCGTGACTGACTCTGGGGTTGCGGCGCTCATCTTGCACTACTGGCCGAGGGAGTTGGCGCACAACCTCCAGGTCATGTGGCCAGCAAGACCAAGCCGCTTCTGGCAAACCAGAGCAGCACATGGAAATGCCGTTTACCTTCCCGCTGCAGCGGTACCTATTTATCTACTTGCACTTCAACGTGCTTTGGAACTGCTAGGTTGGCAGGAGCAGGGACCAAGCAACAGGAGCTCACCCCGTAGAGGGGATTCGAACCGCCGACCTTCTGATCGGCAAGCCCTAGGCTCTGTGGTTTAACCCACATTGATATGCGTTATATGTAGGGTTGCCTCTGAAGACAGTTTGGAAACGTCAGCTAGTGCAGAATTCAGCAGATAGGTTGCTCAACGGAGCAAGACGGTTTGAACATCTCACACCAATCATGGTCCGACTGCACTGGCTACCTATTAGTTTCCGGACCCAATTCAAAGTGCTGGTTTTGACCTATAAAGGCTTAAATGGCTCAGGACCACAATATTTCAAGGACCGCCTCTTCGCATATGAACCTACATGGACCCTGAGATCCCCTTCTGAGGCCCTTCTTCGTGTGCCCCCTCCTCGAGAGGTTCGGAGGGTGGCAACACGAGAACTGGCCTTCTATGCAGTGGCTCCCCGTCTGTGGAATGATCTCCCCAGGGACACTCGCCTGGTGCCTTCATTATACACCTTTAGCCTCCTTTTTAACCAGGCCTTTGGTTGATCTGTTTGACATCCTATGCCCTTTTTCAAACGTGGCTCTTTTTTGGAGGGGTATTATTGGGTTTGCTGTTTGATATTTTCTGTGAAGTGCCCTGAGACCTCCAGGTATAGGGCAGTATACAAACTAATAATAATAATAATGATGATGATGATGATGATGATTATTTTATTATTTGTACCCTATTAATCTGACTGGTTTGCCACAGCCACTTTAGCTGGCTTCCAACAAATCTAAAAGCATAATAAAACATAAAACATTAAAAAGTTCCCTATACAGGGCTGCCTTCAGATGTCTTCTAAAAGTTGTATAGTTATTTGTTTCCTTGACATCTGACGGGATAGTGTTCCACAGGGTGGGCACCACTACCAAGAAGGCCCTCTGCCTCTTTCCCTGTAACTTCACTTCTCACAGTGAGGGAACTGCCACAAGGCCCTGGGACCTGGATCTCTGTGTCCTGACTGAATGATTGGGGTGAAGACGCTCCTTTAGCATTTCATCAATTTGCCTTCTTATTCCATCAGGAGATGCTGAAGGGATGCTGGCAGAAGGGGAACAATCAGAAGTGTCACCAAAAGGACCCAAAGAGGAGGAGGAGCAAAGGAAGCTGAGGGTTCAAGATGGAGGCAGCAGGCAAGAGGGGAGACGAAAGCAGAAGCCAGAGGGTGACTCTGGTACGTCTCAGGGTAGTGAAAATCAAATTCACAGAGAGGAGAAAAAGCATGAATGCACCGTGTGTGGAAAGAGATTGGGTAGTCGGTCAACTCTTACTTTACATCAAAGAGTACACACAGGAGAGAAACCGTATACATGTTCAGAGTGTGGAAAGAGCTTCAGTCTGATTAGTACCCTTACCACGCATCAACGAACTCATACAGGGGAAAAACCTTATAAATGTTTGGAGTGTGGAAAGAGCTTCAGTCACAGTAGTGCCCTTATCTTGCATCAAAGAACTCATACAGGGGAGAAACCATATAAATGTTTGGAGTGTGGAAAGAGCTTCAGTCACAGTGGTTGCCTTACCTCGCATCAAAGATCTCATACTGGAGAGAAACCATATACATGTTCAGAGTGTGGAAGGAGCTTCAGTCACAGTAGCGCCTTTAAGTCGCATCTACGAACTCATACAGGGGATAAACCGTATACATGTTCAGAGTGTGGAAGGAGCTTCCGTCAGAGTGGTACCCTTAAGTTGCACCAACGAATTCATACAGGGGAGAAATCTCATACGTGTTTGCAGTGTGGAAAGAGCTTCACTCACAGCAATGCGCTTACTAGACATCAACAGACTCATCGAGGCAGCAAACCTTATAAATGCTGGGAATGTGGCAAGAGCTTCAGTCGCATCGACTCCCTTTCCTCGCATCAAAGAATTCATATAGGGGAGAAGCGATATACATGTTTGGAGTGTGGAAAGAGCTTCAGCCACAATTGCAGCCTTACCTTGCATCAAAGATTGCACACAGGAGAGAAACCTTATAAATGTTTGGAGTGTGGCAAGAGCTTCTGTCGCGGTAGCCAGCTCACGTTGCATCAAAGAACTCATACAGGAGAGAAACCGTATACATGTTCAGAGTGTGGAAAAAGCTTCAGCTGCAGTAGCTCCCTTACGTTGCATCAAAGAACTCATACAGGGGAGAAACCATATATATGTTCAGAGTGTGGAAAAAGCTTCAGGTGCGGTAGTCACCTTACTAGACACCAAATAACTCATACAGGGAGGAAATCTTAGAATTGTTTGGTAAGGAAAGAACTTCAGTGACGGGCTCCCTTACTAAACAGTAAAGAACTTGTACAAGGGAAACATCTTAGAAAGGGTTGGAGTGTCATATCATATCAAATACCGTGGCACCTCGGGTTAAGTACGCTTCAGGTTAAGAACTCCGCTAACCCAGAAATAATCGTGCTCTGGCGGTGCAGTGGCAGCAGGAGGTCCCATTAGCTAAAGTGGTGCTTCAGGTTAAGTACGTTTCAGGTTAAGAACGGAACTCTGGAACGAATTAAGTACTAAACCCGAGGTACCACTGTAACTCCTACAGAGAGTAGGCCAATGATTGTGTTCAGAATTAGATTTTGCTTCCATTAGAATTTTTATTCCTTTTAGTGGCTGTGTTGCAGATTATTCTTCTGATCAGAGTTAGATTTACATAGCTGTATTCTGTTTTATTTCCCATGCATTTTCCATGTATTCGTCACTTGCATATACAGTGGTACCTCGGGTTACAGATGCTTCAGGTTACAGACGCTTCAGGTTACAGACTCTGCTAACCCAGAAATAGTACCTCGGGTTAAGAACTTTGCTTCAGGATGAGAACAGAAATCACGCGGTGGCGGCAGCAGCAGGAGGCCCCAATAGCTAAAGTGGTACGGTGGTACCTCTGGTTGTGAATGGGATGCGTTCCGGAGCCCCGTTCGCAACATGAAAAGCCCATAACCTGAAGCGCTGTATCTGCGCATGTGCGCAGCGGTATTCGGCGCTTCTGCGCATGTGCATGACGTCATTTTGCTCTTCTGCCCATGCGCGAATTGCCGAACCTGGAAGTAACCAGTTCTGGTACTTCCGGGTTTGGCGCGTTTGTATCCCGTAACGAACACAACCTGAAGCAGATGTAACCAGAGGTATGACTGTACCTCAGGTTAAGAACAGTTTCAGGTTAAGAACAGACCTCCGGAACGAATTAAATTCTTAATCCGAGGTACCACTGTACTGTGTTCTCCCCCAGCTCTCCCCTCCACTACTATCCCCCCCCCATGGCATTCTGAAAATGTGAAATCCACTATGAAGTGCAGGTATTTGTTTAACTGGTAATTGGCAAAGGAAGAAGATGCAACCTCATCCAGAGCACAACACTAAAAAACCAAATTATGTTATAATTTCAATGTTAAGATACATCAGATTTGCACAGAAGAGCAATCAAAGATTTAAAAATTCATGTGTGTTAGCGGGACAGTTTCCCTGATGCATACTCTAGTGAAAGGTGATATTGTGGACCTGAACTCTGCTGATCAAATACCTGATAGAGCAGGTAATATAGTCCAGCAAACGTAACCCATTTACTCCAGTGGATGCCTGTTGCTCTTGCCCCTTTCACTGCTGCCTTGTTAGAAACTGTCCTCTGGTCCAACCCATATGTCTGTCATTCACTAAAATGCTTGTACTTCCCATGACAAGGCACAAGCCCTTCCTGGGCATTCCCTGGCAGAGAGCTGCTGAACCCCAGACCCCAAAAGGAAATCCAACCTCATCCAGCAGGCAATGCTAAAGATTGAATTTTTTTAAATGCAATTTTTAAGATATATTTGCAGAGAAATGTAAAAAATGCCTGTGTTAGGAAAACAATTGCCCTGAATACTCTATTGCAGGCTTTCCCAAACTTGGGTCTGTAGCTGTTTTTGGACTACAATTCCCATCATCCCTTACTACTGCTAGCTGGGGGTGATGGATGTTGTAGTCCAGAAAGAACCGGAGTCGCAAGTGTGGGAAGGCTGGTCTGGTGAAATGTGAGAATATGGACATGAACTATGCTGATTAAATTGCAGACTGGATCTTTCATAGGTCTGATAAAAGAGGAGTAAACGGAGCAAACGGCCCTCTTACTCTGATGACTTTGCTCCCCCAGCCTTGCTGAGCTTGTGTGTTTCTGCTTCCTTGCAGCCAAGGGATCTGCTGCTGTTCAGGCTCATGCCACTATCTTTGCTGCCTTGTTAGAAGCTGCCCACTGGTGTCCCCCACCCCGTATGTGTGTCATTCACTATAAGGCTTGCACAAGCCATTCCTCGCCTGCCCAGACCCCAATGTGTCTGTTTGGTGCTCTGCCACTTCTAGTGCCAAAGGTTGCCCATTTTCTCACTATGCACGTGGGCAAGAGGGGAAGCAGGAAGCAAATCCTTAAGGCCGGGTTTGCTACTGAAGTCCACAGGAATGCCAGGATCTAAGCCTGGAAACCTTGGTTCGTTGTGGGGATCTGTTTCTCTCTGCACATGCAACTCGTGGGAACAAGATCTAGGACACGAGATAGAATATGAAAGATGGGTAAAGGTGTGGGCAGAAACAATTAACTTTACCACATGTTATTTTATCAGAGAGAATTTAATGAAAATGCACCACAGGTGGTATATAACGCCGGAGAGTTTGTCAAAAATGTATAAAACTAATCAAAATAAATGTTGGAAGTGTCAAAAACAGATAGGATCATTCCATCATATGTGGTGGACATATCCAGAGATTGGGAAATACTGGGGCATGTTACATGAGGAGATAAAGAAAATACTTGGAATTAATTTTAGTAAAAAAAGAACCAGAAGTATATCTGTTAGGAATATTAAATGAAGAAATACCAAACGATAACAGTTCTATTATATGCAACATCTGCGGCTAGAATTCTACTAGCCAAGCACTGGAAAGAGAAATATATTCCTATCAGAGAAGAGTGGCTCCGCAAGGTGTGCGAATACCTTGAGTTCTCTAAATTAACAGATATAATAAGGCACAAACCCAAAGCACTAGTGAAAAAAGAATGGGAATGCCTGAACGAGTATTTTAGAAAGCAAAGGATAAAATTGAACACCTGGTTGAGTCTAGAGTGAAGAGGATTGGAAAGGATATTGAGGAGGACAAGAAGACTTAAATGGAATTAATTGAGACCATTCAAAAATAGAGAAGGAAATTACAAAAATGGATTAAAGTAGAGGATTGAAAGTGAGTGTTGTGTGGTAGGTGGAAGTCATCATTATTTCTATTCTCTTTTTTCTTTTGTTTAGGTATAAGATTTGTAGACAGTAACAATGCAAGGAAAGCATAGTAATGCTGAGTAATGTGGACAATGTATTTACAGACTTAATTCTTAGCCCCTTGCATTGTAATTTAATTTATATATCTACTTTCTTCTTTTTATGTTCTTTATCTTCCTTTTCTTTTTTCTTCTTCTTTTTTGGAAAATGGAATGTTGGAATTTTTTGTTGTGGAATTGTGTAATTTTTAAAGATAAATAAAGTTTATTATTTTTTAAAAAGAAGAAGCTGCTGCTGCCCACTGGTGTCCGCCCCCCCTGAATGTGTGTCATTCACTATAAGGCTTGCACAAGCAGTTCCTCGCCACTGGCGGAGAGCCTGCGCAAACCCCAATATGCCTTGATGGTGCTCTGCCACTTCCTGTGCCAAAGGTTGCCCATTTTCTCACCAGGCACATGGGCAAGAAGGGAAGCAGGCAAGCAAATCCTTAAGGCCCGGTTTGCTACTGAAGTCCACAGGAACACCAGGATCTGAGCCAGGAATCCTAGGTTCATTGTGGGGGGTCTGTTTCTCTGCACACCGTTTTAGGAAATTGATTTTGGAAATGCATGTTTTGCAATGCGCTGGATTTTCCCAAATGGGCATTCAAAATATTGAAAAATATTTGTTGTGCTTTAAGCCAGGCAACTAAATTGCCAGCTAAGATGTGAAGTTAAAAAGAAGAAACGGCCGTTGTTGGCATCCATCTGTCTCAGGAGACCATGGTGTGTTTCTCGGGGGCTGAAGCCAAACCGCTGGGCTACAACAACAACAACAACAACCACAACAATTTATTATTTATACCTCGCCCATCTGGCTGAATTTCCCCAGTCACACTGGGCGGCTTCCAACAGAACATTAAAATGCAATAATCTATTAAACATAATAATAATAATAATAATAATAATAATAATAATAATAATAATAATAATATATTATTTGTACCCTGCCCATCTGGCTGGGTCCCCCCAGCCACTCTGGGCGGCCTCCAACAGATACCAAAATACATTAAAATATCACAGGTTAAAAACCTCCCTAAACAGGGCTGCCTTCAGATGTCTTCTAAAGGTCTGGTGGTTGTTTTTCTCTTTGACATCTGGTGGGAGGGCGTTCTACAGGGCGGGTGGGCACAAGCTTGGGCATTATGTCTGGAGGTCTTGGGCTGCCAAACGACAAGACTCCCCTTTCTCGGCCTCGCTGATGGGTTCCAAAGGAAAGCAGAGGAAGATCTTTGGCCCCAGCGTGGCTGCAGGAGTTATCGGAAGGAGGCACACAAGGCAACAGACAACTGCCTTATGGACTGCACTCCGGATTCCTCTGCCCACTTTCTCTATGCTGTGAATAATTGTACAAATTCCTATTGCGTTGCCTCTTAATTGCCTCCCCCTCCTAATCTTAACCGCCCCCCCAACGTTTTCTAAACTCCCTGGAAGGTAGGACTCGAACCCATGGTTTCAAGTGACAATAAAGGAGATTCCTACCCAACTTCAATAAGAAGAAGAATATTCTGACAGTAAGAGCTGCTGGACTGTGGGGTGGAAGAGGGCGGACTCCTTCCTGGGAGGTTTTGAAGTGGGATGCCCATCTGTCCTGGATGCTTGAGATCAGATTCCTGCGTGTGCTGCTATCAATCCATCATCCACACACAAGGAGGAAGGTGAGAGGGGGTCATAGAAACCAAATCATAGAATCGTACAGTTGGAAGGGACACCAGGGGGTCATCTAGCCCAACCCCCTGCAATGCAGGAATCTCGGCTCCAGCGTCCATGACAGATGGCTACCCGACCTCTGCTCATCAACCACCAAGGAAGGAGAGGCCACCACCTCCCGAGGGAGACCCCGTTGCTCTGTTCAGCAGCTCTGACTGCCAGAAACCACTTTGTTTGGTATCTGAAGAAGTGTGCATGCACACGAAAGCTCATACCAAGAACAAACTTAGTTGGTCTCTAAGGTGCTACTGGAAAGAATTTTTGTTTTGTTTTGTTCTACCCTACGTGAATTTGTGACGTCTGGGATTCTTTGAGTTTAGGAAACGTTTTGGGGCGCCCGTGCAGCTGATCTCCTCGCTCTCTGCCCGCAGCAGCCCAGAGGGTCCTGCCGCTCGGCTGCGAAACGGTTAAGAGCAGCGGCGACAGAGCGGAGATTCCTAGAGCGGAAGGAAAGGCTGGCGGGAAAAGAGGAGCTTCCGCTTCCTGTCCCGTTTCCCCGGGGAAAATGCTGGTCATGGCGTCGGCTGTCCTTCCTCGCGGAGGCACTGCAGGTGGGTAATATTATTTTACATTATTATATACCCGCTGGAGGTAGGTTATATTGTTATATTTTATTATATACCCGCTGAAGGAGGGCAATATTATTATATTTTATTATAACGGGGGGAAGTATGGGGAGGAATATAAAAAACCCCTATTAGGCAAACCGTTTTTTTTAATGTGTCTCCTTTTTCTAGTCATCAATTTGTCCAGATTTTCACATCATCTTATTATTTTTAAAAACCTCTTTGTAAGGATCTTGGTGCAGATCTCTCCTAATGTACACACTTTCGCAAAGGGTATTTCCCCTAATATTTACATTTCCCATAATTATTGCATTTCTGTACATTATTCCGCTAAAATAATGCATTTGTAGGTCTTTCCCCCTTTGCATGGGGGTAGGAAATCAATTTAAAATGTGTGTGTTTGGAGGGATGTTATTGGGTTGTTTTTGTTTCTGTTTCAATTATGTACTTTGAGTTTTTATATTGTAATTTTATCCTGTAAACCATCCTGAGGCCTGTGGGTATAGGTATATAAATCTAATAAATTATAGTAAAATCAGGCCGGATATAAATTATTAGAATTTCCAGGGTGAAATCTGCAGAAGGTTTTCCAATGCTTAAGGGTATGCCTTGAACCCAAGCCCTATGGAGAGACCAAGGAAGGTCACCCACCTGCCCATGGTTCACCTGCAGGAAGGAGAGCAGGAAAAAGATCTGCCCTTCCATTGGGAAAAGATTTCCAACATAAAATAAAGATACATAAAATAAGATTATTACTTGCTAAAAATTGGAAAGGGGAAATTATGTAAAGTTGAATCGGATTATGACAAAAGTAATAATAGGTGAATGTTGAATACCATCAAAAACACAATGTAAATAAGAGTATAGAATATTGAAAGATGTAGAGCTGAGGTGGAGGGAAGTCACAGCGTTGGAATTTTTATTTTATGTATCTTTATTTTATGTTGTAATCTTTATTTTATGAAAGGTATATTGATCGTATTGATTGTATATATACTTTCTATAATACACTTTATTGAGGGGGAAAAATAGAAGAAGATAAAATTGCTTGCATCTACCAAGACCTTGACTCTGCTGTTATAGCAGATGAATCTCATGGGGTATCCAGAGCACAGTCTAGTCCTGTTGTGTTGGATGAGTTTTTTCAGTTGGTAAGGCCTGAGGATATGGACACGGTGCTTGGACCAGTAAAGGCCACCATTTGCACTCTAGACCCTTGCCCCTCCTGGCTGATAAAAACCAGCAGGGAGGGAGCAGCTGGCTGGGCCAGGGAGATGACCACTGCCTCTTTACAAGAGGGGGTGGTCCCTGCATGTTTGAAGGAGGCAGTGGTAAAACCACTCCTTAACAAACCTTCCCTGAACTCAGAAAGCCTAACTAATAATAATAATAATAAATTTTATTTATACCCCGCCCTTCCCAGCCAAGACCAGGCTCAGGGCGGCTAACACCAAATATAAAAACAGTTGATTAAAATACAACTTAAAAACAAGATTAAAAAACAACATTAAAGTGCAGCCCAGGGTGGATTTGATTTAAATCAAATTGATTTAAATCACTAGTCAGTAAGACTTGATTTAAATTTTTTTTTACAGAAAGACTCATTCTTGCTGGTATAATCTTAATATTTACAACCATATGAAGGTTTCATTTTTGGAATAATAAATTTTCAGAGTAGTTTTTACAGTTATATAAAAATTACTGATTTGGTTATACTACTAGAAATACATAGACAGATAATTATGAAATTATGGTGAGGTTTAATAAGTTAACTGTTTATATTTGGACAACTTTTCTGCTGTACTTTATTGGAAGGAGAAAAATAATCATTTCCTTAATAACCATTTAAAAAATTATTTAACTAAAACAATAACATGATAGCATATGTATCCATGTTTGTTAACTGATGTGGTTAAACATTTTAAAAAAAACTTAGACTGAGTTTTAGCACACTTGATAAACTTAAAACAAATCCTTATTTCCTGATGAATAGCCTTTGGACTACAATGTAACTTAAATAGAAGACTATATTTAGAAAGATTTTTCCTCCAAAAGCATTTTATTTTAAAAATCCAATTTAAATCAAAAAAAATCCGATTTAAATTAAAAAAATCCGATTTCTTTGATTTTTTAAAAAAAATCATTGATTTTTATCCACCCTGGTGCAGCCTCATCTCAGTGGAAACTCAAATCAAAACTATTTGGGGAAGGAACCAAGGCCGACTATCCAGATTGGTCCTACATGGGCCAGAAAAATGCCAGGGAAGCCCCCAAATAGGAGTTCCATCTCAGGAGGAAAAAAAGGGAAAGAGGGGGGAGGGGATCAAATTGATTCCAAGCCAAAGGCCAGGCGGAACAGCTCTGTCTCTGAACTACCAGCCAGTTGCTAATCTCCCTTTCCTGGGCAAGGTTCTGGAGCGAGTAGTTGCAGACCAGATCCAGGTGCTTTTGGAAGAAACTGATTTTCTGGATCCATTTCAATGAGGGTGTAGGCCTGGTTTTGGCAAAGAAATGGCTATGGTCGCCCTGTATGATGACCTCTGTCGAGAGAGAGACAAGGGAAACGTATCCCTGTTAGTTGTTCTCAACCTCTCAGCGGCTTTCAAGACCATCGACCATGGTATCCTTCTGGGGTGACTCCCTGAACTTGGGGTGGGTGGCACCGCTTTGCAAGTGGATGAGAGCCAAGAAATTGAAGCTCAATCCAGATAAGTTAGTGGGTGGTTCCCTAGAGCAGATGGCTGGAAGTTCGCCTGCTCTTGTTGGGGTTACACTTCTTCTCAAGGAGCAGGTTCATAGCTTGGGGTTGGTCCTGTATCCTTTGCTGTCGCTCGAGGCTCAGGTGGCCTGGAGTGCCTGACATCAGCTTTGGCTGGTGGCCCAGCTATGCCCCTTTCTGGCCAGGGATAGCCCATCTACCGTTGGCTATGCTCTGGTAACTTCAAGGTTAGATATAGGTAAAGGTAAAGGGACCCCTGACCATTAGGTCCAGTCGTGACCGACTCTGGGGTTGCGGCGGTCATCTCGCTCGGCGCACAACCTCCAGGTCATGTGGCCAGCATGACCAAGCCACTTCTGGCAAACCAGAGCAGCACATGGAAACGCCGTTTACCTTCCTGCTGCAGCGGTACCTATTTATCTACAGGTGATACTCAAAAAATTTGAATATCGTGGAAAAGTTCATTTATTTCAGGAATTCAATTTAAAAGGTGAAACTAACATATGAGATAGACTCATGACATGCAAAGCGAGAGATGTCAAGCCTTTATTTGTCATAATTGTGATGACTGTGGCGTACAGCTGATGAAAACCGCCTCTTCGCATATGAACCTACATAGACCCTGAGATCCCCTTCTGAGGCCCTTCTTCGTGTGCCCCCTCCTCGAGAGGTTCAGAGGGTGGCAACACGAGAACTGGCCTTCTATGCAGTGGCTCCCCGTCTGTGGAATGATCTCCCCAGGGACACTCACCTGGTGCCTTCATTATACTCCTTTAGCCTCCTTTTTAACCAGGCCTTTTGTTGATCTGTTTGACATCCTATGCCCTTTTTCAAATGTGGCTCTTTTCTGGAGGGGTATTATTGGGTTTGTTGTTTTTATTCTGATTATATATGTTGTGATATTTTCTGTGAAGCGCCCTGAGACCTCCGAGTATAGGGCAGTGTACAAACACATAATAATAATAATAATAATAACAATTATTATTATTATTATTATTATTATTTCATTTGTACCCTATTAATCTGACTGGTTTGCCCCAGCCACTCTAGCTGGCTTCCAACAAATCTAAAAGCATAATAAAACATAAAACATTAAAAAGTTCCCTATACAGGGCTGCCTTCAGATGTCTTCTAAAAGTTGTATAGTTGTTTATTTGACATCTGACGGGATAGCATTCCACAGGGTGGGCACCACTACCAAGAAGGCCCTCCGCCTCTTTCCCTGTAACTTCACTTCTCACAGTGAGGGAACTGCCACAAGGCCCTGGGACCTGGATCTCTGTGTCCTGACTGAATGATTGGGGTGAAGACGCTCCTTTCGCATTTCATCAGTTTGCCTTTTTATTCCATCAGGAGATGCTGAAGGGATGCTGGCAGAAGGGGAACAATCAGAAGTGTCACCAAAAGGATCCAAAGAGGAGGAGGAGCAAAGGAATCTGAGGGTTCAAGATGGAGGAAGCAGGCGAGAGGGGAGACGAAAGCAGAAGCCGGAGGATGACTGTGGTACGTCTCAGGGTGGTGAAAATCAAATTCACAGAGAGGAAAAAAGGCATGAATGTACTGTTTGTGGAAAGAGATTTGGTAAACGCTCAGCTCTTACTTTACATCAAAGAGTACACACAGGAGAGAAACCGTATACATGTTCTGAGTGTGGAAAGAGCTTCAGTGACAGTAGTGCCCTTACCTCGCATCAACGAACTCATACAGGAGAGAAACCGTATAAATGTTTGGAGTGTGGAAAGAGCTTCAGTTGGAGTTGTGCCCTTATCTTGCATCAAAGAACTCATACAGGGGAGAAACCATATAAATGTTCAGAGTGTGGAAAGAGCTTCAGTCGGAGTGGTACCCTAACTTCGCATCAAATATCTCATACAGGAGACAAACCTTATACATGTTCAGAGTGTGGAAAGAGCTTCAGTCGGAGTGGCAACCTTAAGTCGCATCACCGAATTCATACAGGGGAGAAACCTTATACATGTTCAGAGTGTGGAAGGAGCTTCAGGCACAGTGGCCACTTTAAGTCGCATCAAAGAATTCATACAGGGGAGAAACCGCATATGTGTTTGGAGTGTGGAAAGAGCTTCATTCGCAGCAATGCGCTTACTAGACATCAACAAACTCATCGAGGCAACAAACCTTATAAATGCTGGGAATGTGGCAAGAGCTTCAGTCGCATTGACTCCCTTTCCTCGCATCAAAGAATTCATATAGGGGAGAAGCGATATACATGTTTGGAGTGTGGAAAGAGCTTCAGCCACAATTGCAGCCTTACCTTGCATCAAAGATTGCACACAGGAGAGAAACCTTATAAATGTTTGGAGTGTGGCAAGAGCTTCTGTCGCGGTAGCCAGCTCACGTTGCATCAAAGAACTCATACTGGAGAGAAACCCTATACATGTTCGGAGTGTGGAAAAAGCTTCAGGTGCAGTAGCTCCCTTACGTTGCATAAAAGAACTCATACAGGGGAGAAACCCTATACATGTTCAGAGTGTGGAAAAAGCTTCAGGTGTGGTAGCTCCCTTAAGTCGCATCAAATAACTCATACAGGAGAGAAAACGTACACATGTTCAGAGTGTGGAAGGCGCTTCCGTCACCATAGCGCCTTTAAGTCGCATCAAAGAACTCATACGGGGAGAAACCATATATATGTTCAGAGTGTGGAAAAAGCTTCAGGTGCGGTAGTCACCTTACTAGACACCAAATAACTCATACGGGGAGGAAATCTTAGAATTGTTTGGCGTATGGAAAGAACTTCAGTGATGGGCTCCCTTACTAAACAGTAAAGAACTTGTACAAGGGAAACATCTTAGAAAGGGTTGGAGTGTGGGAAGATCTTTAATCATTATTTGATATGATTAAATTTCAGTGGTACCTCGGGTTAAGTACGCTTCAGGTTAAGAACTCCGCTAACCCAGAAATAATCGTGCTCTGGCGGCGCAGTGGCAGCAGGAGGTCCCATTAGCTAAAGTGGTGCTTCAGGTTAAGTACGTTTCAGGTTAAGAACGGACCTCTGGAACGAATTAAGTACTTAACCCGAGGTACCACTGTAACTCCTATAGAGAGTAGGCCAATGATTGTGTTCAGAATTAGATTTTGCTTCCATTAGAATTTTTATTCCTTTTAGTGGCTGTGTTGCAGATTATTCTTCTGATTAGAGTTAGATTTACATAGCTGTATTCTGTTTTATTTCCCATGCATTTTCCATGTATTCATCACTTGCATATACAGTGGTACCTCAGGTTACAGGCGCTTCAGGTTACAGACGCTTCAGGTTACCGACTCTGCTAACCCAGAAATAGTACCTCGGGTTAAGAACTTTGCTTCAGGATGAGAACAGAAATCACACGATGGCGGCAGCAGGAGGCCCCAATAGCTAAAGTGGTACAGTGGTACCTCTGGTTGCGAATGGGATCCGTTCCGGAGCCCCGTTCTCAACATGAAAAGCCCGTAACCTGAAGTTACTTCTGCGCATGCACGTGACGTCATTTTGCTCTTCTGTGCACGCTTGAATTGCCGAACTTGGAAGTAACCAGTTCCATCTGTGGAGGATGAATATGAGATTTACGACTTCTTTCAACATAATAGAGAATATGATGAAGATCCAACACAGATGGTACCTTACCCCCACATGACTTTCTAATATGTATAAAGGTGTTGTAAGTATATGTTGGAGATGTGGGGGGAATGAGGGAGATTTAATACATATGTGGTGGAAGTGTCGATGATAAAGGTATTCTGGGGGGCAATATATGAGGAGCTAAAAAAACTGTTAGGAATAACATTCCCTAAGAAGCCAGAATCCTTTTTACTAAGTATTATGGATAAAGAAATCCCCAGCAAATCACAGGAGATCTTTCTGTACGCCACTGCTGCAGCTCGGATATTAATTGCAAAGAGGTGGAAGGAACTGGAACCACCGACGATTGTAGAGTGGCAGTATAAATTACAAGAAATGGCTGAAATGGCTCAACTAACTAATAATTTAAGAGGAGAATCGAAACAAAAATTCCAAGAGAAATGGGCCAGATACACAGTATATGTTCTAAAATATAGTAGGGGTCAGATAGTGATGCCAGCTTTTAAGTAATTCTAGATGGGGAAAGAACATCAAGATTGGAGAACGGTGCCACCGAATAATAGTGTAAAAAAGATATACATGAAGCGACGTAACTGATTTGAAGTACACTCACAGGTACGACCGGAGTATACAGTGGGGATTGATAGGAAGTCGGATGGGATTGGGATATCGATAGGATTTATGGAAATTAGCAAATTTTTCTTTTTTCTTGTTTATTCGTTTGTATCATAGGAGTATAGATCTTAATTTAGATGTAATATGAGATATGTAATATGCTGTATCTGCATTGATTCTGCTTGTATGTAATGAATGGAACCGGATATGGGGAGTAACAAAAGGAGGCAGACACAGTAATGACCTTTTTCTTTTATTTTTTTAATGTATTTATTTAGTTTTAGTTATTTTTATTCTTTAGTTAAAATCATGTTAGGAGGAACAATGTACAAGATACACAGAGTGGGTTACTATGTAACCAGTCAATATCGATTATCAGTTTGCTTTATTGTTTACAAGAAGAATGAATATTGTATATATGAAGAACGAATTGTACATATGAAAACGAACAATAAAACCTTATATATAAAAAAAAGGAAGTAACCAGTTCCGGTACTTCCGGGTTCGGCTCGTTCATATCCCCGTAACGAACACAACCTGAAGCAGACGTAACCAGAGGTATGACTGTACCTCAGGTTGAACAGACCTCCGGAACAAATTAAGTTCTTAACCCAAGACTGTACTGTGTTCTCCCGCAGCTCTCCCCTCCACTAGTATTCTCTCACCCCCCCCCCGGGCATTCTGAAAATGTGAAATCCCCTATGAAGATATGTGCAAGTATTTGTTTAACTGGTAATCTGGCAAAGGAAGAAGATGCAACCTCATCCAGAGCACAACACTAAAAAACCAAATTATGTTTTAATTACAATTTTTAGTTACATCAGATTTGCACAGAAGAGCAATCAAAGATTTAAAAATTCATGTGTGTTAGCGGGACCAGTTTCCCTGATGCATACTCTAGTGAAAGGTGATATTGTGGACCTGAACTCTGCTGATCAAATACCTGATAGTGCAGGTAATATAGTCCAGCAAACAGTAACCCATTTACTCCAGTGGATGCCTGTTGCTCTTGCCCCTTTCACTGCTGCCTTGTTAGAAACTGTCCTCTGGTCTCTCCATATGTCTGTCATTCACTAAAATGCTTGCACTTCCCATGACAAGGCACAAGTCCTTCCTGGGCATTCCCTGGCAGAGAGCTGCTGAACCCCAGACCCCAAAAGGAAATCCAACCTCATCCATCAGGCAATGCTAAAGATTGAATTTTTTAAAATGCAGTTTTAAAGAGATATTTGCACAGAAATATAAAAAAATGCCTGTGTTAGGAAAACAATTGCCCTAAATACTCTAGTGCAGGCTTTCCCAAACTTGGGTCTCTAGCTGTTTTTGGACTACAATGCCCATCATCCCTTACTACTGCTGGCTGGGGGTGATGGGAGTTGTAGTCCAGAAAGAACCGGAGACCCAAGTGTGGGAATCCTGCTCTAGTGAAAGGTGAGGATTGGGACATGCACTGTGCCGATTTAATTGTAGATTGGATCTTTCATAGCTCTGATAAGAGGAGTTCAGGGAGCAAAGGGCCCTCTTATTCTGATGACTTCGCTCCCCCTGCCTTGCTGAGCTTGTGTGTGTCTGCTTCCTTGCAGCCAAGGGAACTGCTGTTGTTCAGGCTCATGCTACTATCTGTGCTGCCATGTCAGAAGCTGCCCAATAATGTCCCCCACCCCCATATGTGTGTCATTCACTATTAAGGCTTGCACAAGCCGTTCCTCGCCACTGGCGGAGAGCCTGCCCAGACCCCAATGTGTCTGTTTGGTGCTCTGCCACTTCTAGTGCCAAAGATTGCTTCTTTTTCTACCAGGCACGTGGGTAAGAGGGGAAGCAAATCCTTAAGGCCTGGTTTGCTGCTGGTCCACAAGAATGCCAGGATCTAAGCCTGGAAACCTTGGTTCGTTGTGGGGATCTGTTTCTCTGTACACATGCAACTTGTTAGGAAATTAATTTTGGAAATGCGATGTACCAGATTTGCCCAAAAGGGCAGTCAAAAAATTGAAAAATATTTGCGCCTGACTTTGGAACTCCCTGGCTATTGATAAGAGACAGTTGCTTTCACTGTACTCTTTGCGGCACCCACTAAAAACATTTTTGTTCATGCAAGCCTGTGCAGGTGTGTCAAATGTTGATGTGCATTTAAATCTGGGTTTTATCATTTATTTTAATTATTTTTAACAAATAATAATTTTAACTTTTTTTACTGATAATGTAATTGTTATATTTTCCCTCAACTGTGGATTTAACCCCCCCCAAACATATATGTATAGTAAAGCTGCATTTAAATTTTAGGTAACAATAATAAATGCCTACAAAAGATGAAATAGCCAAAAAAAAGTATGCAATTTCTAAGAAGCCATTTTACAACTCGCTTTGGTGCAGGTTTTCGAAGGAGTCAGTCCCACTGTTCCCAACAGGTGCTTAATCTCAGGGAAAAGCAGATAAATTTTGGTCCCCTGAGGGTTAAAGGCAGTGAAAGAGGAAATTGTGCTTTTCCTTCCCATCTGCTTGCCTGAACTCTACAGGCTTTCCCCAAAGGTCTTGGGTGGTACAGATCCTTTCCTCACTATTAGTGCCATCTAGCTCAGATACAGTTCCATCACAATGTGATTCTGTACAAGAATCTGTGTTTGACAGTGGAATGGTCTTCCCTTCCTTGGAGGTTTTTAAGCAGAGGATGCTTTAGCTGAGATTCCTGTATTGCAGGGGGTTGGGCTAGATGATCCTCAGAGTCCCTTCCAACTCAAGGATTCTATGGAAGCTGCCCATACACAAACATCCCCCCTTGCCCAGCCCATTCACAAGGTGGGAACATAAATAATGCAGGAAAGTTGAAATGCAATCTGACTCCCACGTTCTTGGTTCCATAAAAGCATCCCAATGCCTCCTCCTCCTCCTCCTCATTATTATTTGAGTGACAGTTAGGTAGCTGTGTTGGTCTGTCGTAGTCGAAACAAAACAAAAAAATTCCTTCCAGTAGCACCTTAGGTAAAGGTAAAGGGGCCCCTGATCATTAGGTCCAGTCGTGTCCGACTCGGGTTGCGGCGCTCATCTCGCTTCATTGGCCGAGAGCTGGCATACAGCTTCCAGGTCATGTGGCCAGCATGACAAAGCCGCTTCTGGCAAACCAGAGCAGCGCACGGAAACACTGTTTACCTTCCCGCCAGAGCGGTTCCTATTTATCTACTTGCACTTTGACATGTTTTCGAACTGCAAGGTGGGCAGGAGCTGGGACCGAGCAACAGGAGCTTACCCCGTCGCAGGGATTCGAACCACTGACCTTCTGATCAGCAAGTCCTAGGCTCTGTGGTTTAACCCACAGCGCCACCTGGGAGACCAACTAAGTTTGTTCTAGGTATGAGCTTTCGTGTGCATGCACACTTCTTATTATTTGAATTTATATACCATCCTATTCCCGTGGGTCTCAGAATAAAATCAAGATTTAAAACCACAAAATACATAATAAAAATCAAAACAACTCCCACAAAAAAACCACCTGCCTTACCCTAACCTATAAAAAGCTGTTATTCAAAGTAATTATCCCACTAAAGAAGATAATAAATGTAAATAAATAAAGCAAAAATAGACATCAGGGTTTGTAGCCACTGACAGCCTAGTCCATGAATTTATACAATCCGCTTTTTTAAGCCTTCCAAGTGGGTGGCTCACTATTGCCTCTGTACATCTCAGTGGGGAGGAGGAAACTACCAGCCCCATATATCTGTCATATATTTTTCTTCTTCTTTGGCGATCACTCGTAGCCAAGTAAGATTGTCTTCCATAAACACGGTTTTAACAAAGAGTCCATAAGTGACTGTGGAGGCCAATTCTGGACCCACACATCCTTCCACAGTGGGGATATAGGTTTCCGGGCGGGAGTTGATCACGGTGTGGATTTGCCAAGCGTGTCTTCCTCTTAGCACATTTCTCCCTTTCGTCCTGAGTTCGAGCGTCTTCAAAGCCCATGACACCTTTGGTCAAGGCTGTTCTCCAATTGGAGCGCTCGCAGGACAGTGTTTTCCAGTTGTTGGTTTTTATACTACTTTTTTTTTCCAATTTGCCTTGAGACCGTCTTTAAACCTCTTTTGTTGACCACCAGCATTACGCTTTCCATTTTTTAGTTCGGAATAGAGTAGTTGTTTTGGAAGACGATAATCAGGCATCCGCACAACATGACCAGTCCAACGAAGTTGATGTTGAAGAATCATTGCTTTAACACTGGTGATCTTTGCTTCTTCCAATACACTGGTATTAGTTTGCCTGTCTTCCCAAGTGATGTGTAATTTTTTTGGGAGACACCGTTGATGGAATCTTTATAGAAGCTGGAGATGGCATTTATAAGTGGTCCATGTTTCACAAGCATACAGCAAGCTTGGTAGTCAAATAGCTTTGTAAACAAGCATTTTAGTTTCCTTGCCAATGTCATCAAACACTCTGCACTTCAATTGGGAGAAAGCCGCACTCGCAGAGCTCAGGCAATGCTGGATTTCGGCATCAATGTCAGCCCTTGTGGAAAGATACTTGCCCAGGTAGGAGAAGTGATCAACATTTTCCAATGTTACAACATTGAGTTGGATTTGTGGCGCTGCAGAGGGGTTATTTTGTACTTGTTGGTGCATCACACTGGTTTTTTGGATGTTGAGCGACAGGCCAAGCTTTCCGTAAGCTTCTGCGAAGATACTTAGGATGGTTTGGAGGGCATATCACATACCGGTATATATGGGGTTGGACTAGGGGACCATCCGGGCCCATTCTAACTTTACAATTCTCCGATTCGATATCCTGCCTTTTCCTCCAAGGAGCTGAAGGGGGCATTTAATGCATGGTTCTTCCTCTCATCCTTTAATCCCCTAAAACAACCCTGTGAGGAAGGTTAGGCTGAGAACCCCATGGTCACCTGGTGGGGAATTCAAACCCTTGTCTCCCAAGACCATAATTCAGCACTCTAACCATTACACCACACTGCTTCTCACCATTGCCTAAGAAGTCCCAACATTGTGAAAGTAGAGATCAGAGTTCCCAGAAGGAACTCTTTTTGCCTGGTCTAAAGGTAGAGGGTAAAGGGACCCCTGACCATTAGGTCCAGTCGTGTCTGACTCTGGGGTTGCGGCGCTCATCTCGCTTTATTGGCCGAGAGCCGGCGTACAGCTTCCGGATCATGTGGCCAGCATGACTAAGCCGCTTCTGGCGAACCAGAGCAGTGCACAGAAACGCCGTCTACCTTCCCGCCAGAGCGGTTCCTATTGATCTACTTGCACTTTGACGTGCTTTCAAACTGCTACGTTGACAGGAGCTGGGACCGAGCAACGGGAGCTCACCCTGTTGAACCGCCGACCTTCTGATCGGCAAGCCCTAGGCTCTGTGGTTTAACCCAGTGTTCCCCAACCTTGGGCCTCCAGCTGGTTTTGGACTACAACTCCCATCATCCCTCGCTAGCAAGACCAGTGGTCAGGAATGATGGGAATTGTAGTCTGAAAACAGCTGGAGGCCCAAGGTTGCGGAACACTGGTTTAACCCACAGCGCCATTTGCTGGGTCTACAAAGGGTTAAAGATGAATTGCAGGATTACTAGATTGGCCCTCCTCCCTCCTGCCTTGTGCATGATCCTTTTGCAGAAGAGAGGTTGCAGAGGTTGGATGCATGGAAGGAAGCAGGCAGGGAGGCTGGGGCCGGATCCTGTTCCAACCCAGAGCAGCTTGGAGCAGGACCTGAGGTTCCCCCACCTCTGGCTCAGCCCCCTTGTGGTCCACGCTCCCTTGGCCAGCCTTTCCAGAACCTGGAAAGAATAGAAAGAGAGTCTGCCGGGGACAATCCTTCAGCCATATTGGAGGCTGCTGTCCAAATCCCCAAACTGCCCCACTTGGGAGATCTTGGGAAGAGCTATGAAAGCCATGCTGGATGGGGAGGCCCCCAGCTCAGATACTCAGTGTCAGAGATTCAGGCATTCCCTCTCTCAGGAGGCCAAGGGACCCCAGAGGTTTGCAGCCGACTCCACAGCCTTTGCAGGGAGTGGCTGGAGCCAGAGCGACACACCGAGGCTCAGATCCCGCACCAGGTGGTCCTGGAGGAGTTCCTGGCTGTCCTCCCCCCAGAGATGGAGAACTGGGTGAAGGGTCAGGGAGCAGAGACCAGTTCCCAGGTCTGTCATTCACCGAAATGCTTGCATTTCCCATGACAATGCACAAGGCCTTCCTGGGCATTGAATGGCAGAGAGCTGCTGAACCCCACCTTTTTAGGAAATTAATTTTGGAAATGCATGTTTTGTGATGCGCCGGATTTTCCCAAAAGGGCAGCCAAAATATTGAAAAATATTTGTCGTGCTTTAAGCCAGGCGACTAAACTGCCAGCTCAAATGTGAAGTTAAAAAGGAGAAACAGCTGTAGTTGGCATCCATCTGTCTCAAGAGACCATGGTGTGTTTCTCGGGGGCTGAAGCCAAACCGCTGGGCTAGCAGCACTGAAGTGACCTCCCCAGGGCACAAGCTTGGGCCGTGTGTCTGGAGGTCTTGGGCTGCCAAACGACAAGACTCCCCTTTCTCGGCTTCGCTGATGGGGTCCAAAGGAGAGCAGAGGAAGATCTTTGGCCCCAGCGTGGCTGCAGGAGTTATCGGAAGGAGGCACACAAGGCAACAGACAACTGCCTTATGGACTCCTCTCCGGATTGTGTTGGGTTTACTGCTTGGTCTTTTCTTTTCCTGAAGCTGTACCAATTCAATTCAATTAGTTTTATTACGGCAAAAGCCAGCAGCACAGAAAGCCAAAAATCCAAACAAGTAATAATCGGCAACAACATAATCAAAAATAAAACAATTGTGCAAAGGAGCTTTACAATGTATTATTCAATAAAAGAGATTTACGCTTCTCAATAGCTAAAGTGCAAAATCTAGCTACATCATATGATACTAGACTTGAAGAATCTTCCAAGAGATATTTTCGTAAAATTTTGGGGAATGATTCCAAATAATATTGTAGAGGTATAAACTTTGTTAAAAGGGGTAAGATAAAGCGGGCACGTTCTTCACTGTAGAATTCATAAAATAAAAGAATGTGAGTAACAGATTCTACCTTGTTAGACAAGCATGGGCAAAGCCGCGCATGCATTGGAACCCTCATAAATTTGCCATACAGCACTGCTGAAGGCATTGTCTCGAAGTGGGCTCTAGAGAAGGCCCATCTATAGGCTTCATTAGTGACATTGGTTAAGTAAGGGGCTGCTGCAAAGTTAGGCCAGGATTTTAAACATCTATACTTCTCCGGGAGTAAGGCAACTTCATGTTGTAATTCGACATCACGAAGTCTCTGAATGATGTTAATTTTTGCCTTATTTAAAGTTCCGTTAAGAAGATTTTCTGGGTTTAGGCCAATTTGTTTGATCTGATTAGTTATTTGCATGAGCCAGGGGGGATAAGGGACTGTGGCCAGGAAGTGAGGTAAGAATCCCTTTTGGTTGTAGTGGATTTTCAACCAAAGGGATCTTGCTTGCTCCCATATTTTTAATTCCACTCTGGGGAGTCCTGCCTCTTGCCTTAACACTGAATTAGGTGTACACTTTGGGGTACCAAATAAAGATCTTAAAAATTTTGATTGTACCATTTTGAGGGTCTTGAAATTGGCAGAAAGATTAATTTGAAGCTGTACCGCAAGACAGACGAGGTTTAGGATCAGAGTTTTCCTTCTCCCAGGTGGGCTCCCTTCCCAGGTGGACAAGCCTCACAGCATGTGCAGAAACCGCCTTCTTACAGACCCCGATACGTCTGTTTGGAGCTTTGCCACTTCTTGCACCAAAGATTGCCCATTTTCCCACCAGCCACATGGTCCAGAGGGGCCCACCTGCCCCTCACTTCCTTCTCCAGCACGTGCAGAAATCGCCTTCTTAACTGTTGGACCCATTATTGGTCCCATCTACTCAATACCCCTGAGCCTGTCTTTGCATGCAGGGCAAGTTCCTAACTCACCGAGGGTTTGAGACCCATCGGCTACCCTCCCCTGGTCTAGCCAGCCAGTCGAAGCTGTTCCTGGACCAATTTACACAGAAATGGATGGAAATAGACACAGAAGCCTTTGGAGCACCTCCCCCCCCCCCCGTATTGGTTTTCTGCATTTGCTGTCAGTCACTTGCAGACCTTCGGGTGACAGGCGACTAATAAGTCCAATAAATGAAATGATGCAACTTCCCTCTACCATGATGCCTGTCACTTCTATGCTTGTCCGATGCTCCGTGTCACAAAAGCCATTACTGGAATCTGTACCTTTTGGCAGCTTTTCTGCAATAGGACTACACTGACATCTAAACAAAGAATGCTTGTTAACTGTGGTGAGTGAGAACAGTGTCATTTATCTGACATTTCAATGAGAAACTCTACTTTGTTACAATTGTTCAACGAGGCCATGTACGCACTATAACTGCGAAGCACATTCCTCCCCCCCTAGAATTCTGGGGGTTGTAGTTCTCCTTGATTCCCAGCAGCTCTTAACAAACCACAGTGCCCAGATCTTGAGGGGGGGTGTACTTTGGAAGTATACTGCGTATGCAGCCTTAAATAATCATAATCATCCATGGACCCATCAAAAGTCGGCAATTACACAGAAGATAACGAGATATAAGCAGCAGTGCATTGTAACATCTTCAAAGACTCAGAAACCTTAAGGCAGAACTGCACCTCACGAGCTATAGGTATTGGGATATTCTCTCATGATAATTCTGCCTTCTGTGGGTTATTTAATGTGAAAAAGTACATTTATTTCCACACTCCAAGCACCTGCTCTGTAAATTCTGTTATTGCAGAAATTCCTATTGCATTGCCTCTTAATTGCCTTTCCCCTGGAGGGTAGGACTCGAACCCATGGCTTCAAGTGACAATAAAGGAGATTCCGACTCAACACCAGGAGGAATAATTTTCTGACAATAAGAGCTGGCGGACTGTGGGGTGGAAGGGGGCAGACTCTCCTTCCTGGGAGGTTTTGAAGTGGGAGGTCCACCTGTCCTGGATGCTTGAGATCAGATTCCTGCGTGTGCTGCTATCAATCCACCATCCACACACAAGGAGGAAGGTGAGAGGGGGTCATAGAAACCAAATCATAGAATCGTACAGTTGGAAGGGACACCAGGGGGTCATCTAGCCCAACCCCCTGCAATGCAGGAATCTCAGCTCCAGCGTCCATGACAGATGGCCACCCGACCTCTGCTCATCAACCTCCAAGGAAGGAGAGGCCACCACCTCCCGAGGGAGACCCCGTTGCTCTGCTCAGCAGCTCTGACTGCCAGAAATCTCTTCTTCCCCGTGTTGAGTCTTCTTCATTGTCCCTTGAAGCCCTGGGTTCAAGTTCTACCCTACATGAACTTGTGACGTCTGGGATTCTTTGAGTTTAGGAAACGTTTTGGGGCGCCCGTGCAGCTGATCCAGCGGGGCTTTCCGGAGGCGAGGCGAGCGCCTCTCCTCGCTCTCTGCCCGCAGCAGCCCAGAGGCTCCTGCCACTCGGCTCCGAAACGGTTAAGAGCAGCGGCGACAGAGCGGAGATTCCTAGAGCGGAAGGGAAAGGTTGGCGAGAGAGGAGGAATTTCCATTTCTGTCCCGCTTCCCCGAGGAAGATGCTGGGCATGGAGGCGGCTGTCCTTCCTCGCGGAGGCGCTGCAGGTGGGTAATATTATTATGTATTGTATTATTATGTATTATGTATTGAAAATGGGTCAGCATTTTGCTGCAGATCTCTCCTAATGTACACGCTTTTGCAAAGGTTATTTCCCCTAATATTTACATTTCCCATAATTATTGCATTTCTGTATATTTTTCCGCTAAAATATTTTATAGGTCTTCCCCCTTTTGTATGGGGGTAGGGAATCTTTTTCCTGCTCTCCTCCCTGCAGGTGAACTTGGGCAGGTGGGTGACATTCCTTAGACTCCCCCTTCCTTAGACTTGGGGTCAAGGCAAACCCTAAGACCTGGGGAAGCCTTCTGCAGGGGCTCACCCTGGAATTTGTAATAATTTTTTTCAGGCCTGATTTTGGTATAATATTTTTAAATGTCTATACCTCCCTATACCCACAGCTCTCAGGACAGTTCACAGGTTAAAATTACAATATAAAAACTCAAAGTACATAATAAAAACAAAAAAGCAACAACCCAATAACACCCCCACCCCACATTTTAAAACGTTTATGTTTCAATTAAGTACAGCAGTTTCTGCCAGAGCAGTTCTGGGCAAAAGAGGTTAAAAAAAAGAAAAGAGAAACAAGTAAATTCAAGCCCCCATTAAAAGTCCAAGTGTGGCTGAGGCCTTATACAGACTACTGCTTTTAATATTTGTATCCTACTGATCTGACCATGTTGCCCCAGCCACTTTAGCTGGCTTGCAACAAATATAAAAGCACAATAAAATATCAAACATTAAAATGTTCCCTATACAGGGCTGCCTTCAGATGTCTTCTAAAAGTTGTGTAGTTATTTATTTGACATCTGATGGAAGGGTGTTCTTCTTTAACCCAAAAGCCCCTCTGCCTCGTTCCTTGTAACTTCATTTCTCACAGTGAGGGAACTGCCACAAGGCCCTGGGACCTGGATCTCTGTGTCCCCACTGAATGACTGGGGTGAACTACATTGGCTCCCAGTACGTTTCCGAGCACAATTCAAAGTGTTGGTGCTGACCTTTAAAGCCCTAAACGGCCTCGGTCCTGTATACCTGAAGGAGCGTCTCCACCCCCATCGTTCAGCCCGGACACTGAGATCCAGCGCCAAGGGCCTTCTGGCGGTTCCCTCACTGCGAGAAGCAAAGCTATAGGGAACCAGACAGAGGGCCTTCTCGGTAGTGGCGCCCTCCTTGTGGAACACCCTTCCAACAGATGTCAAGGAAATAAGCAGCTATCCTATTTTTAAAAAACATCTGAAGGCAGCCCTGTTTAGGGAAGTTTTTAATATTTAATACTGTATTAACATTTGACTGGAAACCGCCCAGAGTGGCTGAGGAAACTCGGCCAGATGGGCGGGGTAAAAATAATAAATTATTATTATTATTATTTATCAGTTTGGCTTTTTATTCCATCAGGAGATGCTGAAGGGATGCTGGCAGCAGGGGAACAATCAGAAGTGTCACCAAAAGGATCCAAAGAGGAGGAGGAGCAAAGGAATCTGAGGGTTCAAGATGGAGGAAGCAAGCGAGAGGGGAGACGAAAGCAGAAGCCAGAGGGTGCCTCTGGTATGTCTCAGGGTGGTGAAAATCAAATTCACAGAGAGGAGAAAAAGCATGAATGTCCAGTGTGTGGAAAGAGATTGGGTAGTCACTCAGCTCTTACTTTACACCAAAGAGTGCACACAGGGGAGAAACCGTATACATGTTCCAAGTGCGGAAAGAGCTTCAGTCACAGTAGCGGCCTTACGTCGCATCAACGAACTCATACAGGGGAAAAACCTTATAAATGTTTGGCGTGTGGAAAGAGCTTCAGTCATAGTAGTGGCCTTATATTGCACCAACGAACTCATACAGGAGAGAAACTGTATACATGTTCCGAGTGTGGAAAGAGCTTCAGTCACAGTGGTAGCCTTACCTGGCATCAAAGAACTCATACAGGGGAGAAACCGTATACATGTTCAGAGTGTGGAAAAAGCTTCAGTCAGAGTGGCAACCTTAAGTCGCACCAACAAATTCATACAGGGGAGAAACCGCATACATGTTCGGAGTGTGGAAAGAGGTTCAGTCACAGTGGCCACCTTACTTGGCATCAAAGAATTCATACAGGGGAGAAACCGTATAAATGTTTGGAGTGTGGAAAGTGCTTCAGTCACAGTAGTGCCCTTATCTCGCATCAACAAACTCATACAGGAGACAAGCCTTATAAATGTTTGGAATGTGGCAAGAGCTTCACTCTAAGTAGTGGCCTTTCCTCACATCAAAGATCTCATACAGGAGACAAACCTTTTAAATGTTTGGACTGTGGAAAGAGCTTCAGTCGGAGTGGCCACCTTCTCTCGCATCAACAAACTCATACAGGAGACAAACCTTATAAATGTTTGGAGTGTGGGAAGGGCTTCAGTTGCAGTAGTCACCTTACTAGACATCAATTAACTCATACAGGGAAGAAACCGTATACGTGTTTGGAGTGTGGGAAGAGCTTCAGTCGCAACGATAAACTTACTAGACATCAACAAACTCATCAAGGAAGCAAACCTTGCAGTAGCTCCCTTACCTTGCATCAAAGAACTCATACAGGGGACAAACTGTATAAATGTTTGGAATGTGGAAAGAGCTTCACTCAGAGTGCCTACCTTCTTAGTCATCAAATAATTCATACAGGGGACAAACTGTATAAATGTTTAGAGTGTGGAAAGAGCTTCAGGCGCCCCAGTCATCTTACTAGACATCAAATAACTCATACAGGGAGGAAATTTTGAAATGTTTGGCGTATAGAAAGAACTTCAGTGACAAGGGCTGCCTTACTAAACAGTAACTACAGTGATCCCTCGACTTACGAATGACCCGACTTACGAGTTTTTCGAGTTACGAGGGATCAAAGCGGCTGCCGCTTCCAAATTTTTTCGACTTCCAATCGGAAGCCGCCGCCGTTTTAAATGCGGTTTCCTTGACCTACGAAGGTTTTTTAGACCTACGAATGCGTTCTCCAACGCATTCCTATGGGGACTCGACTTACGATTTTTTCAACTTCCGACGGTCCCGTCAGAACGGATTACATTCGTAAGTCGAGGGTCCACTGTAACTCATACAAGGGAAACATCTTAGAAAGGGTTGGAGTGTGGGAAGATCTTTAGTCATATCAAATAACTCCTACAGAGAACAAACCAATGATTGTGCTCAGCATTAGAATTTGCTTCTTCTTTGTTTCATTGTATTTTTGCTGAACTCCAGGTTTTTGTAATAGTTTTCCTTGCTTTGAGCCCATTTGCAGCCTAGTTTACCTTCTCTTTTAGAGGAAAATGGATTTTTTTCTTTCAAAACCTGCCTCTTATTTGTTACAGATGCCATGTGCTGCCATTCTTCTTTGTGCCTGGGGCTTTGGGTCATAAACTCTTCAAACAGTTGTTGCTTTTTTAGTTTTTGGGTATGTGTAGATAGATAGATAGATACTGTAGATAGAGATTCACACAGAGTTTTCTTGTTTATTTTTTATGTTTATTTTTTCTTATTTCCAAGTGAGATTCATATTTTAGCATTTTCTTTTTCCTGTCTTCTCCTTTTTGTCTGTCCTGCATTCTATGCATGGGATCTTACATTTACCGGTATCTGTCAGCTCTTCCCTGAAGCTACAAATACAAATTTTTTTTAAAAAAAAATTTTTAGTGGCTTTGTTGCAGATAGTTTTTCTGATCTGAGTTAGATTTACATAGCCATATTCTATTTTATTTCCCATGCATTATTTCCCATGTATTCATCACTTGCATATACCATTGCTTGAATATTTCTCCCTTCCCCAAAATTTGTTAATCTGGTATGAATTTTTCCTTGATATTATCAGGCTGATATTTTTCATAGACACAAATGCATTTGCTGGTACTCTGTTGACGTATGTAAAGTAGATCTTTCTTATGTATACCCTCTCAGATCACTCCTCTTATGAATAAATGCTGTTGAACACATGTATAATAATCCTCAATATGCCATAATATACAGATAGAAGACTGGGAAAAACTATGGAAAACGGGTATAAAATTTACTGCTTGCAGTGCATTGAAATAAAATATTATGAAAATGATGTAAAGGTGGTGTATAACACCAGTGAAATTAGCTAAAATGTATAAAACAGACAATAAATGTTGGAAATGTAAAGAGAAAGAGGGTACTTTTTACCATATGTGGTGTTAATGTAAGAAAGTGAAGGACTTCTGGGAAATGATGTATAATGAAATGGAAAAAAAGTTGAAATATTGATTTATTTTAAAAACCAGAAGCCCTTCTACTGAGTATCGTAGGTACAGAAATTCGTAAGAATGATAAAAAATTGTTTTTATACACAATAACTGCAGCAAGGACACTATTAGCCCCAAAGTGGAAGCAAGAAGGAATACCTACAAAAGAAGAGTGGCAAGAGAAACTGATGAACGCTGCTGAGGTAGCGAGACTGACTGGGAAAATTCGGAACTTCCTGAAGGAATGGAAGAAGTTTATGATATATTTGGAAAGCAACTGTAATCAACTGGCATCGCTTGTAGGGTTAAAAGAAGTTTTGTAGGAGTAATATGTAACTTAATGCGAATGGAATTAAGAATAATTGTCTCTAAGATACGAGCTTATAGCAATAATTATAGTACCAAAATGCATAATTAGATAAGACTTTAGGAAACGTATCAGTCGAGGCTGAGGGAAGTCTAAGGTTGTGATAACCAAAATTTTGTGATAATATTGAAATTGATGTTAAGCTGGAAAATGTGTGTAAAAACAATAAAAATATTATTACTTACTTACTTACTAGTTCTTGAACTGCTGGCTGACTCCTTTCCCAGCAGGGAGGCTCCTTCCCCTCCAAGGTCTCCCCTCAGACCACAGAAACGGCTCCCCCTTTCTTCCTCCCTCAGAAACAGCTCCTTTCATTTTCCCGCCAAAACTGTTGGCTCCGCCCCCCGCGCACACACAGGGGTGGGGGCGGAATCCGCTTCCCAAGAATGGACGTCCCGGAAAAAGTCCACCCAATGGATGCCTATTGCTCTTGCCACTTTCATCTTTGCCTTGTTAGAAACTGTCCTCTGGTCTCTCCATATGTCTGTTGTTCACTAAAATGCTTCCACTTCCCATGACAAGGCACAAGCCATTCCTGGGCATTCTTTGGCGGAGAGTTGCTGTACCCCAGACTCACCCCCCCCCCAAAATTCAACCTCATCCAGCTGGCAATGCTAAAAACTGAATTCTGTTTTAAATGCAGGTGTTTTTTTTAGATATATTTGCACAGAAATGTTAAAAATGCCTGCATTAGGAAAACAATTGCCCTAGACACTAAGGGTTTCCCAAACTTGGGTTCCTAGCTGTTTTTGGACTACGATTCCCATCATCCCTTACTGCTGCTAGCTGGGGGGTAATGGGAGTTGTAGTCCAGAAAGAGCTGGCGACACCAGTGTAGGAAGCCTAGTGAAAGGCGATGATACAGACATGAACTGCTGCCTTGTTAGAAACTGCCCACTGTTGTCACCCCCACCCCGACCCCCATATATGTGTTATAAGGCTTCCACAAGCCATTTCTCGCCACTGGCAGAGAGCCTGCCCAGACCCAGATACGTCTGTTTGGTGCTTTGCACAATTCAAAGTGTTGGTGTTGACCTTTAAAGCCCTAAACGGTCTCGGCCCAGTATACCTGAAGGAGCATCTCCACCCCCATCATTCTGCCCGGACATTGAGATCCAGCGCCGAGGGCCTTCTGGCGGTTCCCTCACTGCGAGAAGCAAAGCTACAGGGAACCAGGCAGAGGGCCTTCTCGGTAGTGGCACCCGCCCTGTGGAACGCCCTCCCTTCAGATGTCAAAGAGATAAACAACCACCTGACATTCAGAAGACCATGCCCAAGGATAAAAGCTTTCTGGGAAAAGATTTATAATGAAATGAAAAAAGTGTTGAAAAACACATTTGTTAAGAAACCAGAAGCTTTTTTTACTTGGAATTGTGAATCAGGAGGTCCCCAAGGAAGATAAAAACTTCTTTATGTATGCCACAACAGCAGCTAGGACTTTGATTGCAAAATACTGGAAAACACAGGATTTGCCAACGATAGAAGAATGGCAGATGAAAATAATGGACTACATGGAACTCGCCGAAATGACCGGGAAACTCCGTGACCAGAGGGAGGAGACGGTGGAAAAAGACTGGAAAAAAATTAAACTGTACCTAAAGAACTATTGTAAGATTTAAAGAATGGGAAAAGTTGGAAGAAATGATAGCCTACAGAGTAGAAAATAGGTTTGAGTAATTTTGATATATGAATTTAGATTAAGATTATTATAAGTACTGTAAAGGGTATAAGTTTTAATAGTAAATAATATTTAAAGATGGCAAGAAATTACTAAAGAGGATTGACAATGAAACGTAGCAGGGGAGACGTGAGGAAGTCACCCCAACATGATTAGACATAAGGAATGGGAAAATATGATCTATGTTGTGTTGTTATGTATCATGTACCGTCTTTCTCCCTTTTTAAGACACCGTCTTATAATTTTTCCCCCTCAAAAAAACACAGGGTGGCTTATTTTTGGGGGGG
Source organism: Darevskia nairensis (assembly GCA_034642065.1). Taxonomy (NCBI): domain Eukaryota; kingdom Metazoa; phylum Chordata; class Lepidosauria; order Squamata; family Lacertidae; genus Darevskia; species Darevskia nairensis. The sequence goes on from JAWWNI010000093.1 coordinate 235,251, forward strand.
ATGTCTTATTTTTATTACATCAGTATGGTATGGTACAGCCTCCCCCTGCACGCTAAGCAGGCGGGGCAGAACTCCGCAAGAGGTGCGTTTCCCCCCCGTGCCTCTCACTGGTTCGCTGGCTCCCTGCGCACACAGGAGGGGCTGAGGAGGCGACGGGAACAATGGCGGCACCACGGCTTACTTTTGGGGTATGTCTTACTTCTCACAAAGGTAAAAAAACCCTGCCATGGCTTACTTTATGACTACGCATTTAAAAAGGGGAAACAGGGTATTATGTGTGTTTTTTCTTTATTGTTTTTTGTTTGTTCTAAAACCCAATAAATATAATTTTTTTTTAAAAAAAGAAGACATCTGAAGGCAGCCCTGTTTAAGGAAGCTTTTAATATGTGACATTTTAATGCATTTTTAATCTTTGTTGGAAGCCGCTCAGAGTAGCTGGGGAGACCCAGCCAGATGGGCGGGGTACAAATAAATTTATTATTATTATTATTTATTATTATTATTATTACACCAAAGGTTGCCCATTTTTCCACCAGCCACATGGTCCAGAGGGGCCCACCTGCCCCTCACTTCCTTCTCCAGCACGTGCAGAAATTGCCTTCTTAACTGTTGGACCCATTATTGGTCCCATCTGCTTAATACCCCACAGCCCGTCTATGCATGCAGGGGAAGTTCCTAACTCACCGAGGGTTTGAGACCCATCGGCTACCCTCCCCTGGTCTAGCCAGCCAGTCGAAGCTGTTCCTGGACCAATTTACACTGAAATGGATGGAAATAGACACAGAAGCCTTTGGAACAGGCCCCCCCCCCCGCATTGATTTTCTGCATTTGCTGTCAGTCACTTGCAGACCTTTGGGTGACAGGCGACTAATAAGTCCAATAAATGAAATGATGCAACTTCCCTCTACCATGATGCCTGTCACTTCTATGCTTGTCCGATGCTCCGTGTCACAAAAGCCATTACTGGAATCTGTACCTTTTGGCAGCTTTTCTGCAATAGGACTACACTGACATCTAAACAAAGAATGCTTGTTAACTGTGGTGAGTGAGAACAGTGTCATTAATCTGACATTTCAATGAGAAACTGTACTTTGTTACAATTGTTCAACGAGGCCATGTACACACTATAACTAACTCATTCAAAGCACATTCCTCGCCCCTCGCAAATTCTGTGGATTGTAGTTCTCCTTGATACCCAGCAGCCCTTAACAAACAACAGTGCCCAGAACTTAAGGTTGGGGGGGGGGGGAAGAACATGTACTTTGCAAGTATAATTTTTATGTAGTTTTAAATAATCAAAGGGACGCGGGTGGAGCTGTGGGTTAAACCACAGAGCCTAGGGCTTGCCGATCGGAAGGTCGGCGGTTCGAATCCCCGTGACGGGGTGAGCTCCTGTTGCTCGGTCCCTGCTCCTGCCAACCTAGCAGTTCGAAAGCACATCGAAGTGCAAGTAGATAAATAGGTACTGCTCTGGCGGGAAGGTAAACGGCGTTTCCGTGCGTTGCTCTGGTTCGCCAGAAGCAGCTTTGTCATGCTGGCCACATGACCTGGAAGCTGTATGCTGGCTCCCTTGGCCAATAATGCAAGATGAGCGCGCAACCCCAGAGTCGGTCACGACTGGACCTAACGGTCAGGGGTCCCTTTACCTTTACCTTTAAATAACCAAAATATTTCATGTACCCACAAAAGGCAGGCAATTACACGTAAGATAACCTGATAAATGTAGAAGTGCCTTGTGACTGTATTCGAAGACTCAGAAACCTCAAGGCAGAACCCCATCTCACGAGCTACAGGCCTTGGGATATTCTCTCATGATAATATCTCCCCTCTGTGAGTTCTTTGATGTGAAAGAAGGTGTGCACTCCCCCCCCCCCACTCCAAGCATTTCCTGTGTGAATTCTTTTATTTCCTTTGATTTAGCAAACAAGGTCTGAAAATTTCTACGGTACCTCCTCTTTGTGACCCAGCTGATGTATTCCAAGGCTTAAGGCAGACATGAAACATGTTTGACATTTGGAGCATATAAAATGTTTCTTTACAGAGCGGGTTGTGTCATCTCCAACAAAGTCTGATGGAGGAACGGAGCTTATGCCACGATCTGGCTTCTCTATGTGGGCTCTCCAATGGGCAATAAAGTTTGTGCTGCTACTGCAGCTATGTTCACATGCTGAGCATTTATAAGGTCTCTCTTCAGTGTGGATTGTTTTATGTTCAATCGAGCTTGCTTGAGAAGCACAACTGGTGCCACTCTCTAGCTTTTTCTCTGTATGGGTTCTCTGATGTGCAGTAAGGCTTGCGCTGTTACTGAAGCTGTGGTCACATTCTGAGCATTTATGAAATGTCTCTCTAGTGTGGATTCTTCGATGTGCAGTCAAGTTCGACTTCCTCTTGAAGCTCTTTTCACATAGGCCACATTTATAGAGCATCTCCCCTGTGCAAATTCTTTGACTTCTGGCAACTTCTGATGTACGACAGAATCTCTTCCCACCCCTGGAGTGTTTATATGGCTTCACCCCTGCATGGAGTCTTCGATGTGCAGTAAGGTTTGACTTCCAATTGAAGCTTGTCCCACATTGTTCACATTTATGGGGTCTCTCTCTCGTAGGAACTCTCTTCTGTTTCAAGTTCTCTTTTACATCTTCATGCTTATGTCCTGGCAGAATCACACATGGTTCTACCTCATTCTCCACTACCTGCACATTACCTGTCGGAATAAAGAGAAAGACCCAAAATGACAAGCAAGACCTCAGTTTGCTCTCTCTCTCTCTCACCCACCCGCCCCAGTATTCCAAATTTGCAATGTTCCCTGTCCCCAAACTCCAGGGGTTGAGCTCACCAATGATTCACTGAAACCCACTTGTCATAAGGTGAATGCTTTGGGAACCTCTCCTACAGGAAAACGTTGTATCCTCTTTGAAGGACCCAGCTGCTGGAGATTTTTGTTAGGTTTTCCTGGAATGTAATGCTTTAAGAAGAGACGCGGGTGGCGCTGTGGGTTAAACCACAGAGCCTAGGGCTTGCCGATCAGAAGGTCGGCGGTTCAAATCCCCGTGACGGGGTGAGCTCCCGTTGCTCGGTCCCTGCTCCTGCCAACCTAGCAGTTCAAAAGCACGTCAAAGTGCAAGTAGATAAATAGGTACCGCTCCGGCGGGAAGGTAAACGGTGTTTCCGTGTGCTGCTCTGGTTCACCAGAAGCGGCTTAGTCATGCTGGCCACATGACCCGGAAGCTGTATGCCGGCTCCCTCGGCCAATAAAGCGAGATGAGCGCCGCAACCCCAGAGTCGGTCACAACTGGACCTAATGGTCAGGGGTCCCTTTACCTTTTACCTAATGCTTTAAGAACATAAGGTGAGCTCTGCTGGGTGAGACTAAAAGCCCATCAGGTCCAGAATCTTGTACCAACAGTGATCAACCAGATGTTTATGGGAGTCCTGCAAAGTACATTTGTAAACAAAACTACCCCATTACACAAGCACTAACAGCAATAGAAACTAAAAGGCAAGGCTAGAAACTGGCATCCTCTTTTACCCTTTTGATGATGTAAAAGGGTGAAAGAGTACTGTATTGGGAAATAATTTATAATGAATTGAAAAAAATTGTTTAAAAACACCTTTCCAAAAAAACCAAGAGTCCTTTTTTGGGGGGATAATTCAGATGGAAATTCCCAGGTGTCAAAAAAGGTTATTTATGTACGCCACTACTGCAGCCCCAAAATGGAAAACAAGCAAGGTCCCAACTAAAGAAGAATGGCAACTTAAGCTGATGGAATATGCGCAGCTTGCAGACTTAACATATACGGTAGAATAAGAGAACAAGAAGAATATTTGTTTACAGGAGGTTGAAAAATGTTTATTGAATATATAGGGGGAAATTCTGTACACCTGAAAATGTGGGCAGCATTAAGATAAATTCAACAGTGTAAATAAGTTTTGATGGATGTAATAATGGAATGGTTCAGTTTATATAAAACACTAGTGGACGTTCAGCCCGTAAAAATAACGGGCGCTAGAACATGGGGGCTCCTCCGCGGCGGGCGTTGCTCTCGCTGCCGCCCTCCACTCGGCTCGCCTGAGCACCGCGAGCGAGGGAACCACCTTTATTTTCTTAAGGGGCATGTTGTATTCGGGGGCTCTGGGGAGCCCATCGCTATACTGGGGCTGCTGCTCGGGGCCGCTGCCCTTGCGGTGGTCCCCGCGCGGGGATCCCTCGCTGGCGGCCCCGAACTGCGCCTCCTCGTCGCTCCTGTTCCTCTCAGGGCGGCCGCCATTTTGTGTGGAGCGTGTCGGCGGCCGCGGCTGCAGCTGGGTTCTCCCCGCTGGAGAGGCCGCTGCTGTTGTCCGCCCGCTGAGGCTTCTCTGGAGCGACTGGCAACAGCGCTGGAGGAGCCGCCAACCCCGGAAAGGCACAGCCCCGCCCTCGTCCGCTCCCGGCCAATCCGAGGCCCGAAGTCTCTGCGTCGTCCAATCCCTGCGTCCGTGTGGGACATGCGCAGTAGCGCAATCCACTGACACACGGACTGGACGCAGGGACACAGGGACTTTATTAAATAGGATGCAGGGATTTATGCTATGCAAAACGGACCATGGAAAGAGAAGGGAAGTCATTGATATTTTAAGGTTGTTTAAATGAATACTCTAAATTGTAAAACAGAAAATGTCATTAAAATGTATATATTAAAAAGAAGAATAAAGAAACTGGGGGGCATCAAAAAATGCAGGTTCAGAAAGCACAGCTTCTCCTTACTCAGACATCTGGCCTCCTCATTGTCGACTTCCTGTTCCATTTCCTGCCATGGCTGCCTCTGTTTCACAGCTACCTGAGCCTGGCTTGCCTCAGAGATATTTGCAGCCTTCTCCATAGGCACCTGAAGTGTCAGAAAGGCATCCGTTAAAAACAGCCCTACTGGACCAAGCCAATGACCCACCTAGTCTGGCATCCTGTTGTCACAGTGGCCAACCAGATCAGTGATTATATACCGTATTTTTCGCTCTATAAGGCGCACCTGACCATAGGACGCACCTAGTTTTTAGAGGGGGAAAGCCCCAATTTTTTGAGGATCAGCTCAAATTTCTGCAGCTTCTTTTGCAAAGGAGAAAAGCCCCATTTTTTGAGGATCAGCTCAAATTTCTGCAGCTTCTTTTGCAAAGGAGAAAAGCCCCATTTTTTGAGGATCAGCTCAAATTTCTGCAGCTTCTTTTGCAAAGGAGAAAAGCCCCATTTTTTTAGGATCAGCTCAAAGTTGTTGAGCTTACTTTGCAAAGGGAAAAAATCCTGTTTTATGGGGTTTAACTCACAGTTCTGCAGCTTCAGGAGAGGGAGCCATTTCTACAGTTTCCAGACAGATAATCTAATCAGCCAGTCACATGTCGCTGGGGAAACAGCCTCCCTCTGCAAGGGGGCAGGCTGGAATCTCTCTCCCTTATCTCTCTCCCCGATCATTTGCTGAGCAGCTGCTCAGCGGGCTTCCTTTCAACGCCCCCTTCTCTCTCTCTCTCTATTTTTATAAAAAAAGCACCATCTGCTTTTGCCCCTGGGCAGTTCAGCTCCAGGGACCACACATTCGCTCCATAAGACGCACAGACATTTCCCCTTACTTTTTAGGAGGAAAAAAGTGTGTCTTATGGAGCGAAAAATACGGTATATAAATTATAAAATTAATTTTATACACACACTGTTACGGAAAAAATCCCAGGCACGAGTCCTCTCAGCAACCTGGCCCTTCGGACAGGAGGTCCGTGGTACTCCGGAGCTAAAGATGAAACCAACCAGCAACCGGAGCAAAGGACAAAGTCACTTTATTGCGCAACAGGTTCGAGGAACAGAGACTGAACCCTGAACACAGGGTGACAAGGACTTTTAAAACTTCCCGCCCTGTCCCAAGATGCAGTTCGGAAGCATCATAACTACATCACTATTACATGGGGGAAACGTCAGGAAAAGGGCGGAGAGAAGGAGGGTCAAACATGATTAACATATGGGTAAACAGGATTAACATACAGGTGATGGGTTTTAGGAGCATGTGAATAGCAGTTGAGTGGGTTTAAATACATCCTGAATATCTACCCAGGGAGAACAATGGGAAAACATTGGGAGTTGTCTGGCACATAGGAAATCAGAGGATGGGTACTTGAGAGGAGATTACCCAGGTGGGGCACCGGGTGTGTACGTGATGCTCCCGCTTGGGGGATTATGGAGGAGACCCAGTGCCTTGTGGGTCATAGACCAGAGTTGCAAAACGGCATTGAAATATTTGTAATATTTAGAAACTTTAAAGATTGCCCCCCCTGTAATTTCCGTAACCACACACACACACACGCGCGCGCGCGTGTGTGTATAAAATTAATTTTATAATTTATACCCTGCCCATCTGCTGTTTCCCTAGCCACTCTGGGTGGCTTACAGCACATGCAAAAACAGTGCTGTAGATTGCCTCCTTCTGTGATGTAAGTATGATGTTTTGGGGGGGTGGTCTTCGGCTACATGGTGGGCAATTTCAAAAGTCTATATAAGGGCTTGCACACCATCGTTCAGGGTTTCTTCCTCCTGCGTGTGGTGAGTGGGGACCCTGTTGCAACAGTTCATTTCCTTTAATAAAGATCAGGCTTAGTAGCAGCTTTGCTTCTCAATATACTCTGGATGGCCTCTGTTATTTTCTCCACACATTGCCCTGCTAACAGAGACCAACTGCAGATGATCAAGCAGTCTCTCCAGGCTATTTAAGCTCCAGCTGCAGAACCACACCATGCATCCAATGTGCATTTATTATTGCCATCATTATTATCCTGACTTTTTCTTCAAACCTGGAATTGAAGGCAGTTTAGATAATTTTTTTTAAAAAAAGAATCTGCCTTAAAAAAGAAGAAGAATCACATTCCTGCAAAGGTAGTCTATAAAATACTGAATGCGGGATATAGGTAGCTTGCGCGAAGTCCATTGCACTGTTACTCCAGGCTAGAAACCGGATTGGTAGGAGCACTTTGAGATGTGATCTGAAGGGAGAGAGAAATAAAAAATACCAGCTGCCAGGAAAACCAGTTATGCTATGAGCAAGGGTACGAGGGTAACTAACCCATTAACCAGAGGCCTTGGAAAAGGTGAGAAAGTGGTGCAACCTCAAGTTATGGACGTGATACTAGGGAGGGGGGCCTTACATACAGGGGTTGATGATTCTCACGTGAGAAGCCAGATTAATAGATAACCAGGTATAAAATACACTGCCGTATTGAAGAGAAATATTTCAGGTAATGTCTGAATGTAAGATTATGGAGGGTAATGATCAATGGATATCCATGAGTTTGTACAGTAATGCACGATATATATATATAACGTTCTTAAATCAGATAAATAGGATATAATACCTAAATAATAGTCGTATGGTATATAATAGTATGCACTATAAACAGATATGTATTATGTAATATATATAGTTAATAGTATATATATGGATATTCATGGGGTAAATATATAATGCATAATTATACATTATACTTTGCTTACCCAATCCTGGGAATAAATCCCTGTCTCCCAAAGTTCTTCCTCTGCAATCGAGAATCTCCTGATTTCAGCTTCTCTCTCTTTTCCCCTGAAGGAAGAAAAAAGGTTCCTTTAATTCACCTAGATCTCCTTAGAACCAAGGAAGCTCTAGAACCCAGCCCCCAAACAGCAGCTACCACAGGGGTACAGGTTGAAGCCAGAGGATCAATTTCCAGGAAGGGAAATAGAGCAGAAACAGGAAAACCCCATTCAGAACCCACTGAGTTTCCCCCTCACCTCTAGGTAGGTTCAAACCCCACACACCGCAGGCAGGTGTTGCTGGTGAATTTATGATTGGCCTCCTGCATCCTCCTCCCTCCCAGCTGTGCATCTGCTCAGATAAATGGTGCCAGCTGTTGGTGATTTCAGTGGGATTAGCAAAGGCTGCTGGGGATTGCAGTTCTCAGCAAGCAGTGGTGGCTGGTGCCCATTGGGGCAGAAGGCAGGGAATCCAACAGGTGGCGCTAGAGCCAATTCAAAGTGTTGGTTGTTGTTGTTCAGTCGTGTCCGACTCTTCGTGGCCCCATGGACCAGAGCACGCCAGGCACTCCTATCCTTCACTGCCTCTCGCAGTTTGGCCAAACTCACGTTAGTAGCTTCGAGAACACTGTCCAACCATCTCATCCTCTGTCGTCCCCTTCTCCTTGTGCCCTCAACCTTTCCCAACATCAGGGTCTTTTCTAGGGAGTCTTCTCTTCTCATGAGGTGGCCAAAGTACTGGAGCCTCAACTTCAGGATCTGTCCTTCTAGTGAGCACGCAGGGCTGATTTCTTTAAGAATGGATAGGTTTGATCTTCTTGCAGTCCATGGGACTCTCAGGAGTCTCCTCCAGCACCATAATTCAAAAGCATCAATTCTTCGGCAATCAACCTTCTTGATGGTCCAGCTCTCACTTCCGTACATTACTACTGGGAAAACCATAGCTTTAACTATACGGACCTTTGTTGGCAAGGTGATATCTTTGCTTTTTAAGATGCTGTCTAGGTTTGTCATTGCTTTTCTCCCAAGAAGCAGGCGTGTGATGAAAGTGAACCTTTAAAGCCCTAAATGGCCTCAAAGGCCCAGTATACCTGAAGGAGCGTCTCCACCCCCATAATTCTGCCCGGATACTGAGGTCCAGCTCCGAGGGCCTTCTGGTGGTTCCCTCATTGCGAGAGGTGAGGTTACAGGGAACCAGGCAGAGGGCCTTCTCCAGGCATAGGCAACTGTGGCTCTCCAGATGTTTTGGAACTACAACTCCCATGATCCCTAGCTGGCAGGACCAGTGGTCAGGGATGATGGGAATTGTAGTCCCAAAACATCTGGAGAGCCAAGGTTGCCTGTGCCTGGCCTTCTTGGTAGTGGTGCCCACCCTGTGGAACACTCTTCCATCACATGACAAGGACATAAGCAGCTATCCTATTTTTCAGAGACAGCTGAAGGCAGCCCTGTTTAGGGAAGTTTTTAATATCTAATGCTGTATCGTTTTAACATTCGATTGGGAGCCGCCCAGAGTGGCTGGGGAAACTCAGCCAGATGGGCGGGGTACAAATAAATAAATAATAATAATAATAATAATAATAATAATAATATTACTTTCTCGTTTTGTCTCCCTCCTTTTCCTTGCAGGGCTGTGGAAGGGCAACAGCTGAGACTCAAAACAAAATAAAAAAATTCCTTCCAGTAGCACCTTAGAGACCAACTAAGTTTGTTCTTGGTATGAGCTTTTGTGTGCATGCACACTTCTTCAGATACACTGAAACAGAAGTCACCAGATCCTTATATATAGTGAGAGGGTGGGGAGGGGTATTACTCAGAGGGGTGGTGGGAATGGGTGAAAGGCTGATAGCTGTGGTAAACCTGTTGACGACTGTTAACGACTGCAATTAGTCTTACAGGAAAAAGCAAGGGGTGAGAAGGTTAAAAAAGCTTTGTCATATATAATGAGATAAGAATCCAATGTCTTTGTTCCGACCAGGTCTCTCCATGGTTTTTAAGCTTGGTAATGAGTTGCAATTCAGCAACTTCACTTTCCAGTCTATTTCTGAAATTCCTTTGCAATAAGACAGCTACTTTGAGATCTTGTATAGAGTGTCCTGGGAGATTGAAGTGCTCTCCTACTGGTTTCTCTGTCTTGTGATTCCTGATGTCAGCTGAGACTCAGTTGGTGGAAGTTGATGAGCAATGCCACTCCCCAACCCCTTGACTGCTTATAAGCAAGAAATTAGGCAGATGGGGTTTGGCAAAAGTGAGAGTGAAGGTTAGGCAGTGCCCTGCTTTGCCCAAATGCAAGAGCGGAGCGACGGGGGTGGAGTGGGGGAGCCCGCCCTGGGCAGTGCCCTGGGGAGGTTGACACTCTGGGCGGGGCCCCATCCCCGCCCCTGCGATCAGCGCCCCCAAGGCCGATCACGCGGCGTGTGGCAGCGGCTGGCAGCGGCACCCCTTGCCTTCGCGGCTCTGCCCGGGCCAGGCATGTCCGTGCGCGGCGCCGCTCCGTGCGCATGTGACCTGATGTCACGACGCATGCGCACGGAGCGAAGCCCCCGCCCCCGGGGGTGCTGCTTGGCTTGCCACCCCCGGCAGCCAAGCGGCTCGCTACGCCCCTGCCCAAATGGAGCAAACTGTGGCAGGGAGATCTGGCCCAAGACCTGGGAGAGATATACCTCTTGCACTTATAGTTTATAGTTACAGGTAGGTAGCCATGTTGGTCTGCCATAGTCGAAACAAAATAAAAAAATAAAAAAAATCTTCCAGTAGCTGTTTCAGTGTATCTGAAGAAGTGTGCATGCACACGAAAGCTCATACCAAGAACAAACTTAGTTGGTCTCTAAGGTGCTACTGGCATGAATTATTTTTTATTTATTTTGTTTTGTTTTGATTTATAGCTTCCATGTTTATTTCGGTGCTCATTTTCACATCTTGTCAGCATAAGTACATTAAAAGAAAAGGATAAAGGACATAAGAATCCATTTTTATTAGGGATCTGATGCCCAGACTTGTCAAAGAAAATAAAGAACTTATTTATGTACGCTACAACTGCAGCAAGAGTTTTGCTAGCACAAAGCTGGAAGAAGGAAAAAATTCCAACGAAGGAACAATGGCTGAAATGAAAGGCTGATGAACTATGAGGAATGGCAAAACTACCGGTAACTTATAAATTATGTGAGAAGGACAATCGGGAATTTAAAGAAGAATGGGAACTGTTTACAAACTATCTGAAAAAACAACGAAGGGAATCAGCCCTGAGTGCTCACTGGAAGGACAGATCCTGAAGCTGAGACTCCAGTACTTTGGCCACCTCATGAGAAGAGAAGACTCCCTGGAAAAGACCCTGATGTTGGGAAAGATGGAGGGCACAAGGAGAAGGGGACGACAGAGGATGAGATGGTTGGACAGTGTTCTCGAAGCTACCAACATGAGTTTGGCCAAACTGCGGGAGGCAATGAAGGATAGGCGTGCCTGGCGTGCTCTGGTCCATGGGGTCATGAAGAGTTGGACATGATTAAACGATTAAACAACAAAAACTTTTTAGGCTTCTTTGAGTGTCTAGACAGAGTGGTTTAACTAAGGAGTGTTAGTTAGTTTCCTTCTTTGGAGGTCTTTAAGCAGAGGCTTGATAGCCACCTGTCAGGAATGCTTTGATGGTGTTTCCTGCTTGGCAGGGGGTTGGACTGGATGGCCCTTGTGGTCTCTTCCAACTCTATGATTCTATGTTTCTATGAACTATCAGTCTGTCCTCCTAGGAACTCTGGAAGCTGTAGCTCTGCGAGGAGAATAGGGACCTCGCCTAACACCCCTCAGCACCCTTAACAATCTACAGCTCCCAGAATTATTTGGGGGAAGTCATGACAGTGATTTCACTGCATGGAGCAGATGTTGCCTAAGTGTGCCAGAAACTGCAACCTAAATTGGGAACCTGCATCTGTTCTTGTTCTGAGGAGCCAGTGAAAACAGAAGAGTACAAAGCTTAAAATACACAAAACTTTATTATTCAGGATTGTTAGTTTCACAACAAATCTAAAAAGCAGAAGCAGCTACAGTACCAGTTTTACATTTCAGACGGATGATGGGTAATTCGTTGAAGCCTCTCAAATTTTCCTGTCCTTCCTCAGGTCCCTCCTTCTCTATGGACTCAAGACCCTAAATAATCGCCTCAGTGATCCCAGATACGGTTAATTCAGCTGTATGAGCAGAAGAGCCCTCACTTAAGCTTTTTTTTTTTTTTTTAAATGTCATATGGAATCCAAAAGAATTCTGGAAACAGTAGTTTGTACCTCATAGGTCTAAATTCCAGCCAGCTTTACGAACACCATTAAGTTCCCAGTATTCTTTAGGGGGAAACTTTAAATATATTGTGTGGATGCGACCATCTTAGCCTAGTTGAAGAAGTTACATGGTTTCCATCCACTGTGCGTTCTCACCTTCATGAGGTCTCAATTCATCATCTAAACTCTCACTGAGACTTGAACCCTGGTTGGGTGTCTCCTTTGTGTGGTGCTGTGTGGGTTCCTTGTTGCGTAATAAGAAGTCTCCTTGAACGGAAACATTGACTGCACTTGGAACATACATAGACTTTGTTCCATCTGTGTATGATTCTCTTGTGTCTAGTAAGGAGTGACCTGCTCCGGAAACATTTTCTACACCCTGAGCATTTATAAGGTTTCTCTGCTTTGTGTGGTATTATTTTATGTTTGGTAAGGTATGACCACTTAGTATAGCTTTCCCCCCAAGCTGAACATTTATACTTTTTTTGCGAATCATTTGTTGACTAGAAAGATTTGAGCTCTTAGTAAAGATTTTTCTATTCAGTGATAACTTAAAAGGTGTCTTCCCCCAAGAAGCTTCCGATGTTTAATAAGGTTTGCACTGAGCATTCATGGGGTCTCTCTCTTTTGATGTTTGATCCTTTGATGTGTAGTAAGGTGTGACCTTTGAGAAAAACACGCATTACACACTGAACATTTAAAAGGCTTCTCCTTTGTGTGAGTTCTTTTATGTACTGTAAGGCTTGATTGCCAACTAAAGCTTTTCCCACACTCTGAACATTTAAAAGGCTTCTCCTTTGTGTGACTTCTTGTATGTACTGTAAGGCTTGATCGCCAACTAAAGCTTTCCTCACACTCTGAACATTTGAAAGGCTTTTCCCCTGTGTGAATTCTTTCATGTCCTGTAAGGTCTGATTTCATGTAGAAGCTCTTTCCACAGTATGCACATTTATGTGGTTTTTCCCCTGTGTGAAATCTTTCATGTACTGTAAGGTGTGATTTCGTGCGGAAGCTCTTTCCACACTCTGCACATTTATGTGGTTTTTCTCCCGTGTGAATAATCTGATGGCGTGCAAACAGACTCCGATACCTGAAGCTTTTTCCACACTCCAAACAAATAAATCGCTTCACCTCTGTAGGGCATTTGGGGCTGTTTCCATTGTTTCTGCTCCCACTGCTTGTTCCTCCAGACTCTGCCCTTTGAATTGTTTCCTCCCCTGTGGACGCTCTCAAAGGATCTGATTGTTCTCCTTGGACAGTGAAGAAGCCACTTTGAGGAACGATGGATTCATCTGTCTTCTGTTCTGTGTGGCTTCCCTTTTCCCTCCTTGGTCCATCCTGACTCAGGTAGTTCTGCTCCACCATCTCATCCTGTGCTTTTCCCAAAGATTTCCTTCTGTTCTCTGTCCACTGCACAACACCTGCTGGGTAAGAGAGAAGGAAATCATGGATGTCAGAGAGAGATGGAAACTGAGAGATTCTATCATTCAGTCTAATATACAGTGGTACCATGGTTCTCAAACACCTTGGCTCACAAAGAACTTGGAACCCAAAAGTTGTAAACCTGGAAGTAAATGTTCCGGTTTGCGAACTTTTTCTGGAAGCCGAACATGTTCCGTTTTGAGTGTTACGCTTCCAATTTGAGTGCCACACTTCCGTTTTGAATGTTACGCTGAGGTCTGTGTGGTGGCACCTCGGTCAAGCCACTTCTTACTGTTTCTAACAGAGTTTCCCCAGGAGGCAGGAGTCCTACTCAAATTCTTCAGTCAAGAGCTTCTTTATTGCTTGACTGGTTGCACAAGCATTTCTGTTACTATTATATACAAGCTATTTACATTCCTTCTTTATGTCTCCAGCACGGTATAATCTCAGTCCAGTAATTAACAATCCTGACACAGCAAAACTCATAGTATCAGCAGCACACATTGTCTTATTTCCAACCTTGTTGTCAGAGTGTGTGTTTTCCTTGTGCGGAAATTACAGCCTACAACCTGCTCCCTTTATTTGCACCTCCAGCTGACACCAGTCAAGCCTAGAGTGACACTTTAAAGCTTCCAGGGACTTTTACCGTATTTTTCGCTCCATAAGATGCACCTGACCATAAGACGCACCTAGTTTTTAGAGGGGGAAAGCCCCATTTTTTGATAATCAGCTCACAGTTGTGCAGCTTCTTTTCAAAAGGGAAAAGCCCCGTGTTTTTGAGGATCAGCTCAAAGTTGTTGAGCTTACTTTGCAAAGGGAAAAAAATCCTGTTTTTATGGGGTTCAACTCACAGTTCTGCAGCTTCTTTAGGAAAGGAAAGGGAGCCATTTCTAGTTTCCAGACAGATAATCTAATCAGCCAGTCACATGTCGCTGGGAAAACAAACAGTCTCCGTCTGCAGAACATTCAACAATGGAGGCCTGGGCAAGGGGGCGGGGCCGGAAAGGGAGCCAGCGATCGACCACACATTCGCTCCATAAGATGCACAGACATTTCCCCTTACTTTTTAGGAGGAAAAAGCGAGTCTTATGGAGCAAAAAAATACAGTATCTGTTTCTTAAGGAATGTTTTCCTAACACATTGCAACGTATTTAAAATGTTTTATTCCCAGCTTTATAGCTGAGTCCCTAATTTTTAGAGCCAATGTTTCCTCAGTCTCTAGCTGGAAGCTTAGATGGGCTTTAGGAAGCATAGCTATGCTGTTCGTCCAGCACGAGGATAGAGCAAGAATTTCCAGTTCTTCATGCGCTGAAACTTTCCTAGTGCCTAAGGGCAGAAAATACAGCAAAAGTAGCAGACAACGAACATAGGAAAAGAAGTTGTGAAAACCAACCCGATGCAGAAATTTTCTTGTCAATATTAAAACAGAATAAAATTACTTCAACTTCCTAAGCATCTGGGCATGCTTGCCTAAACAAAAATGTTTTAGCTGGTGCCTGAAAAAGGCACGTGCTTTATTGCAATAGGCTAGGAGTTCGAAAGCGCAGGTGCTTCCACACTAAACTATGCAGTACAAATATTATGTGGAAGCTGTAGTAGTGCTTAAAACTAGTGAACGGGAGGTTTTATTTATTGTGATTTCACCATGCTCTGTATTATCTGAAAAGAAAAACGTTTATTTAAAATACAGGACTGCACAGCAGCAATCTACTCACCCGCAAGTCTCATCATGATCAGTGGGACTTTTCCCCGAGCTGACGGTGCATAAGATTGGCTACAATCCTATGCACCCCTAGCATCCAACTTGTACTTAAAAACATGTACAAACCTGGAGCAGTGGGACCCCTGAGGGTCACCTAGCCAATCCCCTGGGGGCAGTGCAGGAATCTCAACCAGACCATCCCTGACCAATGGCCATCCAGCCTCTGTTTAAGACCAGGAAGGGGAGAGGCCACCTCATGCCAAGGGAGTTCTTTCCACTGTCAAACAGCTCTCCCTGCCAGAAAGCTTTTCCCGATGTTTTGACACCTCGGGGGAGGTTTGGGAGTAGTGGGCGTGCGGTGTGCCATTCCCCGCACTCCTGGGCTGCTTCGTGGGGGGGGGGGGAGGGAGCCCAGAAGCCTCCCTTGAGCTGTCCAAACAAAAGGGGAAGGGAGAAAGGTCACCGGCAAAGCAGCACAGCTCCCTGCCCACCCACCAGGAAGCAGACCGGGATCTGCCATTGTGTAACCAACCTCAGTAATGATACCCAGGGCGGTCCTCACACCCAGGACCCTCTTCCTACGCCACTGGGGCTTCCTTCCCCGATATGCATCACCTGGGAGTCCCATTACTTACCTGCACCCGTGGGTTCACTGGGGGCTCTTCCTTGAAAAATGGGCTTCTGGCTAACCCTTTCCTCATACACAACACAGGTGTCTTGTTCCTTGGTGGCATCAGGAGAGGGCTGGAAAGTGGATTCATTGTGGCCTTCCGAATCTCCTCCGCCAGCAATAGGCATATCTATATCCTCCCTTGGGTGTGTTTCCTCAGGATACTCAGTCTTGATATGGATGGTGGGCTTTTGTAGGACACCTTGCTCATACACAATGCCAATGTCTTGTCCCTTAGCAGCATCAACAACAGTCTGGGCTGGAGGTTCACGGGGGACACTGGAGTCTAGTTTGCTGTGAACAGGATCCTCCACTGAGTGGGTTTCCTGCAAAAACACCTTTCTCTTGCCGGTTTTGGGGAACTGCCAGATGTTTTCCTCACCCACAATGCACACAGCCTGCTCCTTAGCAGCACCAGGAATTGTCTGCCCCGTGATTCCATGAGGAAGGGGTATATCCTCCTCCGAGTCTTCCTCCTCCAAGTCTTCTTCCTCAGGATACCCAGGTCTGATATGGACGGTGGGCTTTTGTAGGACACCTTGCTCATACACAATGCAGATGTCTTGTCCCTTAGGAGCATCAACAACAGTCTGGGCTGGAGGTTCACTGGGGACACTGGAGTCCAGTTTGCTGTGAACGGGAACCTCCACTGAGTGGGTTTCCGGCAAACACGCCTTTCTCTTGCAGATGTTGGGGTTCTGACAGATGTTTTCCTCACCCACAATGCACACATCCTGCTCCTTAGCAGCACCAGGAATTGTCTGTACTGTGATTTCACAGGGGGATCTGCAATCTCCTCCACGAAAAAGGGGTACCTTCTCCTCCTCCATGACTGGGTGGGTTTCCTTCTGACCCTCCGTTCTCTTATGGATGATGGGCTTTGGACTGGTCTGGCTCCTTGCAAGTATCAAACGGGCATCTTCTGCTCTATCTACTGGCTGCCACTTTCTCTTTGCCTGTTTAGGAAAGTACATTACTGTATATTAAACAAGGCATCTTGAGAAACAGGAGATATGGAGAATTAAAAGCACAAGAGTATCCTGTTCAGCTCAGCCTTCAGAGGATACATTGTGTGCCCCATATGCACACTGGACACACTCCATCTTACTGTTTTAGGAAAATAGCTCAGAAATGAATCTTTTCCTTCAAGACCCTCATGTACACAAGGGAATAATAATGCTGGCCACTTAGTTCCGTACTGTCTACACCAGGGGTCTCCAAACTAAGGCCCGGGGGCTGGATGCGGCCTGAGTGAGCCAATTTTCCGGCCCACGATGACCTTACTGGCTCTTACCGGCGCGGCAAGTGCACCCACTAATTCTGGCGCGGCTGCCCATCTCCAGGATGGCGCGGCACCGGAAATAGCTTGTGTGCATGCGCAAACGGCAATTTCCGGGGCACTTCCAGGTCAGTGCGTGCCGGATATGATGCATTCATATACGCACAAGCTATTTCTGGTGCCGCAGCATCCCGGAGATGGGCAGCTGTGCCGGAAATAGTGGGTGTGCACGTGCGCATGGGTGCATGCTCCCCCACCCTCCGGCCCCCTGTGTGATTGCGCCGGAGGAACCGGCTCGAAGCTGGGTAAGTTTGGGGACCCCTGGTCTACACTGACAGGCAGCATCTCTCCAGGGTTTCATACTGAAAGCCTCTCCCAAGCCCTACATAGAGATGTCAGGGATTGAACTTGCCACCTTCTACAATGCAAGGCAGGCACTCTACCACTGGGCTGTGTTCCTTCCCCCCCCCCCAAAAACCTGGCTGCTATTTGCTCCAGGAAATGAATCAACCTCCACCTGCAGAAGCCCCAAAACACATCCTGTCCCTCTTTTGCTTTCTGTTGTGGACTCTGGGCTGCAGCTCTGCTTTAAACAAGATCCCCCTTAGTGAAATATTTAACAGTCTGAAGGGAAACAGACAAAGGATGATCCTTAAAACTTAATAGGGAGACATCTCTGCTTTCTAAAAGGGACAAAGTGAATAAATGTGAGATTGTAGATATACCGGTATGTTCTTCTCAGTTATGTTTATGAAAGTAAGGCTATTTGGAATATAAATAATCTGGACATTGCACAAGAACTACACACATGCATGCCCACCTTTCCTTAATGATCCCCGCCTACTGCTCATCTACATTCCTTCCCACTAAGACTCTCTGTTGATATTTGCTCCAGAAATGTAGCATCCTTCACCTGTAGAAGCCCTAAACACATCCTGTCCCTTTTCCTCCCTTCTGTTATTGACTCTGGGTTGCATCACCCCAAGGATTCTCCCTTAAGCAATCATGCTCTTTCATGGACTTTCCCACACTGTGAAATATTTAATTTATGCAAAAGGCAAAGGGCAAGAGGCTACCTTCTTGACCCCACCCTGGTTTACCCATCCATGGGAAGAATCCCCCAACTTCCACTCTTTCTCCTTTGACTAACCAAGGTCCCCTTAGGGCTAAGGAAGGTCTACACTCACGGCCTAGAGCAGCAGCCCCTTGTGAAATGAAGTCTGCATTTCAAATGCCACAAAGGAGAGGAAAGTGGGGAGAAACAGGGACCCCCAGTTCAGAATTTTCTACCCAATCTCTGCATATCTTATCTTGAGTTCTTTGTAGGCTCCTTCTCACCTTTTCAGACGGGCAGTGGTGAATTCACAGACTTTCCTCCTTCATCTCAAGCCCTTTCATTGTCCTACTTGGGTGTTGGCTCATCTAAATGGGTCCAGGTGTTGATAGTTTATGTGGGAAGTGCAAAGGCTGCTGGGAATTGGAGTTTACACAAAAAGAAACTGTGGTAGGGAGGAAGCATGATCTGAAAAGAGAAATTACCGGTAAACAACAGAGAAAGAAAGACAGAAATGCCCTCCTTTCCCCTCTTACACTATGATAAAGTCTTCAAATATACAGAGTACCAAGTCTTGCTGAATAAAACCCAGCTTGGCTACTGCGATTCATTAATCTTTTAGGGTTCTTTGAGCATCTAGGGCAGTGATGGCTAACCTTGACACTTCAGATGTTTTGGAACTACAACTCCCATCATCCCTAGCTAAAAGGACCAGTGGTCAAGGGATGATGGGAGTTGTAGTCCCAAAACATCTGGCGGGTCAAGGTTAGCCATCATTGATAGGGCAAAGTGTTTTAACCATCCCTTCCTCAACCCTGGTAACGCTGGAAGCTGTGGCTCTGTGAGGAGAATAGGAGGTCTCCCCTAACCCATCTCAGCACCCTTAACAACCTTCAGATCCCAGAATTCCTAGGGGGAAGCCATTACTGTTTAAAGCAGTATAACAGTGCTTTCACTGCATGGGAAACCCAGCCATATGGGTGGGGTATAAAGAAATTATTATTATTATTATTATTATTATTATTATTATTATTATTATTTTGTGAATGTGTGCTGAGTGTGCTGGAAACTGCAACCTAAATTGGAAAGCTGCATTCATTTTTGTTCTGAGGAGCCAGTGAAAATAGAATACAAAGCCTAATATTTACACAACTTTATTATTCAGGATTGATAGTCTCAAAAGAAATCAAAAAAGCAGAAGCAGCTACTGTGCCAATTTTACATTTCTAATGGGAAAGTCTCTGAAGCCTTTCAAACTTCCCTTCCTTCCTTGGGTCAATCCTTCTATTTGGTTTCAAGAGCCTAAACAATCACCTAAATTCTCCCCAACATGGTTAATTCAGCCAGATGAACAGAAGAGCCCTCACATTTATTGGGGTGCCAAGAGAACTTCCCAATGTCAAGAGACAAAGGTGCTGTTTGACTTTGCTCTGGCCAAGGAAAGAGCTGAGTTTTCTCTAGATTCTCCAAAAAGCATTTTCATAGCATAACTGATTACGATAAAGCCACTTTATTATATATATATTAAAAACTTTTCAACTATCACATGGAATCTACACAAACAATGGACACAAAACCTGAGGCAATGAGTTTTAGGCACTAAAAAAACTCAAGAACCCACTCAAAGTATGGATTATGTGTTAGTATTGGGAGGTTCAAGGGGGACGTGACCTCTGGGTGGCTCCTGCGATGCCCAAAAGATAGTTTGTGCCTCATAGGCCTACAATTGCCAGCGCCCTTAAGAACGGCAGTTCCCAGGATTCCTTGGGAGGGGGAGCTTTAAATGTATTGTGTGGACACGACCTTCTTAGTATAGTAGAAGTTACTTGGTTTCCATCCGCTGTGCATTCTCACCTTCATGAGGTCTTGATTCATCATCTAAACTCCCACTGAGATTTGAACCCTGTTTGGGCATCTCCTTTGTGTGAGTTCTTTTATGTACTTTAAGCTGTGAGCTGTTAGTGAAGCTTTTCTCACACACAGAACATTTGAAAGGTTTCTCGCCTGTGTGTTTTCTTTTATGTACTGTAAGGGTTGAGCTGCGTGTAAAACGTTTCCCACACACAGAACATTTGTAGGGCTTCTTCCTTGTGTGAGTTCTTTGATGTGTAGTAAGGGTTGACCTGTGAGCGAAGCTTTTCTCACAAACAGAACATTTGAAAGGTTTCTCCCCTGTGTGAGTTCTTTGATGTACTGTAAGGTGTGCGCTGCGTGCAAAAC
This sequence comes from Darevskia nairensis, assembly GCA_034642065.1. Taxonomy (NCBI): domain Eukaryota; kingdom Metazoa; phylum Chordata; class Lepidosauria; order Squamata; family Lacertidae; genus Darevskia; species Darevskia nairensis. The sequence continues at coordinate 255,376 of JAWWNI010000093.1, forward strand.
ATCTGCTACACACAGGACACTTGTAGGGCTTCTCCCCTACGTGAGTTCTTTTATGTACTGCAAGGTTTGAGCTGCGTGCAAAACGTTTCCTGCACACAAAACATTTGTAGGGTTTCTCACCTGTGTGAGTTCTTTTATGTACTGTAAGGGTTGAGCTGTGTGTGAAACGTTTCCTACACACAGAGCATTTGTAGGGTTTCTCCCCTTTGTGAGTTCTTTTATGTACTGTAAGGGCTGACATGTCAGTGAAGCGTTTCCCACACACAGAACATTTGTATGGTTTGTCCCCTTTGTGAGTTCTTTTATGTAATGTGAGGGCTGACCGGTCAGTGAAGCTTTTCTCACAAACAGAACATTTGAAAGGCTTCTCCCCTGTGTGAGTTCTTTGCTGTTTAGTAAAGTTTGAGCTCTCATTAAAGCTTTTCTTGCACACTGTACTTTTGAAAAGCTTCTCCCCTGTGTGGGTTCTTTTATGTACTGTAATGTTCCCCTTCCTGCAGAAGCTCTTTCCACTGTCTGCACATTTATGTGGTTTCTGTCCTGTGTGAATCATCTGATGGACAGCAAACTGCTTCTGTTTCCTGAAGCTCTTTCCACACTCCAAACAAGTAAATGGCTTCACCTCTGTGGGGCATGTGGGGCTGTTTCCATTGTTTCTGCTCCCACTGCTTGTTCCTCCAGACTCTGCCCTTTGAATTGTTTTGTCCTCTGTGGACGCCCTCAAAGGATCTGATTGTTCTCCTTGCTCAGTGAAGAAGCCACTTTGAGGAACGATGGATTCATCTGTCTTCCGTTCTGTGTGGCCTCCCTTTTCCCTCCTTGGTCCATCCTGACTCAGGTAGTTCTGTTTCACCAACTCATCCTGTGCTTTCTCCAAAGATTTCCTTCGGTTCTGTCTCCACTGCACAACACCTGCTGGAGAAGAGGGAAAGAAATCATGGATGTCAGAGAGAGATGGAAACTGAAACATTCAATCTAATAAATTTTGTCTTTTTGATACGCATTTGGGCCATTGCTGTCTAAAGCGGGCAATGTGTTGCCATCATGGGTGACCTTTCTTTCCCCTCTGCTCAATATCCTGAGTCTGGTTTTGCCATTGTGTCAGATTCACCAGCACGTTCCTACCTGTAGAGATCCTAATATTGAGAGCAAATATTTTCTCAGTCTGGTGGTGGAAGCCTTAGGAAGAATAGCTATATTGTTTGTCCATCATGAGGTTAGATCAAGATTTCTAATTCTTGATGCATTGAGACTTTTTTAGTGCTCAAGAGCAGACAATACAGCCAAAATAGCAGACTATGAACATAGGGAAAATAGTTGCGAAGAAACAAAAAATAAAAAAGTCCCCAGCTAAATTGAAAAAATTCTGTACAAGGCTTATATATATACTTTATACAACTCAAGAATAGTACAGTTTCCCCAGCAAACAGTCTTACTGTTTCCCCAGCAAGCAGAAGCTAAATAGAGTGGGTTCTATGACAGAGCCAAAGTTTCATCAGTCTCAAGTTGTAAGCTTAGATTGGCTTCAGGAAGCATAGCTTTGTTGTTTGTGCTGGTTAGAGCAAGATTTCTGAATCTTGACGCATTGGAACTTTTCTATTTCTTTTTTTCTTTTTTCAAATTTATTTTATTACATTACAATTTAAAATGATACATAAACAGCACATTCAGTCACATATTTATACACATTTATGCACCCAAGCTTTCCTTTCCCCATTTATACCTTCATACCTTCTTCATACATTCATCCTACTTACTCCCTCACTATCACAAACCTGTAAACATTCATCCTATCTTTAACATTCTAACTCATTCTAATATTCTTTCCACCTTTTAACAACTCAATTTTTTTACTACATTCTAACAATTCATTCTAAACTCACTCTACATTCGTTATTCAATCTAACATAACTAACTCACATTCTAACATTCTAACAATTCATTCTACACTCACTCTGCATTCGTTGTTCAATCTCACATAACTATCTCACATTCTAACATTCTAATACACCGCTCTTCTATCACTTTTCTATTTCTTAAGAGCATAAAATACAGCAAAAGTGCAGACTACGAGCAACAAATGAAACATCAAAAAGTACTTACCGTATATTCTGGCGTATAAGACGACTGGGCGTATTAGACGACCCCCAACTTTTCCAGTTAAAATATAGAGTTTGGGATACACTCGCCGTATAAGAAATACGACCCGGCATATAAGACGACCCCCCAAGTTTTGAGAAGATTTTCCTGGGTTAAAAAGTAGTCTTATACGCAGGAATATACAGTAGTTAAATTGAGAATTTTCTGCACAAGCGTTTGTTAACAATTTCACTCCTCAGAGACTGCATTTTGTGATTAGTGGAAATCACACGGTCTGTTGGAGAGGAAGCGTGTTGAACTGGATATAGTCCTATCTGTATGTATTATGTGATGAACTTTCACTTTTGCCTGTTCTCTCTCGGAGTTGAATGAGAGAGAGCGTCATGATTCTGTGTCTGTGTAATATAGAGTAAATAAATACGTAGTTTAGATCTATGGATGGTTCATTCTTTTTGCTGTGCAATGCCAGAAGATTAGTGTGCATAACTCAAGTTGATTTATGTCACTGGAGCACCCTGGAGAAGACGGGATTGCCTTTTCCAGAGCTATGCTCACCAGAGGACGCTCAGAGATTCCGGGGGTGGGGTGGGGGCTGCAGATAACCCGGAGCACTCTGCCAACAGTCTATATAAAACTCAAGATTCTGTTTTTATTCCAAATGATTCCGGTAATTAAAGGGACAGGACAATTTAAGGAATGGCAACAAGTACTACAGAGGTTCATCTGGCAAGGGAAAAAACCAAGGATAAAATCTAAACTTTTAATAGATAAAAAAGAAAGAGGTGGATTCTCAGTGCCAGATTTGAAACTCTATTACGAGGTGTCCTGCCTGTGTTGGTTGAAGGAGTGGATAACATTGGAGAAATGGATTTACTAAACTTGGAAGGTTATGGTAACAGATTTGGGTGGCATTCTTATCTTTGGTATGACAAAGTAAAAGTTTATAAAGGGTTTCTAAATCATGTGATAAGAAAGTCGATTTATGAAGTTTGGGACAGATATAAAAATCTGTTAGAACGGAAAACACCATGGTGGCTATCTTCAATAGAGGCATTGACTGTTAAAAAAATTAAATATGGAGGGAAAGTGGGCCACCTTCGGTGAGATATTGATGGAAACCGATAAAGGGTTAAAGGTTAAACCATATGATCAAATAGAAGACGTACTTATGGGTTGGTTGCAATATCATCAACGATATATTTAATGGAGATAAAAGAAATTTAGGTTTTGAAAATAAAAAAATCTAGATTTCAAACCGAATTGTTGGAGGTCAAAGTTAAATTGCTATCCAAGATGTATAATTTGTTGTTAGAATGGTACACAAAAGATGAAGAAATTAAAGAAGTTATGATAAAATGGGCTATATAGACTTTGGATATAACATTAAGTTTGAATCTTGGTCAAAATTGTGGAATGAAAGTTTAAAATTCACTGCATGTACGGCCTTAAAAGAAATCGTAATGAAAATGATGTACAGGTGGTATTTGACACCAGTGAAGTTGGCCAAAATGTATAGGATGAGGAATAAATTATGTTGGAAATGTAAGAGAAAGATGGAGATTTTTATCATACGTGGTTTACTTGAGATAAAGTAAAAGCATATTGGGAACTGATCTACAATGAGTTAAAAAAGGTGTTTCGCTATACCTTCCCCAAAAAACCAGAACCATTTTTTCTGGGTTGGATGGGAGAGGATTTATCAAAGACTATTTATGTATGCCGCAACGGCAGCAAGAACTTTATTAGCCCAAAGGTGGACACTGCATGAACTACCAAGAATTGAGCAAGATGATGGACTATGTGGAATTAGCCAAGCTGACCAGTAGAATTCGGAACCAAGATGACCAACAATTGCAAAGAGATTGGAGTAAATTTATATGGTACATGAAAAATTATTGTAAAAATGTGAAGACGCTAGCGGGATTGAAAAAAATCCTGCAACGAAAACTATCTAGACCAAAGAGGCAAACAGAACCCACATAGAGTGGGTTCTATGACAGTCCATTACTTTTAGTGGGTCTACTCTAAGTTGGTGTAGCATGGGATGACCTCAAAAGTAGCCGTGGGTGATGGTCATTAAGGCCTGGAGCTCAGAAGGAATTCTGCCTGGGTTTCCCTCCCCAATACTTACCAGTATCCAGACTTCTCTGAGCAGTGGCTTCACTGGGGACTCTTCCTTGAATAATGGGCTTCTGACCAACCATTTCCTCATACAAAACGCAGGTGTCTTGTTCCTTGGTGGCATCAAGAACAGGCTGGAAGGTGGATTCAGTGTGGCCTTCCGAATCTCCTCCGGCAGCAATAGGCATATCTATATCCTCCCTTGGGTGTGTTTCCTCAGGATACTCAGTCTTGATATGGATGGTGGGCTTTTGTAGGACACCTTCCTCATACACAATGCCGATGTCTTGTCCCTTAGCAGCATCAACAACAGTCTGGGCTGGAGGTTCACGGGGGACACTGGAGTCTAGTTTGCTGTGAACGGGACCCTCCATTGAGTGGGTTTCCTGCAAAAACACCTTTCTCTTGCCGGTTTTGGGGAACTGCCAGATGTTTTCCTCACCCACAATGCACACAGCCTGCTCCTTAGCAGCACCAGGAATTGTCTGCCCCGTGATTCCATGAGGAAGGGGTATATCCTCCTCCGAGTCTTCCTCCTCCAAGTCTTCTTCCTCAGGATACCCAGGTCTGATATGGACGGTGGGCTTTTGTAGGACACCTTGCTCATACACAATGCCGATGTCTTGTCCCTTAGGAGCATCAACAACAGTCTGGACTGGAGGTTCACTGGGGACACTGGAGTCTAGTTTGCTGTGAACGGGATCCTCCACTGAGTGGGTTTCCTGCAAAGATGCCCTTCTCACACAGATGTTGGGGTTCTGCCAGATGTTTTCCTCACCCACAATGCACACATCCTGCTCCTTAGCAGCACCAGGAATTGTCTGTACTGTGATTTCCCAGGGGGATCTGAAACTTCCTCCACGAAAAAGAGGTACATCCTCCTCCTCCTCCACGACTGGGTGGGCTTTCTGTTGACCCTCCGTTCTCTTATGGATGATGGGCTTTGGCCTGATGGGTTCCCCATAGACAATGCACAGGTCTGGCTCCTTGCAAGTATCAAACATCATCATCCTGACTGTAGTCCAACGGGGCTCCCGGCAACCTTATATGCAGGCACGGGCGTCTTCTGCTTCGTCTACTGGCTGCCACTTTCCCTTTGCCTGTTAAGGAAAGTAGATTGTTTGAAATAAGACATCTTGAGAAGCAGGAGATACAGAGAATTAAAAGCACAAGAGTATCCTGTTGAGCTCAGCCTTCAGAGGATACATTGTGTTTCCCATATGCACACTAGACACTCTCTGTCTTACTGTTTTAGGAAAATAGCTCAGAAATGAATCTTTTCCTTCATGACCCTCATGTCCACAAGAGAATAGTAATGCTGGCCACTTATCTCTGTACTGTCTACACTGACAGGCAGCATCTCTCCAGGGTTTCCTACTGAAAGCCTCTCCCAAGCCCTACATAGAGATGTCAGGGATTGAACTTTCCACCTTCTACAATGCAAGGCATGATCTACATACAGCTGATCTACATTCCTTCCCCTAAGACTCTGTTGATATTTGCTCCTGGAATGTTGCATCCTTCACCTGCAGAAGCCCTAAGACACATCCTGTCCCTCATTTCCCTTCTGTTATTGACTCTGGATTGCAGCTCCCCAAGGACTCTCCCCCTTAGTGATATGTTTAATTAATGCAAAAGGCAAAGGGCAAGAGGCCACCTTCTTGACCCCACCCCAGTTTACCCATCCATGGGAAGAATTCCCTCTCTTGCATTCTTCCTTGCTGACCATATTCCTCCTCCCACAAAACTGGGGATCCCCTTGTTGTCACTTTCCAGAGGAATGCCAGCCTCCTTTGACTCACCCAGCTCCTCTCAGGACTAAGACAGGTCTACATTTGAGACCCAGAGCAGCAGCCCCTTGTGAGGCCAAGTTTGCATTTCAAATGCCACAAAGGTGATGAAAGTGGGGGGGAAACAGAGACCCCTAGTTCAGAAAGTTCTACCCAATCCCAGCATGTCTTATCTTGAGTTCTTGGCAGATTCCAGCTCACCCTTCAGACAGGCAGCGGTGAATTCACAGACTTTCCTTCTTCCTTGGAAGCTCCTTCACTCTCCCACTTGGGTGTTTGCTCAGATAAATGGGGCCAGGTGTTGATCGTTTATGTGGGAAGTGCAAAGGCTGCTGGGAATTGGAGTTCACAGGAAAGCAAACTATTGGCGTGAGGAAGCTGTCATGTGACAAAGACACATGAGAGCAAAAGCAGCAAAGCAGGCTGGGAGGTACTAGGACTGCAAAGTCATTCGGCCTACTAAAACAGTTGAAGCCTAACTACTAACTGTTGAGTCACTCTGGGTCATGTGACTCACTCTCCTTAAATGTAGCAGCCATTTTCTCCCAGTCAGTCTCTGTGTGTCTGCCTCAGTATTGAAATAAACAGATATCTGCCCTTATTCCCTTAGGGCAGGCATAGGCAACCTTCGGCTCCCAGATGTTTTGGGACTACAACTCCCATCATCCCTGACCACTGGTCCTGTTAGCTAGGGATCATGGGAGTTGTAGTCCCAAAACATCTGGGAGCCAAAGTTGCCTACCCCTGCCTTAGGGGGTACACAAGAGCTTTTGGTAGGTTCTCCATCAGTAGGAGAATTTAACAGAGGCCAACCAGAGACGATTGAGAAGCAAAGTCTTTATTCCTGTTGCTACAGCATGCTTTCCTCACACACAGTTGAGCAGTCAAGAGAAAAAAAAGAGACCCCCCCCCACAAAAGGAGCACATGGTCTTATAAATACATTTCAAAATTCCTCCTCTGAGTCCAGCCCCACCCCCCAGATACATCACAGTTACATCATGAAAGGGGAGGTCTGGTGGCAGTAATCTGAGCATTTTTGACCCTCCCCATGTCTCCTCTTGCCCTCCACCAATAAGTCACCAAGTGACACAAAAGAGAGATTTACATTTCCCTGTTTCTCAGCCAAGGCAATCACACCCTTTCGTCTGGCACTCAGGTATTAGGAAGCCAGGAATTATCACCTTTAATTTCCTGAGACAATCACCCCCTCCTTCCTTGCAGAGAAACAGTTTGTCAGTTTAGGAGTGGGGGGGAAATGGTTCTTCCTGTGTTACTTCAAACATGTGGCCTTGTTTGCTTGGTACATTTATGAACCATTATAAAATATATATAAGACCTTAAAATTCTTACAACAGTATGCAGCCAGTATAGAGCTCAGTCTGTGTTCAGTTCAGTCTGTATGTAATCTCTTTCAAACTATTTGGAACTATGTTATGAAGAAGTTTATTTCAACTTAGTAAAGATTTTATTATTTCTAAGAAGAACTCTGCGTCATTAATTTCCGCTGCACAACAGAAGCATGTCCTGAAAAGAGAAATTAAACAGCAGAGACAGAAAGAAAGAAATGCCCTCTTTTCCCTTCTTGCACTTTGATTTATAGCTTTCTTGTTTTTTTTTTTAATTGTGGCTCGGTTTCACATATTGTCAACATAACAACATCAACTTTTGTGGTTTTCTTAAACAAAGATTTTGACCCTGATAATGTTAGCTTGACCCATAACACTAGGGAACAATTTTTTTTTTCATTTTCTGTTGCATGAGATTTTTAACTGTTCTTATATGTTCTTTCAATGCTGAAAGAACAGCACAGGGGATTCTCATTTGATGGTCCAACAGTAGTCTGACATCATAGTTTTGTCCCATCGCCCTCTTCCACTGACTTCAGGTCTTGATGGAAGCGCTCTCCATGTTCATCACTGACTGCCTCAAGGTTTTTGGGGAATTGATCAAGGTTCAGGAAATGGAGCTTCACTCTCATATTGCATCCAAAATTGTGGAAAGCCAACAACATTTTTTTCAACCACAACCTCATAGTTGTCTGCTTTTTAGTTGCAAAGGAAGTTTTTGATAACTGCCACAGAAGACTGCCACACTTTCTTCTCTTTGTCATTCATCTCCCTGATAAACTCCTCATCTTGAACAAGGCCATGAATTTGAGGTCCATTGAACACGCCTGCTTTGATATTCTCAAAAGACAAAGCGGGAAAAGCTGCAACTATATGTAGAAAACATTTACCTTCAGTATTTAATGCCTTCACAAACTGTTTCATCAAGCCATATTTTACTTTTCAAACTCCAAATTAATTCTTTTAAGTCCATCTCAGAATCAAATCCAGTATTCCTCCTACATGGAAGGAGGAATTCTGGTTTCGATTCTGAGATGGATTTAAAAGAATTAATTTGGAGTTTGAAAAGTGACATAAGAGACATGGAAAAATATGGCTTGATGGGACAAAACTTTGCAATGGGACAAAACTATGATGCCAGTTGGACCATCAAACGTATATCCCCTGTGCAAGTCCACAAACACAAGAGCTACAAGTGCAAATTCTTACCTGAATAATAAGATTTCTCTTAAAAGAAATCTAAAAAGTAGAAGCAGCTACTGTGCCAATTTTACATTTCCAATTGGGAAGCCAGAAGCCTTTCAGACTTCCCTTCCTTCCTTGGGTCAATCCTTCTCTTTGGTTTCAAGAGCCTAAACAATCACCTAAATTATCCCCAACATGGTTAATTCAGCCGGATGAACAGAAGAGCCCTCACATTTATTGGGGTGCCAATCGAACTCCCCAATGTCAAGAGACATTGACTGGTTGACTTTGCTCTGGCCAAGGAAAGAGCTGAGTTTTCTCTAGATTCTCCAAAAAGCAATTTTCATAGCATAACTGATTACGATAAAGCCACTTTATTATATATATATATATAAAAAACTTTTCAACTATCACATGGAATCTACACAAACAATGGAAACAAAACCTGAGGCAATGAGTTTTAGTCACTAAAAAGACTGAAGAACCCACCCAAAGCATGGATTATGTGTGTGCATGAGGAGGTTCAGGTGGGGACATGGCCTGTGGGTGGCTCCTGCGATGCCCAAGAGATGGACACCGAGACTAAGGTCACATCCGCACCAAACCTTTAAAGCTCATTTATAGCTATTATATGGCTTTCTCAAAAGAACTCTGGAAACAGCAGTTTGTGCCTCATAGGCCTACAATTGCGAGCATCCTTAAGAACGGCAGTTCCCAGGATTCTTGCGGGGGAAAGCTTTAAATGTATTGTGTGGATACCACCTTCTTAGCATAGTAGAAGAAGTTATATGGTTTCCATCCGTTGTGCGTTCTCACCTTCATGAGGTCTTGATTCATCATCTATGCTCTCACTGAGATTTGAACCCTGGTTGGGCGTCTCCTTTGTGTGAGTTCTTTTATGTACTGTAAGGTGTGATTTTTGTGCAAAACGTTTCTTACACAGAGAACATTTGTAGGGTTTCTCCCCTGTGTGTGTTCTTTTATGTACTGTAAGGTTTGAGCTGCGTGCGAAACGTTTCCTACACACAGAACATTTGTAGGGCTTCTTCCCTGTGTGAGTTCTTTTATGTACTGTAAGGTTTGAGCTATGTGCAAAACGTTTCCTACACACAGAACATTTGTAGGGTTTCTTCCCTGTGTGAGTTCTTTTATGTACTGTAAGGTTTGAGCTGCGTGTGAAACGTTTCCTACACACAGAACATTTGTAGGGCTTCTCACCTGTGTGAGTTCTTTTATGTGCTGTAAGGTTTGAGCTGCATGCGAAACGTTTCCCACACACAGAACATTTGTATGGTTTCTCCCCTGTGTGAGTTCTTTTATGTCTCTTAAAGCTTGAGCTGTCAATGAAGCTTTTCCCGCAATCTGAACATTTGAAAGGCTTCTCCCTTGTGTGAGTTCTTTTATGTACTGTAAGGGTTGAGCTGTCTGTGAAACATTTCCTACACACAGAACATTTGTAGGGTTTCTCCCCTTTGTGAGTTCTTTTATGTACTGTAAGGGTTGAGCTGTCTGTGAAACGTTTCCCACACACAGAACATTTGTATGGTTTGTCCCCTTTGTGAGTTCTTTTATGTAATGTGAGGGCTGACCTGTCAGTGAAGCTTTTCTCACAAACAGAACATTTGAAAGGCTTCTCACCTGTGTGAGTTCTTTGATGTTTAGTAAAGTTTGAGCTCTCATTAAAGCTTTTCTTGCACACTGTACTTTTGAAAAGCTTCTCCCCTGTGTGGGTTCTTTTATGTACTGTAAGGTTCCCTTTCCTGCAGAAGCTCTTTCCACGGCCTGCACATTTATGTGGTTTCTGTCCTGTGTGAATCATCTGATGGACAGCAAACTGCTTCTGTTTCCTGAAGCTCATTCCACACTCCAAACAAGTAAATGGCTTCACCTCTGTGGGGCATGTGGGGCTGTTTCCATTGTTTCTGCTCCCACTGCTTGTTCCTCCAGACTCTGCCCTTCGAATTGTTTTGTCCTCTGTGGACGTCCTCAAAGGATCTGATTGTTCTCCTTGCTCAGTGAAGAAGCCACTTTGAGGAACGATGGATTCATCTGTCTTCCGTTCTGTGTGGCCTCCCTTTTCCCTCCTTGGTCCACCCTGACTCAGGTAGTTCTGCTCCACTATCTCATCCTGTGCTTTCTCCAAAGATTTCCTTCTGTTCTGTCTCCACTGCACAACACCTGCTGGAGAAGAGGGAAAGAAATCATGGATGTCAGAGAGAGATGGAAACTGAAACATTCAATCTAATAAATTTTGTCTTTTTGATACGCATTTGGGCCATTGCTGTCTAAGCGGGCAATGAGTTGCCATCATGGGTGACGTTTCTTTCCCCTCTGCTCAATATCCTGAGTCTGGTTTTGCCATTGTGTCAGATTCACCAGCACGTTCCTACCTGTAGAGATCCTAATACTTACTTACTTTCCTTTATTCGACCGATAGTCAGAAAAACATTTCTCAATAAAAACATCAAAAGATACACAAGTAAAAACAAAACAAAACACGGGCAGCATTATTAACATTATACAGGTAAACCCACATCGAGGCATTCGATTTTACGCTTCCGACACTTAAGCGCCAGGAAGAGGAATTTAGCCACCTATAAGGCTATTTTCCCAGAGGGCTTGTTCAGCAGATATGCAACCTGCCTTTCTCTTGATCGAAAACTAAGATGGGATAAATAGGGGGCTATGAGATATTGCCTTAGCTCAGCGTAAAAGGGGCAACTCAGTAGGATATGTTCCGTAGACTCCACCTCTCATAAATCACAATGGCATGTTCTCTGACTATATGGGACTCCTCTGAATCTCCCCCTTAATACCGCCGAGTCAAGAACATTCAGCCTGGCCGCAGTGAGAAGTCTACGATATTCCAGATATTTGATATCCGCAAGATAGCGGGCTGGTACGGCCTGGTACACCTGCTCCCCCAGAAACATCCCAGGTTTCACGCGGGCTATGTCTTCTTGTCTGGCGATGTCCCCCAGTCTCTGAGCGATCACCACTTTGGCCTGACTATATGTCATAGACTCTATATAAAGGGAGGACAGTCCGCACTTCTGCACTTCCTCTAACACCTCCCCTTCCCATGGTGATTTGAAATTATCCTTCAGTATCAGGGGAGCCAAACCCACCGGTCTGAAGCATAGTTTAAGCCATAGCCATAATTTCACCTTCAGGGCCACATACCTAAAGGCTTGGCAGCCAGTCTCCAATCTCATGACCGCACCCGCAACAGAAGGGGGAATCCTGAGGACGGCCCTGAGAAATTGCGATTGAATCGATTCCAATCTGATAAAATCCCTGCGTAAACCCACGGCAATGCCCACCAGTAGTAGTGGGAGGACCTTCGCCTGGAAGAGTCTCAAAGCCACTTCCACTGTCTGTGCCTGTTTTTTTGGCATAAAGGGACCTAATCAGCAAGGCTGCTTTAGATGCATTTGCAGCTATGTATTCTCTGTGTGCCAAGAAGGACCTGTTTGAACGTACTACCTGGCCCAGGTATTTGAAGCAGCTAACCTGTTCCAGAGGGATACCATTAATCGACCACAGATGGGGTTTCGGACGGGCAGCAAAGACCATTATTTTGGTCTTGGTATAATTAAGTTGGAACTCATGTTGGATAGAGATCCTAATATTGAGAGCAAATATTTTTTCAGTCTGGTGGTGGAAGCCTTAGGAAGAATAGCTATATTGTTTGTCCATTATGAGGTTTGTAGTGCTTGGAGAAATCTTTGTAAATATTAAACTTTGGTTCACCTCCGCATAGCCTTATGGGGGAGTATATCGTGAAGTATTCTGGGGAAAAATGTGTGCCTGGCTCTTTGAAAAGGCCTGTGCCTCTCACGCCTTAATGTCTGTAACCCTGTCTTTGAAGATGTAAGTAATTGCCCTGGTCCGGAGGAAGAGATCTTATCTGCATAACAAGGCAGATTTACTATGCAAAGTGTGAAGTTGAGGCAGCTGGCCTAGAATGTATATTCCGGGTGTAAAAGATCAGTTAATTTACACCACAATTCAGGATGTCTGCTATCCATTGCAAAGGCTTGAGAATTTAAGGAGTTGCCTTGATCTCATGGATGTAAGTATCAACAATCTGCAGCTGGGTGAATTCCCTGATTGACAGGAGACATCCTCGTGGTCTCTGACCATAGGTGCTTCTTAATTGAAGGCTAGTCCCTATTCGTTAAATCCCGGAACCCCACACGGGATCCTAAAGGATAAAACGCCAGCGTTTTGAGATGCAAATTGTCAGCTGGTGGCGGGACAGTCACCTAGCTTTCCAGTCAGCATGTGAATGGCAATCCGCATTTTCCATCAAAGACGAAGTGCCATGCTGAGTACCGAATGGCCTTGCCTGAGGGCAGAGTCAGGAGGAATGGACTTATGATTTCTTGAACTGATTTCTGAAGTTGTGAGTATGTTAGCAAGTCATATTGAACAATGTTTTTATTTTCTGTTTGTAACTCTTTTTAAGAACTGTGCACTGATGTTTTAAGTTGTCTTTCTTTTAATAAACTTTTGGAACATATTTTCTGTGTTGTACTTACATGCCTTTGCTTCAGGGAAGCTGAATCCAGAGTCTAGCCTCTTGGTTCCTACCAGGTATTTTGTGCATTTGGGGGTTTCACGGTAAAGTGAACCTTTAAGGATAACTTGGATGAAACGTAGCAGTTCTCCTCCCGGAGCTTCTACTGAGTTATCCCGTACGGGAGGTGGTGGCAGCTACCTTGTGTGTTTTGTTGGCCAAAAGCTGAAAAGTCTCCTTGCTTTATCTAAGTTCTGCCGGGTTTGGAGAATTAGATAAGTGCAAGAAGGCTACCAATCACTACATGGTGGCAGCGGTGGGATTTTCGACTTCGCTGATCAAAGGCAAATAAGTTGTATGTGTGCACGTGTTCTTGTAAAGGCTACAAACGTTTTTTAATTGACTAGTGAGTCAGGGATGGCAGGAATTTCAGACCCTGCGGAAACTTTGCAGACTATAGACCAGTGGGAGGAAGGGGACAGTCGAAGCCCCCCTCCCCAAGAGAGACGGTTGCCAGGAAGAGCAGCTTCAGGAGGAGCTACCTCGCCTTTGTTCTCGGACGAGGACTCGGAGGAGGAAGCGGAAGAGGTTCGCCAGCCGAGGGGACCTCCAGTGGATGCTGAGATTCGAATTACAGCGACGTACCCAAGAGGGCATTTTACTGCAACCTCGGAACCAACGGTGCGTTCAAAGCAGACAACTCGGTTGCCGTATCGAGAGTGGGGGTCGGAAGACCTAGGAGAAGCCGTACGGGAGCGACGGCGGCATTTTGCTTCAGCCAGGCCAGCCAGCTTGGAAGAGGACGTTATGTATAAGGAGTTACCGAGACGCTCAAGGGCAGTCCGGGCCATGGTGGTAAGCGAATACAGAGAACAGGGAGGCCAGCCCAAAGAGACTCGTGGGGGAACAGCCCAACGAGGGGATGCGGGTGCGAGGCGCTCTAAGTATCGAGAGATCAGCCCTGAGGGAACTGATGAGGAGGAGGAGCAGTGGGAACCACGGAGGCTACCTCATCTATATGTATCAGAGGAGGCCCCCCTGCCGCGGTCAGGTAACTGGCGGGAATCCAGAGAAGAGCCGGCGGAACGCCGAGAGGGGAGGGCTAAAAATAGATCCCCTGCCCAGGACTATTTCAGTGATGAGGAGCCACGCAGAGGCTCGAGGCGTTCTCGGAGAGAATTCTCACTGGGGAGGGTTAATCTCAAGCTGTTTCCCACTTATAAACCTCCAATGGACGTTTTGAGCTTTTTGACCCTCTTTGAACTGGCTTGCTCCAAGTTAAGAGTCCCAGAGAGACACTACATGTCGGTTTTGAGGGCTCTGGTGTCCGATGATTTGGCGGACCTTATGGGCCACATCCCCACAAGTCAGGCTCGCAATTACCACGCATACAAAACTCTTGTAATTGAGAGATATGGGAAGCACGCGGAGGCGTATCGTAGAGCTTTCCGAAAAGTGGATAAATCAACATCAGTGGACAATTATCCTCTTTTGGCGGCAAAAGTTGCCCAGAATTTTGACTTTTGGATGACTACTTTGGATGTGGACACTTATGCGAAGGTGAGACAGACTTTGGTCTTAGAACAATTTATGCGTTACTTGCCCCCAGAACTGGCCAGTTTGGTCGCTGACAAAAACCCAACCACTTTTGAGCAAGCAGCTAAATATGCAGAATCTTTTCGGTTAAACCGGCCAAATTTGGGTAACAAAAGCCAGCCTGCCGGAAGTCGTCCTTCAGTCTCAAGTGCGATGGGGAAGGCTGCTTTTAACCCTGGAGAGTCCGAAGTGAAAAATTTTGCCGGGACTAAAGATTCTGTGTCAGGGGGAGGTGATAGGGTAAAACTTACGCCTGCTTCTGGGTTATGTTTTCATTGTAAACGGCCAGGACATTAAAAAAATTCCTGTCCGCTCTTAAAGGAGAAGCGAGGACCCCTAATTGCCTCCACCCCGGCAGTACGTTCCATTCAACCGGCTGGGGAAGACTGGGATGCGGAAATACAAGCCCAGTTGGCGGCGAAGGCTAACCTCCCTGAGGGGAAGAGTCAGGCCCTTGCGCCAAGCTTTAGCGGCCCAGGAACGGTGGAGTGGGTTAATAAGGACTTTGTAGCACCCATCAGAATTAATCGGATAAAGGTGAACTCTTTCGGGGTCCCTGGAGCAGATATCCCGAGTGTGGCTACAAACTTGGTTTTGCCTCACCAAGTCCAGCCAACTCCCTTGAAAGTCACCCCTTATGGGGCAGAAGCAACTTGTCCGTCCCCAGCAGTTGTGCCACTGTCCTGTCAGGGATGCACAGGGGATCATTTTGTTTTATCTCATGATCCTGAGGGGTCCAAAACACCAGCTTTAGTCGGAAATGACTTAGGCTTTAAAATGTGCCAAGTGCAGCTTTCACAGGATTCTTCAAAGGAGAAGCCACAGCCGGTGGCAGTGCAGTTGGAAGAGGAGCCGAGGCCCTCTTGTCAGCCGTTGTCGGTGGAGAATCGTCAGGAGAAGGGGGGGCCAGCCGCTTTGCCCATTGAAACCGCAGCAACGGAGTTTGGGACCCCTGCCGTGTTGGAAAATCTACAATTGTTTACAGCGGAGCAGAAGGCTGATTCTTCCTTGCAAGCTTGTCGTGAGGCTGCGATGAACACTCCTCGGGGGGAGAAGCGCGTTGGCTTCCTCTACCAGAAGGAACTCTTGTATCGGCAATTTTGGCCGAAGAAGACCGCAGAAAAGGACTTTGTTTTGCAGCTGGTGGTGCCTACGTCGATGCGTGAGAAGGTATTGGACTTAGCTCACTCTGATGCTTTAGCGGGACATTTTGGGGTAAAGAAAACTCTGGAACGCATTTCTCGTTATTTTTATTGGCCTGATGTCCACCAAAGTGTAAAAATCTATGTGCGTGCCTGTGATGTGTGTCAGAGGGTGGGGAATGATCAGGATGCTAGACCTAATGCATTACAGAGTGTTCCCTTAGAAGCAAATGTCTTGGAAAAATGGGGGGTAGATCTCGTCGGCCCTTTGCAAAAGACCAAGGGGGAGAGAAAATTTATTTGTTTTATCCTTGACTATTCTTCAAGATTTGTGTGGGCTACCCCTCTAGCTAACACCTCTGCCCAAAGCCTTGTAAAAGCGTTGATGCTAGCCTTTTGCACTCTAGGTATGCCCAGAGTTTTGGTGAGTGATTTGGGAACTAATTTCATGGCGGAGCTTACCCAGCAGGTTTTCAAGCTAGCCAAAATTTCCCATCACACCAGCATTGCTTTTCAACATCAGGGGAACGGGGCGGTGGAGAGAGTACAGAAAACCCTTGTACAAATGTTGCGAAAGTATTCCCTGGTAAATGGTCTTCATTGGGATCAGAATTTGCCCCTTATTGTGGCTGCTTACAATGATTCCTATCAGAGAAGTTTGGGCTTTGCCCCAAACCAATTGGTTTTTGGGAAACTTTTGAATACTCCTCTGTCCATGCTCAGGAGGCAGTGGGAGGGGTCCGAGGAGGAGATTAAGTTGCCTTCTGTGTCTGCATATTTTACTAACTTGAGGCAGACTCTGTCTGACATTTGGCAGATTGCCAAGGAGAATCTGGAGGGTGCTCGTAAAGAACAAAAGAAGTTTCATGATGTAAGAGCCTTGGAAAAAAGCTTTGAAGTAGGGGACCGAGTTTTGATTTTGAAACCAACCCGTCCCCATAAGTTGGCTGTGAAATGGGAGGGGCCGGGTATAGTTAAGGCGAAATTGAGTGCTGTGCGTTACCTAGTGGATTGTGTGGAATTACATGGGAAGCCTAGAGAATACCATGCTAATTCTTTGAAAAGATATGTTGATTCGGAGGTGTCTATCCTAGCCCTTTCAGGAGGACAAAGAGAAGCTCCTTCTGA
This sequence comes from Darevskia nairensis, assembly GCA_034642065.1. NCBI lineage: Eukaryota > Metazoa > Chordata > Lepidosauria > Squamata > Lacertidae > Darevskia > Darevskia nairensis. The sequence continues at coordinate 272,307 of JAWWNI010000093.1, forward strand.
GCCTATTGATCTCCTAGAAGAATACAAAAAGGCAGGAGATATCTCTGATGTTTTGCGCTTGCCTGGACTTACTGAACAGCAAGCTAGAGAACCTTTTTGTGTTTTAAAACCTTTTGAGACCACGTTCAGTACCAAACCTGGGAGAACCCACTTGGTGCAACACCCTTTTGACCCTGGTGACGCAGCTTCCATGTCGTCTCAGCCATACAGAGTTAGGGAAGCACCAGCCCAAAACCGTGGAAGCCGAGTTGAAGGAAATGTCGGCCCTGATGTCATAGAGCCCAGTAAAAGTGCTGGAGAGGGCCGTCCAGTGATCCCGGTGGAACAACATTGTCCTAGACACCTTGCCCCGTATGTTCCAATCTGTAGAGTGAGCTGCTAAAATTTAAAGGTACTAGGCACTCACAGGTTGGCCGAATCTACCTCATGATGTACATAGGGGTGCTGAAATTTAGGGGACTTCACCCTCTAATTTCACCTTGGACGGGGGGGTGTAGTGCTTGGAGAAATCTTTGTAAATATTAAACTTTGGTTCACCTCCGCATAGCCTTATGGGGGAGTATATCGTGAAGTATTCTGGGGGAAAATGTGTGCCTGGCTCTTTGAAAAGGCCTGTGCCTCTCACGCCTTAATGTCTGTAACCCTGTCTTTGAAGATGTAAGTAATTGCCCTGGTCCGGAGGAAGAGATCTTATCTGCATAACAAGGCAGATTTACTATGCAAAGTGTGAAGTTGAGGCAGCTGGCCTAGAATGTATATTCCGGGTGTAAAAGATCAGTTAATTTACACCACAATTCAGGATGTCTGCTATCCATCGCAAAGGCTTGAGAATTTAAGGAGTTGCCTTGATCTCATGGATGTAAGTATCAACAATCTGCAGCTGGGTGAATTCCCTGATTGACAGGAGACATCCTCGTGGTCTCTGACCATAGGTGCTTCTTAATTGAAGGCTAGTCCCTATTCGTTAAATCCCGGAACCCCACGCGGGATCCTAAAGGATAAAACGCCAGCGTTTTGAGATGCAAATTGTCAGCTGGTGGCGGGACAGTCACCTAGCTTTCCAGTCAGCATGTGAATGGCAATCCGCATTTTCCATCAAAGACGAAGTGCCATGCTGAGTACCGAATGGCCTTGCCTGAGGGCAGAGTCAGGAGGAATGGACTTATGATTTCTTGAACTGATTTCTGAAGTTGTGAGTATGTTAGCAAGTCATATTGAACAATGTTTTTATTTTCTGTTTGTAACTCTTTTTAAGAACTGTGCACTGATGTTTTAAGTTGTCTTTCTTTTAATAAACTTTTGGAACATATTTTCTGTGTTGTACTTACATGCCTTTGCTTCAGGGAAGCTGAATCCAGAGTCTAGCCTCTTGGTTCCTACCAGGTATTTTGTGCATTTGGGGGTTTCACGGTAAAGTGAACCTTTAAGGATAACTTGGATGAAACGTAGCAGTTCTCCTCCCGGAGCTTCTACTGAGTTATCCCGTACGGGAGGTGGTGGCAGCTACCTTGTGTGTTTTGTTGGCCAAAAGCTGAAAAGTCTCCTTGCTTTATCTAAGTTCTGCCGGGTTTGGAGAATTAGATAAGTGCAAGAAGGCTACCAATCACTACAAGGTTAGATCAAGATTTCTAATTCTTGATGCATTGAGACTTTTTTAGTGCTCAAGAGAAGACAATATAGCAAAAAAGCAGACTATGAACATAGGGAAAGTAGTTGTGAACTTTTTTTAAAAAATAATTCCGCGAAATTATAAGGCCCGTGGCAAAATACAGTCACATTGCGACAAGAACAAGACGAGCAGTGATATCAGCAACGGGGTCTGAAATGTAACCCCGATGGTCCGATAATAGACAGCAGAGACTTATGAACTTAAATTTTAAACTTTAGGAGGCTGAAATATGGTTTTAAATGTCAGCACCAATTCTGTGAATTGGCCCGCATTTCTATGTCTATTTGTAAGACAATACAACTTACACTACCACATCTTTTACAAATTGCTTTCTGGTCTTGGACCGTAATAAAGATATTTGAGTACAGGGTAGTTGTGAACAAACAAAAAATCAAAAAGTACCCAGCTAAATTGAAAAATTTCTGTACAAGGCTTATATATATACTTTATAAAAAGAATAAGAGGGAGAGGTTACATGAGAACGAACTGACAATGACCTGATTGGTCAGGATGTACAAATAAATTTGGAGGACAGAGCACCTGTCAAGGTCAAACAACAAATGTCTCCCATGGTTACTGCCAGCTGCAAAAAATCTATTCAAGGCAGACTGAAAGGAGCTGTCATCAGAAGAAAGAAGAAAATCAGCAGAAGTACCGTTAATAAACCACAGATCACCAATAAGATTCGAAAGGAGAGCCGAGATGCACGCGACAAGAAAAGTAATGGTTGGTTACAGATTTTGATGGATGTCGGATGTCGGATGGATGTCGGTTTGGATGCCTTTGCACAGCAAAGACAGTGGATTTCTAAGTTAGACCCAGAGGGAATAGGATGAATAAATATATGTAATAACTTTTTTATTTTTTAGTGACCCACTGGTTTTGACTTATGGACTTCGAAAAATAATGATATAAGATTGATATATATTATGGATGATAAGTAAATTTCATAATGAAGCAGTCTGTCCCGGGGACCGGGGGGGGGGATAATAGGGATGTGATTGAATTAAAATATAAGAGTGTAAAATTAATATGTGAGTGGATGGTAAACAATTGAAAAATAGATGTTATTATAATGTTAATGATATGGAATTAGAAACCTGTTAAAAATGAAATATTTAGGCAATTAAAAGCAATGAGGGGGGGGGGGCGTGAAGAAGTCATTGGATGTTGTTTATATTGAATGTGATCTGGCCTGAATCGGGGCCGGACAAAAATTTGTAAAACCAATAAAAATTATTAAAAAAAAAAAAAATACATGAGAACGAACTGTAGGAGGCTTTTTTTAAAAGGTAGGTGAGAAGGGGGGAGAGAGGGGGTTTAGGGAGGGAGGTAGGGTAGGGGGAGAGGACATGTTAGTATGGGAGACTGGAATAAGAAATGAATTTGTGAGTATGTAATTAGGGACGTATGTGGATTGAGAGGGGGGTGAGGTATGGAAAGTATGTAATGTATGTATGTAATGGATGTAATGGATGTGAATAGTGGGAGATATGTATGTATTGTATGTATTGTATGTAATGACTTGGAGTGTATGTATTGTATGTAAGTATGTAAGTATTGGAAGAGAGGTAGGATATAAGGAGGATGTATGGTTAGAATGTATGGGGGGAAACATGTCCATGAAGTGTTGTATTATATTGTGTTGGAAAATAAAGTCTTTTTTAACAATAAGTTTTTTTTTTTTAAAAAATAAAGATATTTGAGTACAGGGTAGTTGTGAACAAACAAAAAATAAAAAAGTACCCAGCTAAATTGAAAAATTTCTGTACAAGTCTTATATATATATACTTTCTACAACTCAAGAATAGTACAGTTTCCCCAGCAAACAGTCTTACTGTTTCCCCAGCAAGCAGAACCTAAATAGAGTGGGTTCTATGACAGAGCCAAAGTTTCATCAGTCTCCAGTTGTAAGCTTAGATTGGCTTTAGGAAGCATAGCTTTGTTGTTTGTGCTGGTTAGAGCAAGATTTCTGAATCTTGAAGCATTGAAATTTTCTAGTTCTTAAGAGCATAAAATACAGCAAAAGTGCAGACTACGAGCAACAAATGAAACATCAAAAAGTACATAGTTAAATTGAGAATTTTCTGCACAAGCGTTTGTTAACAATTTCACTCCTCCGAGGCTGCATTTTGTGATTAGTGGAAATCACACGGTCTGTTGGAGAGGAAGCGTGTTGAACTGGATATAGTCCTATCTGTATGTATTATGTGATGAACTTTCACTTTTGCCTGTTCTCTCTCGGAGTTGAATGAGAGAGAGCGTCATGATTCTGTGTAATATAGAGTAAATAAATACGTAGTTTAGCTCTATGGATGGTTCATTCTTCTTGCTGGGCAATGCCAGAAGATTAGTGTGCATAACTCAAGTTGATTTATGTCATTGGAGCACCCTGGAGAAGAAGGGAATGCCTTTTCCAGAGCTATGTTCACCGGAGGACGCTCAGAAATTCCAGGGGTGGGGTGGGGGCTGCAGATAGCCCGGAGCGCTCTGCCCACAGCCTATATAAAACTCAAGATTCTGTTTTTATTCCAAATGATTCCGGTAATTAAAGGGACAGGACTATTTAAGGAATGGCAAAAAGTATTGCCGAGGTTCATCTGGAAAGCGAAAAAACCAAGGATAAAATCTAACTTTTAATAGATAAGAAAGAGGTGGATTCTCAGTGCCAGATTTGAAAGTCTATTACGAGGCATCCTGCCTTAGTTGGTTGAAGGAGTGGATAACATTGGAAAAAACAAATTTACTAGACTTGGAAGGTTATGATAACAGATTTGGGTAGGATTCTTATATTTAGTGTGACAAAGTAAAAGTTTATAAAGGGTTTCTAAATCACGTGATAAGAAAGTCGATTTATGAAGTTTGGGACAGTTATAAAAATCTGTTAGAACGGAAAACACCATGGTGGCTTTCGCCAATAGAGGCATTGAGTGTTAAAAAATTAAATATGAAGGAAAAGTGGGCCATCTATGGTGAGATATTGATGGAAACTGATAAAGGATTAAACGTTAAACCATATGATCAAATAGAAGAAGTACTTATGGGTTGTTTGCAATATCATCAAGTAAATGATATATTTAATGGAGATAAAAGAAATTTAGGTTTTGAAAATAAAAAATCTAGATTTCAAACCGAATTGTTAGAGGTAAAAGTTAAATTGCTATCCAAGATGTATAATTTGTTGTTAGAATGGTATACAAAAGATGAAGAAATTAAAGAAGTTATGATAAAATGGGCTATATAGACTTTGGGTAAAACATTAAGTTTGAATCTTGGTCAAAATTGTGGAATGAAAGTTTAAAATTCACTGCATGTACGGCCTTAAAAGAAAACGTAATGAAAATGATGTACAGGTGGTATTTGACACCAGTGAAGTTGGCCAAAATGTATAGGATGAGGAATAAATTATGTTGGAAATGTAAGAGAAAGATTGAGATTTTTATCATACGTGGTTTATTTGTGATAAAGTAAAAGCATTTTGGGAACTGATCTACAATGAGTTAAAAGATGTTTCGATATATCTTCCCCAAGTAACCAGAACCATTTTTGCTGGGTTGGATGGGAGAGGAAATTGCAAAGGGAGATCAAAGACTATTTATGAACACCACGGCGGCAGCAAGACCTTGTGGGTCTACTCTAAGTTGGTGTAGCATGGGATGACCTCAAAAGTAGCCTTGGGTAATGGTCATTAAGGCCTGCAGCTCAGAAGGAATTCTGCCTGGGTTTCCCTCCCCAATACTTACCAGTATCCAGACCTCTCTGAGCAGTGGCGTCACTGGGTGCTCTTCCTTGAAAAATGGGCTTCTGACTAACCATTTCCTCATACACAACGCAAGTGTCTTGTTCCTTGGTGGCATCAAGAACAGGCTGGAAGGTGGATTCAGTGTGGCCTTCCGAATCTCCTCCGGCAGCAATAGGCATATGTATATCCTCCCTTGGGTGTGTTTCCTCAGGATACTCAGTCCTGATATGGACGGTGGGCTTTTGTAGGACACCTTGCTCATACAGCATGCAGATCTCTTGTCCCATAGCAGCATCAGCAACAGTCTGGGCTGGAGGTTCACTGGGGACACTGGAGTCTAGTTTGCTGTGAACGGGATCCTCCACTGAGTGGGTTTCCTGCAAACACGCCCTTCTCACACAAATGTTGGGGTTCTGCCAGATGTTTTCCTCACCCACAATGCACACATCCTGCCCCTTAGAGGCACCAGGAATTGTCTCCACCGTGATTTCCCAGGGGGATCTGCAACTTCCTCCACGAAAAAGGGGTACATTCTCCCCCTCAATGACTGGGTGGGCTTCCTTCTGACCCTCTGTTCTCTTATGGATGATGGGCTTTGGCCTGATGGGTTCCCCATAGACAATGCACAGGTCTGGCTCCATAGAAGCATCAAGCATCATCGTCCTGGCTGTAGCATCAACAACGGTCTGGACTGGAGGTTCACTGGGGACACTGGAGTCTAGTTTGCTGTGAACAGGACCCTCCACTGAGTGGGTTTCCTGCAAACACGCCCTTCTCACACAGATGTTGGGGTTCTGCCAGATGTTTTCCTCACCCACAATGCACACATCCTGCTCCTTAGCAGCACCAGGAATTGTCTGTACTGTGATTTCCCAGGGGGATCTGAAACTTCCTCCACGAAAAGGGGGTACATCCTGCTCCTCCTCAACTGGGTGGGCTTCCTTCTGACCCCCTGTTCTCTTATGGATGATGGACTTTGGCCTGATGGGTTCCCCATAGACAATGCACAGGTCAGGCTCCCTAGAAGTATCAAGCATTATCATCTTGGCTGTGGTCCAACTGGGCTCCTTGCAACCTTCTTCGCAGGCACGGGCGTCTTCTGCTTTATCTACCGGCTGCCATTTTCCCTTTGCCTGTTAAGGAAAGTAGATTGCTTGAAATAAGGCATCTTGAGAAGCAGGAGATACAGAGAATTAGAAGCGTAAGAAGTATCCTGTGGAGCTCAGCCTTCAGAGGATACATTGTGTTTCCCATATGCACACTAGACACTCTCTGTCTTACTGTTTTAGGAAAATAGCTCAGAAATGAATCTTTTCCTTCATGACCCTCATGTCCACAAGAGAATAGTAATGCTGGCCACTTATCTCTGTACTGTCTACACTGACAGGCAGCATCTCTCCAGGGTTTCCTACTGAAAGCCTCTCCCGAGCCCTACATAGAGATGTCAGGGATTGAATTTGCCACCTTCTACAATGCAAGGCAGGCACTCTACCACTGGGCTGTGTTCCTTCCCCCCAAACCTGGCTGCTATTTGCTCCAGGAAATGTATCAACCTCCACCTGCAGGAGCCCCAAAACACATCCTGTCCCTCTTTTGCTTTCTGTTGTGGACTCTGGGTTGCAGCTCTGCCTTAAACAAGATCCCCCTTAGTGAAATATTTAACTGTCTGAAGGGAAACAGACAAAGGATAATCCTTAAAACTTAATAGGGAGACATCTCTGCTTTCTAAAAGGGACAAAGTGAATAAATGTGAGATTGTAGATATACCGGTATGTTCTTCTCAGTTATGTTTATGAAAGTAAAACTATTAGGAATATAAATAATCTGGACATTGCACAAGATCTACACACAAGCATGTGCTCCTTTCCTGCATTTCCCCCACCTACTGCTCATCTACATTCCTTCCACCTAAGACTCTGTTGATATTTGCTCCTGAAATATAGCATCCTTCACCTGCAGAAGCCCTAAAACGCATCCTGTCCCTCTTTTCCCTTCTGTTATTGACTCTGGGTTGCATCTTCCCAAGGACTCTCACTTAAGCAATCATGCTCCTTCATGGACTCTCCCCCTTAGAGAATTGTTAAATTAATGCAAAAGCCAAGAGGCAAGAGGCTATCTTCCCAACTCCACCTCAGTTTACACATCCATGGGAAGAATTCCCTAACTTGCACTCTTCCTCCTTTGACTAACCCAGGTCCCGTTAGGGCTAAGGAAGGTCTACACTCGCAGCGCAGAGCAGCAGCCCCTTGTGAAATGAAGTCTGTATTTCAGATGCCACAAAGGAGAAGAAAGAGGGGAGAAACAGGGACCCCCCAGTTCAGAATTTTCTACCCAATCTCTGCATATCTTATCTTGAGTTCTTTGTAGGGTGCTTCTCACCTTTTCAGATGGGCAGTGGTGAATTCACAGGCTTTCCTTCTTCATCTCAAGCCCCTTCACTCTCCCACTTGGGTGTTGGCTCATCTAAATGGGTCCAGGTGTTTATCGTTTATGTGGGAAGTGCAAAGGCTGCTGGGAATTGGAGTTCACACAAAAACAAAATGTGGCAGGGAGGAAGCATGATCTGAAAAGAGAAATTAAACACCACAAAGACAGAAATGCCCTCTTGCACTTTGATTTATAGCTTTCTTGTTTTGTTTTGAAATTGTAGCTTGGTTTCGCATCTTGTCAACAGAATAACATCAACTTTTGTGGTTTTCTTAAAAAAAAAAAAAAAAGAATTCTCCTCCTCAGAGAATTGGCAACCTCCTCCTGGAGCCTGGAAACCTGAGAACAGGCCTTTCTTGAGGTGCCTCTTCGCTCCTTGAATGCTCTTCCCAGAGAGGATCTCCTGGCGCCTTTCTTCCTTATTTTTAGGAACCATCTTTCAGCCAATGAGTGAATCCAGAGCTGTGAGTGATTTGTGAGTCATTTAGATACCAGGCAATAGAAATCCCAATAGTCCTCAAAAGCTGCTTCCCCCTTCCTTTGAGTGTACTTATTCTGATTCTTGTACCTTTAACAGCTGTGTAGCAGGCAGAATTTCAACAGGTTAAGCTATTTCTAAAAGTTTAAGATAACTATGAGGAAGCTTTCACATTCTGCCTGTCACATTTCAATTACAGGTGCGGCCCTGATTTATGGTTGATAAAGTCTTCATATATACAGAGGACCGAATATTGCTAAATAAAATCCAGCTTGGCTTCTTCTATTCACTAATCCTTTAGGGTTCCTTCAGCAACTAGGGCAAAGTGTTTTAAACATCAGTTTCTCTCCCCTAGTAATGCTGGAAACTGTAGCTCTGTGAAGAGAATAGGAGGTCTCCCCTAACCCATCTCAGCAGACTTAAGAAACTTCAGATCCCAGAATTCCTTGGGGGAAGCCATGACTGTTTAAAGCGGTATGATGGTACTTTCGCTGCATGGGAAACTGTCGTGTCCCCAATGGTAACTGTAGCTAGCTGTCAAGAACGCACGCCACTCCGAGAAGTCAGCGGAAGAAGTCTTGAAGTTTATTGTACAGCACACAGAGAAACGTGGAAAGTCCGTGAGGATTCTGAAGAGGCCACCTCAGAATCCCCCTTTAATACACCTTGCTGGGTGACTCCCAATTCCCCCCTCCCTTCTGCCCTAAAGGTCCGGGGGCGATCCACTTCCCCACCCGGGATGGTTTGGACAAAAGAGTTAACTGCTCTGGTCTACCTGCACTATTCATGGGTGCTTTTTACATTGTTATTGTGATACTGCCGGTTCCGCCGCTGATGGCTCGTTAGCGGTCGTTATCGCCCACCCTGGGGTTGTTTACCCCGTGGGGCATGCCTGGGCGAGGTCGGGCCTTGCTGCACTTGGTTTAACCCCTGCATGCCTGGCTCCGCTGTTGCCCCCTTTCCTGGCCCGCTGCATGGTTCCCCTTCCTGGCGCCTGCATGGCGCGACCACACTGTCTAGTCGGGTCGCGACAGAAACCTAGCCATATGGGCGGGGGATAAATAATAAATTATTATTATTATGGTGTGAATGTGTGCTGAGTGTGTTGGAAACTGCAAATTGTAAAGCTGTATCCATTTTTGTTCTGAGGAGCCAGAGAAAACAGAATAGTACAAAGTATAATAATTACAAAACTTTATTATTCAGGATTGGTAGTCTCAAAACAAATCTAAAAAGTAGAAGCAGTTTGTGCCAATTTCACATTTTCAACAGGGAAGCCTCTGACGCCTTTCAAACTTCCTCTCCTTCCTTGGGTCAATCCTTCTCTTTGGTTTCAAGAGCCTAAACAATCACCTAAATTATCCCCAACATGGTTAATTCAGCCGGATGAACAGCAGAGCCCTAAGATTTATTGGGGTGCCAAGGAAAGAGCTGAGTTTTCTCTAGATTCTCCTCTCCAAAGAGCAATTTTCATAGCATAACTGATTACAATAAAGCCACTTTATTATATATATATATAAACTTTTCAACTATCACATGGAATCTACACAAACAATGGACAGAAAACCTGAGGCAATGAGTTTTAGTCACTAAAAAGACTCAAGAACCCACCCAAAGCATGGATTATGTGTGTGTTGGAAGGTTCAGGGGAGACGTGGCCTCTGTGTGGTTCCTGCGGCGCCCAAAAGATGGACACTGAGGCTGAGATCACATTTGCACCATCCCTTTAAAGCTCATGTATAGTTGTTATATGGTTTTGCAAAAGAATTCTGGAAACAGTACTTTGTACCTCATAGGCCTACAATTGCCAGCACCTTTAAGAACGGCAGTTCCAGGATTCCTTGGGGAAAGCTTTAACTGTATTGTGTGGATGCGACCTTCTTAGCATAGTAGAAGAAGTTACATGGTTTCCATCTACTGTGCGTTCTCACCTTCATGAGGTCTCGATTCATCATCTAAACTCCCACTGAGATTTGAACCCTGGTTGGGCGTCTCCTTTGTGTGAGTTCTTATATGTACTGTAAGGTTTGAGCTCTTTGTGAAACGTCTCCCACACACAGAACATTTGAAGGGCTTCTCCCCTGTGTGAGTTCTTTTATGTACTGTAAGGTCTGAGCTGCGTGCGAAACGTTTCCCACACACAGAACATTTGTAGGGCTTCTCCCCTGTGTGAGTTCTTTTATGTACTGTAAGGTCTGAGCTGCGTGCGAAACGTTTCCCACACACAGAACATTTGTAGGGCTTCTCCCTTGTGTGAGTTCTTTTATGTAATGTAAGGTCTGAGCTGCGTGTGAAACGTTTCCCACACACAGAACATTTGTAGGGCTTCTCCCTTGTGTGAGTTCTTTTATGTACTGTAAGGTCTGAGCTGCGTGCGAAACGTTTCCCACACACAGAACATTTGTAGGGCTTCTCCCTTGTGTGAGTTCTTTGATGTGTAGTAAGGGTTGACCTATGAGCGAAGCTTTTCACACAAACAGAACATTTGAAAGGTTTCTCCCCTGTGTGAGTTCTTTTATGTAATGTAAGGTGTGAGCTGCGTGCAAAACGTTTCGCACACACAGAACATTTGTAGGGCTTCTCCCCTGTGTGAGTTCTTTTATGTACTCTTAGGTTGGAGCTGCATGCGAAAAGTTTACTACACACAGAACATTTGTAGGGCTTCTCCCCTGTGTGAGTTCTTTTATGTACTGTAAGGGTTGACCTGTCAGTGAACCTTTTCTCACAAAGAGGGCATTTGAAAGGTTTCTCCCCTGTGTGAGTTCTTTTATGTACTGTAAGGTGTGAGCTGCGTGAGAAACGTTTCCTACACACAGAACATTTGAAAGGCTTCTCCCCTGTGTGAGTTCTTTGATGTTTAGTAAGGTTCCATTTCATGTAGAAGCTCTTTCCACAGTCTGCACATTTATGTTGTTTTTGTCCTTTGTGAATCCTCTGATGGCGAGCAAACTGCTTCTGATTCCTGAAGCTCATTCCACACTCCAAACAAGCCAATCGCTTCACCTCTGTAGGGCATGTGGGGCTGTTTCCATTGTTTCTGCTCCCACTGCTTATTCCTCCGGACTCTGCCCTTTGAATTGTTTTGTCCTCTGTGGACGTTCTCAAAGGATCGGATTGTTCTCCTTGGACAGTGAAGAAGCCACTTTGAGGAACGATGGATTCATCTGTCTTCTGTTCTGTGTGGCTTCCCTTTTCCCTCCTTGTTCCATCCTGACTCAGGTAGTTCTGTTCCACCATCTCATCCTGTGGTTTTCCCAAAGATTTCCTTCTGTTCTGTCTCCACTGCACAACACCTGCTGGATAAGAGGGAAAGAAATCATGTCTGTCAGAGAGAGATGGAAACTGAGACATTCAATCTAATAAGTTTTGTCTTTTTGATACACTTTTGGGCCATTGCTGTCTAAAGCGGGCAATGAGTTGCCATCATGGGTGACCTTTCTTTCCCTTTACTCAATATCCTGAGTCTGGTTTTGCCATTGTATCAGATTCACCAGCAAGTTCCTACCTGTAGATATCCTAATCTTGAGAGCAAATATTTTCTCAGTCTGCAGGTGGAAGCTTACATTGGCTTTATTTATTTTTTTAAAAAATAATATTTATTGGGTTTTACACACAAAGCATATAAAAAACAAACATAACAACAACAAAACACACACAAACAATACCAATACAAATACACACACATAAAAAATTATTATTTCCCTTCATAATCCCTTAACATTTTAGTTTGACTTCCTCCTATCTCTCCCTCTGCGTTTCAATGTATCTCATCTTTAGCAATTTCCTCTCATCGTCTAATGTTATAGTTATCATATTCCATTCTATTTTTAATATCTTTATCAATTGTCTTAACTTTCCCTATTTTCTTGTCAAACCTTATCACTTATATTTCTTTTACGCAATTTCTATCTTCACCTATTCTGTACATACTTCATATTGTCACTTACTCATTCTATATATTGTTCTGTAAATTACCTTTCTTCTGGCATTATCTTATATTTAAATCTTACAATACTTTTTAAGATATTCCCTAAATTTCTTCCACTCTTTTCCCACCGCTTCCTCCCTCTGGTCATGAAGTCTCGCGGTCAGCTCGGCAAGCTCCATATACCGGTAGTCCATCTTCTTCTTCTTTTTTTAAAAAATATTTTTTATTAGTTTTACAATTTTTTAAGCTCCCAACATACACAGTGGTTAAATTTTCATGCTTCCCCTCTCTCACCAAGGGAAGTTAATATCCATCCCCCCTCTCACAAGGGGGTATACAAAAACATAGTACATTTAACCAATCTATTTTTTAGTAGCATGCTTAGCCTGTCCTCATTCCGAGGTCAGATTCAATCATTTTCCATATCATATTTCAATTGACTCCCTCGCCTCCCCTTCCAGTTGGATTTTATTCATATCATCTTTAGCAGGTTAATACTCCTTCATATTTACCATAGTACAGAAACCATATGAAACTTTAATCATTTCCTTAACTTTACCGCCCAAGCCTGCCGGTAATTCTGCACCATTCTAAATTCATCGTCTTATCATATTTATACATAATAACCTCTTGTATCATTATTCCTTCCTCCCCTGCCTCCCGTTTACTCCAGGGTTTTGGGCCCTGTTTTCCTTAACATAAAATCATTTTTAAAATTATTCATAATAGGTAATCACTGTGTCAGACATCATTAGCCATAAACCATCGTTCTTACGTCCAGAAAAGTAACCCAGTTAAAGTAACTTCTATTTCAGCCCTCTCTTGGCAGACACAAACCCCACTGCACTTTCTGCCCCAAAGGGGCATGCCTCCTTTCTCTGCTGCCGCCAACACCAGTTATGACTTTTCCTTCGGGCCAGTTTCTCTCCGTATGCCATTACTTTCTGCTTCCAATGTCTCTTTCTTCGGCCCTCGGTACCATTTCTCCACCTGTTTATTTTAGCAGCTGAAATTCCCTTTATCTTTCGCCATTTTTTCGCTTTCCTCTTGTGGGACAGTACTCCTTTCGATCTGCAGTCACCGGCCTTGGCTGCTTGTCTGGTTTCCGGACGCCGAACATCTGGTATTTCTGGCTCAGTGCCATCCTCTTGTGAAAAGTTATTTGTCCCTATGCCCTTTTGTCTGAGCGTGCGCAAACAGTCTTGAAGTAAAAACAGAATGGATTCCATCTGCTGCTCAGACAATTCCGTCATTTCCGGGACCCAAATCACAACAACCACTTTTTACCAGCCTGTAATATACATAGTCCAAAATTTTCAAAAGTTTTTCAATGCCCTTCCCCCTGAATCACGGGGATAGGGAACTTTTATCTTCATCCTCAATAAGTTGTAACAAATTGCAAAGAATAACGTCCTGGTTACAGAAGTTTCCTTTCACTTCCTCTTTCACTCAGCTTGGCTGAAACTTTCACTGCTTCCCATTGTTCCAAGATCAAAGGGGGGTGACCTCCGCTTTTAAACCCCTCAATGCTTTCCTAATTAAGTCCAAATGTCCTTTTTACTCACGATTTGAGGCAAAATCCAATGTTCCGAAGTAGCTTTTGGTGGAACCGAATGCTCAGGGGCTGCTGGACTTACGCAGCTTCACCCGGCAGGGGGGATGGGTCCGTAGGACTCCATTTCAACCTCGCTCTCAACCGGCGGCTCTTCCGAGCCGCCTAGGAGCAAGGGAAACTTGCAGAGCCAACCGCCGGACCACACAAGCCCCCGGGACACCCCTCCCGGGGTTTATCGGGGAGCGAAACGCTGATTTCGCTCTCCCTAACCCCCCGCCGAGCCGGGGAACGTCGGAGCGGTGTTCCCCGCAGCCAGCAGTCCCGGCATTTGGCCGGAAGTATATAGTCCATCATCTTCATTTGCCATTCGTCTATGGTTGGTAAGTCCTTTGTCTTCCAATATTTTGCAATCAGTATCCTTGCTGCTGTCGTGGCATACATTGAAGCTTACATTGGCTTTAGGACGAAAGATACATTGATGCGTTGAATTCTTGATGCATTGAAACTTTCTCTAGTGCTCAAGAGCAGACAATACAGCAAAAGTAGCAGACTACGAACATAGGGAAAGTAGTTGTGAACAGCAAACAAAAAATCAAAAAGTACCCAGCTAAAATGAAAAATTTCTGTACAAGGCTTACCGTATATATACTGTATACAACTCAAGAACAGTGCTACTGTTTCCCTAGCAAGCAAAACCTAAATTGAGTGGGTTCTATGACAGAACCAAAGTTTCAGTAGTCTCCAGTTGCAAGCTTAGATTGGCTTTAAGAAGCATAGCTATGTTGTTTGTGCTGGTTAGAGCAAGATTTCTGATTCTTTCTGCATTGAAACTTTTCTAGTTAAATTGAGAAATTTCTGCAAAAGCCTTTGTTAGCAATTTCACTCCCCTGAGGCTGCGTTTTGTGATTAGTGGAAATCACATGGTCTGTCAGAGAGGAAGCCTGAGAACTGGATATAGTCCTATCTGTATGTATTATGTGATGAACTTTCACTTTTGCCTGTTCTCTCTCGGAGTTGAATGAGAGAGAGCGTCATGATTCTGTGTCTGTGTAATATAGAGTAAATAAATAGGTAGTTTAGATCTATGGATGGTTCATTCTTCTTGCTGTGCAATGCCAGAAGATTAGTGTGCATAACTCAAGTTGATTTATGTCACTGGAGCACCCCAGAGAAGAAGTGAATGCCTTTTCCAGAGCTATGCTCACCGGAGGACGCTCAGAGATTCCGGGGGTGGGGTGGGGGCTGCAGATAACCCGGAGCACTCTGCCAACAGTCTATATAAAACTCAAGATTCTGTTTTTATTCCAAATGATTCCAGTAATTAAAGGGACAGGACAATTTAAGGAATGGCAACAAGTACTACCGAGGTTCATCTGATTCCAGTAATTAAAGGGAAAGAAATGGCAAAATTGTGGAATGAAAGTTTAAAATTCACTGCATGTACGGCTCTAAAAGAAAACGTAATGAAAATGATGTACAGTAAAGAGAAAGATGGAGGTTTTTATCATATGTGGTGTACTTGTGATGAAGTAAAAGCATTTTGGGAACTGATCTACAATGAGTTAAAAAAGATGTTTTGATGGACTATGCAGAACTAGCCAAGCTGGCCAGTAGAATCCGGAACCAAGATGACCAACCATTTCAAAGAGATTGGAGTTGAAGATTTAAAGTGCGATATAAAGACTTGAAAATTAAAAAAACCTGTTAAAGGGATGGGGGGAAGTCACAAACTCGGCAGAACAAAGAGTACCGTCTTTCCCCCTTTTTAAGACACTGTCTTATAATTTTTTTCCTCAAAAAAACACAGGGTGGCTTATTTTCGGGGGATGTCTTATTTTTATTACATCAGTATGGTACGGTACAGCCTCCCCCTGCGCGCTGAGCAGGCGGGGCAGAACTCTGCAAGAGGCGCGTTTCCCCCACGCGCCTCTCGCTGGTTCACTGGCTCCCTGCGCATGCAGGAGGGGCTGAGGAGGTGACGGGAACAATGGCGGCACCACGGCTTACTTTTGGGGTACGTCTTACTTCTCACAAAGGTAAAAAAAAGTACCATGGCTTACTTTATGACTACGTATTAAAAAAGGGGAAACAGGGTATATTTGTTTGTTATTCTAAAGTTGGAAATACTTTGTTAAAAAAGAAATTTATATGTATCTATATATCTTTATCAATAAATAATTTTTATTTTATTTTTTTTAAATTTCTGCGTAAGCAGAACACACACACAAACACAACTCAAGAGCAGTACAGTTTCCCAGCAAACAGAACCTACATAGAGTGGGTTCTATGACAGTCCATTACTTTTAGTGGGTCTACTCTAAGTTGGTGTAGCATGGGATGACCTAAAAAGCAGTCTTGTGTGCTTGTCATTAAGGCCTGGAGCTCAGAAGGAATTCTGCCTGTGACTTCCCTCTCCAATATGCATTCCCCTGGAGTCCCACTACTTACCAGTATCCATACCTCTCTGGGCTGTGGCTTCACTGGGGACTCTTCCTTGAATAATGGGCTTCTGACCAATCATTTCCTCATACACAACGCAGGAGTCTTGTTCCTTGGTGGCATCAACAGTGGGCTGGAAGGTGGATTCATTGGGGCCTTTCCAACCCCCTCTGCCAGGAATAGGCATATCTATGTCCTCCTCTGAGTCTTCTTCCTCAGGATACCCAGTTCTGATATGGACGGTGGGCTTTTGTAGGACACCTTGCTCATACACAATGCAGACGCCTTGTCCCTTAGCAGCAGCAACAACAACAGTCTGGGCTGGAGTTTTTCTTGGGACACTGGAGTCTAGTTTGCTGTGAACGGGACCCTCCCCTGAGTGGGTTTCCTGCAAACATGCCTTTCTCTCGCAGATGTTGTGGTTCTGACAGATGTTTTCCTCACCCACAATGCACACATCCTGCTCCTTAGCAGCACCAGGAATTGTCTGCCCCGTGATTCCATGAGGAAGGGGTATATCCTCCTCCGAGTCTTCTTCCTCCAAGTCTTCTTCCTCAGGATACCCAGGTCTGATATGGACGGTGGGCTTTTGTAGGACACCTTCCTCATACACAATGCAGATGTCTTGTCCCTTAGCAGCATCAACAACAGTCTGGGCTGGAGGTTCACTGGGGACACTGGAGTCTAGTTTGCTGTGAACGGGACCCTCCCCTGAGTGGGTTTCCTGCAAACATGCCTTTCTCTCGCAGATGTTGGGGTTCTTCCAGATGTTGTCCTCACCCACAATGCACACATCCTGCTCCTTAGCAGCACCAGGAATTGTCTGCCCCGTGATTCCATGAGGAAGGGGTATATCCTCCTCCGAGTCTTCTTCCTCCAAGTCTTCTTCCTCAGGATACCCAGGTCTGATATGGACGGTGGGCTTTTGTAGGACACCTTCCTCATACACAATGCAGATGTCTTGTCCCTTAGCAGCATCAACAACAGTCTGGGCTGGAGGTTCACTGGGGACACTGGAGTCTAGTTTGCTGTGAACGGGACCCTCCACTGAGTGGGTTTCCTGCAAACACGCCCTTCTCACACAAATGTCGGGGTTCTGCCAGATGTTTTCCTCACCCACAATGCACACATCCTGCTCCTTAGCAGCACCAGGAATTGTCTGTACTGTGATTTCCCAGGGGGATCTGAAACTTCCTCCATGAAAAAGAGGTACATCCTCCTGCTCAACTGGGTGGGCTTTCTGCTGACCCTCCGTTCTCTTATGGATGATGGGCATTGGCTTGATGGGTTCCCCATAGACAATGCACAGGTCTGACTCCTTGCAAGTATCAAACATCATCATCTTGGCTGTGGTCCAACGCTGTGGTCCATACGCAGGCACGGGCGTATTCTGCTTCGTCTACTGGCTGCCACTTTCCCTTTGCCTGTTAAGGAAAGTAGATTGTTTGAAATAAGGCATCTTGAGAAGCAGGAGATACAGAGAATTAGAAGCGTAAGAAGTATCCTGTTGAGCTCAGCCTTCAGAGGATACATTGTGTGTCCCATATGCACACTAGGCACTCTCCGTCAACTATGGGATCAATTCGAATCTGTTACCTCCAAGGATGTGGACAGGCTGCTTGGACGAGTGAAACCAACCACCTGTCTCCTTGATCCTTGCCCATCCTGGCTAATAAAATCGAGCCAGTAAGGGCTGGGCGATGGGCTTCGCAGGGTGGTGAATGCTTCCCTCTGCGAGGGAGTATTCCCAGACCCGCTGAAAGAGGCAGTCATTAAACCACTTCTTAAAAAAACATCTTTAGACCCGGCCATTATGGCCAACTATCGCCCAGTCTCAAATCTATCATTATTGGGCAAGGTGATTGAGCGGGTAGTTGCTGAACAACTCCAAGCACGCCTGGAGGATGCGGACCATTTGGATCCCTTCCAGTCGGGGTTCAGGCCTCATCATGGGACTGAAACTGCCTTGGTCGTGCTGGTTGATGATCTCCGGCGGGCTTGGGACAAAGGTGAGAGCTGTTTCCTAGTTCTGCTGGATCTCTCAGCGGCCTTTGACACCATTGACCATAACATCCTTCTGGACCGTCTAGAGGGGTTGGGAGCTGGGGGCACTGTTATACAGTGGTTCTGCTCCTTCCTCCTGGGCCATGTTCAGAAAGTGGTGGTGTGGGATGAGTGTTCAAACCCCTGGGCTCTCACTTGTGGGGTGCCTCAGGGTTCCGTCCCCTCCCTCATGCTTTTTAATATCTATATGAAACCGCTGGGAGAGATCATCAGGGGGTTTGGGCTGGGTGTTCATCAGTATGCAGATGACACCCAGCTCTACCTCTATTTTAAATCAGAACCAGTGAAGGCGGTGAATGTCCTGTGTGAATGCCTGGAGGCGGTTGGAGAATGGATGGCGGCTAACAGATTGAGGTTGAATCCTGACAAGACGGATGTACTGTTTTTGGGGGACAGGGTGCGAGCGGGTGTGGGGGACTCCCTGGTCCTGAATGGGGTAACTGTGCCCCTGATGGACCAGGTGCACAGCCTGGGAGTCATTTTGGACTCACAGCTGTCCATGGAGGCGCAGATTAATTCTGTGTCCAGGGCGGCTGTCTACCAGCTCCATCTGGTACACAGGCTGAGTCCCTACGTGCCAGCAGACTGTCTCGCCAGAGTGGTGCATGCTCTGGTTATCTCCCGCTTGAACTACTGCAATGCCCTCTACGTGGGGCTACCTTTGAAGGTGACCCGGAAACTGCAATTAATCCAGAATGCGGCAGCTAGATTGGTGACTGGGAGTGGCTGCCGGGATCACATAACACCGGTCCTGAGAGATCTACATTGGCTCCCAGTACGTTTCTGAGCACAATTCAAAGTGTTGGTGCTGACCTTTAAAGCCCTAAACGGCCTCGGTCCTGTATACCTGAAGGAGCGTCTCCACCCCCATCGTTCAGCCCGGACACTGAGATCCAGCACCGAGGGCCTTCTGGCGGTTCCCTCATTGCGAGAAGTGAGGTTACAGGGAACCAGGCAGAGGGCCTTCTTGGTAGTGGCGCCCGCCCTGTGGAACGCCCTTCCAGCAGATGTCAAGGAAATAAGCAGCTATTTTTAAAAGACATCTGAAGGCAGCCCTGTTTAGGGAAGTTTTTAATATTTAATGCTGTATTGTTTTAACATTTGACTGTAAGCCGCCCAGAGTGGCTGGGGAAACTCAGCCAGATGGGCGGGGTAAAAATAATTATTATATTATTATATTATTATTATTTTAGGGAAATAGCACACAAATGAATCATTTCCTTCATGATCTTCACGTACACAAGAGAATAGTAACATTGGCCACTTAGCTCCACACTGACAGGCAGCTATGTGGAGATACTGTGGATTGAACTTGCCACCTTTTGCAATGCAAGGCAGGCACTCTACCACTGAACTGCGTTCCTCCCCCCTAAGACTCTTCTGATCTTTGCTCTAGGAAATGTATCAACCTCCACCTGCAGAAGCCCCAAAACACATCCTGTCCCTGTTTTCCTTTCTGTTGTGGACTCTGGGCTGCAGCTCTGCCTTAAACAAGCTCCCCCTTAGTGAAATATTTAACTGTCTGAAGGGAAACTGTTTAGAATATAAATCACCTGGACATCACCCTTAGTGAAATATTTAACTGTCTGAAGGGAAACTGTTTAGAATATAAATCACCTGGACATTGCACAAGAACTACACACATGCATGCCCACCTTTCCTTCATGTTCCCCGCCTACTGCTCATCTACATTCATTCCCCCTAAGACTCTCTGTTGATATTTGCTCCAGAAATGTAGCATCTTTCACCTCTAGAAGCCCTAAACACATCCTGTCCCTTTACCCCCTTCTGTTATTGACTCTGGGTTGCATCACCCCAAGGATTCTCCCTTAAGCAATCATGCTCCTTCATGGACTTTCCCACACTGTGAAATGTTTAATTTATGCAAAAGGCAAAGGGCAAGGGGCTACCTTCTTGACCCCACCCCAGTTTACCCATCCATGGGAAGAATTCCCCAACTTCCACTCTTTCTCCTTTGACTAACCGAGGTCCCCTTAGGGCTAAGGAAGGTCTACAATTGCGGCCTAGAGCAGCAGCCCCTTGTGAAATGAAGTCTGCATTTCAAATGCCACAAAGTAGAAGAAAGAGGGGGGGAAACTGGGACCCCCAATTCAGAATATTCTCCCCAAATCCCAGCATGTCTTATCTTGAGTTCTTGGAAGATTTCAACTCACCCTTTCAGACAGGCAGCGGTGAATTCACAGACTTTCCTTCTTCATCTCAAGCTCCTTCATGGCCCTACTTGGGTGTTGGCTCATCTAAATGGGTCCAGGTGTTGATCGTTTATGTGGGAAGTGCAAAGGCTGCTGGGAATTGGAGTTCATGGAAAAACAAAGTGTGGCGGGGGGGAGCGTGATCTGAAAAGAGAAATTAAAGAACAGAGAGAGAAAGACAGAAATGCCCTCTTTTCCCATCTTGCACTTTGATTTATAGCTTTCTTGTTTTGTTTTTAAATTGTGGCTTGGTTTCGCATATTGTCAACAGAATAACATCAACTTTTGTCGTTTTCTTAAAAAAAGAATTCTTCTCCTCCGGGTGCCTCCGACATGAGAGGCCCGGAGCCTGGAAACCTGAGAACAGGCCTTTCTTGAGGTGCCTCCTCGCTCCTGGAATGCTCTTCCTAGGGGGGGTTCTCTTGATGCCTTCCTTCCTTATTTTTAGGCATCACCTTTCAACCAACGAGTGTATTCAGAGCTGTGAGTGATTTGTGAGTGGTTTAGATACCAGGCAATAGGAATTCCCAGAGTCCTCAAAAGCTGCTTCCCCCTTCCTTTGAGTGTACTTATTCTGATTCTCGTACCTTTAAAAGCTGTTGTAGCAGGCGGAGAATATAACTATGGGGTAGCTTTCACCTTCTGTCTGTCACAAGTTCAATTTCAGGTGCATCCACTGATTTATGGTTGATAAAGTCTTCATATATACAGAGCACCAAGTCTTGCTGAATAAAACCCAGCTTGGCTTCTGCAATTCACCAATCTTTTAGGGTTCTTTGAGCATGTAGGGCAAA
This sequence comes from Darevskia nairensis, assembly GCA_034642065.1. NCBI lineage: Eukaryota > Metazoa > Chordata > Lepidosauria > Squamata > Lacertidae > Darevskia > Darevskia nairensis. The sequence goes on from JAWWNI010000093.1 coordinate 293,616, forward strand.
GTGTTTTTTTAACCATCCATTCCTCTCCCCTAGTAACGCTGGAAGCTGTGGCTCTGTGAGGAGAATAGGAGGCCTCCCCTAACCCATCTCAGCACTATTAACAACCTTCCCAGAATTCCTTGGGGGAAGCCATGCCTGTTTAAAGTAGTATGACAGTGCTTTCACTGCATGGGAAACCCAGCCATATGGGCGGGGTATAAATAAATTATTATTATTATTATTATTTGACTGTGTGCTGAGTGTGCTGGAATCTGCAACCTAAATTGGAAAGCTGCACCCATTTTTGTTCTGAGGAACCAGAGAAACAAAGCATAACACAGTATTTACACAACTTTATTATTCAGGATTATTATTATTCTTGAGAGTCCCATGGACTGCAAGAAGATCAAACCTATCCATTCTTAAAGAAATCAGTCCCGAGTGCTCACTGGAAGGACAGATCCTGAAGTTGAGGCTCCAGTATTTTGGCCACCTCATGAGAAGACTCCCTGGAAAAGACCCTGATGTTGGGAAAGATGGAGGGCACAAGGAGAAGGGGACAACAGAGGACGAGATGGTTGGACAGTGTTCTCGAAACCACTAACATGAGTCTGGCCAAACTGCGGGAGGCACTGAAGGATAGGCGTGCCTGGCGTGCTCTGGTCCATGGGGTCACGAAGAGTCGGACACGACTGAACAACAACAACAACTATTCAGGATTGGTAGTCTTAAAAGAAATCTAAAAAGTAGAAGCAGCTACTGTGCCAATTTTACATTTCCAATTGGGAAGCCAGAAGCCTTTCAAACTTCCCTTCCTTCCTTGGGTCAATCCTTCTCTTTGGTTTCAAGAGCCTAAACAATCACCTAATTATCCCCAACATGGTTAATTCAGCCGGATGAACAGAAGAGCCCTCACATTTATTGGGGTGCCAAGAGAACTCCCCAATGTCAAGAGACATTGACTGGTTGACTTTGCTCTGGCCAAGGAAAGAGCTGAGTTTCAGAGCAATTTTCATAGCATAACTGATTATGACAAAGCCACTTTATTATATATATATTAAAAACGTTTCAACTATCACATGGAATCTACACAAACAATGGAAACAAAACCTGAGGCAATGAGTTTTAGTCACTAAAAAGACTCAAGAACCCACCCAAAGCATGGATTATGTGTGTGCATGGGGAGATTCAGGTGGGGACATGGCCTGTGGGTGGCTCCTGCGATGCCCAAGAGATGGACACCGAGACTAAGGTCACATCCGCACCAAACCTTTAAAGCTCATTTATAGCTATTATATGGCTTTCTCAAAAGAACTCTGGAAACAGCAGTTTGTGCCTCATAGGCCTACAATTGCGAGCATCCTTAAGAACGGCAGTTCCCAGGATTCTTGCGGGGGAAAGCTTTAAATGTATTGTGTGGATACCACCTTCTTAGCATAGTAGAAGAAGTTATATGGTTTCCATCCGTTGTGCGTTCTCACCTTCATGAGGTCTTGATTCATCATCTATGCTCTCACTGAGATTTGAACCCTGGTTGGGCGTCTCCTTTGTGTGAGTTCTTTTATGTACTGTAAGGTGTGATTTTTGTGCAAAACGTTTCTTACACAGAGAACATTTGTAGGGTTTCTCCCCTGTGTGTGTTCTTTTATGTACTGTAAGGTTTGAGATTTGAGTGAAGCTTTTCCCACACACTGAACATTTGTAGGGCTTCTCCCCTGTGTGAGTTCTTTTATGTTTCTTAAAGCTTGAGCTGTCAATGAAACTTTTCCCGCATTCTGAACATTTGAAAGGCTTCTCCCTTGTGTGAATTCTTTTATGTACTGTAAGGTGTGATTTTTGTGCAAAACGTTTCCTACACACAGAACATTTGTAGGGCTTCTTCCCTGTGTGAGTTCTTTTATGTACTGTAAGGTTTGAGCTGTGTGCGAAACATTTCCCACACACAGAACATTTGTAGGGCTTCTCCCTTGTGTGCGTTCTTTTATGTACTGTAAGGTGTGATTTTTGTGCAAAACGTTTCCTACACACAGAACATTTGTAGGGTTTCTTCCCTGTGTGAGTTCTTTTATGTACTATAAGGTTTGAGGTGCGTGCGAAACGTTTTCCACACACAGAACATTTGTAGGGCTTCTCCCCTGTGTGCGTTCTTTTATGTACTGTAAGGGTTGACCTATCAATGAAGCTTTTCTCACAAACAGAACATTTGAAAGGTTTTTCCCCTGTGTGAGTTCTTTTATGTACTGTAAGGTGTGATCTGCGTGCGAAACGTTTCCTGCACACAGAACATTTGTAGGGCTTCTCCCCTCTGTGAATTCTTTTATGTACTGTAAGGTTTGAGCTGCGTTTGAAACGTTTCCTACACACAGAACATTTGTAGGGCTTCTGACCTGTGTGAGTTCTTTTATGTACTGTAAGGTTTGAGCTGCGTGCAAAATGTTTCCTACACACAGGACACTTGTAGGGTTTCTCCCCTGTGTGAGTTCTTTTATGTACTGTAAGGGTTGACCTGTCAGTGAAGCTTTTCTCACAAACAGAACATTTGTAGGGCTTCTCCCCTGTATGAGTTCTTTGATGTTTAGTAAAGTTTGAGCTCTCATTAAAGCTTTTCTTGCCGACTGTACTTTTGAAAGGCTTCTCCCCTGTGTGGGTTCTTTTATGTACTGTAAGGTTCCATTTCGTGCAGTAGCTCTTTCCACGGCCTGCATATTTATGTGCTTTCTGTTCTGTGTGAATCATCTGATGGATAGCAAACTGCTTCTGTTTCTTGAAGCTCATTCCACACTCCAAACAAGTAAATGGCTTCACCTCTGTGGGGCATGTGGGGCTGTTTCCATTGTTTCTGCTCCCACTGCTTGTTCCTCCAGACTCTGCCCTTTGAATTGTTTTCTCCTTTGTGGAGGTTCTCAAAGCACCTCTGTTTTCTGGTTGTTCTCCTTGGACAGTGAAGAAGCCACTTTGAGGAACTATGGATTCATCTGTCTTCCGTTCTGTGTGGCTTCCCTTTCCCCTCTTTGGTCCATCCTGACTCAGGTAGTTCTGCTCCACCATCTCATCCTGTGCTTTTCCCAAAGATTTCCTTCTGTTCTGTCTCCACCTTACAACACCTGCTGGATAAGAGAGAAGGAAATCATGGATGTCATAGAGAGATGAAAACTGAGACATTCAATCTACCGGTAATAGGTTTTGTCTTTTTGATATGCATTTGGGCCACTGCTGTCTAAGCGGGCAATGAGTTGCCATCATGGGTGACCTTTCTTTCCCCTCTGCTCAATATCCTGAGTCTGGTTTTGCCATTGTGTCAGATTCACCAGCACGTTCCTACCTGTAGAGATCCTAATATTGAGAGCAAATATTTTCTCAGTCTGGTGGTGGAAGCCTTAGGAAGAATAGCTATATTGTTTGTCCATCATGAGGTTAGATCAAGATTTCTAATTCTTGATGCATTGAGACTTTTCTAGTGCTGAAGAGCAGACAATACAGCCAAAATAGCAGACTATGAACATAGGAAGAATAGTTGTGAAGAAACAAAAAATCAAAAAGTACCCAGCTAAATTGAAAAATTTCTGTACAAGGCGTATATATATACTTTATACAACTCAAGAATAGTACAGTTTCCCTGGCAAACAGTCTTTCTGTTTCCCCAGCAAGCAGAACCTAAATAGAGTGGGTTCTATGACAGAGCCAAAGTTTCATCAGTCTCCAGTTGTAAGCTTAGATTGGCTTTAGGAAGCATAGCTATGTTGTTTGTGCTGGTTAGAGCAGGATTTCTGAATCTTGACGCATTGGAACTTTCCAATTTCTTAAGAGCATAAAATACAGCAAAAGTGCAGACTGCGAGCAACAAATGAAACATCAAAAGGTACTTACCGTATATTCTGGCGTATAAGACGACTGGGCGTATAAGACGACCCCCAACTTTTCCAGTTAAAATATAGAGTTTGAGATATACTCGCCGTATAAGAAATACGACCCGGCGTATAAGACAACCCCCCGACTTTTAAGAAGATTTTCCTGGGTTAAAAAGTAGTCTTATACGCAGGAATATACAGTAGTTAAATTGAGAATTTCCTGCACAAGCATTTGTTAACAATTTCACACCTCCGAGGCTGCATTTTGTGATTAGTGGAAATCACACGGTCTGTTGGAGAGGAAGCGTGTTGAACTGGATATAGTCCTATCTGTATGTATTATGTGATGAACTTTCACTTTTGCCTGTTCTCTCTCGGAGTTGAATGAGAGAGAGCGTCATGATTCTGTGTCTGTGTAATATAGAGTAAATAAATAGGTAGTTTAGATCTATGGATGGTTCATTCTTCTTGCTGTGCAATGCCAGAAGATTAGTGTGCATAAATCAAGTGGGTTTATGTCGCTGGAGCGCCCTGGAGAAGAAGGGAATGCCTTTTCCAGAGCTATGTTCACCGGAGGATGCTCAGAGATTCCGGGGGTGGGGTGGGGGCTGCAGATAGCACTCTGCCAACAGTTTATATAAAACTGAAGATTCCGTTTTTATTCCAAATAATTCCGGTAATTAAAGGGACAGGACAATTTAAGGAATGGCAAAAAGTACTACCAAGGTTCATCTGGCAAGGGAAAAAACCAAGGATAAAAATCTAACTTTTAATAGATAAGAAAGAGGTGGATTCTCAGTGCCAGATTTGAAAGTCTATTAAGAGGCATCCTGCCTTAGTTGGTTGAAGGAGTGGATAACATTGGAAAAAATTGATTTACTAGACTTGGAAGGTTATGATAACAGATTTGGGTAGGATTCTTATATTTGGTATGACAAAGTAAAAGTTTATAAAGGGTTTCTAAATCACGTGATAAGAAAGTCGATTTATGAAGTTTGGGACAGATATAAAAATCTGTTAGAACGTAAAACACCATGGTGGCTTTCGCCAATAGAGACATTGACTGTTAAATTAAATATGAAGGAAAAGTGGGCCACCTGTGGTGAGATATTGATGGAAACTGATAAAGGATTAAACGTTAATCCATATGATCAAATAGAAGAAGTACTTATGGGTTGTTTGCAATATCATCAAGTAAATGATATATTTAATGGAGATAAAAGAAATTTAGGTTTTGAAAATAAAAAATCTAGATTTCAAACCGAATTGTTGGAGGTCAAAGTTGAATTGCTATCCAAGATGTATAATTTGTTGTTAGAATGGTATACAAGAGATGAAGAAGTTATGATAAAATGGGCTATATAGACTTTGGGTATTACATTAAGTTTGAATCTTGGTCAAAATTGTGGAATGAAAGTTTAAAATTCACTGCATGTACGGCCTTAAAAGAAAACGTAATGAAAATGATGTACAGGTGGTATTTGATACCAGTGAAGTTGGCTAAAATGTATAGGATGAGGAATAAATTATGTTGGAAATGTAAGAGAAAGATGGAGATTTTTATCATATGTGGTTTACTTGAGATAAAGTAAAAGCATTTTGGGAACTGATCTACAATGAGTTAAAAAAGATGTTTCGATATATCTTCCCCAAGTAACCAGAACCATTTTTGCTGGGTTGGATGGGAGAGGAAATTGCAAAGGTAGATCAAAGACTATTTATGTATACCACGACAGCAGCAAGACCTTGTGGGTCTACTCTAAGTTGGTGTAGCATGGGATGACCTCAAAAGTAGCCTTGGGTGATGGTCATTAAGGCCTGGAGCTCAGAAGGAATTCTGCCTGGGTTTCCCTCCCCAATACTTACCAGTATCCAGACCTCTCTGAGCAGTGGCGTCACTGGGGGCTTTTCCTTGAAAAATGGGCTTCTGACCAACCATTTCGTCATACACAACGCAGGTGTCTTGTTCCTTGGTGGCATCAAGAACAGGCAGGAAGGTGGATTCACTGTGGCCTTCCGAATCTCCTCCGCCAGCAATAGGCATATCTATATCCTCCCTTGGGTGTGTTTCCTCAGGATACCCAGTTCTCATAGGGACGGTGGGCTTTTGTAGGACACCTTGCTCATACACAATGCAGATGTCTTGTCCCTTAGCAGCATCAACAACAGTCTGGGCTGGAGGTTCACTGGGGATACTTGAATCTAGTTTGCTGTCAATGGGACCCTCCCCTGAGTGGATTTCCTGCAAACACACCTTTCTCTTGCCGGTTTTGGGGAACTGCCAGATGTTTTCCTCACCCACAATGCACACATCCTGCTCCTTAGCAGCACCAGGAATTGTCTGCCCCGTGATTCCATGAGGAAGGGGTATATCCTCCTCCGAGTCTTCTTCCTCCAAGTCTTCTTCCTCAGGATACCCAGTCCTGATATGGATGGTGGGCTTTTGTAGGACACCTTGCTCATACACAATGCAGATGTCTTGTCCCTTAGCAGCATCAACAACAGTCTGGGCTGGAGGTTCACTGGGGATACTTGAATCTAGTTTGCTGTCAATGGGACCCTCCCCTGAGTGGATTTCCTGCAAACACACCTTTCTCTTGCCGGTTTTGGGGAACTGCCAGATGTTTTCCTCACCCGCAATGCACACATCCTGCTCCTTAGCAGCACCAGGAATTGTCTGCCCCGTGATTCCATGAGGAAGGAGTATATCCTGCTCCGAGTCTTCCTCCTCCAAGTCTTCTTCCTCAGGATACCCAGGTCTGATATGGACAGTGGGCTTTTGTAGGACACCTTGCTCATACACAATGCAGATATCTTGTCCCTTAGCAGCATCAACAACTGTCTGGGCTGGAGGTTCACTGGGGACACTGGAGTCTAGTTTGCTGTGAACGGGACCCTCCACTGAGTGGGTTTCCTGCAAACACGCCCTTCTCACACAGATGTTGGGGTTCTGCCAGATGTTTTCCTCACCCACAATGCACACATCCTGCTCCTTAGCAGCACCAGGAATTGTCTGTACTGTGATTTCCCAGGGGGATCTGCAACTTCCTCCACGAAAAAGGGGTACATTCTCCCCCTCCATGACTGGGTGGGCTTTCTTCTGGCCCTCTGTTCTCTTATGGATGATGGGCTTTGGCCTGATGGGTTCTCCATAGACAATGCACAGGTCTGGCTCCTTGCAAGTATCAAACATCATCATCCTGGCTGTGGTCCAACGGGGCTCCTTGCAACCTTATATGCAGGCACGGGCCTCTTCTGCTTCGTCTACTGGCTGCCACTTTCCCTTTGCCTGTTAAGGATAGTAGATTGTTTGAAATAAGGCATCTTGAGAAGCAGGAGATACAGAGAATTAGAAGGCTGTTCAGCTCAGCCTTCAGAGGATACATGGTGTGCCCCATATGCACACTAGACACTCTCCGTCTTACTGTTTTAGGAAAATAGCTCAGAAATGCATCTTTTCCTTCATGATCTTCATGTACACAAGAGAATAGTAACCCTGGCCACTTAGCTCCACACTGAAAGGCAGCTGCTCTCCAGGGTTTCATATGGGAAGCCTCTCCCAAGCCCTACTGTGGATTGAACTTGCCACCGTTTGCAATGCAAGGCAGGCACTCTACCACTGAACTGCGTTCCTCCCCCCTAAGACTCTTCTGATCTTTGCTCTAGGAAATGTATCAACCTCCACCTGCAGAAGCCCCAAAACACATCCTGTCCCTGTTTTCCTTTCTGTTGTGGACTCTGGGCTGCAGCTCTGCCTTAAACAAGCTCCCCCTTAGTGAAATATTTAACTGTCTGAAGGGAAACTGTTTAGAATATAAATCACCTGGACATCACCCTTAGTGAAATATTTAACTGTCTGAAGGGAAACTGTTTAGAATATAAATCACCTGGACATTGCACAAGAACTACACACATGCATGCCCACCTTTCCTTCATGTTCCCCGCCTACTCCTCCTCTACATTCATTCCCCCTAAGACTCTCTGTTGATATTTGCTCCAGAAATGTAGCATCTTTCACCTCTAGAAGCCCTAAACACATCCTGTCCCTTTACCCCCTTCTGTTATTGACTCTGGATTGCATCACCCCAAGGATTCTCCCTTAAGCAATCATGCTCCTTCATGGACTTTCCCACACTGTGAAATGTTTAATTTATGCAAAAGGCAAAGGGCAAGGGGCTACCTTCTTGACCCCACCCCAGTTTACCCATCCATGGGAAGAATTCCCCAACTTCCACTCTTTCTCCTTTGACTAACCGAGGTCCCCTTAGGGCTAAGGAAGGTCTACAATTGCGGCCTAGAGCAGCAGCCCCTTGTGAAATGAAGTCTGCATTTCAAATGCCACAAAGTAGAAGAAAGAGGGGGGGGAACTGGGACCCCCAATTCAGAATATTCTCCCCAAATCCCAGCATGTCTTATCTTGAGTTCTTGGAAGATTTCAACTCACCCTTTCAGACAGGCAGCGGTGAATTCACAGACTTTCCTTCTTCATCTCAAGCTCCTTCATGGCCCTACTTGGGTGTTGGCTCATCTAAATGGGTCCAGGTGTTGATCGTTTATGTGGGAAGTGCAAAGGCTGCTGGGAATTGGAGTTCATGGAAAAACAAAGTGTGGCGGGGGGGAGCGTGATCTGAAAAGAGAAATTAAAGAACAGAGAGAGAAAGACAGAAATGCCCTCTTTTCCCATCTTGCACTTTGATTTATAGCTTTCTTGTTTTGTTTTTAAATTGTGGCTTGGTTTCGCATATTGTCAACAGAATAACATCAACTTTTGTCGTTTTCTTAAAAAAAGAATTCTTCTCCTCCGGGTGCCTCCGACATGAGAGGCCCGGAGCCTGGCAACCTGAGAACAGGCCTTTCTTGAGGTGCCTCTTCGCTCCTCGAACTCTCTTCCCAGAGAGGATCTCCTGGCGCCTTCCTTCCTTATTTTTAGGCATCACCTTTCAACCAACGAGTGTATTCAGAGCTGTGAGTGATTTGTGAGTGGTTTAGATACCAGGCAATAGGAATTCCCAGAGTCCTCAAAAGCTGCTTCCCCCTTCCTTTGAGTGTACTTATTCTGATTCTCGTACCTTTAAAAGCTGTTGTAGCAGGCGGAGAATATAACTATGGGGTAGCTTTCACCTTCTGTCTGTCACAAGTTCAATTTCAGGTGCATCCACTGATTTATGGTTGATAAAGTCTTCATATATACAGAGCACCAAGTCTTGCTGAATAAAACCCAGCTTGGCTTCTGCAATTCACCAATCTTTTAGGGTTCTTTGAGCATGTAGGGCAAAGTGTTTTTTTAACCATCCGTTCCTCTCCCCTAGTAACGCTGGAAGCTGTGGCTCTGTGAGGGAGAATAGGAGGTCTCCCCTAACCCATCTCAGCACTCTTAACAACCTTTAGCTCCCAGAATTCCTTGGGGGAAGCCATGACTGTTTAAAGTAGTATGACAGTGCTTTCACTGCATGGGAAACCCAGCCATATGGGCGGGGTATAAATAAATAAATAAATAAATAATAATAATAATAATAATAATTATTATTATTATTTGAATGTGTGCTGAGTGTGCTGGAAGCTGCAACCTAAATTGGAAAGCTGCACCCATTTTTGTTCTGAGGAACCAGAGAAACAAAGCATAACACAGTATTTACACAACTTTATTATTCAGGATTATTATTATTCTTGAGAGTCCCATGGACTGCAAGCAGATCAAACCTATCCATTCTTAAAGAAATCAGTCCCGAGTGCTCACTGGAAGGACAGATCCTGAAGTTGAGGCTCCAGTACTTAGAATCTTAGAATCATAGAATCATAGAGTTGGAAGAGACCACAAGGGCCATCCAGTCCAACCCCCTGCCAAGCAGGAAACACCATCAAAGCATTCCTGACAGATGGCTGTCAAGCCTCTGCTTAAAGACCTCCAAAGAAGGAGACTCCACCACACTCCTTGGCAGCAAATTCCACTGTCGAACAGCTCTTACTGTCAAGAAATTCTTCCTAATGTTTAAGTGGAATCTTCTTTCTTGTAGTTTGAATCCATTGCTCCGTGTCCGCTTCTCTGGAGCAGCAGAAAACAACCTTTCTCCCTCCTCTATATGACATCCTTTTATATATTTGAACATGGCTATCATATCACCCCTTAACCTTCTCTTCTCCAGGCTAAACATACCCAGCTCCCTAAGCCGTTCCTCATAAGGCATCGTTTCCAGGCCTTTGACCATTTTGGTTGCCCTCCTCTGGACACGTTCCAGCTTGTCAGTATCCTTCTTGAACTGTGGTGCCCAGAACTGGACACAGTATTCCAGGTGAGGTCTGACCAGAGCGGAATACAGTGGTACTATTACTTCCCTTGATCTAGATGCTATACTCCTATTGATGCAGCCCAGAATTGCATTGGCTTTTTTAGCTGCTGCATCACACTGTTGACTCATGTCAAGTTTGTGGTCTACCAAGACTCCTAGATCCTTTTCACTTGTACTGCTCTGAAGCCAGGTGTCACCCATCCTGTATTTGTGCCTTTCATTTTTTTTGCCCAAGTGTAGTACTTTACATTTCTCCCTGTTAAAATTCATCCTGTTTGCCTTGGCCCAGTTCTCTAATCTGTTAAGGTCATTTTGAAGTGTGATCCTGTCCTCTGGGGTATTAGCCACCCCTCCCAATTTGGTGTCATCTGCAAACTTGATCAGGATGCCCTCAAGCCCATCATCCAAGTCATTGATAAAGATGTTGAATAAGACTGGGCCCAAGACAGAACCCTGTGGCACCCCACTAGTCACTTCTCTCCAGGACGAAGAGGAGCCATTGATGAGCACCCTTTGGGTTCGGTCAGTCAGCCAGTTACAAATCCACTGAATGGTAGCATTGTCTAGCCCGCATTTTACCAGCTTCTTTACAAGAATATCATGGGGCACCTTGTCAAAGGCCTTGCTGAAATCAAGATAGGCTACATCCACAGTGTTCCCTTCGTCTACCAGGCTTGTAATTCTGTCAAAAAATGAGATCAGATTAGTCTGACATGACTTATTTTTCAGAAACCCATGCTGACTTTTAGTGATCACAGCGTTCCTTTCTAGGTGCTCACAGACCGTTTGCTTAATGATCTGCTCTAGAATCTTTCCTGGTATTGATGTCAGGCTGACTGGGCGGTAATTGTTTGGGTCCTCTCTTTCCCCCTTTTTGAAAATAGGGACAACATTTGCCCTCCTCCAGTCTGCTGGGACTTCACCTGTTTTCCAGGAATTTTCAAAGATTACTGCCAGTGGTTCTGAAATCACCTCTGCCAGTTCTTTTAATACTCTGGGATGTAGTTCATCTGGCCCTGGAGACTTGAATATATCTAAACTAGCCAAGTGTTCTTGTACTACCTCCTTACTTATTCTGGGCTGTGTTTCCCCTGCTGAATCATCTGCTCCATATTCTTCAGGTCGGGCATTGTTTTCTTTTTTGGAGAAGACTGAGGCAAAGAAGGTATTGAGGAGTTCTGCCCTTTCTGCGTCCCCTGTTCGCATTTCACCTTCTTCTCCTCTAAGTGACCCCACTGCTTCCTTGTTCTTCCTTTTGCTACGGACATACCCATAAAAACCCTTTTTATTGCTTTTAACCTCTCTAGCAAGCCTGAGTTCATTCTGTGCTTTAGCTTTTCTGACTTTGTCTCTACATGTGCTGGCTATTTGTTTGAATTCCTCTCTGGTGGTTTCCCCTTTTTTCCATTTCTTGTACATATCCCTTTTAAATCTTAACTCAGTTAAAAGTTCTTTAGATAGCCACCCTGGCTTCTTTAGGCACCTTCCATGTTTTCGTCTCATTGGTACTGCTTGAAGTTGTGCTTTTAATATCTCCCTTTTAACAAACTCCCATCCATCATGAACTCCCTTCCCTTTTAGTATTACTGACCATGGGATCACACCCAGCATTTCCCTAAGTTTTCTGAAGTCGGCTTTCTTAAAGTCTAGAATTTGAGTCTTAGTATGTTTGGTTGCTCCTTTCTGATGTATAATAAACTCCAGAAGAGCATGATCACTCCCACCTAATGATCCTGCCACTTCTACCCCACTAACCAGGTCATCACTATTGGTTAGGACCAGATCTAAAATGGCTGATCCTCTTGTTGCTTCTCCCACTTTCTGGACAATGAAATTGTCTGCAAGGCCAGTGAGGAATCTGTTCGACCTTATGCTCTTGGCTGAGTTTGACATCCAACAAATATCAGGATAGTTGAAATCCCCCATTACTACTATCTCATTTCCTTTTGAGTGCTTGGTCATCTGTTCCAGGAAGGCATCATCTATGTCCTCAGTTTGGCTTGGGGATCTATAGTAAACTCCCACAATGAGATCACTGTTATTTTTCTCTCCCTTAATTTTGACCCAGATACTCTCAATTTGGCTTTGAAGTTTTAAATCATGGATCTCTTCACAGGTATACACATCCCTGACATATAACGCCACTCCTCCTCCTTTCCTGTTTGGTCTATTTCTCTGAAATAGATTGTATCCCTCTATTACTACATTCCAATCATGAGACTCATCCCACCAGGTTTCAGTGATGCCTATTATGTCGTATTTAGTTTGCTGTACCAAGAGCTCAAGTTCATCTTGTTTATTTCCCATGCTCTGTGCATTTGTATACAGACATTGAAAACCATTGATCATTCCCCCTAGTCTCCTACTTAAGGATTTTTTCCTCCCACCACTAGGTCTGTGTGCTGTTTGCTCCATTTGGTCCTTGACTTTTGGATGATCATCTTCAGCATTTGATAGACTCCTACCTTCAGGATCACTGTCTCCCTCCCCCACATAAGTCAGTTTAAAGCCCTCCTGATGAGGTTTTTGAGATTGTTGGCAAAAACATTCCTCCCAACCCTTGTGAGGTGCAGCCCATCACTTGCCAGAAGTCCATCTTCAAGAAACTGCAGACCGTGATCTAAGAATCCAAACCGTTCCTGCCGGCACCATTTGCGAAGCCAGTTGTTCACTTCTCCTATTTTTCCCTCTCTTCCTGGGCCACGGCGTTCAACTGGGAGGACAGATGAGATGACAATTTGTGCATTTAATTGCTTCAACTTCCTGCCCAGAGCCTCATAATCACTTTTGATCTTCTGGAGGCTATGGCTTGCGGTGTCATTGGTTCCCACATGGACTAAAAGGAAGGGGTTTTTATCCGTGGGTTTTATGATTCCTTGCAGCCGTTCTGTTACATCATGGATCTTGGCCCCGGGGAGACAGCACACCTCTCGAGACATCTTGTCAGGCCCACAGATCACTGCTTCTGTACCCCTCAGTAGGGAATCCCCTATCACCACTACACGCCTCCTCTTTGGCTTGGTCGGGATTCTTACATGTGCTGTCCCTTCCAAGGTCACCTGCACATTCCCGGAGGGCTGACTTTGCTGCTCGTCTTCATATACCTCATCAACTGTGATGAGGGAGAGATCTTCCAATGGAGTTTGTTCTTCATATTCCATGTTAAGGGAGAGCACTTCAAATCGATTTTGTAGTTCTAAACACTCAGAGCGATCCCTGGGCATTCTACTTCTGTGGGTCACGTGCCTCCAAACATCTGGCTCCTGAGTTGGAGAACTGATCTCCTCAGGGATGTGCCCTGTCTCCTGCTTGGTGCAGACAGTGTGCTCTGCTGCATCCAAGAAAAGCTCCAGCTCTTTAATTTTCTGGAGCGTAGATACACGGGCCTGAAGTTGCTGGACCTTGTCTTCGAGTAGGGCAACCAACTTGCAATTGCTGCAGGTGTAGCTGTCTACAACCTTTGGCAAGAAGACAAACATTGCGCAGGAATTACAGGCGACTACAGTTGTTCCCTCCCCCTCCTGAAGTTGCCGGACCTTGTCTTCTAGTAGGGCAACCAACTTGCACTTGCTGCAGGTGTAGCTGCCTACATCCTTTGGCAAGAAGGCAAACATTGCGCAGGAATTGCAGGCGACTACAGTTGTTCCCTCACCCTCCATCTTGAAGCTTGAAGTCAGGACACACAAAAAAGCAGCCTAGGTCTCCCCAAATAAACGTTTGAGACTAGCTCTCCTCTATCTAAAAGATAGGTTAAACTGCGTGCGCCGCTAGGCGCGCGCCGCTGCCCTCCAGACACTGATTAGCTCCGCCCACAGCTAGTCACCAGACAAACACACACACACAAGCCAGAAACAAACTCTCTCTCACACACAAGCCTGGACAGTCACACAAATCCAAGAGGCAGAAGCCCTTTTGCCTACTTCCTCAGTCTCTGCCCTCCAGGCACTGATTAGCTCTGCCCTACAAGCTCAGCCCACCTTTTGCCTACTTCCTCAGTCTCTGCCCTCCAGGCACTGATTAGCTCCGCCCACAGCTAGTCACCAGACAAACACACACACACAAGCCAGAAACAAACTCTCTCACACACACAAGCCTGGACAGTCACACAAATCCAAGAGGCAGAAGCTCTTTTGCCTACTTCCTCAGTCTCTGCCCTACTTTGGCCACCTCATGAGAAGAGAAGACTCCCTAGAAAAGACCCTGATGTTGGGAAAGATTGAAGGCACAAGGAGAAGGGGACGACAGAGGACCAGATGGTTGGACAGTGTTCTCGAAGCCACTAACATGAGTTTGGCCAAACTGCGGGAGGCACTGAAGGATAGGCATGCCTGGCGTGCTCTGGTCCATGGGGTCACGAAGAGTCGGACACGACTGAACGACTGAACGACTGAACAACAACTACAACTATTATGGATTGGTAGTCTTAAAAGAAATCTAAAAAGTAGAAGCAGCTACTGTGCCAATTTTACATTTCTAATTGGGAAGCCAGAAGCCTTTCAAACGTCCCTTCCTTCCTTGGGTCAATCCTTCTCTGTGTGCTGAGTGTGTTGGAAACTGCAAATTGTAAAGCTGTATCCATTTTTGTTCTGAGGAGCCAGAGAAAACAGAATAGTACAAAGTATAATAATTACAAAACTTTATTATTCAGGATTGGTAGTCTCAAAACAAATCTAAAAAGTAGAAGCAGTTTGTGCCAATTTCACATTTTCAACAGGGAAGCCTCTGACGCCTTTCAAACTTCCTCTCCTTCCTTGGGTCAATCCTTCTCTTTGGTTTCAAGAGCCTAAACAATCACCTAATTATCCCCAACATGGTTAATTCAGCCGGATGAACAGAAGAGCCCTAAGATTTATTGGGGTGCCAAGAGAACTCCCCAATGTCAAGAGACAAAGGTGCTGCTTGACTTTGCTCTGGCCAAGGAAAGAGCTGAGTTTTCTCTAGATTCTCCAAAAAGCAATTTTCATAGCATAACTGATTACGATAAAGCCATTTTATTATATATATATTAAAAACTTTTCAACTATCACATGGAATCTACACAATGGACACAAAACCTGAGGCAATGAGTTTTAGTCACTAAAAAGACTCAAGATCCCACCCAAAGTATGGATTATGTGTTTGTATGGGGAGATTCAGGTGGGGACGTGGCCTGTGGGTGGCTCCTGCGATGCCCAAGAGATGGACACCGAGACTAAGGTCACATCTGCACCACACCTTTAAAGCTCATTTATAGCTATTACATGGCTTTCTCAAAAGAACTCTGGAAACAGTACTTTGTTCCTCATAGGCCTACAATTGCGAGCACCCTTAAGAACGGCAGTTCCCAGGATTCCTGGGGGGGGGGAGCTTTAAATGTATTGTGTGGATACCATCTTCTTAGCATAGTAGAAGAAGTTACATGGTTTCCATCCGCTGTGCGTTCTCACCTTCATGAGGTCTTGATTCATCACCTACACTCTCACTGAGATTTGAACCCTGGTTGGGTGTCTCCTTTGTGTGAGTTCTTTTATGTACTTTAAGGTTTGAGCTGTGAGCGAAGCTTTTCTCACACACAGAACATTTGTAGGGCTTTTCCCTTGTGTGAGTTCTTTGATGTGTAGTAAGGGCTGACCTATCAATGAAACTTTTCTCACAAACAGAACATTTGAAAGGTTTCTCCCCTGTGTGAGTTCTTTTATGTACTGTAAGGTGTGATTTTTGTGCAAAACGTTTCCTACACAGAGAACATTTGTAGGGCTTCTTTCCTGTGTGAGTTCTTTTATGTATTGTAAGGTTTGAGCTGTGTGCGAAATGTTTTCCACACACAGAACATTTGTAGGGCTTCTCCCTTGTGTGAGTTCTTTGATGTGCAGCAAGGGTTGACCTATCAATGAAGCTTTTCTCACAAACAGAACATTGGAAAGGTTTCTCCCCTGTGTGAGTTCTGTTATGTACTGTAAGGTGTGAGCTGCGTGTGAAACGTTTCCCACACAAAGAACATTTGTAGGGCTTCTTCCCTGTGTGAGTTCTTTGATGTACTGTAAGGTTTGAGCTTTGAGTGAAGCTTTTCCCACACACTGAACATGTGAAAGGCTTCTCCCCTGTGTGAGTTCTTTTATGTCTCTTAAAGCTTGAGCTGTTAATGAAGCTTTTCCCGCAATCTGAACATTTAAAAGGCTTCTCCCTTGTGTGAGTTCTTTTATGTACTGTAAGGGTTGAGCTGTCTGTGAAACATTTCCCACACACAGAACATTTGTATGGTTTCTCCCCTGTGTGAGTTCTTTTATGTAATGTGAGCGTTGACCTGTCAGTGAAGCTTTTCTCACAAACAGAACATTTGAAAGGCTTCTCCCCTGTGTGGGTTCTTTTATGTACTGTAAGGTTCCATTTCGTGCAGTAGCTCTTTCCACGGCCTGCATATTTATGTGGTTTCTGTCCTGTGTGAATCATCTGATGGATAGCAAACTGCTTCTGTTTCCTGAAGCTCATTCCACACTCCAAACAAGTAAATGGCTTCACCTCTGTGGGGCATGTGAGGCTGTTTCCATTGTTTCTGCTCCCACTGCTTGTTCCTCCAGACTCTGCCCTTTGAATTGTTTTGTCCTCTGTGGACGCCCTCAAAGGATCTGATTGTTCTCCTTGCTCAGTGAAGAAGCCACTTTGAGGAACGATGGATTCATCTGTCTTCTGTTCTGTGTGGCCTCCCTTTTCCCTCCTTGGTCCATCCTGACTCAGGTAGTTCTCCGGCACCATCTCATCCTGTGGTTTCACCAAGGATGTCCTTCTGTCCTGTCTCCACTGCACAACACCTGCTGGGTAAGAGAGAAGGAAATCATGGATGTCAGATAGAGATCGAAACTGAGACATTCAATCTACCGGCAATAAGTTTTGTCTTTTTGATACACTTTTGGGCCATTGCTGTCTAAGCGGGCAATGAGTTGCCATTATGGGTGACCTTTCTTTCCACTGTATTCAATATCCTGAATCTGGTTTTGCCATTGTGTCAGATTCACCAGCACGTTCCTACCTGTAGAGATCCTAATATTGAGAGCAAATATTTTCTCATTCTGGTGGTGGAAGCTTACATTGGTCTTAGGAAGAATAGCTATATTGTTTGTCCATCATGAGGTTAGATCAAGATTTCTAATTCTTGATGTATTGAGACTTTTCTAGTGCTCAAGAGCAGACAATATAGCCAAAATAGCAGACTATGAACATAGGGAAAGTAGTTGTGAACTTTTTATGTTTAATAATTTCGCGAAATTATAAGGCCCGTGGCAAAATACAGTCACATTGCGACAAGAACAAGACGAGCAGTGATATCAGCAACGGGGTCTGAAATGTAACCCCGATGGTCCGATAATAGACAGCAGAGACTTATGAACTTAAATTTTAAACTTTAGGAGGCTGAAATATGGTTTTAAATGTCAGCACCAATTCTGTGAATTGGCCCGCATTTCTATGTCTATTTGTAAGACAATACAACTTACACTACCACATCTTTTACAAATTGCTTTCTGGTCTTGGACCGTAATAAAGATATTTGAGTACAGGGTAGTTGTGAACAAACAAAAAATCAAAAAGTATCCAGCTAAAGTGAAAAATTTCTGTACAAGGCTTATATATATACTTTATAAAAAGAATAAGAGGGAGAGGTTACATGAGAACGAACTGTAGGAGGCTTTTTTTAAAAGGTAGGTGAGAAGGGGGGAGAGAGGGGGTTTAGGGAGGGAGGGAGGGTAGGGTAGGGGGAGAGGACATGTTAGTAGGAGAGACTGGAATAAGAAATGAATTTGTGAGTATGTAATTAGGGACGTATGTGGATTGAGAGGGGGGTGAGGTATGGAAAGTATGTAATGTATGTATGTAATGTATGTAATGGATGAGAATAGTGTGAGATATGTATGTATTGTATGTATTATATGTAATGACTTGGAGTGTATGTATTGTATGTAAGTATGTAAGTATTGGAAGAGAGGAAGGATATAAGGAGGATGTATGGTTAGAATGTATGGGGGGAAACATGTCCATGAAGTGTTGTATTATATTGTGTTGGAAAATAAAGTCTTTTTTAACAATAAAAAAAAATTAAAAAAAATAAAGATATTTGAGTACAGGGTAGTTGTGAACAAACAAAAAATAAAGAAGTACCCAGCTAAATTGAAAAATTTCTGTACAAGGCTTATATATATAATTTCTACAACTCAAGAATAGTACAGTTTCCCTGGCAAACAGTCTTACTGTTTCCCCAGCAAGCAGAACCTAAATAGAGTGGGTTCTATGACAGAGCCAAAGTTTGATCAGCCTCCAGTTGTAAGCTTAGATTGGCTTTAGGAAGCATAGCTTTGTTGTTTGTGCTGGTTAGAGCAAGATTTCTGAATCTTGACGCATTGGAACTTTTCTAGTTCTTAAGAGCATAAAATACAGCAAAAGTGCAGACTACAAGCAACAAATGAAACATCAAAAAGTACTTACCGTATATTCTGGCGTATAAGACGACTGGGCGTATAAGACGACCCCCAACTTTTCCAGTTAAAATATAGAGTTTGGGATACACTCGCCGTATAAGAAATACGACCCGGCATATAAGACGACCCCCCGACTTTTGAGAAGATTTTCCTGGGTTAAAAAGTAATCTTATACGCAGGAATATACAGTAGTTAAATTGAGAATTTTCTGCACAAGCGTTTGTTAACAATTTCACTCCTCCGAGACTGCATTTTGTGATTAGTGGAAATCACACGGTCTGTTGGAGAGGAAGCATGTTGAACCGGATATAGTGCTATCTGTATGTATTATGTGATGAACTTTCACTTTTGCCTGTTCTCTCTCGGAGTTGAATGAGAGAGAGCGTCATGATTCTGTGTCTGTGTAATAGAGAGTAAATAAATAGGTAGTTTAGATCTATGGATGGTTCATTCTTCTTGCTGTGCAATGCCAGAAGATTAGTGTGCATAAATCTAGTTGGTTTATGCTGGAGCACCCCGGAGAAGAAGTGAATGCCTTTTCCAGAGCTATGCTCACCGGAGGACGCTCAGAGATTCCGGGGGTGGGGTGGGGGCTGCAGATAACCTGGAGCACTCTGCCAACAATCTATATAAAACTCAAGATTCTGTTTTTATTCCAAATGATTCCGGTAATTAAAGGGACAGGACAATTTAAGGAATGGCAACAAGTACTACCGAGGTTCATCTGTCAAGGGAAAAAACCAATGATAAAATCTAAACTTTTAATAGATAAAAAAGAAAGAGGTGGATTCTCAGTGCCAGATTTGAAACTCTATTACGAGGTGTCCTGCCTGTGTTGGTTGAAGGAGTGGATAACATTGGAAAAAACAAATTTACTAGACTTGGAAGGTTATGATAACAGATTTGGGTGGCATTCTTATCTTTGGTATGACAAAGTAAAAGTTTATAAAGGGTTTCTAAATCATGTGATAAGAAAGTCAATTTATGAAGTTTGGGACAGATATAAAAATCTGTTAGAACGGAAAACACCATGGTGGCTATCATCAATAGAGGCATTGACTGTTAAAAAATTAAATATGGAGGGAAAGTGGGCCACCTATGGTGAGATATTGATGGAAACCAATAAAGGGTTAAAGGTTAAACCATATGATCAAATAGAAGAAGTACTTATGGGTTGGTTGCAATATCATCAACGATATATTTAATGGAGATAAAAGAAATTTAGGTTTTGAAAATAAAAAATCTAGATTTCAAACCGAATTGTTGGAGGTCAAGGTTAAATTGCTATCTAAGATGTATAATTTGTTGTTAGAATGGTACACAAAAGATGAAGAAATTAAAGAAGTTATGATAAAATGGACTATATAGACTTTGGGTATAACATTAAGTTCGAATCTTGGTCAAAATTGTGGAATGAAAGTTTAAAATTCACTGCATGTACGGCCTTAAAAGAAAACGTAATGAAAATGATGTACAGGTGGTATTTGACACCGGTGAAGTTGGCCAAAATGTATAGGATGAGGAATAAATTATGTTGGAAATGTAAGAGAAAGATGGAGATTTTTATCATATGTGGTTTACTTGAGATAAAGTAAAAGCATTTTGGGAACTGATCTACAATGAGTTAAAAAAGATGTTTTGATATATCTTCCCCAAGTAACCAGAACCATTTTTGCTGGGTTGGATGGGAGAGGAAATTGCAAAGGGAGATCAAAGACTATTTATGTATGCCACAATGGCAGCAAGAACTTTATTAGCCCAAAGGTGGCAACTGCAGGAACTACCAAGGATTGAGCAAGATGATGGACTATGTGGAATTAGCCAAGCTGACCAGTAGAATTCGGAACCAAGATGACCAACAATTGCAAAGAGATTGGAGTAAATTTATATGTTATATGAAAAATTATTGTAAAAATGTGAAGACGCTAGCGGGATTGAAAAAACCCCTGCAACGAAAACTATCTAGACCAGTGTTTCTCAACCTTTTCTGGGCAACGGCACACCTGTCTCATGAAAAAAATCTCGCGGCACACCACCACCAGAAAATGTCAAAAAATCACAAGGAGACGCTGTGCACCCACAAAATGGCGGCGGCAACGTCGCCATGGCAACGGAAATCACGGAGCTATGCGCCCAAAGTAAAACGGCCCAGGGAAGCCTAAACGGCTCGCCACAGCAGCAGCCCCACAGCCCCAACCGGCAGCGCCAGGAAGACACAACCGCCGCCTTCGCGCTCCCGAGCGCAGCAAGTTCCAAATTCCTGACCCGCGCCCACCAGCGCCTCTTACTTCCCCGCCGCCTCTTACTTCCCCGCCGCCTTCGCGCTCCCGAGCGCAGCAACTTCAAACTTCCTGACCCACGCCCCTTACCAGAGTGGATGCCGAGCTCTCCGAGGCGCCGCTCCTTGTCGCTGCGCTGAGGTCGAGGCCGAGCGGGGGGAAACTGAGCAGCAGGTGCTGGGCCTGGACGGCTGCCGGGCTTCAGTGCCCCCCAACAGAAAAATGGCGGCGGCTACCGGCAGCCCTTGCGTCTCCTTCCTCTGTCTTCCTATTGGTCCCTGGCAACCAATCAGAATTGGCGGGGAGCTCCAAGCTGGCGCATGCGCGGTAGGTCGGCGGTGGGTTTCTGCGCTCCCTTTCCCCCACTGCAGCCGCTGCTACGCGTTTGCGGCTGCGGCATGGGGTCCCGAACCACGGTTTTCCCGCGGCACAGCAGCCGGTGTCTCGCGGCACACTAGTGTGCCGCGGCACACCGGTTGAGAAACGCTGGTCTACCGGTAGACCAAAGAGGCAAACAGAACCCACATAGAGTGGGTTCTATGACAGTCCATTACTTTTAGTGGGTCTACTCTAAGTTGGTGTAGCATGGGATGACCTCAAAAGTAGCCTTGGGTGATGGTCATTAAAGCCTGGAGCTCAGAAGGAATTCTGCCTGGGTTTCCCTCCCCAATACTTACCAGTATCCAGACCTCTCTGAGTTGTGGCTTCACTGGGGGCTTTTCCTTGAAAAATGGGCTTCTGACCAACCATTTCGTCATACACAACGCAGGTGTCTTGTTCCTTGGTGGCATCAAGAACAGGCTGGAAGGTGGATTCAGTGTGGCCTTCCGAATCTCCTCCACCAGCAATAGGCATATGTATATCCTCCCTTGGGTGTGTTTCCTCAGGATACCCAGTCCTGATATGGACAGTGGGCTTTTGTAGGACACCTTCCTCATACACAATGCCGATGTCTTGTCCCTTAGCAGCATCAACAACAGTCTGGGCTGGAGGTTCACTGTGGACACTGGAGTCTAGTTTGCTGTGAACGGGACCCTCCATTGAGTGGGTTTCCTGCAAAAACACCTTTCTCTTGCCGGTTTTGGGGAACTGCCAGATGTTTTCCTCACCCACAATGCACACATCCTGCTCCTTAGCAGCACCAGGAATTGTCTGCCCCGTGATTCCATGAGGAAGGAGTATATCCTGCTCCGAGTCTTCCTCCTCCAAGTCTTCTTCCTCAGGATACCCAGGTCTGATATGGACGGTGGGCTTTTGTAGGACACCTTGCTCATACACAATGCAGATCTCTTGTCCCTTAGCAGCATCAACAACAGTCTGGGCTGGAGGTTCACTGGGGACACTGGAGTGAATGGGACCCTCCACTGAGTGGGTCTCCTGCAAACACGTCTTTCTCTCGCAGATGTTGGGGTTCTGACAGATGTTTTCCTCACCCACAATGCACACATCCTGCTCCTTAGCAGCACCAGGAATTGTCTGCCCCGTGATTCCATGAGGAAGGGGTATATCCTCCTCCGAGTCTTCTTCCTCCAAGTCTTCTTCCTCAGGATACCCAGTCCTGATATGGACGGTGGGCTTTTGTAGGACACCTTCCTCATACACAATGCCGATGTCTTGTCCCTTAGCAGCATCAACAACAGTCTGGGCTGGAGGTTCACGGGGGACACTGGAGTCTAGTTTGCTGTGAACGGGACCCTCCATTGAGTGGGTTTCCTGCAAACATGCCTTTCTCTCGCAGATGTTGTGGTTCTGACAGATGTTTTCCTCACCCACAATGCACACATCCTGCTCCTTAGCAGCACCAGGAATTGTCTGCCCCGTGATTCCATGAGGAAGGGGTATATCCTCCTCCGAGTCTTCTTCCTCCAAGTCTTCTTCCTCAGGATACCCAGTCCTGATATGGACGGTGGGCTTTTGTAGGACACCTTCCTCATACACAATGCCGATGTCTTGTCCCTTAGCAGCATCAACAACAGTCTGGGCTGGAGGTTCACTGGGGACACTGGAGTGAATGGGACCCTCCACTGAGTGGGTCTCCTGCAAACACGTCTTTCTCTCGCAGATGTTGGGGTTCTGCCAGATGTTTTCTTCACCCACAATGCACACATCCTGCTCCATAGAAGCACCAGGAATTGTCTCCGTGATTTCCCAGGGGGATCTGCAACTTCCTCCACGAAGAAGGGGTACATTATCCTCCTCCATAACTGGGTGGGCTTCCTTCTGACCCTCTGTTCTCTTATGGATGATGGGCTTTGGCCTGATGGGTTCCCCATAGACAATGCACAGACCTGGCTCCCTAGAAGTATCAAGCATTATCATCCTGGCTGTTGCATCAACAGCAGTCTGGACTGGAGGTTCACTGGGGATACTTGAATCTAGTTTGCTGTGAACGGGACCCTCCACTGAGTGAGTTTCCTGCAAACACGCCTTCCTCTCGCAGGTGTTGGGATTCTGCCAGATGTTTTCCTCACCCACAATGCACACATCCTGCTCCTTAGCAACACCAGGAATTGTCTGTACTGTGATTTCCCAGGAGGCTCTGAAACTTCCTCCACGAAAAAAGGGTACATCCTCCTCCTCCTCCTCAACTGGGTGGGCTTTCTGCTGACCCTCCGTTCTCTTATGGATGATGGGCTTTGGCTTGATGGGTTCCCCATAGACAATGCACAGGTCTGGCTCCTTGCAAGTATCAAACATCATCATCCTGGCTGTGGTCCAACGGGGCTCCTTGCAACCTTATACGCAGGCACGGGCGTCTTCTGTTTCGTCTACTGGCTGCCACTTTCCCTTTGCCTGTTAAGGATAGTAGATTGTTTGAAATAAGGCATCTTGAGAAGCAGGAGATACAGAGAATTAGAAGCGTAAGAAATATCCTGTTGAGCTCAGCCTTCAGAGGATAAATTATGTGCCCCATATGCCCACTAGACACTCTCCGTCTTACTGTTTTAGGAAAATAGCTCAGAAAAGAATCTTTTCCTTCATGACCCTCATGTACACAAGAGAATAGTAATGCTGGCCACTTAGCTCTGTACTGTCTACACTGACAGGCAGCATCTCTCCAGGGTTTCCTACTGAAAGCCTCTCCCAAGCCCTACATAGAGATGTCAGGGATTGAACTTGCCACCTTCTACAATGCAAGGCAGGCACTCTACCACTGGGCTGTGTTCCTTCCCCCCAAACCTGGCTGCTATTTGCTCCAGGAAATGTATCAACCTCCACCTGCAGAAGCCCCAAAACACATCCTGTTCCTCTTTTCCTTTCCATTGTGGACTCTGGGTTGCAGCTCTGCTTTAAACAAGATCCCCCTTAGTGAAATATTTAACTGTCTGAAGGGAAACAGACAAAGGATAATCCTTAAAACTTAATAGGGAGACATCTCTGCTTTCTAAAAGGGACAAAGTGAATAAATGTGAGATTGTAGATATATGTTCTTTTCAGTTATGTTCATGAAAGCAAAACTATTTGGAATATAAATCATCTGGACATTGCACAAGATCTACACACATGCATGCCCACCTTTCCTGCATTTTCCCCGCCTACTGCTCATCTACATTCCCTCCCCCTAATACTCTCTGTTGATATTTGCTCCAGAAATGTACGGTAGCATCCTTCACCTGCAGAAGCCCTAAAAGGCATCCTGTCCCTCTTTTCCCTTCTGTTATGGACTCTGGGTTGCATCTTCCCAAGGACTCTCCCTTAAGCAATCAGGCTCCTTCATGGACTCTCCCCCTTAGAGAATTGTTAAATTAATGCAAAAGGCAAGAGGCTACCTTCCCAACTCCACCCCAGTTTACACATCCATGGGAAGAATTCCCTAACTTGCACTCTTTCTCCTTTGACTAACCCAGGTCCCCTTAGGGCCAAGGAAAGTCTACACTCAGCCCCTTGTGAAATGAAGTCTGCATTTCAAATGCCACAAAGTAGAAGAAAGAGGGGGGAAACTGGGACCCGCAATTCAGAATATTCTCCCCAAATCCCAGCATGTCTTATCTTGAGTTCTTGGTAGGCTCCAGCTCACCCTTTCAGACAGGCAGTGGTGAATTCACAGGCTTTCCTTCTTCATCTCAAGCCCCTTCACTCTCCCACTTGGGTGTTGGCTCATCTAAATGGGTCCAGGTGTTTATCGTTTATGTGGGAAGTGCAAAGGCTGCTGGGAATTGGAGTTCACACAAAAAGAAAATGTGGCAGGGAGGAAGCGGAATCTGAAAAGAGAAATTAAACAACACAAAGACAGAAATGCCCTCTTTCCCCCTCTTGTACTTTGATTTATAGCTTTCTTGTTTTGTTTTGAAATTGTGGCTTGGTTTCGCATATTGTCAACAGAATAACATCAACTTTTGTGGTTTTCTTAAAAAAAGAATTCTCCTCCTCCGTGTGCCTCCGACATGAGAGGCCCGGAGCCTGGCAACCTGAGAACAGGCCTTTCTTGAGGTGCCTCTTCGCTCCTCGAACTCTCTTCCCAGAGAGGATCTCCTGGCGCCTTCCTTCCTTATTTTTAGGCACCACCTTTCAGCCAAAGAGTGAATCCAGAGCTGTGAGTGATTTGTGAGTGGTTTAGATACCAGGCAATAGGAATCCCCAGATTCCTCAAAAGCTGCTTCCCCCTTCCTTTGAGTGTACTTGTTCTGATTCTTGTACCTTTAACAGCTGTGTAGCAGGCAGAATTTCAACAGGTTAAGCTATTTCTAAAAGGGAAATATAACTATGAGGAAGCTTTCACATTCTGTCTGTCACATTTCAATTATAGGTGCGGCCACTGATTTATGGTTGATAAAGTCTTCATATATACAGAGGACCGAGTCTTACTGAATAAAAGCCGGCTTGGCTTCTGCAATTCACTGACCTTTTAGGGTTCCTTCAGCATCTAGGGCAAAGTGTTTTAACCATCAATTCCTCTCCCCTAGTAACGCTGGAAGCTGTGGCTCTGTGAAGAGAATAGGAGGCCTCCCCTAATCCATCTCAGCAACCCTTAACAACCTTCAGCTCCCAGAATTCCTTGGGGGAAGCCATGACTGCTTAAAGCGGCATCACATTGCTTTTACTCCATGCTGTGAATGGGGACTGAGTGTGCTGGAAACTGCAGTCTAAATTGGAAAGCTGCACCATTATTGTTCTGAGGAGCCAGTGAAAATAGAAGAATACAAAGCATAATATTTACACGACTTTATTATTCAGGGTTGGTAGTCTCAAAACAAATCTAAAAAGTAGAAGCAGTTTGTGCCAATTTTACATTTCCAACGGGGAAGCCTCTGAAGCCTTTCAAACTTCCCCTCCTTCCTTGGGTCAATCCTTTTCTCTGGTTACAAGAGCCTAAACAATCACCTAAATTAATTCAGCCGGATGAACAGCAGAGCCCTCACATTTATTGGGGTGCCAAGAGAACTCCCCAATGTCAAGAGACAAAGGTGCTGTTTGACTTTGCTCTGGCCAAGGAAAGAGCTGAGTTTCCTCTAGATTCTCCAAAAAGCAATTTTCATAGCATAACTGATTACGATAAAGCAACTTTATTATATATATATTAAAAACTTTTCAACTATCACATGGAATCTACACAAACAATGGACACAAAACCTGAGGCAATGAGTTTTAGTCACTAAAAAAACTCAAGAACCCACCCTAAGCATGGATTATGTGTGTGTATGGGGAGGTTCAAGGGGGACGTGACCTCTGGGTGGCTCCTGCGATGCCCAAAAGATGGACACCGAGGCTGAGGTCACATTTGCACCATCCCTTTAAAGTTCCTTTATAGCTGTTATATGGTTTCTCAAAAGAATTCTGGAAACAGTACTTTGTTCCTCATAGGCCTACAATTGCCAGCACCCTTAAGAACGGCAGGTCCCAGGATTCCTGGGAGCTTTAAATGTATTGTGTGGATGCGACCTTCTTAGCATAGTAGAAGTAGTTACATGGTCTCCATCCGTTGTGCGTTCTCACCTTCATGAGGTCTTGATTCATCATCTAAACTCTCACTGAGATTTGAACCCTGGTTGGGCATCTCCTTTGTGTGAGTTCTTTTATGTACTGTAAGGTTTGAGCTCTTTGCGAAACTTTTCCCACACACAGAACATTTGAAAGGCTTCTCCCCTGTGTGAATTCTTTTATGTACTGTAAGGTTTGACCTGCATGTGAAACGTTTCCCACACACAGAACATTTGAAGGGCTTCTCGCTTGTGTGAGTTCTTTGATGTGTAGTAAGGATTGACCTGTGAGCAAAGCTTTTCACACAAACAGAACATTTGAAAGGTTTCTCCCCTGTGTGAGTTCTTTTATGTACTGTAAGGTGTGAGCTGCGTGTGAAACGTTTCCTACACACAGAACATTTGTAGGGCTTCTCCCCTGTGTGAGTTCTTTTATGTACTGTAAGGTTTGAGCTGCGTGCGAAACGTTTCCTACACACAGGACACTTGTAGGGCTTCTCCCCTGTGTGAGTTCTTTTATGTACTGTAAGGGTTGAGCTGTCAGTGAAACATTTCCCACACGCAGAACATTTGTAGGGTTTCTCACCTTTGTGAGTTCTTTTATGTACTGTAAGGGTTGAGCTGTGTGTGAAACATTTCCCACACGCAGAACATTTGTAGGGTTTCTCACCTTTGTGAATTCTTTTATGTACTGTAAGGGCTGACATGTCAGTGAAGCTTTTATCACAAACAGAACATTTGAAAGGTTTCTCCCCTGTATGAGTTCTTTTATGTACTGTAAGGTTTGAGCTTTGAGTGAAGCTTTTCCCACACACTGAACATGTGAAAGGCTTCTCCCCTGTGTGAGTTCTTTTATGTCTCTTAAAGCTTGAGCTGTCAATGAAGCTTTTCCCGCAATCTGAACATTTGAAAGGGTTCTCCCCAGTGTGAGTTCTTTTATGTACTGTAAGGTTTGAGCTGCGTGCGAAACGTTTCCCACACACAGAACATTTGTAGGGTTTCTCCCCTTTGTGAGTTCTTTTATGTAATGTGAGGGTTGACTTGTCAGTGAAGCTTTTCTCACAAACAGAACATTTGAAAGGCTTCTCCCCTGTGTGAGTTCTTTGACGTTTAGTAAAGTTTGAGCTCACATTAAAGCTTTTCTTGCACACTGTACTTTTGAAAAGCTTCTCCCCTGTGTGGGTTCTTTTATGTACTGTAATGTTCCCTTTCCTGCAGAAGCTCTTTCCACTGTCTGCACATTTATGTGGTTTCTGTCCTGTGTGAATCATCTGATGGACAGCAAACTGCTTCTGTTTCCTGAAGCTCATTCCACACTCCAAACAAGTAAATGGCTTCACCTCTGTGGGGCATGTGGGGCTGTTTCCATTGTTTCTGCTCCCACTGCTTGTTCCTCCAGACTCTGTCCTTTGAATTGTTTTGTCCTCTGTGGACGCCCTCAAAGGATGTGATTGTTCTCCTTGCTCAGTGAAGAAGCCACTTTGAGGAACGATGGATTCATCTGTCTTCCGTTCTGTGTGGCCTCCCTTTTCCCTCCTTGGCCCATCCTGACTCAGGTAGTTCTGTTCCACTATCTCATCCTGTGCTTTCTCCAAAGATTTCCTTCTGTTCTGTCTCCACTGCACAACACCTGCTGCATAAGAGGGAAAGAAATCATGGATGTCAGAGAGAGATGGAAACAGAGAGATTCAGTCTAATATGCTTTGTGTTTTGTTCCGATATACGCAACAGCAGGGTCACTAGCTATGCAAAAGCTTAGTGGCCACCAGCTCTTAGTTGCGTACTTACAATCGGCAGCCCAGCCCTCTTTTGCTGCGCCAGAATTAAAAGTCTCTCTTTACGTTTCTTCTTCAATGCAGAGTTGAGCGAGAAGCGGTCAGTCAGTCAATAGGTCTGTGAGGTCAGTTGCAATAAAACAATGCAAGTCCTTGCTCAAAGTAACAAGATTTATTGAGCAATTAAAACATGGAACGGCGTGAGACCGGGGTAGTTTGCTTCCATCCCTGCTCACAGCACAACGTAGAAGAATATAACAGTTTCACATTACACACAGACTTCCGTACACAGAACAACCCCAGATGTGTGCAACGTCATCCCTGTGGGCAGGGCGTCAGACTGAGCTTGTTAACCCTGTAAGCTCAAAATCTCACATCTTTTTTGTTACACTTTTTGGGCAACTGCTTTCTAAGTGGGCAATGAGTTGCCATCGTGGGTGACTTTTCTTTCAGCTCTGCTCAATATACCAAGTCTGGGTTCATCACTGGTTCTTTTTTAACTGCAGGTTCCTACATGCAGAGAACCTACGTGGAATCTAGTGTCAAACTTGCATATTGCACTTTACAACTTATTTAAAACAATTAATTTTCTTATTTTCTAGTGCTTAAGAGCAGAAAATACAGCAAAAGTGAAGACTACCAGCAACAAATGAAACACCAAAAAATACATAGGTAATTGCAAAATTTCTGCACAAGAATTATCTATATAAGACTCAAGAGCAGTACAGATTCCCCAGCAACAGAACCTACATAGAGTGGGTTCTATGTCAGTCCATTACTTTTAGTGGGACTACTCTAAGTTGGTGTAGCATGGGATGACCTCAAACTAGCCTTGCGTGCTTGTCATTAAGGCCTGGAGCTCAGAAGGAATTCTGCCTGGGACTTCCCTCTCCAATATGCATTACCCGGGAGTCCCATTACTTACCAGTATCCATACCTCTCAAAGCTGTGGCTCCCCTGGGGGCTCTTCCTTGAATAACGGGCTTCTGACTAACCGTCTCCCCATACGCAACACAGATATCTTCTTCCTTGGTGGCACCAAAAGCAGGCAGAAATATGGCATCGGCAGGGGTTTCCCAATCTCCTCTGCCAGGAATAGTCATATCTAGGTCTTCTTCCACAGGATACCCAGTTCTGATATGGTCGGTGTGCTTTTGTAGGACACCTTGCTCATACACAATGCAGACGTCTTGTTCCTTAGCTGCATCAACAACAGTCTGGGCTGGAGGTTCACTGGGGAAACTGGAGTCTAGTTTGCTGTGAACAGGACCCTCCACTGAGTGAGTTTCCTGCAAACACGCCCTTCTCACACAGATGTTGGGGAACTGCCAGATGTTTTCCTCACCCACAATGCACACATCCTGCTCCTTAGCAGCACAAGGAATTGTCTGTACTGTGATTTCCCAGGGGGATCTGAAACTTCCTTCACGAAAAAGGGGTACATCTTCCTCCTCCTCAACTGGGTGGGCTTTCTGCTGACCCTTCGTTCTCTTATGGATGATGGGCTTTGGCCTGATGGGTTCCCCATAGACAATGCACAGATCTGGCTCCTTGCAAGTATCAAACACCATCATCCTGGCTGTGTTCCAATGGGGCTCCTTGCATCCTTCTTTGTAGGAACGGGCGTCTTCTGCTTCGTCTCCCTGATTGTTAATAGGGAGAAATCTGTGCTTTCTAAATGGGACAAAGTGAATAAACGTGAGATTGCAGATATATGTTCTTCTCAGTTATGTTTCTGAAAGTAAAGCTAATAATCTGCTGATCTACATTCCTTCCCCCTAAGACTCTATTGATCTTTGCTCCAGAAATGTAGCATCCTTCACCTGCAGAAGCCCTAAAACGCATCCTGTCCCTCTTTTCCCTTCTGTTATTGACTCTGGGTTGCATCTTCCCAAGGTCTCTCCCTTAAGCAATCAGGCTCCTTCATGGGCAAGAGGGTACATTCCCAATTCCACCCCCGTTTACCCATCCATGGGAAGAATTCCCTCTCTTGCACTCTTCCTTGCTGACCATATTCCTCCTCCCACAAAACTGGGGATCCCCTTGT
Source organism: Darevskia nairensis (assembly GCA_034642065.1). Lineage (NCBI taxonomy): Eukaryota > Metazoa > Chordata > Lepidosauria > Squamata > Lacertidae > Darevskia > Darevskia nairensis. The sequence continues at coordinate 324,196 of JAWWNI010000093.1, forward strand.
CACTTTCTCTCTCTTTTTTTTTTAAATAATATTTATTAAGGTTTTTTGCAAATTATTTCAAAAACATACATTCAAGGACATGCATTGGTTAAACTTTCTTGGGCTCCCCCCCTCTCACTTGAAGGAGCCATACAGTTCATTCCCCCCCTCTCACAGAGGTATACAATTCATTTTTGTTTAACCAAACAGCCTTTCTTATCTAACTGGTCTTGTCCCAATCCCTGGGTCAAGCTTTAAAGTTCTAATGTTGGTCTAGTTTGGGCTTCCCCGATCCCTTACATTGGTTACATCAGTATATCTTATTACTCAGGTTTTCCCTCATCAATTAACACATCTTTATTTATCATATTTATCTAATATCCACATCTAGTCCTTCTATTCAAATCATCTTATCTATTCACTCTATTTCTGCTTCAGCCATTGTACCCTTCTGCTTATTTTCTAATAGTTATCTTCCCCCCTCCCCTTCCCCAGAAAAAAATCTCTGACTTAATATTCTCCTTACATTGTTAAAATTCCACTTCATATTATATATCACATTTATTTTCCAATTCATATTATACGTTACCTATGCCATATCCTTAAACATGCCTAAATAATCCACCGGGCTGAGAACAATAAAAAAAGAGTTTTTACTCAATCACCCCTGTCCACGTCTTTCATCAGTCCAGACCCAGGAGCTGTCAATTCTGGAATGGATCCTCTCTTCATCTGCTTTCTCCCAGAATTTCCTGCTTATCATCCAGTCTTTCATTCCAAATGTAGCTGCAGTTCCATTTTTGTGTGGCAATGTCCTTTGCGGTTGAGACGATTTCCTGGGTCTTTTTCTCTTTATCCTTCTTCTTCCCACGGTCAGAGGTTTCCGCTTGTTGTGTCTCTCATTCTGTTCTCTGTCCTTCGCTTGACACTTAGGAATGCACTCCTGTGAATGGCTGCCCCTCCGGAAATGCTTGATGATTAGGTCTCTAAACGCATCCAGTCTCTCATTAATTTCTCTCAGCACTTCCATACTCCAGGGTAGCTTTTTCAATAAGTCACAAATTCCACAAAAGTTATTTTCCAACTTTCTTTAGATTTTCTTTAGCCAGGTTTCTCTCCGGGTTTGGGAGACGGGGCTCTTTCAAAACTTGCAACAAAAGTTTCCCTCCGTTAGAATCATTACTTTCGCTTCCGCAACAATGTCTCCTGTTTGTATTTCCTCCCAACTGCTGGGACCGACTTCCAAATTTGTGGCAGTGGCGGGGAAGGGACCTCCGTGTTTTCTTCCCACACCTGTCCAAATTAAGTCCAAATTCCCTTCCCTTTTGACTCACGGTTCCGAAGTCTGCAAATTTGGAAGAATCAGCGCGCTCCGCGGGGACGGTCTGGCAGCTGCGTCCGACGGGGGTTAAGCGGACCCTGGGGCTCCGCCGCCCGCCCGCTTCGGGAGCCTTGCTCCCTGAGGGCAGGACCGGCGTCCGAGCCCTTGCGGGTCCTTGGACCCCGGGACGCCCTTCCCGGGGGTTTTGGGGGCTGCGGCGCTGTCGCGGGCTCCCCTTTTCCCGGTCAGACGGGGGAATGTCAAGAACGACATGTCCCCCCTACCATCCTTGCCGGCGCGCCGACCGGAAGCCCCCCCTTGTCACTTTCTCATTCCTCCAGAGGAATGCCAGCCTCCTTTGACTCACCCAGGTCCTTTTAGGACTAAGGCAGGTTTACATTTGAGACCCAGAGCAGCAGCCTTTTGTGAGGCCAAGTTTACATTTCAAATGCCTCAAAGGTGAAGAAAGAGGTGGGGACGGACGGACAGGGACCCCTAGTTCAGAATTTTCTACCCAATCCCAACATGTCTTATCTTCAGTTCTTGTTAGATTCCAGCTCACCCTTCAGACAGGCAGTGGGGAATTCACAGACTTTCCTTCTTCCTGTGAAGCTCCTTCACTCTCCCCACCTGGGTGTTTGCTCAGATAAATGAGCCCAGGTGTTGATCGTTTATGTGGGAAGTGCAAAGGCTGCTGGGAATTGGAGTTCATAGAAAAGCAAACTGTTGGAGTGAGGAAGCATGACCTTAAAGGAGAGCACAAACAGCAGAGAGAGATAGACATATCAATGGATAGATGATAAATAGATGGATAGAGATCCTCTTTTCCCTGTGCACATTGATTTATGGCTTTTTTTTCTTTTTTTTGAATTTGTTGTTGCCAGGGCTATTATTGTCCATCTTAACATGATACAGCATTCAGCCATCTCATTAGACATATAGATGGCGGTACTTAACTGGCCAGCTTAGTCCATTACCTTTCAAAGAGACTGGTCTGAGTGGTTCAGCAGAGGCAGCAGCTTCTACTCGATTTTAACCTCACAGATACAGGATCGTAGACCTGAAAGGCACTCATGGGTATCATCCAGACTGACTTCCCAAAAGCCTATAACAGTACATATCAGGGATGCGTAAACATATATACTGGGGGTGGGGGATCTGCGGCCCTTCCAATGTTTGTAGGACCACCACATGCATCATTCCACACAATTGGTTGTGTGTTTATCCAGCAAAAAACAAACAAACAAACAAACCAAAAACATAATGTGTAGTTTGAGTGGGAATGGATGTGGGTGGTGCTGTGGTCTAAACCACAGAGCCTAGGGCTTGCTGCTCAGAAGGTCGGCGGTTCGAATCCTCGCAAGGGGGTGAGCTCCTGTTGCTCGGTCCCAGCTCCTGCCAACTTAGCAGTTCAAAAGCTCGTCAAAGTGCAAGTAGATAAATAGGTACCGCTTCGGCGGGAAGGTAAACAGTGTTTCCGTGTGCTGCTCTGCTTTGCCAGAAGCGGCTTAGTCATGCTGGCTACGTGACCCGGAAGCTGTCTGAGGACAAATGCCGGCTCCCTTGGCCTATAGAGCGAGTTGAGCGCGCAACCCGAGAGTCGTCCGCGACTGGACCTAATGGTCAGGGGTCCCTTTACATTTTTTTTTTCACACTGTACACCCAGAGTGGCTGGAAGAAGCATGACAACAACCCTTAGTCATCCTCTCCAAATAGGAAGCCTAGAATAACTGGTAGGATCTCATGCTGAGTCACACAATGGCTTTCAAAGAGGATTGCACCAATTTATGACAGACTAGTAGACGTTAAGCCCGTTAAATTAACGGGCGCTAGAACATCGTTGGAGTTAGTGCGCTGCGCGGTAAGGAGCCGAGAGGGCTTTCTTTCCCCGAGAGATTTTCCGTTTGGGTGGGTGGGTGTGTTTCAAAATATTTCTGTATGCTGGGTCTCCGCCGCGTCGGGCCTAGGAGGTTTTCGGGGTGAGGGGGCGCTTGTGCCTGAGGGGCGGGTGAGCCTGTGGGGGAGGGGCGACAGGAGGTCCCGCTAATGGCGGCCAAGGGGGGGGCTTTTGGCCGTTGCGCTACGTGGAGCCGCCCGCTCAGCGCCATGGCGTCCGCAGCCGCCCGGGGAAAGGGAGGCGGCGCAAGGAAACAAAGCTTCTCGGGTTTTGCAGCGGTTGCTGCTGCTGCAGAAATCATGGCGGCCGTGGTGGGTGGAGAGGCAGCGGGAGGCGTTTCCTTCTCCTGTCGGGCCTTGCGGAGCCCAGCAGCCCCGGGGCTCCCTGTAGATATTTCCCGCCGGCGAACGGAGCGAGGAGGCGCCAGGCCTCTTTTGTGTGTCTGCGCTCCAATCCCTGTGTCCGTGGGGCACATGCGCAGTAGGACACAGGGACGGACACAGGGACTGGACGCAGAGACACTTGCACTTTATTACTGTAGATAAAGCTATTGGTGGCTAATATCCATGATAGCGATGCTCTGTCTCCATGGTCAGAGGCAGTAATGCTGTCAAACACAGTCAAACCTTGGTTCTCAAATGCCCTGGTTATCGTATGTTTCGGCTGCTGAACGCTGAGAACCTAGAATTAAGTGTTCTGGGTTTCGAACATTTTTCAGAACGTCCGGTGTGGCTTCTGATTGTGTGTAATAAGCTCTAGCGACCGCTCGGAAGCTGCGCCTCCATTGTTGAACGTTTCAGAAATTGAATGGAGTTCCGGAACGGATTGCGTTCGACAAGTGAGGTTTGACTGTACCAGAATCCTCTTGGGCTGAGGTCCTGCTTGAGGGCTTTCCCTGGGATATCAGGGCGGCCTCTGTGTAAAGAGGATGCTAGACTACCCTGTTTCCCCTTTTTTAATACGTAGTCATAAAGTAAGCCATGGCAGGTTTTTTTTACCTTTGTGAGAAGTAAGACGTACCCCAAAAGTAAGCCGTGGTGTCGCCATTGTTCCCGTCTTCTCCTCAGCCCCTCCTGCGTGCGCAGGGAGCCAGTGAACCAGTGAGAGGCACGGGGGGGAAACGCACCTCTTGCGGAGTTCTGCCCCGCCTGCTTAGCGCGCAGGGAGAGGCGGGGGGGGGGAGATGCCTCTTCCTGCCCCACCTGTTCCCCGTGCGCAGGGAGCCAGCAAACCAGCGAGAGGTGCGGAGGGAAAATGCGCCTCTTGTGGAGTTCTGCCCTGCCTGCTCAGCGCGCAGGGGGAGGCTGTACCGTACCATACTGACGTAATAAAAATAAGACATCCCCCGAAAATAAGCCACCCTGTGTTTTTTTGAGGAAAAAAAATTATAAGACGGTGTCTTAAAAAGGGGGAAAGACGGTAGATGGGCCATTGACCTGATCCAGCAGGCTCTTATGCCTGTGCTACCCCTTTAGCTGTATGTCTCTCACAGGGAACTTTCCATAGGCTGCCCTTTGGTGTCTCTCTGTGGGAGTCTGTGTGTTCAAGACTCCTTGCGAGTTCTGCAACGAGGAACCTAGGGTGTGGTCCCGATGCATTTATTTACCTGTGCCCTGCTGTTGCTGCATGCTGACTGGCAGAGCGTGTGGTGGGTGTGCCCAAGGCACATGGCATGCGCCGTGCACCGACAGTGAGCACTGCTAGGGCTGCAGTGTCCCCTCTCTTAGTTTCATTCCTGTGCTGGTGATTTTGAGCTACCTCCCAGGAGCCACCTATGAATTAACTAAACGCTTTCTTCCTGCCCACCAGCTGCTAGTTAATGGTTGGGCAGCCATGGCTTGGAGAAGACAGACTGGCCCACAGGCCAGAGGTTCTGCAGCCATGTGCAATGAGAATGACCATTCCACACATCAAAGGTGGGGCGACGTTTGTGTGGTCGCACTCAGCCCCCTAGATTCCCGGGCGGCTCCTGGTAGTTCGGACGGGCAGGGATACCTGGTGTCACCGCTTACCTGAGTTAGCCACCCAACCCTGCCTGGGGGGGGGCGGGCGTTGCCAGGGGATTGGCCAGGTAAGGGGAGGGACAATACAGCTCACACAATAGAAGGTTTAGCTTACCTGGGAAGCGTCAGTCGGTTCCAGAGCTTCTCCCATCCTCCACTCCCTCAATTAACGTTTAATTTTGCAGGTTAACCACTTCTCCACAGGTACGCAGGCGCTGCTATGTCAAGGCCGCTGTTGAAGGGCCGGAAAGGCATTTCCCTGCTTTCGCCTTTCCCGTAGCAATAGGTCACAACTTTGGCGGTTTCGGGCCTTGGGCAGAATCCTTTAGTCATCTTTGAAATGGTGGTGGTGGTGGTGGTGACGCCATGCCCCCAGTACGGCGGCGATATCAGGGTTCCCGTTAAAGGGATATTGGGGGGAAGCATTGTCCATACACCGAGAGGTTGTCATTGCTCTCCCCCACCAGTGGCGGTGAATGGGGGGGCGGGCTATCTGCTTGAACATATGTTCTCCAGAGCCAGCCCAATCCCCAAAATGTTCTGGATAACCCTGAACTTTCCCCAGATCCCCAGCTAGGGGCTGGGAAGGACAAACGCCCAATGTCTGAGCCAAGGTCTCCCTACATCTGAATCTTAATAAAGTTGTGGCCAATTTTAACCCCATAACTGTTAGGAACCTTGAGTTGAAGACGTGCAGCAAAGCACAGAAAGCAATTAAGAGTTGGCTGAAGGCCAAGTGTTCCTCCTATCTGCCTGGTAACAGGGCCTTAGTAACAACCTTGCCATTGGGTAAAAAGTTCTATAAAGATAAGAGTGACCATGTGCTAGTTTGGTTGGTGTGTTAATGGAGTTTGCGATTGTTGGAGAAGGTTGTGAGAGAGAGATAGTGAGAGGAAAGGTTTTGCTTTAGTTTCTTTATTTTCCTAAGTCTGTATATAGTAACTTGTGGATACTGTTTGCTTCAATAAAGCTGTATATAGTTAGCAAGTTACTAGTGGCAGTGAGTTCCTACGTCATCGTGTTCTGTCAACGCTATACCGCCAGAAGCTTCCTGAAAGACTGCGTGCACTCTGCTGTGTCCAGGATTCTGTTCTTTCCTGACACAAATCCCGATCATGTTGGCATGTGTCATTATTCTGCTCAGGGGTCGCATGGGGGTTTGGGGGACTCTGCCTGTCCATGCAAATGCAGTACAAAATACCCCAAACAATTTAATAAATGCTGCAGCAGTTTGTTTAAAACTGCAACCTTGACAAGCGACAAGAGTAATAAAAAGAGAAGCTAAAGGGGTTAAAATGTACAAAATTTATTGGTGAATACAACAAACACATTAAAGTACTCATAGAAGTAAGTCCCAAATAAAACATGCATTTAAAAAGAAGTACCAGTGACAGAAGTAGAAGAATGGAGAAACAGAAGCATTTGCAACATCTGCCTCTCTATTGCTGTCTTGGGCCAATTCAGCTGATGTGAACTGAGTGCACTATCATAAAAGCTTTCCCCACACTTGTGGGTTATTTAGTGGGAATTCTCTTGTGCTGATTAATTGGATATTTAAAAAGGGGTCTTGTTGCAGCCTGAGAAGCTCTACAATGTCTCCTATTTGTGCTTCAGTTGATGTAACCCAATGCTTCCGCTGCACCCAAATGTGCTGGAACACTTGGAACATACAAAATGTTTCTTCTCAGGGTGGGTTACGTTATGTTCAACAAGACTTGGTTCAGAAGCATGGCTCAGGCCAAAATCTGGCGCTTCTCCTCTATGCATTCTCTGATGTTCCATAAGGGAGGTGCTGCACTGCACCTGAAGCTCTCTTCGCATTCTGAGCATTTGTAAGCTCCTTCTTCAATGTGCATCCGGTTATGTTTAATGAGATCAAACGGAGAAGTCCTTGTGGCAGTTTGAGCATTTCTATGTTCTCTCCACTTCATGGGTTCTCTGATATGTGATGAGCTGCGGTGGTGAACTGGAAGTCCTGCTCACATTTTGAGTATTTAGAAGGCTTCTTTGGTGTGGATTAAGCTATTTTTTTTTAAAAAAAATGTCACAAGGAATGCACACCACAGATGGACGACAAAACCTGAGGCAATGGGTTTTAGTCAACAAAAAGATCCAAGAACCCACTCAAAGCATGGATTATTTTTGTGTATTGGAAGGTTTGGGGGATGTAGCCTCTGGGTGGCTCCTGTGATGCGAAAAAGTTGGACGCCGAGGCTGAGGTCACATCTGCACCATACATTTATAACTGTTGTCATGGCTTCACCCAAAGAATGCTGGGAAAAGTAGTTTGTACTTCATAGGCCTACAATTGCCTGCTCCCTTAAGAACCGAAGTTCCCAGGATTCCATGGGGGGAAGCTTCAAAAGTATTGTGTGGATGCGACCTTCTTAGCATAGTTGAAGAAGTTACATGGATTCCATCCGCTGTGCGTTCTCACCTTCTTGAGGTCTCGATTCATCACCTAAACTCTCACTGACATTTGAACCCTGGTTGGGCATCTCCCTTGTGTGGTGCTTTTGATGCCTCTTGAGGTCTGATTTACGGGTGGAGCTCTTTCCACATTGATCACAATTGTACAGTTTCTCCCCTGTATGGCAAGACCTTGTATGTCTGGAAAGACCAGCGCTCTCACATTTGTAGGGTTTCTCTCCTGTGTGAGTTCTTTGATGTCTAAGGAGATCCGCCTCCTGTCTGAAGGCTCTTCTACACTCTGAGCATTGAAAAGGTTTCTGTGCTGTGTGGGATCCTTGATGTGTAATAAGAAGTCTCCTTGAACGGAAACATTGACTGCACTTGGAACATACATAGACTTTGTTCCATCTGTGTATGATTCTCTTATGTCTAGTAAGGCCTGACCTGCTCCTGAAACATTTTCTACACCCGGAGCATTTATAGGGTTTCTCTTCCTTGTGTGCTATTCTTTTATGTTTGTTAAGGTATGACCTCTTAGTATAGCTTTTCTCGCAAGCTGCACATTTATACTTTTTTTTGCGAATCATTTGTTGACTAGGAAGATTTGAGTTCTTAGTAAAGCTTTTTCTATCCAGTGGTAACTTAAAAGGTGTCTTCCTCCTATGAAGCTTTAGATGTTTACTAAGGTTTACCTTCTGACTGAAGCATTTACCACACACTGAGCATTCATGGGGTTTGTGAATCCTCTGATGTCTAGTAAGGTTTGACCTATCAGAAAAACACGCATTACACACTGAACATTTGAAAGGCTTCTCCTTTGTGTGAGTTCTTTTATGTGCAGTAAGCCTTATTTGCCAACTGTAACTTTTCTTGCACTCTGAACATTTGAAAGGCTTTTCCCCTGTGTGAATTCTTTCATGTACTGTAAGGCAGTGTTTCTCAACCTTTTCTGGGCAACGGCACACCTGTCTCATGAAAAAAATCTCGCGGCACACCACCACCAGAAAATGTCAAAAAATCACAAGGAGACGCTGTGCACCCACAAAATGGCGGCGGCAACGTCGCCATGGCAACGGAAATCACGGAGCTATGCGCCCAAAGTAAAACGGCCCAGGGAAGCCTAAACGGCTCGCCACAGCAGCAGCCCCACAGCCCCAACCGGCAGCGCCAGGAAGACACAACCGCCGCCTTCGCGCTCCCGAGCGCAGCAACTTCCAAATTCCTGACCCGCGCCCACCAGCGCCTCTTACTTCCCCGCCGCCTCTTACTTCCCCGCCGCCTTCGCGCTCCCGAGCGCAGCAACTTCAAACTTCCTGACCCACGCCCCTTACCAGAGTGGATGCCGAGCTCTCCGAGGCGCCGCTCCTTGTCGCTGCGCTGAGGTCGAGGCCGAGCGGGGGGAAACCGAGCAGCAGGCGCTGGGCCTGGACGGCTGCCGGGCTTCAGTGCCCCCCAACAGAAAAATGGCGGCGGCTACCGGCAGCCCTTGCGTCTCCTTCCTCTGTCTTCCTATTGGTCCCTGGCAACCAATCAGAATTGGCGGGGAGCTCCAAGCTGGCGCATGCGCGGTAGGTCGGCGGTGGGTTTCTGCGCTCCCTTTCCCCCACTGCAGCCGCTGCTACGCGTTTGCGGCTGCGGCATGGGGTCCCGAACCACGGTTTTCCCGCGGCACAGCAGCCGGTGTCTCGCGGCACACTAGTGTGCCGCGGCACACCGGTTGAGAAACGCTGCTGTAAGGTTCAATTTCATGCGGAAGCTCTTTCCACATTCTCCACATTTATGGGGTTTTCCCACTGTGTGAATTTTTTCATGTCGTGTAAGGTTTGATTTCAAGCAGAAGCTCTTTCCTTTTTTTTTTTTTAAATTTTTTCCTTTATTAAATTTTATTAATACAATATAAACATCCTACATACAAATCCATACAAATCCATGCATTTTTCACATTTCTTACAACCCACTCATCCTCGTACCCCAATTTACACACTCACTATCAAACACTATCATACTAATCCATTCTATCTATCCCTCTCTCACCAAACACATATACACCCGCATATACATCCTTCACTATATTACCATACATTCCATACCATCCCATACATTACTCACATTCTTACTTCATACATTAATCTTTCTTCTTGCTCATTTATACCTTTACCCTCCCTCCCACTTCCCCCTCCCTCCCCCCGCCCTCCACTACATACAATTTAAAAAAGAAAAAACCTCCCATCGTCCATCTTCATGTGTACATTATATTTCCTCCCTTACTTTGCGATTTACCATCACCGTCATTATCTCTTTTGATATTACCCCACCTATCCATTCTAGATAAGCACTTCTTTTTACTATCTATTATTTCCTATCCCCTATCTTAATCCAAGTCTAAGCAGATCGTTAGTTTTGTACTAATTCCCTCCTTCCCTAAGTAAATTTCCAAGTATTTCCACTCCTCTCTGACCCTCTGTTTTGATATATCCCTTATCGCTGCCGTCATTTTGGCTAAACTCATATATTCCACTAATTTACCATGCCATTCTTGTAATGTTGGCATGTTCTCTGATTTCCAGTACTGGCCCAGTAGTATTCTCGCCGCTGCACAGGCGTATAAAAAAAGATTTTTCCTATCCCTTGGAATAATGGTTGGAATTATACTCAGCAACATCGCTTCCGGTATTTTGGGGAAGGTAACTCCTAACAATTTTTTCATTTTCTCATAAATTGTGTTCCAGTATTTCCTAACTATTTCACAACTCCACCAGCAGTGGTAATAATCGCCTGCTTTGTTTTTGCATTTCCAACATTCACTTTCCTTTGTCTTGTACATTTTAGCTATCTTTCCAGGGGTTAGATGCCATCTATAAAAAAGCTTAAGCATATTTTCTTTAATATTTGTACAGGCGGTAAATTTAATACTGTTCTTCCATATGCTTTCCCATTGTTCTAGATATATTGTTCTCCCTATATCTTGTGACCATCGGATCATCGTGTGTTTTACCTCCTCTTCTTTCATATCCCATTCAAGTAAGTATTTATATAATCTGCTCAATGTTTTCTTTTGGTTTTCTATTATCAGCTCTTGAAATTTAGATTTCCCCTCTTGGAAACCTATTTCCATATGCTTCACAAACAGACTATATATTTGATTATAATTGAGCCAACTTGTGCAATTACCTTTGATTTGCTCATATGTTTTAAGTTTCCATTTATCTCCATCTTTTATAATTATTTGCTCATATGTTAACCATTTCTCTCTATCTTTTTTCCTAGTTATAGCTACTACTTCGAAGGGAGAAAGCCACATCGGGATTCGAGGTTCCAGCCTATCTCTGTAATTTACCCACGTCTTAAATAAAGATCTTTTAATCGCATGTTCTGTGAATTCTTTTTTGCCGCCCTTATTCTCTTGTATTAGATATGCATGCCACCCCTTTATATTTCTGAACCCTTCCAATTCTAACAACTCCTCATCCTCGAGGGTTGCCCATTCTTTAATCCAGCACATCCCCGCCGCAGCATAATACAACTTAAAATCTGGGACTCCCCACCCCCCTCTTTCTCTGGCCTCCGTAAGTAATTTATATTGAATTCTTGGCTTTTTATTCCCCCAAATAAATTTGCTAATTTCTTTTCTCCAAATTTCGAAATTCTCATTCCTTTCTATTATGGGCAACATTTGAAAAAGAAAAAGTAACCTCGGCAACACGGACATCTTAATTGCTGAAATCTTTCCCATCATTGATAGTTTTAAAAGACTCCATCTCTCCAAATCCTTTTTAATTTCATTCCAGGTCTTTATGTAGTTATCCTCAAATAGCCTTATATTCTTCTCCGAAATTATAACTCCCAAATATTTAATTTTTTTAACTATTTCCCAATTCACTTTTTGTCTCAAATCTTCTAATTCTTTGTTTTTTATATTCTTTATCATCATTTTGGTTTTTTCGCTGTTAATTCTGAGTCCTGAAATTTCTCCATATCTTTGCAATACTTTTCCTAGTTCCTCTATTCCTTTCTCTGGGTTCTCTATCATTAAAATGATATCATCCGCGAATGCCTGGATCTTCCATTCCTTCCTACCTACCTTGATTCCATTTATATCTTTGTTCGCATCAATATCCCTAATCAGGTACTCTATTGCCATAATAAATAGGAGTGGAGAGAGCGGGCAGCCCTGTCGTGTTCCCTTCGTAATGGGGAATTCCTCCGTTATCGTTCCATTTATTATTAGTCTTCCTACCTGTCTGTTATATATGGCTTTCACTCCCTTCCAAAAATTCCCCTCAATGCCCCTCTCCATCAATGATCTTTCCATAAATTTCCATTCAAGATTATCAAATGCCTTTTCGGCATCAAGAAAAATCAGGGCTGTTTTCTTCCCGGGATTCCAATCCAGGTACTCAATCATGTTTAGAATTATTCTTACATTTTTCGCCATTTTCCTTCCTGGAAGGAATCCCTGTTGATTATTCTCTATTAATTTATTTATAACCCTTTTTAATCTTTCTGCTAAAATCATTGCATATATCTTATAATCTGTATTTAATAACGATATCGGCCTGAATGCTCCGGCTTGGGGGTTGGGATCTGTCCCTTTTGGTATTAAGGCAATATATGCCTCTTGCCACGTATGGGGTATGTCTTCTTTTTCCATTATTCCGTTGACCAGGTTTTTATAGATCACTTTTATTTCATCCACAAAGATTTTGTAATGGGATGCTGTTAATCCGTCTGTGCCAGGCGATTTCCCTTTCTTGAGCTTCCCTATACTACTCTCTACCTCCTGGATCGTAATTGGGCCATTTAACATTAATTTCTCCTCCTCATTAATTTTTATTAACTTTTGGTTTACGAAATATTCTCCCAACTCATCCTCATCTATCCTCTTTGCTTTGTATAGATTCCTATAAAAATTACATAAACATTTCTTAATGTCTTCCATGTCTGTTAATTTTTTTCCCCCTCTTTTATACTAATAATTGTTCTATCTTTCTGTTTTTTCCTCAGCTGCCAAGCTAGTAGCTTTCCCACTTTGCCACCCATCTCGAATGACTTTTGTTTCATCCATTTTATCTTCTTTTCAATTTCTTCTCCTAATATCACTGCCAATTCCTTCTGCAATATTTTAATTTGGTTTGCCAATTCTATTTTATCTGGATTGTCTTTCAATTCTTTCTCTTTCTTTCCTATTTCTTCTTTTATCCTATTCAAATTTGCCTCTCTCTTTTTCTTAATTACACATTTCTGCTGTATATATAGGCCTCTAACATAGGCCTTACTCGCATCCCATATTGTCGACAAGCTTGTATCCTTTTCGGTGTTAATTTCAAAAAATTCTTTTAACTGTTTTTTACATTTTTTCACAAACTCCTTATCATTTAACATTCCATCCTCCATTCTCCATCTACCCTTCCCTTTCCTTCCATAATTTATTTCAACCATTACTGGATTATGGTCCGACAGTGACTTTCCTAGTATTTTGCATTTCACGATCATGGAGAACAATTTTATTGTGGACCAGATCTGATCTATCCTAGATAGAGACTTCCTCACTTCTGAGTAAAAGGTGTATTCTTTCCCTTTTGGATATTTACTTCTCCAGCAATCTACTAATTCATAATTGTCTACAATTTGTTTAAAAGTCTCTGGCAATTTCCCATTATTCTTACGCTTTCCCGACCTATCCAACTCTGGTTCCATCACTCCATTAAAGTCTCCCACAATCAGTACTTCTTCCTGGTTTACCAAATCTCTTATTAACACCCCAAGTTCCTGAAAAAATTTTGTTTTACACCCATTTGGCGCGTAAGTGTTGAATAGGATCAGTTCTTCCCTTCCCACAATTATTTTAATCACTACTATTCTACCTTCTTCATCATGGTACAGTTCTTCTGCTCTTATTCCATCCCTTACGTACGTAACCACCCCTTTCTTCTTTTTGACATTGGAAGCAATAAATTCTCTACCTAATTTATTATTAATCAGTAATCTTTCATGATTTTGTGACACATGAGTTTCCTGTAAACAAATAATGTCCCATCTATCTTTTCTGAGGATTCTTTCTATTCTATTTCTTTTCCCTTTATCATTTAGGCCGTTTACATTCCAGGAAGTAATCTTTAAGCTCTTTGCAGAAGCTCTTTCCACAATCTGCACATTTAGATTTCCTTCTGTTCTCTGTCCACTGCACAACACCTGCTGGGTAAGAGAGAAAGAAATCATGGATGTTGGAGAGAGATGGAAACTGAGAGATTCAATTATTCAGTTTAAATACACATTCATGAAAAAACCAGAAGCCTTCCTACTTGGCATGGTACCACAGGAAATCCCCAAAGGAGATAGGACGTTCTTTATGTATGCCACAACAGCAGCTAGAATTTTGATTGCTAAAAACTGGAAGACACAGGAATTACCAACGATAGAAGAATGGCAGATGAAAATGATTGAATACAAGGAGCTTGCTGAATTGACCGGGAAACTACGTGACCAGACGGAAGAAGCGGTGGAAGAAGACTGGAAGAAGTTTAATTTATATTTGAAATGTAATTGTAAGATTACAGAATAGAAAATAAGCTGAAAGATAAGACAGACCGTAGTGGTAGAAGTTAATTACTAGAAATATTACGATATGAATAATGGTTAATTTTATGTTTAGAAGGTAAAAAGGAGAAGTGTAATTGAAAAATGATTTAAAGATGTAAAGAAATTACTAAAGATGAGTAACAATGAACGCAGGAAGGGAGGGCAGGAGGAAGTCAACATACCATGATATGAAAGTGGGAAAAGGTAAAAAGTTTGTTATTATTTTTGTTATGGTTCTGTTTTTATGTTGTTGTTTTTTGTTTTGTACTGTTTATAAAATGTGAAAATAAAAATTTCTTAAAAAACAAACTTCCCTTCCTTCCTTGGGTCAATCCTTCCCTTTGGTTACAAGAGCCTAAACAATCATCTAAATTATCCCCAACATGGTTAATTCAGCCAGATGAACAGCAGTGCCCTCACATTTATTGGGGTGCCAAGAGAACTCCCCAATGTCAAGAGACAAAGGTGCTGTTTGATTTTGCTCTGGCCAAGGAAAGAGCTGAGTTTTCTCTACATTCTCCAAAAAGCAATTTTCATAGCATAACTGATTATGACAAAGCAACTTTATTATATATATATATATATATTAAAAACTTTTCAACTATCACATGGAATCTACACAATGGACACAAAACCTGAGGCAATGAGTTTTAGTCACTAAAAAGACTCAAGATCCCACCCAAAGTATGGATTATGTGTTTGTATGGGGAGATTCAGGTGGGGACGTGGCCTGTGGGTGGCTCCCGTGATGCCCAAGAGATGGACACCGAGACTAAGGTCACATCTGCACCACACCTTTAAAGCTCATTTATAGCTATTACATGGCTTTCTCAAAAGAACTCTGGAAACCGCAGTTTGTTCCTCATAGGCCTACAATTGCAAGCACCCTTAAGAACGGCAGTTCCCAGGATTCCTGGGGGGGGGGAAGCTTTAAATGTATTGTGTGGATACCACCTTCTTAGCATAGTAGAAGAAGTTACATGGTTTCCATCCGCTGTGCGTTCTCACCTTCATGAGGTCTTGATTCATCACCTACACTCTCACTGAGATTTGAACCCTGGTTGGGCGTCTCCTTTGTGTGAGTTCTTTTATGTACTGTAAGGTGTGATTTTTGTGCAAAACGTTTCCTACACACAGAACATTTGTAGGGTTTCTTCCCTGTGTGAGTTCTTTTATGTACTTTAAGGTTTGAGCTGTGAGTGAAGCTTTTCTCACAAACAGAACATTTGAAAGGCTTCTCCCCTGTGTGAGTTCTTTTATGTACTGTAAGGTGTGATCTTTGTGCAAAACGTTTCCCACACACAGAGCATTTGTAGGGCTTTTCCCTTGTGTGAGTTCTTTGATGTGTAGTAAGGTTTGACCTTTGAGTGAAGCTTTTATCACAAACAGAACATTTGAAAGGTTTCTCCCTTGTGTGAGTTCGTTTATGTACTGTAAGGTGTGATTTGCGTGCGAAAAGTTTCCTACACACAGAACATTTGTAGGGCTTCTCCCCTGTGTGAATTCTTTTATGTACTGTAAGGGTTGACCTGCGTGTGAAACGTTTCCTACACACAGAACATTTGTAGGGCTTCTCCCCTGTGTGAGTTCTTTTATGTACTGTAAGGTTTGAGCTGCGTGCGAAATGTTTCCTACACACAGGACACTTGTAGGGTTTCTCCCGTTTGTGAGTTCTTTTATGTAATGTGAGGGTTGACTTGTTAGTGAAGCTTTTCTCACAAATAGAACATTTGAAAGGCTTCTCCCCTGTGTGAGTTCTTTGATGTTTAGTAAAGTTTGAGCTCTCATTAAAGCTTTTCTTGCACACTGTACTTTTGAAAGGCTTCTCCCCTGTGTGGGTTCTTTTATGTACTGTAAGGTTCCCTTTCCTGCAGAAGCTCTTTCCACGGCCTGCATATTTATGTGGTTTCTGTCCTGTGTGAATCATCTGATGGATAGCAAACTGCTTCTGTTTCCTGAAGCTCATTCCACACTCCAAACAAGTAAATGGCTTCACCTCTGTGGGGCATGTGGGGCTGTTTCCATTGTTTCTGCTCCCACTGCTTGTTCCTCCAGACTCTGCCCTTTGAATTGTTTTGTCCTCTGTGGACGCCCTCAAAGGATTTGATTGTTCTGCTTGCTCAGTGAAGAAGCCACTTTGAGGAATTATGGATTCATCTGTCTTCCGTTCTGTGTGGCTTCCCTTTCGCATCTTTGGTCCATCCTGACTCAGATAGTTCTGCTCCACCATCTCATCCTGTGCTTTCCCCAAAGATTTCCTTCTGTTCTGTCTCCACTGCACAACACCTGCTGGATAAGAGAAGGAAATCATGGATGTCAGAGAGAGATGAAAACTGAGACATTCAATCTACTGGTAATAAGTTTTGTCTTTTTTGATACAGTTTTGGGCCATTGCTGTCTAAGCGGGCAATGAGTTGCCATCATGGGTGACCTTTCTTTCCCCTCTGCTCAATATCCTGAGTCTGGTTTTGCCATTGTGTCAGATTCACCAGCACGTTCCTACCTGTAGAGATCCTAATATTGAGAGCAAATATTTTCTCAGTCTGGTGGTGGAAGCTTACATGGGCCTTAGGAAGAATAGCTATATTGTTTGTCCATCATGAGGTTAGATCAAGATTTCTAATTCTTGATGCATTGAGACTTTTCTAGTGCTCAAGAGCAGACAATATAGCCAAAATAGCAGCCTATGATCATAGGGAAAATAGTTGTGAAGAAACAAAAAATCAAAAAGTACCCAGCTAAATTGAAAAATTTCTGTACAAGGCTTATATATATACTTTATACAACTCAAGAATAGTACAGTTTCCCCGGCAAACAGTCTTTCTGTTTCCCCAGCAAGCAGAACCTAAATAGAGTGGGTTCTATGACAGAGCCAAAGTTTCATCAGTCTCCAGTTGTAAGCTTAGATTGGCTTTAGGAAGCATAGCTTTGTTGTTTGTGCTGGTTAGAGCAAGATTTCTGAATCTTGATGCATTGGAACTTTTCTATTTATTAAGAGCATAAAATACAGCAAAAGTGCAGACTACGAGCAACAAATGAAACATCAAAAAGTACATAGTTAAATAGAGAATTTTCTGCACAAGCGTTTGTTAACAATTTCAGTCCTCCGAGGCTGCATTTTGTGATTAGTGGAAATCACACGGTCTGTTGGAGAGGAAGCGTGAGAACTGGATATAGCCCTATCTGTATGTATTATGTGATGAACTTTCACTTTTGCCTGTTCTCTCTCGGAGTTGAATGAGAGAGAGCGTCATGATTCTGTGTAATATAGAGTAAATAAATACGTAGTTTAGATCTATGGATGGTTCATTCTTCTTGCTGGGCAATGCCAGAAGATTAGTGTGCATAAATCAAGTGGGTTTATGTCACTGGAGCACCCTGGAGAAGAAGGGAATGCCTTTTCCAAAAGCTATGCTCACCGGAGGACGCTCAGAGATTCCCGGGGTGGGGTGGGGGCTGCAGATATCCCGGAGCGCTCTGCCCACAGCCTATATAAAACTCAAGATCCTGTTTTTATTCCAAATGATTCCGGTAATTAAAGGGACAGGACTATTTAAGGAATGGCAAAAAGTATTACCGAGGTTCATCTGGAAAGCGAAAAAACCAAGGATAAAATCTAACTTTTAATAGATAAGAAAGAGGTGGATTCTCAGTGCCAGATTTGAAAGTCTATTACGAGGCATCCTGCCTGTGTTGGTTGAAGGAGTGGATAACATTGGAAAAAATGGATTTACTAGACTTGGAAAGTTATGATAACAGATTTGGGTGGCATTCTTTTCTTTGGTATGACAAAGTAAAAGTTTATAAAGGGTTTCTAAATCACGTGATAAGAAAGTTGATTTATGAAGTTTGGGACAGATATAAAAATCTGTTAGAACGGAAAACAGCATGGTGGCTTTTGCCAATAGAGGCATTGACTGTTAAAAAATTAAATAAGGAGGGAAAGTGGGCCACCTACGGTGAGATATTGATGGAAACCGATAAAGGATTAAAAGTTCAACCATATGATCAAATAGAAGTACTTATGGGTTGATTGCAATATCATCAAGTAAACAATATATTTAATGGAGATAAAAGAAATTTAGGTTTTGAAAATAAAAAATCTAGATTTCAAACCGAATTGTTGGAGGTCAAAGTTAAATTGCTATCCAAGATGTATAATTTGTTGTTAGAATGGTATACAAAAGATAACGAAATTAAAGAAGTTATGATAAAATGGGCTTTGGGTATAACATTAAGTTTGAATCTTGGTCAAAATTGTGGTATGAAAGTTTAAAATTCACTGCATGTATGGCCTTATAAGAAAACGTAATGAAAATGATGTACAGGTGGTATTTGACACCAGTGAAGTTGGCCAAAATGTATAGGATGAGGAATAAATTATGTTGGAAATGTAAGAGAAAGATGGAGATTTTTTTATCATATGTGGTTTACTTTTGATAAAGTAAAAGCATTTTGGGAACTGATCTACAATGAGTTAAAAAAGATATTCGATATATCTTCCCCAAGTAACCAGAACCATTTTTGCTGGGTTGGATGGGAGAGGAAATTGCAAAGGGAGATCAAAGACTATTTATGTGTGCCACAACGGCAGCAAGAACTTTATTAGCCCAAAGGTAGCAACTGCAGGAACTACCAAGGATTGAGCAAGATGATGGACTATGTGGAATTAGCCAAGCTGACCAGTAGAATTCAGAACCAAGATGACCAACAATTGCAAAGAGATTGGAGTAAATTTATATGTTATATGAAAAATTATTGTAAAAATGTGAAGACGCTAGCGGGATTGAAAAAAATCCTGCAACGAAAACTATCTAGACCAAAGAGGCAAACAGAACCCACATAGAGTGGGTTCTATGACAGTCCATTACTTTTAGTGGGTCTACTCTAAGTTGGTGTAGCATGGGATGACCTCAAAAGTAGCCGTGGGTGATGGTCATTAAAGCCTGGAGCTCAGAAGGAATTCTGCCTGGGTTTCCCTCCCCAATACTTACCAGTATCCAGACCTCTCTGAGTTGTGGCTTCACTGGGTGCTCTTCCTTGAAAAATGGGCTTCTGATTAACCATTCCGTCATACACAACGCAGGTGTCTTGTTCCTTGGTGGCATCAAGAACAGGCTGGAAGGTGGATTCATTGTGGCCTTCCGAATCTCCTCCGCCAGCAATAGGCATATCTATATCCTCCCTTGGGTGTGTTTCCTCAGGATACCCAGTCCTGATATGGATGGTGCGCTTTTGTAGGACACCTTGCTCATACACAATGCCAATGTCTTGTCCCTTAGCAGCATCAACAACAGTCTGGGCTGGAGGTTGACTGGGGACACTGGAGTCTAGTTTGCTGTGAACGGGACCCTCCATTGAGTGGGTTTCCTGCAAAAACACCTTTCTCTTGCCGGTTTTGGGGAACTGCCAGATGTTTTCCTCACCCACAATGCACACAGCCTGCTCCTTAGCAGCACCAGGAATTGTCTGCCCCGTGATTCCATGAGGAAGGGGTATATCCTCCTCCGAGTCTTCTTCCTCCAAGTCTTCTTCCTCAGGATACCCAGTCCTGATACGGACGGTGGGCTTTTGTAGGACACCTTGCTCATACACAATGCCGATGTCTTGTCCCTTAGTAGCATCAACAACAGTCTGGGCTGGAGGTTCACTGGGGACACTGGAGTCTAGTTTGCTGTGAACGGGACCCTCCCCTGAGTGGGTTTCCTGCAAAAACACGTTTCTCTTGCCGGTTTTGGGGAACTGCCAGATGTTTTCCTCACCCACAATGCACACAGCCTGCTCCTTAGCAGCACCAGGAATTGTCTGCCCTGTGATTCCATGAGGAAGGGATATATCCTCCTCCGAGTCTTCTTCCTCTGGATACCCAGGTCTGATATGGATGGTGGGCTTTTGTGGGACACCTTTCTCATACACAATGCAGATGTCTTGTCCCATAGCAGCATCAGCAACAGTCTGGGCTGGAGGTTCACTGGGGACACTGGAGTCTAGTTTGCTGTGAATGGGATTCTCCACTGAGTGGGTTTCCTGCAAACACGCCCTTCTCACACAGATGTTGGGGTTCTGCCAGATGTTTTCCTCACCCACAATGCACACATCCTGCTCCTTAGCAGCACCAGGAATTGTCTGTACTGTGATTTCCCAGGAGGCTCTGAAACTTCCTCCACGAAAAGGGGGTACATCCTGCTCCTCCTCAAATGGGTGGGCTTTCTGCTGACCCTCCGTTCTCTTATGGATGATGGGCTTTGGCCTGATGGGTTCCCCATAGACAATGCACAGGTCTGTCTCCTTGCAAGTATCAAACACCATCATCTTGGCTGTGGTCCAACTGAGCTCCTTGCAATCTTCTTCGTAGGCACGGACGTCTTCTGCTTTATCTACTGGCTGCCACTTTCCCTTTGCCTGTTTAGGAAAGTAGATTGTTTGAAATAAGGCATCTTGAGAAACAGGAGATACAGAGAATTAGAAGCGTAAGAAGTATCCTGTTCAGCTCAGCCTTCAGAGGATACATTGTATGCCCCATATGCACACTAGACACTCTCCGTCTTACTGTTTTTGGAAAATAGCTCAGAAATGAATCTTTTCCTTCATGACCCTCATGTACATAAATAAATAATAATAATAATAATAATAATAATAATAATAATAATAATAATAATATTTGTACCCCGCCCATCTGACTGGGTCTCCCCAGCCACTCTGGGCGGCTTCCAGCAAATATTAAAAAACCATACATTAACATGTTACAGAGAGAATAGTAATGCTGGCCACTTAGCTCTGTACTGTCTACACTGACAGGCAGCATCTCTCCAGGGTTTCCTACTGAAAGCCTCTCCCAAGCCCTACATAGAGATGTCAGGGATTGAACTTGCCACCTTCTACAATGCAAGTTAGGCACTCTACCACTGGGCTGTGTTCCTCCCCCCCCCCCAAACCTGGCTGCTATTTGCTCCAGGAAATTTATCAACCTCCACCTGCAGAAGCCCCAAAACACATCCTGTCCCTCTTTTGCTTTTTGTTGTGGACTCTGGGTTGCAGCTCTGCTTTAAACAAGATCCCCCTTAGTGAAATATTTAACTGTCTGAAGGGAAACAGACAAAGGATAATCCTTAAAACTTAATAGGGAGACATCTCTGCTTTCTAAAAGGGACAAAGTGAATAAATGTGAGTATGTAGATATATGTTCTTCTCAGTTATGTTTATGAAAGTAAAACTATTTGGAATATAAATCATCTGGACATTGCACAAGATCTACACACATGCATGCCAACCTTTCCTTCATGTTCCCCACCTACTGCTCATCTACATTTCTTCCCCCTAAGACTCTGTTGATATTTGCTCCAGAAATGTACGGTAGCATCCTTCACCTGCAGAAGCCCTAAAACGCATCCTGTCCCTCTTTTCCCTTCTGTTATTGACTCTGGGTTGCATCTTCCCAAGGACCCTCACTTAAGCAATCATGCTCCTTCATGGACTCTCCCCCTTAGAGAACTATTACATTAATGCAAAAGGCAAGAGGCTACCTTCCCGACCCCACCCCAGTTTACACATCCATGGGAAGAATTCCCTAACTTGCACTCTTTTTCCTCTGACTAACCCAGGTCCCCTTAGGGCTAAGGAAGGTCTACACTCAGCCCCTTGTGAAATGAAGTCTGCATTTCAAATGCCACA
This sequence comes from Darevskia nairensis, assembly GCA_034642065.1. Lineage (NCBI taxonomy): Eukaryota > Metazoa > Chordata > Lepidosauria > Squamata > Lacertidae > Darevskia > Darevskia nairensis. Next base: position 346,058 of record JAWWNI010000093.1, read on the forward strand.
AAAGAGAAGAAAGAGGAGAGAAACAGAGACCCCCGTTCAGAATTTTCTACCCAATCTCTGCATCTCTTATCTTGACTTCTTGGTAGTCTCCAGCTCCAGCAGTGGCGATTTCACCGACTTTCCTCCTTCATCTCAAGCCCTTTCATTGCCCTACTTGGGTGTTGGCTCATCTAAATGGGTCCAGGTGTTGATCGTTTATGTGGGAAGTGCAAAGGCTGCTGGGAATTGGAGTTCACTCAAAAACAAACTGTGGCAGGGAGGAAGCATGATCTGAAAAGAGAAATTAAACAACACAAAGACAGAAATGCCCTCTTTCCCCCTCTTGCACTTTGATTTATAGCTTTCTTGTTTTGTTTTGAAATTGTGGCTTGGTTTCGCATATTGTCAACAGAATAACATCAACTTTTGTGGTTTTCTTAAAATAAGAATTCTCCTCCTCCATGTGGCTCTGACACGAGAGGCCCGGAGCCTGGCAACCTGAGAACAGGCCTTTCTTGAGGTGCCTCCTCTCTCCTGGAATGCTCTTCCCAGGGAGGATCTCCTGGCGCCTTCCTTCCTTATTTTTAGGCACTACCTTTCAGCCAATTCAGAGCTGTGAGTGATTTGTGCATTGTTTACATACCAGGCAACAAGAATCCCCAGAGTCCTCAAAAGCTGCTTCCTGCTTCCTTGAGTGTACTTATTCTGATCCTTGTGCCTTTAATAGCTGTGTAGCAGGCAGAATTTCAACAGGTCAAGCTGTTTCTAAATGGGAAATATAACTATGAGGAAGCTTTCATATTCTTTCTGTCACGATTTCAGTTACAGGTGCGACCACTGATTTATGGTTGATAAAGTCTTCATATGGGGACCCAGGTGGCGCTGTGGGTTAAACCACAGAGCCTAGGGCTTGCCGATCAGAAGGTCAGCGTTAGAAGATGAAGAAAGCATTGCGAAGAGAGAAGAACCTTCTCTCTTTACTATTTTGTTTGATTGTAGTTTTTGATGTTGACATTGTGTGTTCTTTTTGTTGTTGTACTCTTAAAAGGAATAATCAATAAAGATTTATATATATATAACAGAAGGTCGGCGGGTTGAATCCCCATGACGGGGTGAGCTCCCGTTGCTCGGTCCCAGCTCCTGCCCACCTAGCAGTTCGAAAGCACTTCAAAGTGCAAGTAGATAAATAGGAACCGCTTCGGTGGGAAGGTAAACGGCGTTTCCGTGCGCTGCTCTGGTTCGCCAGAAGCGGCTTAGTCATGCTGGCCACATGACCCGGAAGCTGTACGACGGCTCTCGGCCAATAAAGCGAAATGAGCGCCGCAACCCCAGAGTCGGACACGACTGGACCTAATGGTCAGGGGTCCCTTTACCTTTACCTTTAAAGTCTTCATATATACAGAGGGCCAAGTCTTACTGAATAAAATCCAGCTTGGCTTCTGCAATTCACTAATCTTTTGGGTTCCTTCAGCAACTAGGGCAAAGTGGTTTAACCATCAGTTTCTCTCCCCTAGTAACGCTGGAAGCTGTGGCTCTGTGAGGAGAATAGGAGGCCTCCCCTAACCCATCTCAGCACTATTAACAACCTTCCCAGAATTCCTTGGGGGAAGCCATGACTGTTTAAAGCGGCATCACATTGCTTTCACTGAATGCTGTGAATAGGGGCTGAGTGTGCTGGAAAATGCAGTCTAAATTGGAAAGCTGCACCCATTTTTTTTCTGAGGAGCCAGTGAAAATAGAAGAATACAAAGCATAATATTTACACGACTTTATTATTCAGGGTTGGTACTCTCAAAACAAATCTAAAAAGTAGAAGCAGTTTGTGCCAATTTTACATTTCCAATTGGGAAGCCAGAAGCCTTTCAAACTTCCTTTCCTTCCTTGGGTCAATCCTTCTCTTTGGTTTCAAGAGTCTAAACAATCACCTAAATTATCCCCAACATGGTTAATTCAACTGTATGAACAGAAGAGCCCTCACATTTATTGGGGTGCCAAGAGAACTCCCCAATGTCAAGAGAGAAAGGTGCTGGTTGACTTTGCTCTGGCCAAGGAAAGAGCTGAGTTTTCTCTAGATTCTCCCCAAAGCAATTTTCATAGCATAACTGAAGAAGATAAAGCCACTTTATTATATATATATATAAAGTTTCAGCTATCACATGGAATCTACACAAACAATGGACACAAAACCTGAGGCAATGAGTTTTAGTCACTAAAAAGACTCAAGAACCCACCCAAAGCATGGATTATGTGTTTGTATTGGGAGGTTCAGGGGGGACGTGGCCTTTGTGTGGCTCCTGCGATGCCCAAGAGATGGACGCAGAGACTGAGGTCAGATCCGCACCAAACCTTTAAAGCTCATTTATAGCTGTTATATGGTTTCTCAAAAGGACTCTGGAAACAGTAGTTTGAACCTCATAGGTCTAAATTCCAGACACCTTTAGGAACACCATTAAGTTCCCAGTACTGTATTCTTTAGGGGGAAGCTTTAAATATATTGTTTGGATGCGACCTTCTTAGGATAGTTGAGGAAGTTACATGGTTTCCCTCCGCTGTGCATTCTCACCTTCATGAGGTCTCGATTCATCATCTAAACTCTCACTGAGATTTGAACCCTGGTTGGGCGTCTCCTCTGTGTGAGTTCTTTTATGTACTGTAAGGTTTGAGCCCTTTGCGAAACATTTCCCACACACAGAACATTTGAAAGGCTTCTCCCCTGTGTGAATTCTTTGATGTGTGGTAAGGGTTGAGCTGTCAGTGAAGCTTTTCTCACACACTGGACATTTGAAAGGCTTCTCCCCTGTGTGAGTTCTTTCATGTCGTGTAAGGTCCGATTTCTGGATGAAGCTCTTTCCACAGTGTGGACATTGATGTGGTTTTTCTCCTGTGTGAATCCTCTGATGGCGATCAAACAGACTCTGATACCCGAAGCTCCTTCCACACTCCAAACAAATAAATCGCTTCACCTCTGTAGGGCATTTGGGGCTGTTTTCATTGTTTCTGCTCCCGCTGCTTATTCCTCCAGACTCTGCCCTTTGAATTGTTTTCTCCTCTATGGACGCTCTTAAAGCACCTCTGTTTTCTGGTTGTTCTCCTTGGACAGTGAAGAAGCCACTTTGAGGAATGAGGGATTCATCTGTTTTCCGTTCTGTGTGGCTTCCCTTTTCCCTCCTTGGTCCATCCTGACTCCGGTAGTTCTCCGCCACCATCTCATCCTGTGCTTTCCCCAAAAATTTCCTTCTGTTCTCTGTCCACTGCACAACATCTGCTGGGTAAGAAAGAAGGAAATCATGGATGTCGGAGAGAGATGGAAACTGAGAGATTCAATCTAATAGGTTTTGTCTTTTTTATACACTTTTGAGCCATTGCTGCTCAATATCCTGAGTCTGGTTTTGCCATTCCTCCAGATTCACCAGCAATTTCCTACCTGTAGAGATCCTATTCTTTAGAGCAAATGTTATCGCACTCTGCAGGTGGAAGCTTACATTGGCTTTAGGAAGCATGACTATATTGTTTGTCCATCATGAGGTTAGATCAAGATTTTTAATTCTTGATGCATTGAAACTTTTCTAATGCTCAAGAACAGACAATACAGCCAAAGTAGCAGACTACGAACATAGGGAAAGTAGTTGTGAACAGCAAACAAAGCAACAAAAAGTACCCAGCTAAAATGAAAAATTTCTCCACAAGGCACGCACACCCACCCACCCACCCACCCACCCACGGGTCTACTCTAAGTTGTTGTAGAATGGGATGACCTCCAAAATAGCCTTGTGTTCTTGTCATTAAGGCCTGGAGCTTAGAAGGAATTCTGCCTGGGACTTCACTCCCCAATATGCATTACCCAGGAGTCACATTACTTACCTGTATCCCTACCTCTCTGAGTTGTGGCTTCACTGGGTGCTCTTCCTTGAAAAATGGGCTTCTGATTAACCATTTCCTCAGACACAATGCAGATGGCTTGTCCCTTAGCAGTCTGGGCTGGAGGTTGACTGGGGACACTGGAGTCTAGATTGCTGTGAACGGGACTCTCCACTGAGTGGGTTTCCTGCAAACACTCCTTCCTCTCGCAGGTGTTGGGGTTCTGCCAGATGTTTTCCTCACCCACAATGCACACATCCTGCTCCTTAGCAGCACCAGGAATTGTCTGCACTGTGATTTCCCAGGAGGCTCTGAAACTTCCTCCACGAAAAAGGGGTACATCCTCCTCCTCCTCAACAACTGGGTGGGATTCCTGCTGAACCTCCGTTCTCTTATGGATGATGGGCTTTGGCCTGATGGGTTCCCCATAGACAATGCACAGGTCTGGCTCCTTGCAAGCATCAAGCATAATCATCCTGACTGTGGTCCAGTTGGGCTTCTTGCAACCTTTTCATAGGCACGGGCGTCTTCTGCTTTATCTACTGGCTGCCACTTTCCCTTTGCCTGTTTAGGAAAGTAAATTGTTTGAAATAAGACATCTTGAGAAACAGGAGATACAGAGAGTTAGAAGAATAAGAAGTATCCTGTTCAGCTCAGCCTTCAGAGGATACATTGTGTGTCCCATATGCACACTGGACACTCTCCATCTTACTGTTTTGGAAAATAGCTCAGAAATGATTTGTTTCCTTCATGACCCTCATGTACTCAAGAGAATAGTAACTTTGCCCACTTAGCTCCATACTGCCTACACTGACTGGCAGCAGCTCTCCAGGGTTTCATACGGGAATCCTCTCTCAAGCCCTACGTGGAGATACTGGGGATTGAACTTGCCACCTTCTGCAATGCAAGGCAGGCAGGCACTCTACCACTGAGCTGCGTTCCTTCCCCCTAAGACTCTTTTGATCTTTGCTCCAGGAAATGTATCACCCTCCACCTGCAGACGCCCTAATACACATCCTGCCCCTCTTCTCCTTTCTGTTAGTGACTCTGGGCTGCAGCTCTGCATTTAACAAGCTCCCCCTTAGTGACATATTTAATTAAGGCAAAACACAAAAGGCAAGAGGCTACCTTCCCGACCCCACCCCATCTCAACCTCCCAGGGGAAGAAATCTCTCTCTTGCACCCTTCCTTGCTACCCACATTCCTCCTCCTCCCTTGTTTTCACTTTCTCATTCTTCCAAAGGGCTGCCATCCTTTGACTCACCCAGGTCCCCTCTCAGGATGCTGCCGAGGGCGGTGTTGTGTCAGTGTGATCTGTCTGAAGTGAAACTGACAGAGGAAGATCCCTAAATGTTAACAGGGAGAAATCTCTGCTTTCTAAATGGAACAAAGTGAATAAACGTGAGATTGCACTGGGGAACATTTTTTTTTCATTTTCTGTTGCATGAGATTTTTCAGCTGTTCTTATATGTTCTTTCGTGACATATATGTTATGTCGTGTGCAATGATATATAAGTCACTTACATTTATACTCATATTGTACTACTTTGGCTATGTGTTTAATAAAATTCTGAATTCTTGCATTGTGAAAAACGAAGATTATGGTGAAAATTGAAAAACATGAATTCCAAAAATAAAACTAGAGCTTACAGAAAAAACACGACTTCAGATATGAAATCAGCACGTCAAAATTAGGTTAGAACAACTGCAGGTGTCAATGCAACCAGTGTTGTAGATATATATTCTTCACAGTTATGTTTCTGAAAGTAAAGCTATTTGGAATATAAATAGTCTGAACAATGCACATGATGTACACACAAACACGCCAACCTTTCCTTCATGGTCCCTGCCTACCACTGATCTACATTCCTTCCCCCTAAGACTCTGTTGATATTTGCTCCAGAAATGTAGCATCCTCTACCTGCAGAAGCCCTAAAACACATCCTGTCCCACTTTCCCCTTCTTTTATTGACTCTGGATTGCATCTCCCCAAGGACTCTCCCTTAAGCAATCATGCTCCTTCATGATATTAGTGAAATATTAAATTAATGCAAAAGGCAAGAGGCAAGAGGCGACCTTCCCAACTCCACCCCAGTTTACACATCCATGGGAAGAATTCCCTAACTTGCACTCTTCCTCCTTTGACTAACCCAGGTCCCGTTAGGGCTAAGGAAGGTCTACACTCGCAGCGCAGAGCAGCAGCCCCTTGTGAAATGAAGTCTGTATTTCAGATGCCACAAAGGAGAAGAAAGAGGGGAGAAACAGGGACCCCCAGTTCAGAATTTTCTACCCAATCTCTGCATATCTTATCTTGAGTTCTTTGTAGGGTGCTTCTCACCTTTTCAGACGGGCAGTGGTGAATTCACAGACTTTCCTTCTTCATCTCAAGCCCCTTCACTGTCCTACTTGGGTGTTGGCTCATCTAAATGGGTCCAGGTGTTGATAGTTTATGTGGGAAGTGCAAAGGCTGCTGGGAATTGGAGTTCACACAAAAACAAAATGTGGCAGGGAGGAATCACAATCTGAAAAGAGAAATTAAACAACAGAGAGTGAAAGACAGAAATGCCCTCTTTCCCCCTTTTGTACTTTGATTCATAGCTTTCTTGTTTTGTTTTGAATTGTGGCTTGGTTTCACATATTGTCAACAGAATAACATAAACCTTTGTGGTTTTCCTAAAAAAAGAATTCTCCTCCTCCGTGTGCCTCCGAGATGAGAGGCCTGGCACCTGAGAACAGGCCTTTCTTGAGGTGCCTCTTCGCTCCTTGAATTCTCTTCCCAGAGAGGATCTCCTGCTGCCTTCCTTCCTTATTTTTAGGCACCACCTTTCAGCCAAAGAGTGAATTCAGAGCTGTGAGTGATTTGTGAGTCATTTAGATACCAGGCAATAGGAACCCCCAGAGTCCTCAAAAGCTGCTTCCCCCTTCCTTTGAGTGTACTTATTCTGACCCTTGTGCCTTTAACAGCTGTGTAGCAGGCAGAATTTCAACAGGTTAAGCTATTTCTAAAAGGGAAATATAACTATGGGGAAGTTTTCACATTCTGTCTGTCACAATTTCAGTTACAGGTGCAACCACTGATTTATGGTTGATAAAGTCTTCATATATACAGAGGACCAAGTCTTGCTGAATAAAATCCAGCTTGGCTTCTGCAATTCACTAATCTTTTAGGGTTCCTTCAGCAACTAGGGCAAAGTGGTTTAACCATCAGTTCCTCTCCCCTCGTAACGCTGGAAGCTGTGGCTCTGTGAGGAGAATAGGAGGCCTCAAAGAATGAGATACTTTCAGATTTTGAGACAATGAAGCTTGCACTCAAGCAGGCATACGATCCAGAAATTAATAAACTGAACACTATTATACGAGAACAACGAACCGCTTTTAATATTGCCGAAGCCTTTAAAGAGGTGTCTGAACCTATTGTGTTTTTGCAACAAATGCAAGAATTCTGAGAGAAAATTAAAATGATCAAGGAAACCAAATTGCCTTGTCTTACTGTCAACATCAATTCCACAATGAAAGGATTTGATACAAGCCACTGGGAACAATTTAAGCTTGCAGATGTGGACAAACTTTCTTTACCTCAGGAAAAAAGTACTTTTAACTGGGCATTTTCTCCATTGTCCTTCCATAAGTTTATTGTGATTGTTTTGCTTTCCTTCCTTATACTTGCTGCCACACATGTTTTTTATGGACTTTCTATCTAACAATCTCGAACTATCATGCTATCATCTACTGGGAGAAGATGACTGATGGTGCTGCCTCTTTAAGTGAAAATTGTGTAAATTACACCCTTGTGATGTTGGATAATATTGCCCAGTTTAATTGCAAATATAAAATTTTGTAACTTCTAGCCTTGTATAATAAGAAAAGTATGTTCAAAGTGATTACTTTGGAAGCTTTTAAAAAAGTGATTAATCCAGTGATGGCTAACCTTGACACTCCAGATGTTTTGGAACTACAACTCCCATCATCCCTAGCTAACAGGACCAGTGGTCAGGGATGATGGGAGTTGTAGTCCCAAAACATCTGGAGTGTCAAGGTTAGCCATCACTGGATTAAGCAATCATGATGTAATTTTTCTATGGTCCAACCACTGATATTCAAAATATTTTGCACATTGAATTGGAAAGGAGCTACCTACTTAGGTAAAAAGTGCCAATTTATCTTGTTTTTCCCAAGGTGAAAGGCATCAGTTGTGTGTACAGTATGAATCAATAGGCATTGCAGATTATGTAAAAAAAAAATCATGAAATTAGTGCATTGCTGTTGAGGTCTCCTCTTACCCATCTCAGCACTCTTAACAACCTTTAGCTCCCAGAATTCCTTGGAGGAAGCCATGACTGTTTAAAGCAGTATGACAGTGCTTTCACTGCATGGGAAACCCAGCCATGTGGGCGGGGTATAAATAAATTATTATTATTATTATTATTATTATTATTATTATTATTATTATTATTAGATTGTGTGCTGAGTGTGCTGGAAACAGCAACCTAAATTGGAAAGCTGCATCCATTTTTGTTCTGGGGAGCCAGAGAAACAAAGCATAATACAGTATTTACACAACTTTATTATTCAGGACTGGTAGTCTTAAAACAAATCTAAAAAGTAGAAGCGGCTACTGTGCCAATTTTACATTACCAACGGGGAAGCCTCTGAAGCCTTTCAAACTTCCTTTCCTTCCTTGGGTCAATCCTTCTCTTTGGTTTCAAGAGCCTAAACAATCACCTAAATTATCCCCAACATGGTTAATTCAGGCGGATGAACAGCAGAGCCCTCACATTTATTGGGGTGCCAAGAGAACTCCCCAATGTCAAGAGACAAAGGTGCTGGTTGACTTTGCTCTGGCCAAGGAAAGAGCTGGGTTTTCTCCAGATTCTCCCCAAAGCAATTTTCATAGCATAACTGAAGAAGATAAAGCCACTTTATTATATATATATTAAAAACTTTTCAACTATCACATGGAATCTACACAAACAATGGACACAAAACCTGAGGCAATGAGTTTAGTCACTAAAAAGACTCAGTACCCCACCTAAGCATGGATTATGTGTTTGTATGGGGAGGTTCAGGTAGGGACGTGGCCTTTGTGTGGCTCCTGCGATGCCCAAGAGATGGACTCTGAGACTGAGGTCAGATCTGCACCAAACCTTTAAAGCTCCTTTATAGCTATTATATAGTTTCTCAAAAGAACTCTGGAAACAGTAGTTTGAACCTCATAGGTCTAAATTCCAGACACCTTTAGGAGCCTTCAAACTTCCTTTCCTTCCTTGGGTCAATCCTTCTCTTTGGTTTCAAGAGCCTAAACAATCACCTAAATTATCCCCAACATGGTTAATTCAGGCGGATGAACAGAAGAGCCCTCACATTTATTGGGGTGCCAAGAGAACTCCCCAATATCAAGAGAGAAAGGTGCTGGTTGACTTTGCTCTGGCCAAGGAAAGAGCTGAGTTTTCTCTAGATTCTCCCCAAAGCAATTTTCATAGCATAACTGAAGAAGATAAAGCCACTTTATTATATATATATATATATATATATATATATATATATATATATATATATAAAACTTTTCAGCTATCACATGGAATCTACACAAACAATGGACACAAAACCTGAGGCAATGAGTTTTAGTCACTAAAAAGACTCAAGACCCCACGTAAGCATGGATTATGTGTTTGTATGGGGAGGTTCAGGTAGGGACGTGGCCTTTGTGTGGCTCCTGCGATGCCCAAGAGATGGACGCAGAGACTGAGGTCAGATCCGCACCAAACCTTTAAAGCTCATTTATAGCTGTTATATGGTTTCTCAAAAGAACTCTGGAAACAGTAGTTTGAACCTCATAGGTCTAAATTCCAGACACCTTTACGAACACCATTAAGTTCCCAGTACTGTATTCTTTAGGGGGAAGCTTTAAATATATTGTTTGGATGCGACCTTCTTAGGATAGTTGAGGAAGTTACATGGTTTCCATCCGCTATGCGTTCTCACATTCATGAGGTCTCGATTCATCATCTAAACTCTCACTGAGATTTGAACCCTGGTTGGGCGTCTCCTCTGTGTGAGTTCTTTTATGTACTGTAAGGTTTGAGCCCTTTGTGAAACGTTTCCCACACACAGAACATTTGAAAGGCTTCTCCCCTGTGTGAATTCTTTTATGTACTGTAAGGGTTGAGCTGTCAGTGAAGCTTTTCCCGCAATCTGAACATTTGAAAGGCTTCTCCCCTGTGTGAGTTCTTTTATGTATCATAAAGCTTGAGCTAGTTGTGAAACATTTATCGCACTCCAGACATTTGAAAGGCTTCTCCCCTGTGTGAATTCTTTTATGTACTGTAAGGGTTGAGCTGTCAGTGAAGCTTTTCTCACACACTGAACATTTGAAAGGCTTCTCCCCTGTGTGAGTTATTTTATGTTTAATAAGGTTTGAGCTCGCAGCGAAGCTTTTATCGCACTCCGGACATTTGAAAGGCTTCTCCCCTGTGTGGGTTCTTTCATGTACTGTAAGGTCCCATTTCAGGAGGAAGCTCTTTCCACAGTATGCACATTTATGTGGTTTTTCTCCTGTGTGAATCATCTGATGGTGAGCTAACTTACTCTGTTTCCTGAAGCTCATTCCACACTCCAAACAAGTAAATGGCTTCACCTCTGTGAGGCATGTGGGGCTGTTTCCATTGTTTCTGCTCCCACTGCTTATTCCTCCAGACTCTGTGCTTTGAATTGTTTCCTCCTCTGTAGACACTCTCAAAGCACCTATGTTTTCTGGTTGTTCTCCTTGCTTAGTGAAGAAGCCACTTTGAGGAACGATGGATTCATCTGTCTTCCGTTCTGTGTGGCCTCCCTTTTCCCTCCTTGGTCCATCCTGACTCAGGTAGTTCTGTTCCACTATCTCATCCTGTGCTTTCTCCAAAGATTTCCTTCTGTTCTGTCTCCACTGCACAACACCTGCTGGATAAGAGAGAAGGAAATCATGAATGTCAGAAAGAGATGGAAACGGAGAGATTCAGTCAAATATGTTTTGTCTTTTTTCTTACACTTTTTGGGCCACTGCTTTCTAAGTGGGCAAAGAGTTGCCATCATGGGTGACTTTTCTTTCAGCTCTGCTCAATATACCAAGTCTGGGTTCATCACTGGTTCTTTTTTAACTGCAGGTTCCTACATGCAGAGAACCTACGTGGAATCAATTGTCACACTTGCATATTGCACTTTAGAACTTATTTAAAGCAATTTATTTATTTATTTTCTAGTGTTTAAGAGCAGAAAATACAGCAAAAGTGCAGACTACAAGCAACAAATGAAACACCAAAAATGACATAAGTAATTGAAAAATTTCTGCAGAATAAATATCTATATAAGACTCAAGAGCAGTACAGATTCCCCAGCAAACAGGACCTACATAGAGTGGGTTCTATGTCAGCCCATTACTTTTAGTGGGACTACTCTAAGTTGGTGTAGCATGGGATGACCTCCAAAATAGCCTTGTGTTCTTGTCATTAAGGCCTGGAGCTCAGAAGGAATTCTGCCTGGGACTTCCCTTCCCAATATGCATTATCCGGGAGTCCCATTACTTACCGTTATCCATATCTCTCTGGGCTGTGGCTTCGCTGAGGGCTCTTCCTTGAAAAATGGGCTTCCGACTAACCGTCTTCCCATACACATCACAGGAGTCTTCTTCCTTGGTGGCACGAACAGCAGGCAGAAATATGGCTTCATCGTGGGCTTCCCAATCTCGTCCGCCAGGAATAGGCATATCTATATCCTCCTCTGAGTCTTCTTCCTCAGGATACCCAGTTCTAATATGGATGGTGGGCTTTTGCTCATACAAAATGCAGATGTCTTGACCCTTTGCAACATCAACAGCAGTCTGGACTGGAGTTTCACTCGGGACACTGGAGTCTCCTTTGCTGTGAACGGGAAGCTCCCCTGAGTTGGTTTCCTGCAAACATGCCCTTCTCACACAGATGTTGGGGATCTGCCAGATGCTTTCCTCACCTATAATGCACACATCCTGCTCCTTAGCAGCACCAGGAATTGTCTGCACTGTGATTTCCCAGGAGGCTCTGAAACTTCCTCCACGAAAAAGGGGTACATCCTCCTCCTCCTCAACGACTGGGTGGGCTTTCTGCTGACCCTCCGTTCTCTTATGGATGATGGGCTTTGGCCTGATGGGTTCCCCATAGACAATGCACAGGTCTGGCTCCTTGCAAGTATCAAACATCATCATCCTGGCTGTGGCCCAACTGGACTCCTTGCAACCTTCTTTGTAGGCACGGGCGTCTTTGGCTTCGTCTCCTGGCTGCCGCTTTTCCTTTGCCTGTTTAGGAAAGTAGATTGTTTGAAATAAGGCATCTTGAGAACAGGAGATACAGAGAGTTAGAAGCATAAGAAGTATCCTGTTCAGCTCAGCCTTCAGAGGATACATTGTGTGTCCCATATGCACACTGGACACTCTCCATCTTACTGTTTTAGGAAAATAGCTCAGAAATGATTCGTTTCCTTCATGACCCTCATGTACACAAGAGAATAGTAACGTTGGCCACTTAGCTCCATACTGTCTACACTGAGAGGCAGCAGCTCTCCAGCGTTTCATACGGGAAGCCTCTCCCAAGCCCTACATAGAGATGTCAGGGATTGAACTTGCCACCTTCTGCAATGCAAGGCAGGCACTCTACCACTGGGCTGTGTTCCTTCCCCCCAAACCTGGCTGCTATTTGCTCCAGGAAATGTATCAACCTCCACCTGCAGAAGCCCCAAAACACATCCTGTCCCTCTTTTCCTTTCCATTGTGGACTCTGGGTTGCAGCTCTGCTTTAAGCAAGCTCCCTCTTAGTGAAATATTTAAGTTTCTGAAGGGAAACAGACAAAGTATGATCCTTAAAACTCAAGGACATTGCACAAGATCTATACACATGCATGCCCACCTTTCCTTCATTTTCCCCTCCTACTGCTCATCTACATTCCCTCCCCCTAATACTCTCTGTTGATATTTGCTCCAGAAATGTACGGTAGCATCCTTCACCTGCAGAAGCCCTAAAATGCATCCTGTCCCTCTTTTCCCTTCTGTTATTGACTCTGGGTTGCATCTTCCCAAGGACTCTCACTTAAGCAATCATGCTCCTTCATGGACTCTCCCCCTTAGAGAATTATTACATTAATGCAAAAGGCAAGAGGCTACCTTCCCAACTCCACCCCAGTTTACACATCCATGGGAAGAATTCCCTAACTTGCACTCTTTCTCCTTTGACTAACCCAGGTCCCCTTAGGGCCAAGGAAGGTCTACACTCAGCCCCTTGTGAAATGAAGTCTGCATTTCAAATGCCACAAAGTAGAAGAAAGAGGAGAGAAACAGAGACCCCCGTTCAGAATTTTCTACCCAATCCCTGCATATCTTATCTTGACTTCTTGGTAGGCTCCAGCTCCAGCAGTGGTGAATTCACAGACTTTCCTTCTTCATCTCAAGCCCCTTCACTCTCCCACTTGGGTGTTGGCTCATCTAAATGGGTCCAGGTGTTGATCGTTTATGTGGGAAGTGCAAAGGCTGCTGAGAATTGGAGTTCACACAAAAACAAACTGTGGCAGGGAGGAAGCATGACCTGAAAAGAGAAATTAAACAACACAAAGACAGAAATGCCCTCTTTCCCCCTCTTGCACTTTGATTTATAGCTTTCTTGTTTTGTTTTGAAATTGTAGCTTGGTTTTGCATATTGTCAACAGAATAACATCAACTTTTGTGGTTTTCTTAAAAAAAGAATTCTCCTCCTCCGTGTGCCTCCGAGATGAGAGGCCCAGAGCCTGGCAACCTGAGAACAGGCCTTTCCTGAGGTGCCTCCTCGCTCCTGGAATGCTCTTCCCAGGGAGGTTCTCCTGGCGCCTTCCTTCCTTATTTTTAGGCACCACCTTTCAGAGCTGTGAGTGATTTGTGAGTTGTTTACATACCAGGCAACAAGAATCCCCAGAGTCCTCAAAAGCTGCTTCCTGCTTCCTTGAGTGTACTTATTCTGATCCTTGTGCCTTTAATAGCTGTGTATTATATAGGACAGGAAACTTTTTTTATATATCACTGCTGCGGCCAGAAATTTGATAGCCTTATACTGGAAAAGACAACAGGTTCCAGAAATTGAGGAGTGGAAAGAGAAACTACTCTGTTACATGGACCTAGCAAGATTGACTGAAATAGTAAGAGGAAATAGTAACCAAATTTTTAAAAAAAATTGGGAGAAATTTGGAGATTACATGAAAAAGGAATGCCCCACAATAAAATCTTGGATACACTTTTGACTACTTCGTATGGATATTAGGCGAAGAAATTAAATATAAAGAATAAAATAAGGAATTTGTATTATATTAGCATACAGAACTAGGAAAACAGTCACTAGACAGACTAGACTGAACACCCGAGTGGAAAGCAGACGGAGGCTACGTAATCTAATATAGCGTATAGGTTGTTGTAAAACACGTAATATAAGCAATTGGAACACAACTTAAAGCTAATATATTTAGACGAGAAGGCGGAGAAGTGTGTGTGTAAATACGTAGGTATACATATGATAATGATTTTTGGTTTAAATGTATGTTTTGGTTTGTGTATATTTGTTTATTTCTGTAAATGAGTAATTTTTAAAATTAAAAAAAAATTAAAAAAAAAATAGCTGTGTATTATATACTGTGTTATATACTGTATTTGTGCTTGGTTCTCCAGTTGCACAGCCAGGGAGAAAAAGATACTTCAGAAGGTCATAACCACAGCTCAAAATATTATTGGTCATCTTCTCACATCTCTGGAAGAACTATACAGTTTCCGTTGCCTTAAAAAGGTTAATAATATTTTAAAGGATCCATCCCATCCAGGATATAGTCTCTTTGCACCACTGACTTCGGGTAGAAGATATAGAACAATTAGATCAAGAACAAATACCGGTAGATTGAAGAACAGTTTCTACCCAAGAGCTATAACCATCTTAAATGCTGTAACCAGATAATATGACCTTGGAGAGCTGTGATGGGTGTATGTGTGTGTATGTGTGGTTTTTTTTTATGTGTGTGTGTTTTGTGCTGTTTTTTGTTTTGTTTTTTCTTTCTTTCTGTTTTTACGGGATGGCATGCAATTTCATTGCACTTGTATAGTGTTGTGCTTGTACTTGTGCAATGACAATAAATTAAATTATCTTATCTGTAGCAGGCAGAATTTCAACAGGTTAAGCTGTTTCTAAATGGGAAATATAACTATGAGGAAGCTTTCATATTCTTTCTGTCACGATTTCAGTTACAGGTGCGACCACTGATTTATGGTTGCTAAAGTCTTCTTATGGGGACCCAGGTGGCGCTGTGGGTTAAACCACAGAGCCTAAGGCTTGCCGATCAGAAGGTCGGCGGTAGAAGATGAAGAAAGCATAGCGAAGAGAGAAGAACCTTCTCTCTTTACTATTTTGTTTGATTGTAGTTTTTGATGATGTTGACATTGTGTGTTCTTTTTTTTGTACTCTTAAAATGAAGCAATAAAGATTATATATATATATATATATATATATATATATATATATATATATATATATATATATATATATATATATAATTAAAAAAAAACAGAAGGTCTGCGGTTCAAATCCCTGCGACGGGGTGAGCTCCCGTTGCTCGGTCCCTGCTCCTGCCAACCTAGCAGTTTGAAAGCACGTCAAAGTGCAAGTAGATAAATAGAAACCGCTTCGGCGGGAAGGTAAACGGCATTTCCATGCGATGCTCTGGTTCGCCAGAAGTGGCTTTGTCATGCTGGCCACATGACCCGGAAGCTGTACGCCGGCTCTCGGCCAATAAAGCGAGATGAGCGCCGCAACCCCAGAGTCGGTCACGACTGGATCTAATGGTCAGGGGTTCCTTTACCTTTACCTTTAAAGTCTTCATATATACAGAGGGCCAAGTCTTACTGATTAAAATCCAGCTTGGCTTCTGCAATTCACTAATCTTTTAGGGTTACTTCAGCAACTAGGGCAAAGTGGTTTAACCATCAGTTCCCCTCCCCTAGTAACGCTGGAAGCTGTGGCTCTGTGAAGAGAATAGGAGGTCTCCCCTAACTCATCTCAGCACTATTAACAACCTTCAGCTCCCAGAATTCCTTGGGGGAAGCCATGATTGTTTAAAGCGGCATCACATTGCTTTTACTGCATGCTGTGAATAGGGGCTGAGTGTGCTGGAAAATGCAGTCTAAATTGGAAAGCTGCACCCATTTTTGTTCTGAGGAGCCAGTGAAAATAGAAGAATACAAAGCATAATATTTACACGACTTTATTATTCAGGACTGGTAGTCTTAAAACAAATCTAAAAAGTAGAAGCGGCTACTGTGCCAATTTTACATTACCAACGGGGAAGCCTCTGAAGCCTTTCAAACTTCCTTTCCTTCCTTGGGTCAATCCTTCTCTTTGGTTTCAAGAGCCTAAACAATCACCTACATTATCCCCAACATGGTTAATTCAGGCGGATGAACAGCAGAGCCCTCACATTTATTGGGGTGCCAAGAGAACTCCCCAATGTCAAGAGACAAAGGTGTTGGTTGACTTTGCTCTGGCCAAGGAAAGAGCTGAGTTTTCTCCAGATTCTCCCCAAAGCAATTTTCATAGCATAACTGAAGAAGATAAAGCCACTTTATTATATATATATTAAAAACTTTTCAACTATCACATGGAATCTACACAAACAATGGACACAAAACCTGAGGCAATGAGTTTTAGTCACTAAAAAGACTCAAGACCCCACCTAAGCATGGATTATGTGTTTGTATGGGGAGGTTCAGGTAGGGACGTGGCCTTTGTGTGGCTCCTGTGATGCCCAAGAGATGGACGCTGAGACTGAGGTCAGATCTGCACCAAACCTTTAAAGCTCCTTTATAGCTATTATATAGTTTCTCAAAAGAACTCTGGAAACAGTAGTTTGAACCTCATAGGTCTAAATTCTAGACACCTTTAGGAACACCATTAAGTTCCCATGACTGTATTCTTTAGGGGGAAGCTTTAAATATATTGTTTGGATGAGACCTTCTTAGGATAGTTGAGGAAGTTACATGGTTTCCCTCCGCTGTGCGTTCTCACCTTCATGAGGTCTCGATTCATCATCTAAACTCTCACTGAGATTTGAACCCTGGTTGGGCGTCTCCTCTGTGTGAGTTCTTTTATGTACTGTAAGGTTTGAGCCCTTTGCGAAACATTTCCCACACACAGAACATTTGAAAGGCTTCTCCCCTGTGTGAATTCTTTGATGTGTGGTAAGGGTTGAGCTGTCAGTGAAGCTTTTCTCACACACTGGACATTTGAAAGGCTTCTCCCCTGTGTGAGTTCTTTTATGTATCGTAAAGCTTGAGCTGTTTGTGAAACATTTATCACACTCCAGACATTTGAAAGGCTTCTCCCCTGTGTGAGTTCTTTTATGTATTGTATAGTTTGAGCTGTGTGTGAAACATTTATCACACTCCAGACATTTGAAAGGCTTCTCCCCTGTGTGAGTTCTTTAATGTTTAATAAGGTTTGAGCTTGTAGTGAAGCTTTTATCGCACTCCGGACATTTGAAAGGCTTCTCCCCTGTGTGGGTTCTTTCATGTCCTGTAAGGTCCCATTTCAGGCGGAAGCTCTTTCCACAGTATGCACATTTATGTGGTTTTTCTCCTGTGTGAATCATCTGATGGTGAGCTAACTTACTCTGTTTCTTGAATCTCCTTCCACACTCCAAACAAGTAAATGGCTTCACCTCTGTGGGGCATGTGGGGCTGTTTCCATTGTTTCTGCTCCCACTGCTTATTCCTCCAGACTTTGTCGTTTGAATTGTTTTCTCCTCATTGGATGCTCTCAAAGCACCTCTGTTTTCTGGTTGTTCTCCTTGCTCAGTGAAGAAGCCACTTGGGGGAACGATGGATTCATCTGTCTTCCGTTCTGTGTGGCTTCCCTTTTCCCTCCTTGGTCCATCCTGACTCAGGTAGTTCTCCGCCACCATCTCATCCTGTGCTTTCCCCAAAAATTTCCTTCTGTTCTCTGTCCACTGCACAACATCTGCTGGGTAAGAAAGAAGGAAATCATGGATGTCGGAGAGAGATGGAAACTGAGAGATTGACTCTAATAGGTTTTGTCTTTTTTATACACTTTTGGGCCATTGCTGTCTAAGCGGGCAATGATTTTCCATCATGGGTGGCCTTTCTTTCCACTCTGCTCAATATCCTGAGTCTGGTTTTGCCATTCCTCCAGATTCTCCAACAAGTTCCTACCTGTAGAGATCCTATTCTTTAGAGCAAATGTTATCGCAATCTGCAGATGGAAGCTTACATTGGCTTTAGGAAGCATGGCTACATTGTTTGTCCATCATGAGGTTAGATCAAGATTTCTTGATGCATTGAAACTTTTCTAATGCTAAAGACCAGACAATACAGCCAAAGTAGCAGACTACAAACATAGGGAAAGTAGTTGTGAACAGCAAACAAAGCAATAAAAAGTACCTAGCTAAAATGAAAAATTTCTCCACAAGGCGCGCGCGCGCGCGCACACACACACACACACACACACACACACACACACGGGTCTACTCTAAGTTGTTGTAGAATGGGATGACCTCCAAAATAGCTTTGTGTTCTTGTCATTAAGGCCTGGAGCTTAGAAGGAATTCTGCCTGGGAGTTCACTCCCCAATATGCATTACCCAGGAGTCACATTACTTACCTGTATCCCTACCTCTCTGAGTTGTGGCTTCAATGGGGGATCTTCCTTGAAAAATGGGCTTCTGGTTAACCATTCCCTCATACACAATGCAGATGGCTTGTCCCTTAGCAGTCTGGGCTGGAGGTTCTCTGGGGACACCGGAGTCTAGATTGCTGTGAACGGGACTCTCCACTGAGTGGGTTTCCTGCAAACACTCCTTCCTCTCACAGGTGTTGGGGTTCTGCCAGATGTTTTCCTCACCCACAATGCACACATCCTGCTCCTTAGCAGCACCAGGAATTGTCTGCACTGTGATTTCCCAGGAGGCTCTGAAACTTCCTCCACGAAAAAGGGGTACATCCTCCTCCTCAACTGGGTGGGATTCCTGCTGACCCTCTGTTCTCTTATGGATGATGGGCTTTGGCCTGATGGGTTCCCCATAGACAATACACAGGTCTGGATCCTTGCAAGCATCAAGCATAATCATCCTGGCTGTGGTCCAACTGGGCTCCTTGCAACCTTCTTCGTAGGCACTTCGTAGGCACAGGCGTCTTCTGCTTTATCTACTGGCTGCCACTTTCCCTTTGCTTGTTTAGGAAAGTAGATTGTTGGAAATAAGGCATCTTGAGAAACAGAAGATATAGAGAATAAGAAGCATAAGAAGTATCCTGTTCAGCTCAGCCTTCAGAGGATACATTGTGTGTCCCATATGCACACTGGACACTCTCCATCTTACTGTTTTAGGAAAATAGCTCAGAAATGATTTGTTTCCTTCATGACCCTCATGTACTCAAGAGAATAGTAACTTTGCCCACTTAGCTCCCTACTGCCTACACTGACTGGCAGCAGCTCTCCAGGGTTTCATACGGGAATCCTCTCTCAAGCCCTATGTGGAGATACACGGGATTGAACTTGCCACCTTCTGCAATGCAAGGCAGGCACTCTACCACAGAGTTGCGTTCCTTCCCCCTAAGACTCTTTTGCTCTTTGCTCCAGGAAATGTATCACCCTCCACCTGCAGAATACACATCCTGTCCCTCTTCTCCTTTCTGTTAGTGACTCTGGGTTGCAGCTCTGCCTTAAACAAGCTCCCCCTTAGTGACATATTTAATTAAGGCAAAACACAAAAGGCAAGAGGCTGCCTTCCCGACTTCACCCCATCTCAACCTCCCAGGGGAAGAAATCTCTCTCTTGCACCCTTCCTTGCTACCCACATTCCTCCTCCTGCACCACGAGAAATCCCTTGCTTTCACTTTTTCATTCTTCCAAAGGGCTGTCATCCTTTGACTCACCCAGGTCCCCTTAGAGATGCTGCCGAGGGCGGTGTTGTGTCAGTGTGATCCGTCTGAAGTGAAACAGACAGAGGAAGATCCCTAAATGTTAACAGGGAGAAATCTCTGCTTTCTAAATGGGACAAAGTTAATAAACGTGAGATTGCACTGGGGAACATTTATTATTATTATTATTTTCTGTTGCATGAGATTTTTCAGCTATTCTTATATGTTCTTTCATGACATATATGTTATGTCATGTGCAATGCTATATAAATCACTTATATTTATACTCATATTGTACTACTTTGGCTATGTGTTTAATAAAATTTTGAATTATTGCATTGTGAAAAATTGTGAAGATTGTGGTGAAAAGTGAAAAACATGAATTCCAAAAATAAAACTAGAGCTTACAGAAAAAACCCGACTTCAGATATGAAAGAACCCGACTTCAGAAAACCCCCGACTTCAGATATGAAACCTTTCCTTCATGGTCCCTGCCTACCACTGATCTACATTCCTTCCCCCTAAGACTCTGTTGATATTTTCTCCAGAAATGTAGCATCCTCTACCTGCAGAAGCCCTAAAACACATCCTATCCCTCTTCTCCTTTCTGTTAGTGACTCTGGGTTGCAGCTCCCCTAGGACTCTCCCTTAAGCAATCATGCTCCTTCATGATATTAGTGAAATATTAAATTAATGCAAAAGGCAAGAGGCAAGAGGCGACCTTCCCGACCCCACTGCAGTTTACACATCCATGGGAAGAATTCCTTAACTTGCACTCTTCCTCCTTTGACTAACCCAGGTCCCCTTAGGGCTAAGGAAGGTCTACACTCGCGGCCCAGAGCAGCAGCCGCTTGTGAAATGAAGTCTGCATTTCAAATGCCACAAAGGAGAAGAAAGAGGGGAGAAACAGGGACCCCCAGTTCAGAATTTTCTACCCAATCTCTGCATATCTTATCTTGAGTTCTTCGTAGGCCCCTTCTCACCTTTTCAGACTTGGTGAATTCACAGACTTTCCTTCTTCATCTCAAGCCCCTTCACTCTCCCACTTGGGTGTTTGCTCATCTAAATGGGTCCAGGTGTTGATCGTTTATGTGGGAAGTGCAAAGGCTGCTGGGAATTGGAGTTCACACAAAAACAAAGTGTGGCAGGGAGGAAGCGCGATCTGAAAAGAGAAATTAAACAACAGAGAGAGAAAGACAGAAATGCCCTCTTTCCCCCTCTTGATTCATAGCTTTCTTGTTTTGTTTTGAATTGTGGCTTGGTTTCACATATTGTCAACAGAATAACATCAACTTTTGTGGTTTTCTAAAAAAAAAAAAAAAAGAATTCTCCTCCTCCGTGTGCCTCTGACATGAGAGGTCCGGAGCCTGACAACCTGAGAACTGGCCTTTCCTGAGGTGCCTCCTCGCTCCTGGAATTCTCTTCCCAGAGAGGATCTCCTGGCACCTTCCTTCCTTATTTTTAGGCACCACCTTTCAGCCAAAGAGTGAATTCAGAGTTGTGAGTGATTTGTGAGTCGTTTAGATACCAGGCAATAGGAACCCCCAGAGTCCTCAAAAGCTGCTTCCCCCTCCCTTTGAGTGTACTTCTTCTGATCCTTGTGCCTTTAACAGCTGTGTAGCAGGCAGAATTTCAACAGGTTAAGCTATTTCTAAAAGGGAAATAGGACTATGGGGAAGCTTCCGTATTCTGTCTGTCACAATTTTAGTTACAGGTGCGACCACTGATTTATGGTTGATAAAGTCTTCATATATACAGAGGACCAAGTCTTGCTGAATAGAATCCAGCTTGGCTTCTGCAATTCACTAATATTTTAGGGTTCTTTGAGCATCTAGGGCAAAGTGGTTTAACCATCCGTTCCTCTCCCCTAGTAACGCTGGAAACTGTGGCTCTGTGAGGAGAATAGGTGGTCTCCCCTAACCCATCTCAGCACTCTTAACAACCTTTAGCTCCCAGAATACCTTGGAGGAAGCCATGACTGTTTAAAGCAGTATGACAGTGCTTTCACTGCATGGGAAACCCAGCCATGTGGGCGGGGTATAAATAAATTATTATTATTATTATTATTATTATTATTATTATTATTATTATTATTATTATTATTATGTGAATGTGTGCTGATTGTGCTGGGAACTGCAACCTAAATTGGAAAGCTGCATCCATTTTTGTTCTGGGGAGCCAGAGAAACAAAGCATAATACAGTATTTACACAACTTTATTATTCAGGATTGGTAGTCTTAAAACAAATCTAAAAAGTAGAAGCAGTTTGTGCCAATTTTACATTTCCAACGGGGAAGCCTCTGAAGCCTTTCAAACTTCCCCTCCTTCCTTGGGTCAATCCTTCTCTTTGGTTTCAAGAGCCTCAACAATCACCTAAATTATCCCCAACATGGTTAATTCAGCCGGATGAACAGAAGAGATCTCACGTTTATTGGGGTGCCAAGAGAACTCCCCAATGTCAAGAGAGAAAGGTGCTGGTTGACTTTGCTCTGGCCAAGGAAAGAGCTGAGTTTTCTCTAAATTCTCCCCAAAGCAATTTTCATAGCATAACTGAAGAAGATAAAGCCACTTTATTATATATATATATAAAGTTTCATCTATCACATGGAATCTACACAAACAATGGACACAAAACCTGAGGCAATGAGTTTTAGTCACTAAAAAGACTCAAGAACCCACCCAAAGCATGGATTATGTGTTTGTATTGGGAGGTTCAGGGGGGATGTGGCCTTTGTGTGGCTCCTGCGATGCCCAAGAGATGGACGCAGAGACTGAGGTCAGATCCGCACCAAACCTTTAAAGCTCATTTATAGCTGTTATATGGTTTCTCAAAAGGACTCTGGAAACAGTAGTTTGAACCTCATAGCTCTAAATTCCAGACACCTTTAGGAGCACCATTAAGTTCCCAGTACTGTATTCTTTAGGGGGAAGCTTTAAATATATTGTTTGGATGCGACCTTCTTAGGATAGTTGAGGAAGTTACATGGTTTCCATCTGCTGTGCATTCTCACCTTCATGAGGTCTCGATTCATCATCTAAACCCTCACTGAGATTTGAACCCTGGTTGGACGTCTCCTCTGTGTGAGTTCTTTTATGTGCTGTAAGGTTTGAGCCCTTTGCGAAACGTTTCCCACACACAGAACATTTGAAAGGCTTCTCTCCTGTGTGAATTCTTTTATGTGTGGTAAGGGTTGAGCTGTCAGTGAAGCTTTTCTCACACACTGAACATTTGAAAGGCTTCTCCCCTGTGTGAATTCTTTTATGTATCATCAAGCTTGAGCTGTGTGTGAAACATTTATTGCACTCCATACATTTGAAAGGCTTCTGCCCTGTGTGAGTTCTTTTATGTATGGTAAAGTTTGAGCTGTGTGTGAAACATTTATTGCACTCCATACATTTGAAAGGCTTCTCCCCGGTGTGAGTTCTTTTATGTATCGTAAAGCTTGAACTGTGTGTGAAGCTTTTATCGCACTCCGGACATTTGTAGGGCTTCTCCCCTGTGTGGGTTCTTTCATGTCCTGTAAGGTCCCATTTCAGGCGGAAGCTCTTTCCACAGTATGCACATTTATGTGGTTTTTCTCCTGTGTGAATCATCTGATGGGCAGCAAACTGCTTCTGATTCCTGAAGCTCCTTCCACACTCCAAACAAGTAAATGGCTTCACCTCTGTGGGGCATGTGGGGCTGTTTCCATTGTTTCTGCTCCCACTGCTTACTCCTCCAGACTCTGTCCTTTGAATTGTTTTCTCCTCTGTGGACACTCTCAAAGCACTCCTGTTTTCTGGTTGTTCTTGCTCAGTGAAGAAGCCACTTTGAGGAACGATGGATTCATCTGTCTTCCGTTCTGTGTGGCCTCCCTTTTCCCTCCTTGGTCCATCCTGACTCAGGTAGTTCTGCTCCACTATCTCATCCTGTGGTTTCACCAAGGATGTCCTTCTGTTCTGTCTCCACTGCACAGCACCTGCTGGGTAAGAGAGATGGAAATCATGAATGTCAGAAAGAGATGGAAACGGAGAGATTCAGTCTAATATGTTTTGTCTTTTTTCTTACACTTTTTGGGACACTGCTTTCTAAGAGGGCAATGAGTTGCCATCATGGGTGACTTTTCTTTCAGCTCTGCTCAATATACCAAGTCTGGGTTCATCACTGGTTCTTTTTTAACTGCAGGTTCCTACATGTAGAGAACCTACGTGGAATCAATTGTCACATTTGCATATTGCACTTTAGAACTTATTTAAAGCAATTTATTTTTTTATTTTCTAGTGCTTAAGAGCAGAAAATACAGCTAAAGTGCAGACTACAAGCAACAAATGAAACACCAAAAATGACATAAGTAATTGCAAAATTTCTGCATAAGAAATATCTATATAAGACTCAAGAGCAGTACAGATTCCCCAGCAAATAGGACCTACACAGAGTGGGTTCTATGTCAGCCCATTACTTTTAGTGGGACTACTCTAAGTTGGTGTAGCATGGGATGACCTCCAAAATAGCCTTGTGTTCTTGTCATTAAGGCCTGGAGCTCAGAAGGAATTCTGCCTGGGACTTCCCTTCCCAATATGCATTACCCGGGAGTCCCATTACTTACCAGTATCCATATCTCTCTGGGCTGTGGCTTCGCTGAGGGCTCTTCCTTGAAAAATGGGCTTCCGACTAACCGTCTTCCCATACACATCACAGGAGTCTTCTTCCTTGGTAGCACCAACAGCTGGCAGAAATATGGCTTCATCGTGGTCTTCCCAATCTCGTCCGCCAGGAATAGGCATATCTATATCCTCCTCTGAGTCTTCTTCCTCAGGATACCCAGTTCTGATATGGATGGTGGGTTTTTGCTCATACAAAATGCAGATGTCTTGACCCTTTGCAACATCAACAACAGTCTGGGCTGGAGTTTCACTCGGGACACTGGAGTCTCCTTTGCTGTGAACGGGACCCTCCCCTGAGTGGGTTTCCTGCAAACACACCTTTCTCACACAGATGTTGGGGATCTGCCAGATGTTTTCCTCACCTACAATGCACACATCCTGCTCCTTAGCAGCACCAGGAATTGTCTGCACTGTGATTTCCCAGGAGGCTCTGAAACTTCCTCCACGAAAAAAGGGTACATCCTCCTCCTCCTCCTCAACTGGGTGGGCTTTCTGCTGACCCTCCGTTCTCTTATGGATGATGGGCTTTGGCCTGATGGGTTCCCCATAGACAATGCACAGGTCTGGCTCCTTGCAAGTATCGAACATCATCATCCTGACTGTGGCCCAACTGGGCTCCTTGCAACCTTCTTTGTAGGCACGGGCGTCTTCTGCTTTATCTACTGGCTGCCACTTTCCCTTTGCCTGTTTAGGAAAGTAGATTGTTTGAAATAAGACATCTTGAGAAACAGGAGATACAGAGAATAAGAAGAATAAGAAGTATCCTGTTCAGCTCAGCCTTCAGAGGATACATTTTGTGTCCCATATACACACTGGACACACTCCATCTTACTGTTTTAGGAAAATAGTTCGGAAATGATTCGTTTCCTTCATGACCCTCATGTACACAAGAGAATAGTAACGTTGGCCACTTAGCTCCATACTGTCTACACTGACAGGCAGTAGCTCTCCAGCGTTTCATACGGGAAGCCTCTCCCAAGCCCTACGTGGAGATACTGGGGATTGAACTTGCCACCTTCTGCAATGCAAGGCAGGCAGGCACTCTACCACTGAGCTGCGTTCCTTCCCCCTAAGACTCTTTTGATCTTTGCTCCAGGAAATGTATCACCCTCCACCTGCAGACGCCCTAATACACATCCGGTCCCTCTTCTCCTTTCTGTTAGTGACTCTGGGTTGCAGCTCTGTGTCAAACAAGCTCCCCCTTAGTGAAATATTTAACTGTCTGAAGGGAAACAGACAAAGGATGATCCCTAAATGTTAATAGGGAGAAATCTCTGCTTTCTAAAAGGGAAAAGGTGCATAAATGTGAGATTGTAGATATATGTTCTTCTCAGTTATATTTCTGAAAGTAAAGCCAACCTTTTGTAAATGATCCCCGCCTACAGCTGATCTACATTCCTTCCCCCTAAGACTCTATTGATCTTTGCTCCAGAAATGTAGCATCCTTCACCTGCAGAAACCCTAAAACACATCCTGTCCCTCTTTTCCCTTCTGTTATTGACTCTGGGTTGCATCTCCCCAAGGACTCTCCCTTAAGCAACCATGCTCCTACATGGACACTCCCCCTTAGTGAAATATTAAATTAATGCAAAAGGCAAAGGGCAAGAGGCTACCTTCCCAATTCCACCCCAGTTTACCCATCCAAGGGGAAAATTCCCTCTCTTGCATTCTTCCTTGCTGACCATATTCCTCCTCCCACAAAACTGGGGATCCCCTTGTTGTCACTTTCCAGAGGAATGCCAGCCTCCTTTGATTCACCCAGGTCCTCTCAGGACTAAGGCAGGTCTACATTTGAGACCCAGAGCAGCCCCTTGTGATGTCAAGTCTGCATTTAAAATGCCACAAAGGTGAGGGGGAAAACAAGGACCCCCAGTTCAGAATTGTCTACCCAAATCCCAGCATGTCTTATCTTGAGTTCTTGGTAGATTCCAGCTCACCCTTCAAACAGGCAGTGGTGAATTCACAGACTTTCCTTCTTCCTCCGAAGCTCACTGTCCCACTTGGGTGTTTGCTCAGATAAATGAAGCCAGGTGTTAATCGTTTATGTGGGAAGTGCAAAGGCTGCTGGGAACTGGAGTTCACAGGAAAGCAAACTCTTGGAGTGAGGAAGCATGACCTTAAAAGAGAACTCAAACAGCAGAGATATAGATATATAGATAGATAGATAGATAGATAGATAGATAGATAGATAGATAGATAGATAGACATAGATATCCTATTTTCCCTGTGTACATTGATTTATGGCTTTCTTGTTTTGTTTTGAATTTGTTGTTGCCAGGGCTATTGTTCTCCATCTTAGGATGATGCAGCATTCAGCCATCTCATTGGACATGTAGATGACAGTACTTAACTGGCCAGCTTAGTCCATTACCTTTCAAAGAGACTGGTCTGAGTGGTTCAGCAGTGGCAGCAGCTTCTACTAGATTTTAACCTCACAGATACAGGATCGTAGACCTGAAAGGCACTCATGGGTATCATCCAGACTGACTTCCCAAAAGCCTATAACAGTACATATCAGGGATGCGTAACAATATATACTGGGGGTGGGGGACCTGCGGCCCTTCCAATGTTTGTAGGACCACAACACCCATCATTTGACACAATTGGTTGTGTGTTTATCCAGCAAAAAAACCAAAAACATAATGTGTAGTTTGGGTGGGAAATAGATGTTGAGCATTTTCACATTGTACACCCAGAGTGGCTGGAAGAAGCATGACAACAACCCTTAGGCATCCTCTCCAAATGGGAAGCCTAGAGTAACCGGTAGGATCATGTGCTCAGTCACACAATGGCATTCAAAGAGGATTGCACCAATTCATGACAGATAAAATTATTGACGCGGACGCGGGTGGCACTGTGGGTTAAACCACAGAGCCTAGGGCTTACCGATCAGAAGTTCGGCGGTTCGAATCCCCACGACGGGGTGAGCTCCCGTTGCTTGGTCCCTGCTCCTGCCAACCTAGCAGTTTGAAAGCATGTCAAAGTGCAAGTAGATAAATAGGTACCGTTGCAGCGGGAAGGTAAACGGCGTTTCCGTGCGCTGCTCTGGTTCACGAGAAGCGTCTTTTTCAGGCTGGCCACATGACCTGGAAGCTGTACACAGGCTCCCTCGGCCAGTAAAGCGAGATGAGCACCGCAACGCCAGAGTCGTCCGCGACTGGACCTAATGGTCAGGGATCCCTTTACCTTTACCTTTAAAGTTATTGGCAGCTACTATTCATGATAGCTATGCTCTGCCTCCATGGTCAGAGGCGGTAATGCTTTCAAATACAGTCAAACATAGATTCTCAAATGCCTCTGTTATCGTATGTTTCGGCTGCTGAATGCTGAGAACCTAGAATTAAGTGTTCTGGGTTTCGAACATTTTTCAGAATGTCTGGTGTGGCTTCTGATTGTGTGCAATAAGCTCTTGCAACTGTGCCTCCATTGTTGAACATTTCAGAAATTGAATGGGGTTCCGGAACGGATTGCGTTCGACAAGTGAGATTTGACTGTACCGGAATCCTCTTGGGCTGAGGTCCTGCTTGAGGGCTTTCCCTGGGATATCAGGGCGGCCTCTGTGTAAAGAGGATGCTAGACTAGATGGGCCATCGACGTGATCCAGCAGGATCTTATGCCTGTGCTGCCCCTTTAGCTGTATAATAATAATAATAATAATAATAATAATAATAATAATTTAATATTTGTACCCCGCCCATCTGGCCGAGTTTCCCCAGCCACTCTGGGCGGCTTCCAATAAAATATTAAAACAATACAGCATTAAATATTAACAACTTCCCTAAACAGGGCTGCCTTCAGATGTCTTTTAAAAATAGGATAGCTGCTTATTTCCTTGACATCTGCTGGAAGGGCGTTCCACAGGGCGGGCGCCACTACCGAGAAGGCCCTCTGTCTGGTTCCCTGTAACATCGCTTCTCGCAATGAGGGAACCGCCAGAAGGCCCTCGGTGCTAGATCTCAGTGTCCGGGCTGAACGATGGGGGTGGAGACGCTCCTTCAGGTATACAGGACCGAGGCCGTTTAGGGCTTTAAAGGTCAGCACCAACACTTTGAATTGTGCTCGGAAACGTACTGGGAGCCAATGTAGTTCTCTCAGGACCGGTGTTATGTGGTCCCGGCGGCCACTCCCAGTCACCACAGGGTATGTCTCTCACAGGGAACTTTCCATAGGCTGCCCTTTGGCGTCTCTCTGTGGGAGTCTGTGTGTTCAATTGGGGTCCTTGCGAGCTTCGCAACGAGGAACCTAGGGTGTGGTCCCGATGCATTTATTTACCTGTGCCATGCTGTTGCTGCATGCTGACTTGGCAGAGCGTGTGGTGGGTGTGCCCAAGGAACATGGCATGTGCCGTGCACCAACAGTGAGCACTGCTAGGGCTGTAGTGTCCCCCCTCTTAGTTTCATTCCTGTGCTGATGATTTTAAGCTACCTCCCAGGAGCCACCTATGAATTAACTACCGGTAAACACTTTCTTCCTGCTCACTAGCTGCTAGTTAATGGTTGGGCAGCCATGGCTTTGAGAAGACAGACTGGCCCACAGGCCAGAGGTTCTGCAGCCACGTGCAATGAGAAAAGCAGTACAAAATACCCCAAACAAACAACTTAATAAATGCTGCAGCGGTATGTTTAAAACTGCAACCTTGGCAAGCGACAAGAGTAATAAAAAGAGAAGCTAAAGGGGTTAAAATGTACAAAATTTATTGGTGAATACAGCAAACACATTAAAGTACTTATAGAAGCAAGTCCCAAATAAAACATGCATTTAAAAAGAAGTCCCAGTGATTGGAGTAATAAACTGTAGTAGAAGAATGGAGAAACAGGAGTATTTGCAACATCTGCCTCGCCATTGCTGTCTTGTGACGATTCAGCTGATGTGAAATGAGTGTACTATCATAAAAGCTTTCCCCACACTTGTGGGCTATTTAGGGGAATTCTCTTGTGCTAATTAATTGGATATTTTAAAAAGGGGTCTTTTTAACCCTGCGATGAAGCCCTGCGATGTCTCAAATTTATGCTTCAGTTGATGTAACCCAAGGCTTCCGCTGCACCCAAATGTGCTGGAACCCTTGGAACATACAAAATATTTCTTTTTAGGGCTGGTTACGTTATGTTCAACAAGACTTGGTTCAGAAGCATGGCTCTGGCCAAAATCTGGTTCCACTCCTCTGTGCATTCTCTGATGTTCCGTAAGGGAGGTGCTGCACCTAAAGCTCTCTTCGTATTCTGAGCATTTGTAAGGTCTTTCTTTAATGTGCATCCTGTTATGTTTAATGAGATCAAATGGAGAAGTCCTTGTGGCAATTTGAGCATTTCTATGTTCTCTCCTATGGGTTCTCTGATTTGTGATGAGCTGGGTACTGAACTGGAAGCCCTGCTCACATTTTGAAGATTTATAAGGCTTTTCTGTCACTAAAGAGACCCAAGAACCCACTCAAAGCATGGATTATTTTTGTGTATTGGAAGGTTTGGGGACGTGGCCTCTGGGTGGCCTCTGTGATGCCAAAAGATGGATGCCAAGGCACATCTGCACCATACATTTATAACTGTTGTCATGGCTTCATCCGAAGAATGCTGAGAAAAGTAGTTTGTACTTCATAAACCTACAATTGCCAGCTCCCTTAAGAACTGAAGTTCCCACGATTCCTTGGGGGGAAGCTTTAAAAGTATTGTGTGGATGCGACCTTCTTAGCATAGTTGAAGAAGTTACATGGATTCCATCCGCTGTGCGTTCTCACCTTCATGAGGTCTCGATTCATCACCTAAATTCTCACTGAGATTTGAACCCTGGTTGGGCGTCTCCCTTGTGTGGTGCTTTTGATGCCTCTTGAGGTTTGATTTACGGGTGAAGCTCTTTCCACATTGTTCACAATTGTACAGTTTCTCCACTGTATGGCAAGACCTTGTATGTCTGGAAAGACCTGCGCTCTCACTGAAGCTTTTTCTACACACAGGGCATTTGTAGGGTTTCTCTCCTGTGTGAGTTCTTTGATGTCTAAGGAGATTTGCCTCCTGACTGAAGGCTTTTCTACACTCTGAGCATTGAAAAGGTTTCTGTGCTGTGTGGGATCCTTGATGTGTAATAAGAAGTCTCCTTGAACGGAAATATTGACTGCACTTGGAACATACATAGACTTTGTTCCATCTGTGTATGATTCTCTTATGCCTAGTAAGGGCTGACCTGCTGCTGAAACATTTTCTACACTCGGAGCATTTATAGGGTTTCTCTGCTTTGTGTGGTATTCTTTTATGTTTGGTAAGGTATGACCACTTAGTATAGCTTTTCCCGCGAGCTGAACATTTATACTTTTTTTTACGAATCATTTGCTGAGTAAGAAGATTTGAGCTGTTAGTAAAGATTTTTTTACCCATTGATAACTTAAAAGGTGTCTTCCTCGTATGAAGCTTTAGATGTTTAGTAAGGTTTGCCTCCTGACTGAAGCATTTACCGCACACTGAGCATTCATGGGGTCTCTCACCTTTGTGAATACTCTGATGTCTAGTAAGGTTAGACCTTTGAGAAAAACAACGATTACACACTGAACATTTGAAAGGTTTCTCCTTTGTGTGAGTTCTTTTATGTATAGTAAGACTTGATCGCCAAATAAAGCTTTTATCGCACTCCAAACATTTGAAAGGCTTCTCCCTTGTGTGAAGTCTTTCATGTTCTTTAAGGTCCCGTTTCGTGTAGAAGCTCTTAACACAGTGTGCACATTTGTGTGGTTTTTCCCCTGTGTGAATTCTTTCATGTACTGTAAGGTCTGATTTCCTGTGGAAGCTCTTTCCACAGTGTGCACATTTGTGTGGTTTTTCCCCTGTGTGAATTCTTTCATGTCCTGTAAGTTGCGTTTTCGTGCGGAAGCTCTTTCCACAGTGTGTACATTTATGTGGTTTTTCTCCTGTGTGAATCATCTGATGGACAGCAAACTGCTTCTGTTTCCTGAAGCTCATTCCACACTCCAAACAAGTAAATGGCTTCACCTCTGTGGGGCATGTGGGGCTGTTTCCATTGTTTCTGCTCCCACTGCTTATTCCTCCAGACTCTGCCCTTTGAATTGTTTTCTCCTCTGTGGACGTTCTCAAAGCACCTCTGTTTTCTGGTTGTTCTCCTTGCTCAGTGAAGAAGCCACTTTGAGGAACGATGGATTCATCTGTCATCCATTCTGTGTGGCTTCCCTTTTCCCTGCTTGGTCCATCATGACTCCGGTAGTTCTGCTCCACCATCTCATCCTGTGCTTTTCTCAAAGATTTCCTTATGTTTTCTGTCCACTGCACAACACCTGCTGGGTAAAAAAGAAGGAAATCATGGATGTCAGAGAGAGATGGAACCTAAGAGATTCAATCATTCAGTCTAATATAGAGGGTACCATGGCTCTCAAATACCTTGGAACTCGAAGAACTTGGAACCCAAACGCTGCAAACCTGGAAGTAAGTGTTCTGGTTTGTGAACTTTTTCTGAAGCCGAACATGCTCCGTTTTGAGTGTTATGCTTCCAATTTGAGCTCCACACTTCTGTTTTGAATGTTACGCTGAGGTCTGTCTGTTTTTGCTATTTATTTTGTGTTTTTTGTGGCTCTTTGTTTTGTTTTTGTGACTGTGTGGAACACGGTTCCGCTACTGATTGATTGTGTGACTGCAGTCTATTGTATATTGCTTTCATTTTATGGATCTCTGGTCTCGTTAGATAGTAAAATTCATGTTAAAATGCCTGCAATGCATTGAAAGAGAATATAATGAAAATGATGTATAGATGGTATATCTATACCAGTGATTATACCAGTGAAATTAGCGAAAATGTATAAAACGAGTAATAAATGTTGGAAGAGTAAAGAGAAAGAAGGAGCGTTATATCATATGTGGTGGGAATGTAAGAAGGTGAAAAACTTCTGGGAAATGATATATAATGAGATGAAAAAAAATGTTGAAATATACATTTATAAAGAAACCTGAAGCATTTTTGTTAGGAATTGTAGGAAATGACATTAAGAGACAAGATAAAAAGTTATTTTTATATGCAACAGCAGCAGCAAGAATGTAAATGGCACAAAGATGGAAACAAGAAGAATTACCGACAAAAGAAGTAAGGCAGATAAAGTTAATGGACTATGCAGAATTGGATAAGATGACAGGAAGAATTCGAAACCGACGGGACCAGGAATTTCTAAAAGATTGGACTAAATTTGAGACATATTTGAAAGACAGTAGTAAACAACAAATCACGCTAATAGGCTTGCAGGAAGTTTTGTGAGGTTAATGTTAAGAAATATTACAGAAATAATTTTAGAAATAATATTGGAAATCGATTATTTAAAGTAATAGTGAAATATGAAATACAAGAGGAACTTAAGAAAAGTGAAAATCTCGAGAAGGGTTGGTGGAAGTCAGAAAAAAATGTATAATATATGAATGTTTAATGTTACTTAAAAGACTGTATGCAAAAATCTTTAATAAAAAATTATATTTTTTTTGCTGTTTTTGGGGCTGTTTTTAAAAGTCTGGAACGGATCAATCCAACTTGCATTACTTAGTATGGGAAAGGGTGCCTTGGTTTTGGAACGCTTTGGTTTTGGAACGGACGTCCGGAACGGATTAAGTTTGAGAATCAAGGTACCACTGTACTTGGTCTTTTTGTTACACTTTGGGGCCATTGCTGTCTAAGCGGGCAATGTGTTGCCATCATGGGTGACTTTTCTTTCAACGCTGCTCAATATGGCAATAGGCTGGGGGTTCCAAAGTGCAGGTGCTGCCACACTAAACTATGCAGTACAAATATTATGTGGAACCTGTAGTAGTGCTTGAAACTAGTGAAGGGGAGGTTTTATTTATTGTGATTTCACCATGCTCTGTATTATCTGAAAAGAAAAACATTTATTTAAAAAGCAGGACTGCACAGCAGCAATCTACTTGCCTGCAAGTCTCCTCATGATCAGTGGGACTTATTCCCGGGCCGAAGGTGCGTAAGATTGGCTGAAATCCTATGCACCCCTTGCACCCAACCTGTACCTAAAAATCTGCACAAACCTGCAACAGAGTATTGTAGAGTTGGAAGGGACCCCTGAGGGTCATCTTGCCAACCCCCTGGGGCAATGCAGGAATCTCAACTAGACCATCCCTGACCAATGGCCATCCAGCCTCTATTTCAGACCAAGGAAGGAGAGGCCACCTCCGGCCAAGGGAGTTCTTTCCAACTGTCAAACAGGTCTGACTGCCAGAAAGTTTTTCCTGATGCTTTGACAGCTCGGGAGAGGCTTGGGAGTAGTGGGCGGGTGGTGTGCCATTGCTCTGCACTCCCGGGCTGCTTCCGGGGGGGGGGGGAGGACCCAAACCTCCCTCAAGCTGTCCAAACAAAAGGGGAAGAGGGAAAGGCCTTCGGCAAAGCAGCCCGGCTCCCTGCCCACCCACAAGGAAGCAGACCGGGAGCTGCCATGTTGTAACAAACCTCAGTACCCAGGGTGATCCACACAACCAGCACCCTCTTCCTACGCCACTGGGGCTTCCTTCCCCAATATGCATCACCTGGGAGTCCCATTACTTACCTGCATCCGTGGGTTCACTGGGGGCTCTTCCTTGAAAAATGGGCTTCTGGCTAACCATTTCCTCATACACAACGCAGGTGTCTTGTTCCTTGGTGGCATCAGGAGAGGGCTGGAAAGTGGATTCATTGTGGCCTTCCGAATCTCCTCCGCCAGCAATAGGCATATCTATATCCTCCCTTGGGTGTGTTTCCTCAGGATACCCAGGTCTGATATGGACGGTGGGCTTTTGTAGGACACCTTCCTCATACACAATGCCAATGTCTTGTCCTTTAGCAGCATCAACAACAGTCTGGGCTGGAGGTTCACTGGGGACACTGGAGTCTAGTTTGCTGTGAACGGGACCCTCCCCTGAGTGGGATTCTGGCAAACACGCCTTTCTCTTGCAGATGTTGGGGAACAGCCAGATGTTTTCCTCACCCACAATGCACACATCCTGCTCCTTAGCAGCACCAGGAATTGTCTGCACTGTGATTTCCCAGGAGGCTCTGCAACTTCCTCCACGAAAAAGGGTTACATCCTCCTCCTGCTCAACTGGGTGGGCTTTCTGCTGACCCTCCGTTCTCTTATGGATGATGGGCTTTGGCCTGATGGGTTCCCCATAGACAATGCAGAGGTCTGGCTCCTTGCAAGTATCAAACATCATCATCCTGGCTGTGGTCCAACTGGGCTCCTTCCAACCTTCTTCGTAGTCACGGGCGTCTTCTGCTTCGTCTCCTGGCTGCCACTTTCCCTTTGCCTGTTTAGGAAAGTAGATTGTTTGAAATAAGGCATCTTGAGAAGCAGGAGATACAGAGAGTTAGAAGAGTAAGAAGTATCCTGTTCAGCTCAGCCTTCAGAGGATACTTTGTGTGTCCCATATGCACACTATACACTTGTCATCTTACTATTTTAGGAAAATAGCTCACAAATGAATCTTTCCTTCATGATCCTCATGTACACAAGAGAATAGTAACTTTGGCCACTTAGCTTAGTATTGTCTACACTGACTGGCAGCAGCTCTCCAGGCTTTCATATGGGAATCCTCTCCCAAGCCCTATGTGGAGATACACGGGATTGAACTTGCCACCTTCTGCAATGCAATGCAGGCACTCTACCACTGAGCTGCATTCCTTCCCACTAAGACTCTTTTGCTCTTTGCTCCAGGAAATGTATCACCCTCCACCTGCAGAAGCCCTAATACACATCCGGTCCCTCATTTCCCTTCTGTTGTGGACTCTGGGTTGCAGCTCTGCCTTAAACAAGCTCCCCCTTAGTGTAATATTTAATTAACGCAAAACACAAAAGGCAAGAGGCTGCCTTGCAGACCCCCAAATCCCATCTCAACCTCCCAGGGGAAGAAATCTCTCTCTTGCACCCTTCCTTGCTAACCATATTCCTCCTCCTGCACCACGAGAAATCCCTTGTTTTCACTTTCTCATTCATCCAAAGGGCTGTCATCCTTTGACTCACCCAGGTCCCCTCTAGGGATGCTGCTGAGGGCGGTGTTGTGTCAGTGTGATCTGTCTGAAGTGAAACTGACAGAGGAAGATCCCTAAACGTTAACAGGGAGATATCTGTGTCTTCTAAAAGGGACAAAGTGAATAAAGTACGCTCATCTTCATTCCTTCCGCCTAAGACTCTGTTGATATTTGCTCCAGAAATGTAGATTCCTCCACCTGCAGAAGCTCTAAAACACATCCTGTCGCTCTTTTCCCTTCTGTTATTGACTCTGGGTTCTTTCGTTTAGAGCCGGATGGTTTTGGAAGAAACCCTCCATTTTTATCTCCTTTCCTTTCCTTTCCCTTTCCCTTTCCCTTTCCCTTTTTCCTTTTTCCTTTTTCCTTTTTCCTTTTTCCTTTCTTCTTCTTTTACCTTTTTTATTCTTTTACCTTTTTTATTCTCTTTTCTTTCTTTCTTTCTTTCTTTCTTTCTTTCTTTCTTTCTTTCTTTCTTTCTTTCTTTCTTTCTCTTCTCTTTCCCTTAGCACGTTGTTTATGAATCAAACTTTATGGTATTTATGGAAATGTGTACCATTAATAATATGCAATTATTCTTATTTGTAATTTGTAATAAACTCAATAAAATATTGAATAGCTTAGAAAACAAACAAACAAACAAACAAACAAACAAACGGCAAGAGGCAAGAAGCTACCTTCCCGACCCCACCCCAGTTTACCCATCCATGGGAAGAATTCCCTCTCTTGCACTCTTCCTTGCTGACCATATTACTTCCCCCACAAAACTGGGGATCCCCTTGTTGTCACTTTCTCATTCCTCCAGAGGAATGTCAGCCTCCTTTGACTCACCCAGGTCCTCTTAGGACTAAGGCAGGTCTACATTTGAGACCCAGAGGACAAGTTTGGATTTCAAATGCCACAAAGGTGAAGAAAGAGGGGGGAAACAGGAACCCCTAGTTCAGAATTTTCTACCCAATCCCAGCATGTCTTATCTTGAGTTCTTGGTAGGTTCCAGCTCACCCTTCAGACAGGCAGTGGTGAATTCACAGACTTTCCTTCTTCATCTCATGCCCCATCACTCTTCCACTTGGGTGTTGGCTCAGATAAATGAGGCCAGGTGTTGATCGTTTATGTAGGAAGTGCAAAGGTTGCTGGGAATTGGAGTTCACAGAAAAGCAAACTGTTGGAGTGAGGAAGCATGACCTTAAAAGAGGGTATCTGAAGAAGTGTGCATGCACACGAAAGCTCATACCAAGAACAAACTTAGTTGGTCTCTAAGGTGCTACTGGAAGGAATTTTTTTATTTTGTCTTAAAAGAGAACACAGACAGCAGAGATATAGAGATGATAGATAGATAGATATAGATAGATAGATAGATGATAGATATAGATAGATAGATATAGATAGATAGATGATAGATATAGATAGATAGATGATAGATAGATGATATAGATAGATAGATAGATAGATAGATAGATAGATAGATAGATAGTTAGATAGATATCCTATTTTCCCTGTGCACATTGATTTATGGCTTTCTTGTTTTGTTTTGTTTTGTTTTGTTTTGAATTTGTTGTTTCCAGGGCTATTGTTCTCCATCTTAGGATGATCCAGCATTCAGTCATCTCATTGGACACGTAGATGGCGGTACTTAACTGGCCAGCTTAGTCCATTACCTTTCAAAGAGATGGGTCTGAGTGGTTCAGCAGCGGCAGCAACTTCTACTAGATTTTAACCTCACAGATACAGAATTGTAGACATGAAAGGCACTCATGGGTATCATCCAGACTGACTTCCCAAAAGTCTATAACAGTACATATCAGGGATGCGTAAACTTATATATTCTTTTGGTGAGGGACCTGTGGCTCTTCCAATGTTTGTAGGACCACAACATCCATCATTCCACACAATTGGTTGTTTGTTTATTCATGACAGCTATGCTCTGCCTCCATGGTCGGAGGCAGTAATGCTTTCAAATACAGTGTGTCTGCTGTGATGCAACCTTGTGTTTTTTCTTTTGGGGTCCTTGCCTACAGGCAGCCTTGTTTAGGGAAGTTTTTAATCTGTGACATTTTGATGTATTTTAATGTTTGTTGGAAGCCGCCCAGAGTGGCTGGGGGGACCCGACCAGATGGGCGGGGTATAAATAATATATTATTATTATTATTATTATTATTATTATTATTATTATTATTATTATTATTGCGAGTTCTGCAACGAGGAACATAGGGTGTGGTCCCGATGCATTTATTTACTTGTGCCAAGCTGATGCTGCATTCCAACAGGCAGAGCATGTGATGGGTGTGTCCAAGGCACATGACATGTGCTGTGCACCGACAGTGAGCACTGCTAGGACTGCAGTTTCCCCTCTCTTAGTTTCATTCCTGTGCTGATGATTTTGAGCTTCCTATTAATTAACTAAACACTTTCTTCCTGCTTACTAGCTGCTAATTAATGGTAAGGCAGGCACAGTGGCGGAGAAAGGGGGTGCGGGCCTCTCCAGGTGCCATGTCCGATGGGGGTAACAAGAAGACTCTTTGTGGGGGGCTTGCCCTGTGTTATGTACTGAGCTGAATCCTAGAACAATAGGATCCAGAATGCAGCAGTCTGATTGGTTCGCAGGAGCCACCCAATCCAGCTCCAGGTGGAAGTGAATCAGTGACCTGATTGGCCTGCAGGAGCAGCCAATCAGGCTCCTGGATGAAGTGAATCCGTAACCTCATTGGCCTACAGGAGTAGCCCAGAATTAGCCAATCACATGGGACCCATTGTGTACATAGTGTATATATAGCAGACGTTTTGGGGAAAGATTCATTCCTTGCTACTATGGTATGAGCTGAATGAAGAGCATGAAATTCACACTTGACTCAGAGTATATTTCACCTGGCCACCCCCGGCTGCTGTGGTGCGAGCCGCCATTGCACCACCGCAGCCGTGTGCTGAGGATCGTGCTGGCGTCCGTATGGCACTCAAGTGGCACTGAGGGAAAACCACTATGTATGCCGCATGTACCATCAGTATG
Source organism: Darevskia nairensis (assembly GCA_034642065.1). Taxonomy (NCBI): domain Eukaryota; kingdom Metazoa; phylum Chordata; class Lepidosauria; order Squamata; family Lacertidae; genus Darevskia; species Darevskia nairensis. The sequence goes on from JAWWNI010000093.1 coordinate 384,459, forward strand.
GCGCTTGCGTGCCGCCACTGGCAAACCACTATGTACAGCGCATGCATGTGCCGTACGTAGCGATGCTGCGCATGCGTCGCCGGCGGTTTGCCCCACCCCGGGTGCCGGTTAGCCTTCCTTCGTCGCTGGGCTGGCATGGTTTGGGGAAGTCCAGAGGTTCTACAGGCATATGCGATGAGAAAAGCCGAACCAAAAACCCCAAATAAACAATTTAATAAACGCTGCAGCGGTATATTTAAAACTGCAACCTTGAGAGGGGGCAAGAGTAATAAAAAGAGAAGTAAAAGGAATAAAAAACCTACAAAATTTATTCGTGAATACAGCAAACACATTAAAATACTTATAGAAGCAAGTGCCAACGAAAACATGCATTTAAAAAGAAGTACCAGTGATTGGAGTAATACACTGAAGTAGAAGAATAGAGAAACAGAAGCATTTGCAACATCTGCCTCTCTATTGCTGTCTTGCGCCGACTAAGGTGACATGAAATGAGTGCACTATCATAAAAGCTTTCCCCACACTTGTGGGCTATTTGGTGGGAATTCTCTTGTGCTGATTAATTCGATATTTTAAAAAGGGTCTTGAGGCAGCCTGAGAAGCTCTACGATGTTTCCTATTTATGCTTCAGTTGATGTAACGCAAGGCTTCCGCTGCACCCAAATGTGCTGGAACACTTGGAACATACAAAATGTTTCTTCTCAGGGCGGGTTACGTTATGTTCACCAAGGCTTGCTTCAGAAGCATGTCTCAGGCCAAAATCTGGTTCCCCTCCTCTGTGCATTCTCTGATGTTCCATAAGGGAGGTGCTGCACCTGAAGCTCTCTTCGCATTCTGAGCATTTGTAAAGTCCTTCTTCAATGTGCATCCTGTTATGTTTAATGAATTCAAAAGGAGAAGTAAAATCCTTGTGGCATTTTGAGCATTTGTATGTTCTCTCCACTTTATGGGTTCTCTGATGTGCATTGAGCTGTGTCCTGAACTGGAAGCCTTGCTCACATTCTGAGCATTTATGAGGCTTCTCTTTGGTGTGGATTCTTGTGTGTCTATTAAGGTAATATTTACAATAAAAACCCTTACCACACTCTGAGCACTTGTATGGTTTATCTCCTCTGTGGGTTATCTGGTGTCTGGTAAGCTGTGTGTTATATTTGAAGCTCTGTTCACATTCCGAGCATTTATATGGCTCTTCTTTTGTGTGGATTCTTTGATGACTCTTAAGGTTGGCTTGAGTAGGGTACTTCTTGCCACATTCGGAGCATTTGTATGGCTTCTCCCCTGTGTGGGTTCTCTGGTGTACTTTCAAGCTGCCCTTGTAACCGAAGTTCTTCCCACATTCTGAGCATTTATAAGACTTCTCTTTAGTGTGGGTTACTTGGTGTATGGCAAGTTTTGACATGCACCTGAAGCTTTTTCCACACTCCTTACATTTATAGGCCTTCTCTCCTATGTGACTTCTTTCATGCTCAATAAGGGACGAGCTGCTGTTAAAGCTTTCCCCACGCTGGTTACATGTATTAGGGACCTCTCCTGTGTGAACTCTTTGGTGTTGATAAAGGTTCATCTCTGTTGATAAAGGTTCAGGCCCTGTTGACAACATCTCACAAGGTTCTCCTTCTTTCTCAGTTACCTGCGTATCTGCTGAAATAAAGGGGAGAAAGTCTTGATGGGACCCCAAAGGAGAAGGAATGCTTCCATTGGCTCTTGACTAAAGGTGTCATTCCATTCATTGAAATTGGCTATCACCCATAGTGAGAGTTATTTATTTCCCCTATGTCAGTTAGAATATACTGCTGAAAGACACCTTGACCAGCAGATCTTTCCTTTCCCCTAAAGCAGGGGCTTAAGAGAGTGAAGGGAATATTAATGGCTTAAGAATTAGTTTACTGGAATTAAACCACTGTGAGCTCCCATTGCTCGGTCCCTGCTCCTGCTAACCTAGCAGTTTGAAAGCATGTCAAAGTGCAAGTAGATCAATAGGTACCGCTCCGGCAGGAAGGTAAACGGCGTTTCCGTGCGCTGCTCTGGTTCGCCAGAAGCGGCTTAATCATGCTGGCCACATGACCTGGAAGCTGTACACCGGCTCCCTCGGCCAATAAAGCGAGATGAGCGCCGCAACCCCAGAGTCGTCCGCGACTGGACCTAATGGTCAGGGGTCCCTTTACCTTTTATACTGCTGAAGCTTGATGTGTTGGTTGGTTTGTGTGCTCTGGTGGAACAATTAGGACCCACATCCTTGTCTAACCCAGGACAGGGTTTTATTTTCTTATGAAAGATAATCAGGTATTGTGAATGCATTGGCACAATTCCTGATTATCTTGCCTTCCTAGATACATAAGAATGTAAGTCATTACAAAATAAAAGAATTCCTTCCAGTAGCACCTTAGAGACCAACTAAGTTTGTTCTTGGTATGAGCTTTCGTGTGCATGCACACTGGTATCTGAAGAAGTGTGCATGCACACGAAAGCTCATACCAAGAACAAACTTAGTTGGTCTCTAAGGTGCTACTGGAAGGAATTCTTTTATTTTGTTTTGACTATGACAGACCAACACGGCTGTTGGTCTACCTGTAACAAGAATGTAAGTCATTGTTATGCTCTGCTGTTCATGTGGTGGCCAGTAGGTGGCCATGCCAATTGCAGCATGTGGAACAGCTGGCTGACCCAGGTGAATGGTGGGGGGGGGATATGCAAGGAGGTGAGATATAAAGGGAGGGGCTTTAGTCGGGGGTGGGGGGGTGGGCAGGGCAAATGGTTAGGGGAAGACGGAACTTGCCTAAAATTCTGCCCTCCTCGTTCTCCTTGTTTTCCTTCTGCAGCTGCCTCTGCTCAAGTAAAGGTGGAGCCTGTCCTCCATCAGGGAGATTCGAAGCCTCCTCTTCCTTCTCCTCCATTATCAACTGAAACAGCAGAAAGGAATCCTTTCAATAGGAACCTTTTGTTCAAGCTGGAACAACAGTCCACACCATCTTTTTCACTCACTCTCTGCAAGTGAGAAACTAGGGCTGTGTTCCTTCACACCACACTTTTAAGGTGTACCCATTTATTGCACAGACACCCAATCTCCAAGTGGTGCGGTATTCCCAGGGTTTCCTCAGAATGAGGGACAGCTGAGACTGTGGTATCTTGATAATGAATGGTTTGTTTACACACCTATGCAACCTGAGCCCCCGATGGAGGGGCTCCCGCATAACGTCTTGCTTCTCCAACCTGCCATAGCAGCTATTTTGAGCCGGATGCCCCCAGCGCTCTCCAGGACCGTCAGACCCTGAAGACATGTGGAATCCCTTGTAGAGGGCTAGGTAAAACAATATGGAAGAGGCAACCCTATCTAGTCTACTGTGGCCTGCACATGGCCTTCTCAACCACAAGAGGGACAGGGCTTGTGATGGCCAGCAGAGCCAGACTAGAACCTGGTGGTGCAGTTCCCTAGAAATTCTTATTGGTTCTTATTGCATTTTGACACTCTGTATTTGCTTTTGGCTTGTGATGGGATCATTGTACATTGTGTGAACTGCTTCAATATTTTGCCGCACCAAGCGGTATATATGTTAGTAAAATGAATGAATGAAATGAATTATTGGAGGAAGCCAGGACTGTTTAAAGAGGTACCTTTAAAAGTATGGCATTAATGTGGTTGGTTTTTCCCCCCACCGACCACATTAATGCCATACCGACAAAGTACACCTACTCCTAAGGATGCTGCTGCTTCCTGGCAGGGACTTTGAGGTCCAGCACCCCAGCAGTGTAGTCTTCAAAACTAATATTCCTGCTTCAAGGAATAAGGAAATGTTGAATGCAAAAGCTCCTTTACGGAAGATGATCAAGCAAGAAGCAAGCAAGCAAGAAAGAAGGGAAACTGAAACTCAAGTCAGGAAAGCCCCTCCTTCTGCTTCCCACTCCCAGATACATTAACCCAGAGCTTTCTAAACTGTGTGTCGCCACACAATCGTGTGTAGGCTGAAGTATGTAGGTATACTGCGCGAATTCTCCCCATGCTCCTCCTGGGGCTGGAAAGGGGTTAGTTTAACCTGCAGTTTGCTCGAAAAACTGAATTATTGCGTCGAAAAATGATGCATGTCTAAAAGGCATTGTCCCCAACATGAAAAGTTTGGAACCTATACATTAACGTCGTTTTCATCTTAATATTGTGGGTTTGAACCAAAGTCTGTTGCCTGTTGCAGCATCACGTTCCTAACCAAATCCACTCCCACCACTAGGCACCTCGCTTGCTCAGCTTCCACTCTCCTCTGAAGAAATGAAAGAATCCCTTTAACTCACCCAGGAAAGTAGAAAGGAAAATGGGTCTACTATCCAGCCCCAATGCGGCAATCAGTCTGGGGGTAGAAGATTAAAAGCTAGGATGTCAGTGCCCAGGAAGCAGAGCAGAAATGGGAACTCTATGTTAAGCTTTTCCTACAGGACCCCATGATGTTTTCTCTTGAGCCCTAGATAGGTGGTGCTGAATTTATGACTCACCTTTTGCCTCCCAGACTTATTCCCCCCAGCTGTGCACACGCTCAGGTAAATGGGGCCAGCTGCTGATTGTTTCTGAGGCATTTGCAAAGGCTGCTGGGAAATGAAGTTCACAGGGCCAAAACTGACCCAAGACCAGCAACCAGGCAGCTAAGAGAGAGAGATTCCGTCTCTCTTGCACTTTGATTTATAGCCTTCCTGTTCTCTTTTAAAATTTAAATCTAAAATTTATTTTCAGATATTTTCCACACAGGAACATTAAAAATGAGAAGGCATGGCTTGGGGAAGACAGATTGTCCCACAGGCCAGAGGTTCTACAGCCATGTGCAATGAGAAAAGCTATTTAATAAACAATTGAATAAATATTGCTACATTATGTTTAAAACTGCAACCTTGACAGGGAGGAAGAGTAATAAAAAGAAAAGCAAAATGGGTAAAAACCTACAAAATTTATTTGTGAATACAGCAAATGCATTAATACTTACAAAAGCAAGTGCCAAATAAAACATGCATTTAAAAAGAAGTACCAGTGACAAGAGCAATACACTGAATGCAGAGGAACAATGGAGAAACAGAAGCATTTGCAAGATCTCTCTGCCTCTCCCGTGCTGTCTTGTGCTGATTCTACTGGTGTGAAATGAGTACACTATCATAAAAGCTTTCCCCACACTTGTGGGCTATTTAGTGGGAATTCTCTTGTGCTGGTGTGTGGTATCTTTTGTAATGCACCCTAAGGTTGGATAAAGTAGTGTACCTTCTGCCACATTCTGAGCATTCATATGGCTTCTCCCCTGTGTGGGTTCTCTGGTGTACTTTCAAGTTGCTCTTTTGATGGAAGCTCTGCCCACATTCTGAGCATTTATAACGCTTCTCTTTAGTGTGGGTTACTCGGTGCGTGGCAAGGTTTGACTTGCGCGTGAAGCTTTTTCCACACACCTCACATTTGTAGGGCTTCTCTCCCGTGTGACTTCTTTCATGCTCAGCAAGGGCCGAGCTGCTGTTAAAGCTTTCCCCACACTGGTTACATGTATTGGGGGCCTCTCCTGTGTGAACTCTCGGGTGTTGATAAAGGTTCATTTCTGTTGATATAGGTTCAGGTCCTGTTGACAACGTGGCAGAATGTTCTCCTTCTCTCTCAGTTACCTGCGTATCATCTGCTGAAATAAAGGGGAGAAAGACTTGATGGGACCCCAAAGGAGAAGGAACGCTTCCATTGGCTCTCGACTAAATGTTTCATTTCATTCATTAAAATTGGCTATCTCCCATAGTGAGAGTTATTTATTTCCCCTATGTCTGTTAGAATATGCTGCTGAAAGACACCTTGACCAGCAGATCTTTCCTTTCCCCTAAAGCAGGAGTTTAAGAGAAGGTAATATTAACGGCTTGAGAATTAGTTTACCGGGATGAAACAACTGTATACTACTGAAATTTGATGGGTTTGTTGGTTTGCATGCTCTGACGGAACAAACAGGATAAAAGTCCTTGTATAACCTGGGACAGGGATTTATTTTCTTATGAAACAAAATCACTTATTGTGAATACATTGGCACAATTCCTGATTTTCTTGCCTTTAAACAGAGCATAGGGCTTGCCGATCACAAGGTCGGCGGTTCGAATCCCCGCAACGGGGTGAGCTTCCTTTGCTCGGTCCCTGTTCCTGCCAACCCAGCAGTTCAAAAGCACGTCAAAGTACAAGTAGATAAATAGGTACCACTCCGGCGTGAAGGTAAACGGCATTTCCATGAGTTACTCTAGTTCACCAGAAGCGTCTTAGTCATGCTGGCCACATGACCCGGAAGCTGTACGCCGGCTCCCTCGGCCAGTAAAGCGAGATGAGCGCCGCAAGCCCAGAGTCGTCTGCGACTGGACCTAACTGTCAGGGGTCCCTTTACCTTTACTTTAAGGTATTGGGGGGGCATATGCAAGGGGGTGAGAAATAAATGGAGGGCCTTTAGTCAGGTGTGGGGGAAGGGCAAAGTGGTGGGTGGGTTTGGCATGTATAGCAGGATAGGGGGAGTCTGAACTTACCCCAAATCCTGCCCTCCCCATCACCTTCTTCCTCCTGGGTTTCCTCCTGCAGCTGCCTCTGCTCAACTGAAGATGGAGCCTGGCCTGCATTGAAGAAATTTGCAGCTGCCTCCCTCTCCTCCAATATCACCAGAAACAGAAGAAATGAATCATTTCAATACGAACCTATTGTTCAAGCTCGCATCATCTGTATCTTTCACTCACACTCCCCCAGTGAGAAATCAGGGATGTGTTTGTTTACATACAACACATTTAAAGTATACCCATTTATTGCACATACACACAATCTCCAAATGCTGTGGTATTCCAGGCTTCCAGGCGCTTACAGAGGGTTCGGTTTCCTCAAAATGAGGAACAGCTGAGAGTGTGGTATCTTAATGATAGATAGTTCATATACACATCTATGCAACCTGAGCCTGTGACGGAGGGGCGTACAATATTAATGCCTCCTAAAGGGTCTTGCTCCTTCCACCCACCATAGCAGCTATTTTGAGACTGGCACCCCCAGCGCTCTCCAGGACCTCCAGACCCTGAAGACATCACATGGGGAGTCCCTTGCTGAAGACTAGACAGACCATATGGAAGAGGCAACCTTATCTAGTCTATTGTGGCCTGCACATCCGCTTCTCAAGCCCAAGAGGCTCAGGGAGCCCAACTTCTGCTCCCCCAACCCGGTGGCACACTAGCGAATGGGAACTAAACGGCCACCAACGTGGATGGCTTAAAAATATGCTTGGACATATTCATGGAGGAGAAGTCAATCAATGACTACTAGCCATGATGGCTATCCTCTGGCTTTGCAGTTAGAGGTAGTATTTTTTCTTAATATGAATTTTGGGAGACCACAGAAGAGGAGAGGGGTCTTGTACCCAGATGTTATTTGCCCCTGTTTGGCCACTGGGAGAACAGGATACTGGACTAGATGGGCCATTGGCCTTTAGTTCTTGATTATTTCACCTGGTAGGAGAGCACCAGTTCATTAGCCAGTTCTAGATGAAAATCCCAGGCAGGTTTCTTGTGGAATTGGTCCCCCATGGTTCACAGATACAGGTTTCCCAACTCTGTAAGAGAATATGGAATATGTAGCAGACACACCCAAGATATTAGGGATATTCCCACACCCAGAGAGTTATGAGGAAGGGCCTCACGTTAAACAGCCTTCCTCCATACGCTACAGCATAACCCCCATCTATATATGCTTGTAATTTTTCCTGTACTGTTTGCAAGAAACAAGCTGCAGTTAAGATTAACACATTTTAGGGTTCAAATATGGACACTGTGCCTTTTTTAATAGAAGCATTGTAATAGACCACAGGCATTATTTCACTATGAAAGTATTAATGTTTTGCTTAACGGGTTCTATTTGCATTTTGATGCTCTGCAGTTCCTTTTTGTTTGTGATGCCATAATTCTACATTGTGTGAACCACTTCTTCAATCTTTTGTTGCACTAAGTGGTATATCTATATACCTATATAAAAATGTTCCCATTGCGTGTTTGTCCAAAACACCCTTGCTGCGTAACTGCTAGACCAAATCGCATCTAATTTGGACACAGCGTTCCATTACCATGGCACAACAATGTGGCATAATAAAAATTCAGAAAAACCACACCTATCATACCTAAAATAAAGTTTAAAAGCAAAAAAAACCGTCACAGCAATTAGATGTCATCAACAAAACAGTGCCCTCTAGTGACGGCTATACTTGTACTACAGCTATAAAAGCAAAACAATGGCACAGCTTTTATACATCACAGCAAAACCTCAGAGCTCCGTCGGCCATTTGCAAGCTCGCAAACCGGTAAGGCTGGCACTGTCACCACAGCCCGGGCCGCCGCCGTTAACGCCATCAAATGCAGGCCCAGCCCAACCACCGCCCAGGCCCCTTAGCCACCCCGCCACTGTGAAAGGCAGGCCCCTTCTCCACAGCCGCTCACGATGACACCGTAAGAGCCAGCCTGGGCCACCCACTGCCCACTTCCCCACCACAGCTGCCATGAAAGGCAGGCCGGACACCATCCCCACAGGCGCTGCTGACCCTCTCCTCTCCTACCACCACCCACGGACTCAGCCATCAACACCACAGCATTCACACACATTACCACAGCAAGGCGTGGCTGAGTCAGCTAGTAAGTTGTAAAAATGAATGAATGAAATAAACGCTGGGTGCGGGGGAAGTTTTGGGCCCTCTGGATGGTGCTGGACTACAACACCCATCATCCCTGGCTGAGGCTGATGGGAGTTGTAATTCAGTAACCCCCAGAGGACCAAAGGTTCAATACACCCTCTGCCTGCATATCCCTGCCAGTTGAGGCCTGCAGTCCCTGGAAATGATGAAGGGGCCTCTCTAGTCCATCAAAACATCAGCTCCAAAAAAGGGCTCTTACACACTTCTGATTGCCCTTTCTTTTCTAGGCATCAGCGTGGAAGAGTGTTCATTTACCCTGCTGCTTTTTCACCGAAAAACCTGGCTGTTTAACAGTGATTCGCAACAAACCCCATTTATCAGCGGTAAATACAGTAATGGGTTTTCCCAAGAAAAGTGAAACAAAAAACTCCTCGGACGCAAGCGTAAGTTCCTGTTTGGCCACATTCCCACCATCCATCTTAAAACAGTACAATACCACTTTAAACAGTCCTGGTTCTCCCCAAAGAACTTGGGGAGCTGTAGCTTAGTAAAAGCGCTGAGGGTTGTGAAGAGACTCCTGCTATTCTCCTCACACAGAGTTCCTTGGGAAGCGGGATTGATTGTTAAACCACGCTGGGAACAGCAGTTCTGTGAAGGGAATTGGGGGAGTCCCCTGTACTTTTATCAAGGCACAGCTCCCAGTGTTCTTTGGAGGAAGCCAGGGCTGTTTAAAGAGGTACCTTCTAAAGCAGGCTTCCTCAAACTCGGCCCTCCAGATGTTTTGGGCCTACAACTCCCATGATCCCTAGCTAACAGCTCCCCCAAAGTGCTGCCTAAAAAATAAGGGATATTCCTGCTTCAAGGACACATCTAGTGAAGGAAACATTGAACTCCAAAGCTCCTTTTCTGAAAATGATCAAGCAGGCAAGACAGGAAACTGAAACTAAACTGGAAAACCCCCTCCTCCCTACTTATCTCACATTCCCAGATACATTAATCCCCTTAGTACTATAGTGTGTATGAATTTAGTCTGTTGCCTGTTGCAACATCACTTTCCTCACCAAATTGCATCCCCACCATCAGGCAACTCACTTGATCAGCTTCTCTTTTCCTCTGGAGAAATGAAAGAATTCCTTTAACATACCCAGCAAAGTAGGTCTACAATTCAGACCCAAAACAACACCCACTGCAGGGGTGGAATATTAAAAACTAGGATGTCAGCTCCCATGAAGCAGAGCAGAAATTGGAAATCTACATTAAGCTTGTCCTGCAGGATCCCATGACATTTTCTCTTGAGCTTTAGACAGGTGGTGCTGAATTTATGAGTCGCCTCCTGCATCCCAGACTTATTCTCCCCCAGCTGTGCACATGCTCAGGTAAAAAGGGCCAGCTGCTGGTAATTTCTGAAAGTGTTGCAAAGGCTGCTGGGAAATGAAGTTCACAGGGAGGAAAACTGACCCAAGACCAGCAACCAGGCAGAAGAGAGACAAAGATTCCCTCTTTCCCCTCTTGCACTTTGATTTATAGCCTTCCTGTTTTTTTTAATATTTAAATTTAATTTTTATATATTGTCCACATATGAATATTAATAATAATAAAGAAAATAAGAAGGAATGGCTTGGGAAGACAGATTGTCCTATAAGCCAGAGGTTCCACAACTGTGTGCAATGAGGAAAGCTGTTTATTAAACAATCTATTTAATAATCACAGCAGTATGTTTAAAACTGCAACCTTGACAGGGGGCCAGAGTAATAAAAAGAGAAGCAAAAGGGGTAAAAACCTACAAAATTTATTCGTGAATACAGCAAACACATTAAAATACTCATAGAAGCAAGTGCCAAATAAAACATGCATTTAAAAAGTACTAGTGATTGGAGTAATACATTGAAGTAGAAGAATAGAGAAACAGAAGCATTTGCAACATCTCTCTGCCTCTCTATTGCTGTCTTGCGCCGACTAAGGTGACATGAAATGAGTGCACTATCATAAAAGCTTTCCCCACACTTGTGGGCTATTTGGTGGGAATTCTCTTGTGCTGATTAATTTGATATTTAAAAAGGGGTCTTGTTGCAGCCTGAGAAGCTCTGTAATGTTTCCTGTTTATGCTTCAGTTGATGTAACGCAAGGCTTCCGCTGCACCCAAATGTGCTGTGACACTTGGAACATACAAAATGTTTCCTTCCAGAGCGGATTACGTTACGTTCACCATGGCTTGGTTCAGAAGCATGGCTCAGGCCAAAATATGGTTCCCCTCCTCTGTGCATTCTCTGATGTTCCATAAGGGAGGTGCTGCACCTGAAGCTCTTTTCGCATTCTGAGCATTTGTAAGGTCCTTCTTCAATGTGCATCCTGTTATGTTTAATGAATTCAATTGGAGAAGTAAAATCCTTGTGGCATTTTGAGTATTTGTATGTTCTCTCCACTTCATGGGTTCTCTGATGTGCATTGAGCTGTGTGCTGAACTGGAAGCCCTGCTAACATTTTGAGGATTTATGAGGCTTCTCTTTGGTGTGGGTTGTTGCATGTCTCTTAAGGTAATATTTACAAGCAAAATCCTTACCACACTCTGAGCACTCTGTGGGTTACCTGGTGTCTGGTAAGCTGTGTGCTATATTCGAAGCTCAGTTCACATTCCGAGCATTTATATGGCTTTGCTTTTGTGTGCATTCTTTTGTGATGCAGCCTAAGGTTGGCTCCAGTAATGTAGCTCTTGCCGCATTCTGAGCATCTATATGGCCTCTCTCCTGTGTGGGTTCTCTGGTGTACTCTCAAGCTGTCCTTGTAACCGAAGCCCCGCCCACATTCTGAGCATTTGTATGGCTTCTCCCCTGTGTGGGTTCTCTGGTGTACTTTCAAGCTGTCCTTGTAACCAAAGCTCTTCCCACATTCTGAGCATTTATAAGGCTTCTCTTTAGTGTGGGTTACTTGGAGGTGCGTGGCAAGGTTTGCCTTGCGCGTGAAGGTTTTTCCACACACCTCACATTTAAAGGGCTTCTGTTCCGTATGTCTTCTTTCATGCTCAATAAGTGACGAGCTGCTGTTAAAGCTTTCCCCACACTGGTTACATGTATTGGGGGCCTCTCCTGTGTGAACTCTTGGGGGTTGATAAAAGTTCATCTCTGTTGATAAGGGTTCAGGCCCTGTTGACAACGTGGCAGAACGTTCTCCTTCTCTCTCAGTTACCTGCGTATCATCTGCTGAAATAAAGGGGAGAAAGACTTGATGGGACCCCAAAGGAGAAGGAACGCTTCCATTGGCTCTCGAATAACTGTTTCATTTCATTCATTAAAATAGGCTATCTCCCATAGTGAGAGTTATTTATTTCCCCTATGTCTGTTAGAATATGCTGCTGAAAGACACCTTGCCCAGCCGATCTTTCCTTTTCCCTAAAGCAGGAGTTTAAGAGAGTGAAGGGATTGACTTGAGAATTAGTTTACTGGAATGAAACAACAGTATACTGCTGAAATTTGATGCGTTTGTTGGTTTGCATGCTCTGGCAGAACAAATAGGATACAAGTCCTTGTATAACCTGGGACAGGGATTTATTTTCTTATGAAACAAAATCAGATATTTTGAATGCATTGGCACAATTCCTGATTATCCTGCCCTCCTACGGTAGATAAATAAGAATGTAAGGTATTGTCATGCTCTGCAGTTCGTGTGGTGACCAGTAGGTGGCCATGCCAACCGAAGCATGTGGAACAGCTGGCCAGCCCAGGTGAGCTGGGGGGGGGCATGTGCAAGGGGGTGAGAAATAAATGGAGGGCCTTTAGTCAGGTGTGGGGGAAGCGCAAAGGGGTAGGTGGTTTTGGCATGTATAGCAGGATAGGGGGAATCTGAACTTACCCCAAATCCTGCCCTCCCCATCACCATCTTCCTCCTGGGTTTCCTCCTGCAGCTGCCTCTGCTCAACTGAAGATGCAGCCTGGCCTGCATTGAAGACATTTTCAGCCGCCTCCCTCTCCTCCAATATCACCAGAAATAGAAGAAAGGAATCATTTCAATAGGAATGTATTGTTCAAGCTGGAGCAACAACCTTGCATCATCTGTATCTTTCACTCATACTCCCCCAGTGAGAAATCAGGGATGTGTTTGTTTGCTGAGAGTGTGGTATCTTAATGAGAGATAGTTCATTTACACATCTATACAACCCTCTGACGGAGGGGCGTACAATATTAATGCCTCCTAAAGGGTCTTGCTTGCACCCTCCATAGCAGCTATTTTGAGACTGGCACCCCCCAGCGCTCTCCAGGACCTCCAGACCCTGAAGACATCACATGGGGAGTCCCCTGCCGAAGACTAGACTGAAGACTAGACAGACCATATGGAAGAGGCAACCTTATCTAGTCTATTGTGGCCTGCACATCCCCTTCTCAAGCACAAGAGGGACAGGGAGCTCAACCCCTGCCTCCCCCCAACCCGGTGGCACACTAGCGAATGGGAACTAAACGGCAACCAACTTGGATGGCTTGAAAATATGCTTGGACATATTCATGGAGGAGAAGTCAATCAATGACTACTAGATGATGGCTATCCTCTGCCTTTGCAGTTAGAGGTAGTATTTTTTTCTTAATACGAATTTTGGGAGATCACAGAAGAGGAGAGGGCTCTTGTACCCAGATGTTATTTGCCCCTGTTTGGCCACTGGGAGAACAGGATACTGGACTAGATGGGCCATTGGCCTTTAGTTCTTGATTATTTCACCTGGTAGGAGAGCACCAGTTCATTAGAAATTTCTAGAAGAAAATCCCAGCCAGGTTTCTTGTGGAATTGGTCCCCCATGGTTCACAGATACAGGTTTCCCAACTCTGTAAGATAATATGCAATATGTAGCAGAGACACCCAAGATATTAGGAAGATTCCCACACCCAGAGAGCTATGAGGAAGGGCATCACGTTAAACAGCCTTCCTCCATACGCTACAGCATTGCCCCCATCTATATATGGTTGTAATTTTTCCTGTACTGTTTGCAAGAAACAAGCTGCAGTTAAGATTAACCACAGTTTAGTTTTTAGATATGGACACTGTGCCTTTTTTAATAGAAGCATTGTAATAGACCACAGGCATTATTTCACTATGAATGTATTAATGTTTTGCTTAACGGGTTCTAGTTGCATTTTGATGCTCTGCAGTTCCTTTTTGTTTGTGATTCCATCATTGTACATGGTGTGAACCACTTCTTCAATATTTTGTTGCACTAAGCGGTATATAAGTTATAAAAATGAATGAAATAAACGCTGGGTGCAGGGGAAGTTTTGGGCCCTCTGGATGGTGCTGGACTACAACACCCATCATCCCTGGCTGAGGCTGATGGGAGTTGTAATTCAGTAACCCCCAGAGGAACAAAGGTTCAATACACCCTCTGCCTGCATATCCCTGCCAGTTGAGGCCTGCAGTCCCTGGAAATGATGAAGGGGCATCTCTAGTCCATCAAAACATCAGCTCCAAAAAAGGGCTCTTACACACTTCTGATTTCCCTTTCTTTTCTAGGCATCAGCATGGAAGAGTGTTCATTTACCCTGCTGCTTTTCTTAGAAAAACCTGGCTGTTTAACAGTGAATCGCAACAAACCCCATTTATTCTGATTCAGCGGTAAATACAGTAATGGGTTTTCCCAAGAAAAGTGAAACAAAAAACTCCTCTGACGCAAGCGTATGTTCCTGTTTGGCCACATTCCCACCATCCATCTTAAAACAGTACAATACCACTTTAAACAGTCCTGGTTCTCCCCAAAGAACTTGGGGAGCTGTAGCTTAGAAAAAGCGCTGAGGGTTGTGAAGAGACTCCTGCTATTCTCCTCACACAGAGTTCCTTGGGAAGCGGGATTGATTGTTAAACCACGCTGGGAACAGCAGTTCGGTGAAGGGAATTGGGGGAGTCTCCTGTACTTTTATCAAGGCACAGCTCCCAGTGTTCTTTGGAGGAAGCCAGGGCTGTTTAAAGAGGTACCTTCTAATGCAGGCTTCCTCAAACTCGGCCCTCCAGATGTTTTGGGCCTACAACTCCCATGATCCCTAGCTAACAGCTCCCCCAAAGTGCTGCCTAAAAAAATAAGGGATATTCCTGCTTCAAGGACACATCTAGTGAAGGAAACATTGAACTCCAAAGCTCCTTTTCTGAAAATGATCAAGCAGGCAAGAAAGGAAACTGAAACTAAACTGGAAAACCCCCTCCTCCCTACTTATCTCACATTCCCAGATACATTAATCCCCTTAGTACTATAGTGTGTATGAATTTAGTCTGTTGCCTGTTGCAACATCACTTTCCTCACCAAATTGCATCCCCACCATCAGGCAACTCACTTGATCAGCTTCTCTTTTCCTCTGGAGAAATGAAAGAATTCCTTTAACATACCCAGCAAAGTAGGTCTACAATTCAGACCCAAAACAACACCCACTGCAGGGGTGGAATATTAAAAACTAGGATGTCAGCTCCCATGAAGCAGAGCAGAAATTGGAAATCTACATTAAGCTTGTCCTGCAGGATCCCATGACATTTTCTCTTGAGCTTTAGACAGGTGGTGCTGAATTTATGAGTCGCCTCCTGCATCCCAGACTTATTCCCCCCCAGCTGTGCACATGCTCAGGTAAAAAGGGCCAGCTGCTGGTAATTTCTGAAAGTGTTGCAAAGGCTGCTGGGAAATGAAGTTCACAGGGAGGAAAACTAACCCAAGACCAGCAACCAGACAGCAGAGAGCGAAAGATTCCCTCTTTCCCCTCTTGCACTTTGATTTATAGCCTTCCTGGTTTTTTTTAAATTTAAATTTAATTTTTATATATTGTCCACATATGAACATTAAAAAAAGAAAGAAAATAAGAAGGAATGGCTTGGGAAGACAGATTGTCCTATAAGCTAGAGTTTCCACAACCATGTGCAATGAGGAAAGCTGTTTATTAAACAAACTATTTAATCATTACAGCAGTAGGTTTAAAACTGCAACCTCAACAGGGGGCAAGAGTAATAAAAGGAGAAGCAAAAAGGGTAAAAACCTACAAAATTTATTCGTGAATACAGCAAACACATTAAAATACTTATAGAAGCAAGTGCCAACTAAAACATGCATTTAAAAAGAAGTACCAGTGATTGGAGAAGAATAGTAGAAACTGAAGCATTTGCAACATCTGCCTCTATTGCTGTCTTGTGCCGATTAAACTGACGTGGAATGAGTGCACTATCATAAAAGCTTTCACCACACTTGTGGGCTATTTGGTGGGAATTCTCTTGTGCTGATTAAGTGGATATTATAAAAAGGGTCTTGTTGCAGCCTGAGAAGCTCTACAATGTCTCCTATTTATGCTTCAGTTGATGTAACCCAAGGCTTCTCCTGCACCCAAATGTCCTGGAACACTTGGAACATACAAAATGTTTCTTTTCAGGGTGGGTTACATTATGTTCACCAAGGCTTGCTTCAGCAGCATGGCTCAGGCCAAAATCTGGTTCCCCTCCTCTGTGCATTCTCTGATGTTCCATAAGGGAGGTGCTGCACCTGAAGCTCTCTTCGCATTCTGAGCATTTGTATGTTCTCTCCACTTCATGGGTTCTCTGATGTGCATTGAGCTGTGGGCTGAACTGGAAGCCTTGCTCACATTCTGAGCATTGATAAGGCTTCTCTTTGATGTGGATTCTTTGATGCTCCCTAAGTTTTGATCGAGTAGTGAACCTCTTGCTACATTGTGAGCATTCATATGGCCTCTCACCTGTGTGGCTTCTCAGGTGTACTGTCAAGTGGCTCTTGTGGCTGAAGCTTTGCCCGCATACGGAGCAATGATAAGGCTTCTATTTCGTGTGGATTCTTTGATGCAGCCTAAGGTTGGCTCCAGTAATGTATGTCTTGCCACAATCGGAGCATTCGAATGGCCTCTCCCCTGTGTGGGTTCTCTGGTGTACTTTCAAGCTGTCCTTGTAACCGAAGCTCTTCCCACATTCTGAGCATTTATAACGCTTCTCTTTAGTGTGGGTTATGTGGTGCTTGGTAAGGTTTGACTTGGATGTGAAGCTTTTTTCACACACCTCACATTTATAGGGCTTCTCTCCCGTGTGTCTTCTTTCATGCTCAATAAGGGACGAGCTGCTGTTAAAGCTTTCCCCACACCGCTTACATATATGGGGGGCTTCTCCTGTGTGAACATTTTGATGTTGTTAAAGGCTCATCTCTTTGTGCTCAGGCCCTGTTGACAACATCGCACAACATTCTCCTTCATTCTCAGTTTCCTGCATCTCATCTGCTGAAATAAAGGGGAGAAAGTCTCGATGGGACCCCAAAGGAGAAGAAAAGCTTCCATTGGCTCTCCACTAAATGTTTCATTTCATTCATTAAAATTGGCTATCTCCCATAGTGAGAATTATTTATTTCCCCTATGTCTGTTAGAATATGCAGCTGAAAGACACCTTGACCAGCAGATCTTTCCTTTCCCCTAAAGCAGGAGCTTAGGAAGTGAAGGGAATATTAATGGCTTAAGAATTAGTTTTCTGGAATTAAACCACTGTGAGCTCCCGTTGTTCGGTCCCAGCTCCTGTTGCATTACATTCTTCATTAGATTATCTTTCCAATGACATATAATTTTATGGTATTACTATAAAAAAGGTGGTGTTATGAGCCATCAAACCTCAGAAATACACTTTCCCCAAAAGGTTTCCACAATTTTGGCCACTAGTGTACTGCTGTTGAATTCACAGAGCATCCTAGAACTCAGGAACAAAGAAGCCATCTCCCTCCTGCCCTTACCTATCAGGCTGGCCTCACCTCTGCCATCTTCCCCCTTGGGTGTCAGCCATGGTTGCCAGACCACCACTGTGGGGGCAGCTTGGGATGCTGTGGATGAACTCGGAACCACCACCTCCGACTGTACCTGAAATACCAAAGGTGGACCATTTTTAGGATAGATAAACATTACTGGATGTGAGGGCTTCATCCTATGCTTCATCATCCTTCTTCATACTCCAATTGCCTTTGGAAGAGAGAAAAACCAGGGCTAGATTTCACCCAAGGAAGTCTTTGTGGAGCTTCTTCTGGAGGTCACAGAGAAGCCTCCAAATCAGCCTGGTTTGCAGGCTGTGCAACTGGGACAGGGCAGGGGGAGAGCTCCGGGCTATGGGCCCTGATGGAGCATCTCCACCTCCAATGTTCAACCTGGGCCCTGAGGTCCAGCTCCGAGGGCCTTTTGGGGGTTCTCTCACTGTGAGAAGTGAAGTTACAGGGAACCAGGCAGAGGGCCTTCTCGGTAGTGGCACCCACCTTGTGGAACGCCCTCCTATCAGATGTCAAGGAAATAAGCAACTATCTGACTTTTAGAAGACACCTGAACGCAGGCCTGTTTAGGGAAGTTTTTAATGTTTGATGTTTTATCATGTTTTTAATATTCTGTTGGGAGCCGCCCAGAGTGGCTAGAGAAACCCAGCTAAATGGGTGGGGTATAAATAATAAATTTTGGTGATCTGTTCCCTCCCCAGGCACTCACAGGACTTGCTACCCCGGTGCTGGTGCTTTGAATAGTCAATAAAATATCAAACTTGTTCTGTTTAATGTTTAAAATAATGTTTCCTAATTTTGGGTTGTCTTATACACGGGGGCATCTTCTACACAGAAAAATATGGTAGCTCAGTCGGTAGAGGAGGAGACTCTTAGTAGGAATGTGACCTTTCCAGTCCCTTGGGAGAAAGAGATTTAGGGCAGAGCAATACTGCAAGATGCAAGGACTTCACCCTCTCCTCCACAGTGACCTTCGTAGTCCATTGGCCTTACCAACCACAGCCTGAAAGATTACTGGTCATCCTCTCCCACCTTTGGAAGAACTATACCAGGCATCCCCAAACTCCAGATGTTTTAGCCTACAACTCCCATGATCCCTAGCTAACAGGACCAGTGGTCAGGGATGATGGGAATTGTAGTCCAAAACATCTGGAGGGCCAAAGTTTGGGGATGCCTGAACTATACAGTTCCCATTGCCTTAAAAAAGTAAACAACATTTTACAGGATCCATCTCATCCGGGATATAGTCTTTTTGCACTACTGCCTTCGGGCAAGAGATAAAGAACAATTAGATCAAGAACAAATAGATTGAAGAATAGTTTCTACCCAAGAGCTATAACCATCTTAAATGCTGTAACTAGATAATATGACCTTGTAGAGTTGTGATGGCTGTGTGCGCATGTGCATGTGTGGCTGAAAATGTGTTTTTTTGTTTTGTTTTTTGTTTGTTTGTTTTTATGGGATGGCATCCAATTTCATTGTACTTGTACAACGTTGTACTTGTACTTGTACTACTGGAGAGAAAGATCCAGGCCTGCAGTTTCGCCTTCTTGGTTGTAAAGTTAGGAGAGATCTCATTGCCTTGTTCCATCACATCCACCTGCCTTGGATGCTATAGCTGAGGTTCCTGCTTTGCAGGGGGTTGGACAAGATGAGCCTTGCTTGGGTCCCTTTCGATTCTATGATTCTATAAAACAACACAGAGAAATGGTCTCACCTGGAGGTCCTGGGAGGCTTCTCCTGTCTCCTCCATCCCAGCTTCTAACGGGGGACTTCTGGGTTTGCACTCTTCCATCACTCTCCTCTGAAAAAACTACAATAGAAGTTGAGAGTTAACATATAGGGTGGTGTTTCCCGAGGGAAAGTAGTGAGTTGCCCTAGAGCAGGCACGTCTAACAGGTAGATCGTGATCTACTGGTAGTTTACTGGACGTCTGTGGTAGATCACTGGCAGATCACTGGCTCCTCCAAAGAAGCTCAAGAACTTTGGCTCCCCTAAAAAAGCTCAGGTTTTTTTGCCCTGCACGCCCCCCAAAACAGGGATTTCCTTCTCCCTAAAAAAAGCTCAAGAATAAGTTTGACCTGAATGCCTAAAAATCGGGCTTTACTCCTCCCCAAAAAAGCTCAACAACTTTGACCTGAACCCCAAAAAAGGGGGTAGATCACTGCCAGTTTTTAACTCTGTAAGTAGATCACAGTCTGTTGGGAGTTGGCCACCCCTGCAGGGCCTAGAGAATCAGACCTAATAAGGACTTCCAATGTGACAGGCATGTCCAACAGGTCGATCGCGATCTACTTGTCGATCACGAAGCTGTTCTAGGCCGATCCCCCCAAAAAGCTCACCACCTCTGGCTCCCCCCCCCAAAAGCTCATCAACTCTGGGTCATCCTTCCCCCAAAAGGCAGATCACTGCCAGTTTTTTAATACTGGGAGTAGATCGCAGTCTCTTGGGAGTTGGACCTGCCTGCAATATGGTATGCTTTGCATACAGAAGGTTGCAAGTTCAATCCCCGGCATCTCCAGGTGGGGCTGGGGAAGGTTCTGTACCTAAAATCCTGTAGAACCACTGCCAGTTTGGGAGTTTTCTTTTTGAAGTCCTTTTGATTCTCCCCTTAAACTTAACAGCAGTTATGCCTTATTGGAATTATAGTTAACGTATTACCCTCTTTTTTTCCTTCTGAGGAAACTGTTAGACTTTCAGTGAAACGAGTTTTATAGCTGGCAGCTCGTTAAGGTTGTTTTGTAGTATTTTCATTATTTGTTATTTAGTAAGTTTGTTTTGTAGTATATTACATTAATTGAAGTTCAGTTGGAGGGCTCTTACCATTATTTATATCCTTTAAACAGTTTACTACGTGTCTGAGTAATTCTGTTCAGGAGCCACTCCAAAACGTTTTTTGAAAGCAACTTAGGTTTTATTGCAGTAATTTTCATCATTTGAAGTTTTTTTGGAGGGTTCTTTTCATTATTTATAATCTTTTGAGTTAGTTTACAATGTGTCTGAGCATTTCTGCTTAAAAGCAACTCTAAGAATTTTTTTGAGAGTAATTTAACACATTTTTTTGAATACACGTTTACCTCGTTTCAGGGGGTTTTCACGCGGTTATTTCCCTTCTTTTCAACTAAAGGTGGAGCCTGTCCTCCATCAGGGAGATTCGCAGCCTCCTCTTCCTTCTCCTCCAGTATCAACTGAAACAGCAGAAAGGAATCCTTTCAATAGGAACCTTTTGTTCAAGCTGGAGCAACAGGCCACACCATCTTTTTCACTCACTCTCTGCAAGTGAGAAATTAGGGCTGTGTTCCTTCACACCACACTTTTAAGGTGTACCCATTTATTGCACAGACACCCAATCTCCAAGTGGTGCGGTATTCCCAGGGTTTCCTTAGAATGAGGGAGAGCTGAGACTGTGGTATCTTGATAATGAATGGTTTGTTTACACACCTATGCAACCTGAGCCCCCGATGGAGGGGCTCCCCCCAAGGGTCTTGCTTCTCCAACCTGCCATAGCAGCTATTTTGAGGCGGGTGCCCCCAGCACTCTCCAGGACCTTCAGACCCTGAAGACATGTGGAATCCCTTGTAGAGGGCTAGATAAAACAATATGGAAGAGGCAACCCTATCTAGTCTACTGTGGCCTGCACATGGCCTTCTCAACCACAAGAGGGACAGGGCTTGTGATGGCCAGCAGAGCCAGACTAGAACCTGGTGGTGCAGTTCCCAAGAAATTCCACCAGAGGGCTGGAGCCTTTCGCTGATTGGCTACAGAGTCAACTAGACACCGAGTGGGGGGGGGGAGCAGCACTTTTGGAGGGAAAATAAAAGGAGCAATTTCTGAGGGAGAAGGTTAGATAGGGCTGGATTTGAGAAGATGGACAGGATTTGATGGAGAACCGGTTCATATTTGAGTTGAACATCCACACTGAGGATGTTAGCAAGAGGACAGAGTCTCACAGCTTGACATATAGGGGGAAAGTGTTGAGGGTCTGGGAAATGAATACAGACAGGAATGTTCTGGAAGGGCTGAGACTGAGCCAGGAGAGGGAGAAGCTCTGGGAATACAGACTCCATGGGTCTCGAGTTCTTCTAGGTAAAGAAGACTCCCAAACTAGTCACAAGGCATGAGGGAACCCCCTGGGTCTGTTATTCCATTTGGAATACCTCAGGAATGAGATGATTAAGAGAGTATGTAACTGAAGAAAAGTGCCCCTCACTCACGGACCAAAGTATTAATCTGCAAAGGAAGCTGTGCTGTATTAAACTGAACCACCTGTCATAACTCAGTAGCAGAAACTGAACCTAGCATTTTACCACCTATTCTTGAACCTAAACATTTAACTGAAGTGCACCAACTGATTTTTAGCAACCAAAGTTTAAGAAGAGGCGTGCCTTCAGCTGTATGTCTAAGCCTGTGGCATCTTTATAAAAGTTAACTTTTACTTGAAAGAATGCATTTCCTGACCCGCTTTATTTCACAGACTTCTTTTAGTTTAATAAAACTTTTGATGCGTGTTTGAGCAAGTCCTGCCTGAGACTCTAATCTACTACGTTTTTCCTCACACAAGACCCCCACAGGACAAACAGTGGTTAATTGGTGAAATTTGTGCCATTGGCGTACAGTGACGATTGTGCGCTATATTTAATGGGAGGCAGTTAGCGGGGTGAGTCCACCGCACTATTAATTGGTAGTAAGCGGGTGGGTCTGCCGCAGAGCTCAACCCTCGGCCCCACAACCAACCCTCTGGCAGCATAAGAGCCAGTGGTAACTAAACACCCACCAATTTAGATCCCTTTAAAATATGCTTGGATATATTCATGGAAGTGAAGGCTGTCAACAGCTACTAGCCATGACGCCTCTGTTCTGTGTCCCCAGTCAGAGGAGGTAATGGGTGTGAATACGAGTTTTGGGAGACCGCAGAAGAGGAGGGAGCTCTTGTACCTAGATGTTATTTGCCCCTGTTTTGCCACTGGGAGAACAGGATGCTGGACTAGATGGGCCATTGGCCTTTAGTTCTTGATTATTTCACCTGGAAGGAGAGCATGACTTTGATGTCTCCCAGTTCTTCATACCAGTAAGCAGTGCTTTTTTTCCTTTAAAAATATTTAGGGGTGCTCTCATTTTCCTACTCATATTGAAATACTGCCCTTTAATGAGGCGAAACTTGGATTCACAAAATGTTTAGTATGCGCACATCTGTGTCCCCCCCAAAAAGCACTGCCAGTAAGACTTCATAGAGTAATGGTCCTCCATGGGTCACAGATACAGGTCTCCCAACTCTGTCAGAGAACGTGGGATATGTAGCAAAGACACCCAAGATATTAGGGATATTCCCACACCCAGAGAGCTGTGAGGAAGGGCCTTGCATTAAGCCCGGCATCCCCAAACCCGGCCCTCCAGATGCTTTGGGACTACAACTCCCACCATCCCTAGCTAACAGGAACAGCGTTCCGGGATGATGGGAATTGTAGTCCCGAAAACACCTGGAGGGCTGAGTTTGCCTATTCCTGCATTAAGCAGATTTCCTCCAAACAGTACACCATGACCCCCATCTATTTGTGCATGTATTCTTTACTATACTGTTTGTAAGGAACAAGCAGTAGTTAAGATCAGCCGCAGTTACAGGTTTTAATATGGGCCCCTATGCCTTTTTCTAAAGAAGCATTGTAATAGACCACAGGCATTATTCCAGTCTTAATGTTTTGATTGATTGGTTCTTATTGCATTTTGACACTCTGTACTTGCTTTTGGCTTGTGATGGGATCATTGTACATTGTGTGAACTGCTTCAATATTTTGCTGCACCAAGCGGTATATACGTTAGTAAAATGAATGAATGAAATGAATGCTTGGAGGAAGCCAGGACTGTTTAAAGAGGTACCTTTAAAAGTATGGCATTAATGTGGTCGTTTTTTTAACACCGGCAAAGTACACCTACTCCTAAGGATGCTGCTGCTTCCTGGCAGGGACTTTGAGGTCCAGCACCCCAGCAGTGTAGTCTTCAAAACTAAAATTCCTGCTTCAAGGAATAAGGAAACGTTGAATGCAAAAGCTCCTTTACAGAAGATGATCAAGCAAGAAGCAACCAAGAAAGAAGGGAAACTGAAACTCAAGTCGGGAAAGCCCCTCATTCTGCCTCACTCCCAGATACATTAAACCAGAGCTTTCTAAACTGTGTGTCGCCACACAATCGTGTGTTGACTGAAGGTATACTGCACGAATTCTCCCCATGCTCCTCCTGGGGCTGGAAAGGGGTTAGTTTAACCTGCAGTTTGCTCGAAAAACTGAATTATTGCGTCGAAAAATGATGCATGTCTAAAAGGCATTGTCCCCAACATGAAAAGTTTGGAAACCTATACATTAACGTCCTTCTCTTCTTAATATTGTGGGTTTGAACCAAAGTCTGTTGCCTGTTGCAACAACACTTTCCTCACCAAATTCCTCTCCCACCACTAGGCACCTCGCTTGCTCAGCTTCCACTCTCCTCTGAAGAAATGAAAGAATCCCTTTAACTCACCCAGGAAAGTAGAAAGGAAAATGGGTCTGCTATCCATCCCCAATGCGGCACTCACTCTGGGGGTGGAAGATTAAAAGCTAGGATGTCAGCACCCAGGGAGCAGAGCAGAAATGGGACCTCTATGTTAAGCTTTTCCTACAGGATCCCATGATGTTTTCTCTTGAGCTCTAGATAGGTGGTGCTGAATTTATGACTTGCCTTTTGCCTCCCAGACTTATTCTCCCCCAGCTGTGCACACGTTCAGGTAAATGGGGCCAGCTGCTGATTGTTTCTGAGGGTTTTGCAAAGGTTGCTGGGAAATGAAGTTCACAGGGAGCAAAACTGAGCAAAGACCAGCAACCAGGCAGCTGAGAGAGAGAGATTTTCGCACTTTGATTTATAGCCTTCCTGTTCCCTTTTAAAATTTAACCCTAAAATTTATTTTCATATATTTTCCACATAGGAACATTAAAAATAAGAAGGCATGGCTTGGGGAAGACAGATTGTCCCACAGGCCAGAGGTTCTACAGCCATGTGCAATGAGAAAAGCTATTTAATAAACAATTTAATAAATGTTGCCACACTATGTTTAAAACTGCAACCTTGACAGGGAGGAAGAGTAATAAAAAGAAAAGCAAAATGGGTAAAAACCTACAAAATTTATTCGTGAATACAGCAAACACATTAATACTTATAAAACCAAGTGCCAAATAAAACATGCATTTAAAAAGAAGTACCAGTGACAAGAGCAATACACACTGCAGAGGAACAATGGAAAAACAGAAGCATTTGCAACATCTCTCTGCCTCTCCCATGCTGTCTTGTGCTGATTCTACTGGTGTGAAATGAGTGCACTATCATAAAAGCATTCCCCACATTTGAGGGCTATTTAGTGGGAATTCTCTTGTGCTGATTAATTGGATATTTAAAAAGGTGGTCTTGTTGCAGCCTGAGAAGCTCTGTGATGTTTCCTATTTATGCTTCAGTTGATGTAACGCAAGGCTTCCGCTGCACCCAAATGTGCTGTGACACTTGGAACATACAAAATGTTTCTTTTCAGGGCAGGTTACATTATGTTCAACAAGACATGGTTCAGGAGCATGGCTCAGGCCAAAATCTGGTTCCCCTGCTCTGTGCATTCTCTGATGTTCCATAAGGGAGGTGCTGCACCTGAAGCTTTCTTCGCATTCTGAGCATTTGTATGTTCTCTCCACTTCATGGGTTCTCTGGTGTGCATTGAGCTGTGTGCTGACCTGGAAGCCTTGCTCACATTCTGAGCATTTATGAGGCTCCTCTTCGGTGTGGATTTTTCGGTGTCGAATAAAGTTTGATTGGAAACTATACTCCTTACCACAGTCGGAGCATTTATAAGGCTTCTCTTTTGTGTGGATTCTTTGATGAATCTTAAGGTAGGATTGAGTCGTGTACCTCTTGCCACATTCAGAGCATTTATAAGGCTTCTCTTGTGTGGATTCTTTGATGAATCTTAAGGTAGGATTGAGTAGTGTACCTCTTGCCACATTCGGAGCATTTGTATCGCTTCTCCCCTGTGTGGATTCTCTGGTGTACTATCAAGCTGCCATTGTAATAGAAGCTCTGCCCACATTCTGAGCATTTATACGGCTTCTCTTTCGTGTGGATACTTTGATGCAGCCTAAGGTTGGCTCCGGTAAGGTATGTCTTGTCACAATCGGAGCATTCGAATGGTCTCTCCCCTGTGTGGGTTCTCTGGTGTACTTTCAAGCTGCCCTTGTAACCGAAGCTCTTCCCACATTCTGAGCATTTATAAGACTTCTCTTTTGTGTGGGTTACTTGGTGTATGGTAAGTTTTGACATGTGCCTGAAGCTTTTTTCACACACCTCACATTTATAGGGCTTCTCTCCCGTGTGTCTTCTTTCATGCTCAATAAGGGACGAGCTGCTGTTAAAGCTTTTCCCACACCGCTTACATATATGTGAGGCTTCTCCTGTGTGAACATTTTGATGTTGATAAAGGTTCATCTCTTTGTGCTCTGGCTCTGTTGACAACATAGCACAACGTTCTCCTTCATTCTCAGTTTCCTGCATCTCATCTGCTGAAATAAAGGGGAGAAAGTCTTGATGGGACCCCAAAGGAGAAGAAAAGCTTCCATTGGCTCTCCACTAAATGTTTCATTTCATTCATTAAAATTGGCTATCACCCATAGTGAGAGTTATTTATTTCCCCTATGTCTGTTAGAATATGCTGCTGAAAGACACCTTGCCCAGCAGATCTTTCCTTTCCCCTAAAGCAGGAGCTTAAAAGAGTGAAGGGAATATTAATGGCTTAAGAATTAGTTTACTGGAATTAAACCACTGTGAGCTCCCGTTGTTCGGTCCCAGCTCCTGTTGCATTACATTCTTCATTAAATTATCTTTCCAATGACATATAATTTTATGGTATTACTATAAAAAAGGTGGTGTTATGGGCCATCAAACCTCAGAAATACAGTTTCCCCAAAAGGTTTCCACCATTTTGGCCACTAGTGTACTGCTGTTGGATTCACAGAGCATCCTATAACTCAGGAACAAAGAAGCCATCTCCCTCCTGCCCTTACCTATCAGGCTGGCCTCACCTCTGCCATCTTCCCTCTTGTGTGTCAGCCATGGTTGCCAGACCACTGTGGGGGCAGCTTGGGATGCTGTGGATGAACTCGGAACCACCACCTCCGACTGTACCTGAAATACCAAAGGTGGACCATTTTTAGGATAGATAAACATTACTGGATGTGAGGGCTTCATCCTATGCTTCATCATCCTTCTTCATACCCCAGTTGCCTTAGGAAGAGAGAAAAACCAGGGCTAGATTTCACCCAAGGAAGTCTTTGTGGAGCTTCTTCTGGAGGTCACAGAGAAGCCTCCAAATCAGTTTGGTTTGCAGGCTGTTCAACTGGGACAGGGCAGGGGGAGAGCTCCGGGCTATGGGCCCTAAAGGAGCATCTCCACCTCCAATGTTCAACCTGGGCACTGAGGTCCAGCTCTGATGACCTTTTGGGGGTTCCCTCACTGCAAGAAGTGAAGTTACAGGGGACCAGGCAGAGGGCCTTCTCGGTAGTGGCATCCACCCTGTGGAACACCCTCCTTTCAGATGTCAAGGAAATAAGCAACTATCTGACTTTTAGAAGACATCTGAAGGCAGGCCTGTTTAGGGAAGTTTTTAATGTTTGATGTTTTATCATGTTTTTAATATTTTGTTGGGAGCCGCCTAGAGTGGCTAGAGAAACCCAGCCAAATGGGTGGGGCATAATTAAATAATAAATAAATAATAATAATAATAATAAGAATAATAATAATTATACCAGGCTGCTTTCCCTAAACCATGCCCATCCACCCATCAGCTGATGCCACTGACGTATGAGAAACTAGGGAGCCAATTATACCATATTTTTCCTTGTATAAAATATTTTTTTGCTTTAAAAAAATCATAAATTGGGGATTGTCTTATACAGGGATGGTGAATGCACAGGGGTTTAAAAAAACACAATTTAGCTTCCTGCAGCTGCCGTGCCTCACTTGGGTGATTTCCCCCACCCCCAAAAAACCTCAAGAACTTTTGGTGATCTGCCCCCTCCCCAGGCACTCACAGGAGTTCCTACGCCAGTGCTGGTGCTTTGAATATTCAATAAAATATCAAACTTGTTGTGTTTAATGTTTAAAATATTGCTTTCTTAATTTTGGGTTGAAAAAAAATAGGGGTTTTCTTATACACGGGGGCATCTTATACACAGAAAAATACGGTAGCTCAGTCGGTAGAGGATGAGACTCTTAGTAGGAATGTGACCTTTCCAGTCCCTTGGGAGAAAGAGATTTAGGGTATTGCAATATTGCAAGATGCAAGGACTTCACCCTCTCCTCCACAGTGACCTTCGTAGTCCATTGGCCTTACCAACCACAGCCCAAAAGATTACTGGTCATCCTCTCCCATCCTTGGAAGAACTATACCAGGCATCCCCAAACTCCAGATATTTTGGCCTACAACTCCCATGATCCCTACCTAACAGGACCAGTGGTCAGGGATGATGGGAATTGTAGTCCAAAACATCTGAAGGGCCGAAGTTTGGGGATGCCTGAACTATACAGTTCCCGTTGCTTTAAAAAAGTAAACAATATTTTACAGGATCCATCTCATACGGGATATAGTTTTTTTGCACTACTGCCTTCGGGCAAGAGATAAAGAACAATTAGATCAAGAACAAATAGATTGAAGAATAGTTTCTACCCAAGAGCTATAACCATCTTAAATGCTGTAACCAGATACTATGACCTTGGAGAGTTGTGATGGGTGTGTGCGCATGTGCATGTGTGGCTGAAAATGTGTTTTGTTTTTGTTTTTTGTGCTGTTTTTTGTTTGTTTGTTTTTATGGGATGGCATCCAATTTCATTGCACTTGTACAACGTTGTACTTGTACTTGTACAATGACAATAAAGAAATCTTATCTTACTGGAGAGAAAGATCCAGGCCTGGCTTCCAGTCGGCGTGCCGGAGCAGACGGTCGGGGGGACATGTCGCTCCTGACATTCCCCAATCCGACTGGGAAAAGGGGTGTCCGCACCAGCGCCGTGGCCCCCAAAACCCCCGGGAAGGGCGTCCCGGGGTCTACAGGACCCGATTGAGCTCACTACGCCGATCCTGCTCCCCGGGAGACCCTTGCAAGGGCTCCCGAGCGGGAGCGGGAGTCGGAGCTCCAGGGTCTGCATCCCCCGTCGGGTGAAGCTGCGAGACCGTCTGCATCTGAGCACGTTGATTTCTCCAAGACTTTCAATTCGCAAAAGTGAGTAATAAAAAGGAACAATTTGGACTTAATTAGAGACTGGTTTGGGACATCAAAACGGAGGTCTGTCCCCTGCCATTGACAGGTTGAATCAGGAAACTGCAACCGAGGCATTTGAATTGCAACATAAGATAAACTTGGTAACTCTGTAATGGATATTAAACCCATTCATCACCCCTGGTCTCGGGGGTAGCTGAGGGGAAGAGCAAAGTGACATAAATAAGGAACAATTTGGATTATTGAATTTTTTGAGAGGAAATTTGGAAAAGTGATTATTGTGACTGTGGGAAGCTGTGTCCTGAAATATGGCGGAGAAAAGTGATATAAACTTGTGGAAAATTTTGGAAATGCTGGAGGAACACAGAGCGGAAATGAGGAAATGGAATGTTGAAATCCGAGACTCTACCAACATGATAAAACAAAGTCTAAACAAACTGCATGCCAAACTGGATGACCAGCTCCAGGAGAGCATTTTGTCAAGGCCAAAAAGAAAAAGAAGAAATTCATAACATCAAGCTGCAAGAGGAACGGCACCCAGAAATCAACAGCATCCAGCTGCAAGAGGAAACTTCTTAATAACAGGAAAAATAGAACTGTCAGACGCAGCAACAAGAATGTAACCATAAGGAAAACCAGCAACATTGGACCCAGCAGGCAGATTTAAAGGCCCTGAATCTACAAGAGGAAGTTTGGCTTAAAACTTTGGAGATTGCTACACAAGAGAAACAATGGTTCTGGTGTCCAGAACCGACGGGGGAGGGATGAGGGACATTATAGAAGTGCTCTGGCTTCTCTTTGGATTTTTGGATAAGAACCACGGACATGGCAAAGGACTGAGAGATATTTTTAAGATAACATATTATTGAGAATAAGGATAAGTTAAAGAATTAATATCAAGGCTATATACCCAGGGAGTAAGGGGAGGTGGAAGGGGAAAAGGTATTTAAAACATAAGTATGCTGAGGAGGATGTAAGAGATGGTAAAAATTTAATTATTTGGAGATGAATTAAATTAAGAGAAAAAGAAACCTGTTTAAATTTGAGATTGTATAAAATATGGAAACAATGGGGTGGATGTGAGGGAGTCATATGAAAATGTAAGTATAATGAATGTTACCTGGCCTGGAAAAGGGCCAGGCTTAAAATTGTAAAACTAATAAAAATCATTAAAAAAAAAAAAAAGAGAGAGAGAAAGAGAAAGATCCAGGCCTGCAGATTCGCCTTCTTGGTTGTAAAGTTAGGAGAGATCTCATCGCCTTGTCCCATCACATCCACCTGCCATGAATGCTTTAGCTGAGGTTCCTGCTTTGCAGGGGGTTGGGCAAGATGAGTCTTGGGTCCCTTTCGATGCTATGATTCTATAAAACAACACAGAGAAATGGTCTCACCTGGAGGTCCTGGGAGGCTTCTCCTGTCTCCTCCATCGCAGCTTCTAACGGGGGACTTCTGGGCTTGCACTCTTCCATCACTCTCCTCTGAAAAAACAATAACAGAAGTTGAGAGTTAACATATAGGCTGGTGTTTCCTGAGGGAGAAGTAGTGAGTTGCCCTAGAGCAGGTCTAGAGCAGATCTACCAATAGGTAGATTTTGATCTACTGGTACATCACTGGACGTCTGTGGTAGATCACTGGCTCCCCCAAAGAAGCTCAAGAACTTTGGCTCCCCCCAAAAAGCTCAGTTTTTTTGCCCTGCACGCCCCCAAAAACAGGGATTTCCTTCTCCCTAAAAAAAGCTCAACAATAAGTTTGACCTGAATGCCTAAAAATGGGGCTTTCCCCCTCCCCAAAAAAGCTCAACAACTTTGACCTGAACCCCCCACTGCTAGTTTTTAACTCTATAAGTAGATCACAGTCTGTTGGGAGTTGACCACCCCTGCAGGGCCTAGAGAATCAGACCTAATAAGGACTTCCAATATGTCAGGCATGTCCAACAGGTTGATCGCAATCTACTTGTCGATCACAAAGCTGTTCTAGGCCGATCCCCCCCAAAAGCTCACCAACTCTGGGTCATCCTTCCCAAAAAAGGCAGATAACTGCCAGTTTTTGAATACTGGGAGTAGATCGCAGTCTCTTGGGAGTTGGACCTGCCTGCAATATGGTATGCTTTGCATACAGAAGGTTGCAAGTTCAATCCCCGGCATCTCCAGGTGGGGCTAGGGAAAGTTCTGTACCTAAAATCCTGTAGAACCACTGTCAGTCAATGTAAACAGTTCTGAGTTAGATGGACCAATAGTCTGACTTAATAATGATGATGATGATGATGATAGTAGTAATAATTTGTATAACACCATTCATCTGAAGATCACAGGGTGGTTCACAACAAAAAAATACAAAATGAGAAGACAAAATACATAATAAAAACGACAATAAAAATCTAAAATCCCCTCCCACAAATACAGTTAAAAGGCCAAGTGTGCTGATCAACCAAAGGCCTGGTTGAAGAGGAACATCTCCACCCCCATCGTCCAGCCTGGACACTGAGGTCCAGCTCCAAGGGTCTTCTGAAAGTTCTCTCACTGCGAGAAGTGAGGTTACAGGGAACCAGGCAGAGGGCCTTCTCGGTAGTGGCTCCCGCCCTGTGGAACACCCTCCCTTCGGACGTCAAGGAAATAAACAACTATCCGACTTTTAGGAGACATCTGAAGGCAGCCCTGTTAGGGACGTCTGTGGTTAAGACCACAGCGCCACCTGTGTCCCTTACTCCCAGGTAAACGTGTAGTATCACAGCTTTACAGTTTGAAAGCATATAGTTTCACGTGTTATGACGTGAATTGGGGGAGTCTCCTGTACTTTTATCAAGGCACAGCTCCCAGTATTCTTTGGAGGAAGCCAGGGCTGTTTAAAGAGGTACCTTCTAAAGGATGGCATGAATGTGGTCATTTTTTTACACCAGCAGAGTACACCTACTCCTAAGGATGGCCTTCCTTCCTGGCAGGGACTTTGAGCTCCAGCTCCCCCAAAGTGCTGCCTGAAAAAACAATGGATACTCCTGCTTCAAGGAAGAAGAAGAAGAAGAAGAAGAGTTTGGATTTGATATCCCGCTTTATCACTACCCGAAGGAGTCTCAAAGTGGCTAACATTCTCCTTTCCCTTCCTCCCCCACAACAAACACTCTGTGAGGTGAGTGGGGCTGAGAGACTTCAGAGAAGTGGGACTAGCCCAAGGTCACCCAGCAGCTGCATGTGGAGGAGCGGAGACACGAACCCGGTCTCCCAGATTAGAGTCTACCGCTCTTAACCACTACACCACACTGGCTCTCCCTACACCACACTGGCTCTCCAGTGGGACACATCTAGTGAAGGAAACATTGAACTCCAAAGCTCCTTTTCTGAAAATGATCAAGCAAGAAAGAAAGGAAACTGAAACTAAACTGGAAAACCCCCTCATCCCTACTTATCTCACATTCCCAGATACATTAACCCCCTTCGTGGCTTTTTCTTTTCAGTATATATAGTGTGTATGAACTAAAGTCTGTTGCCTGTTGCAACATCACTTTCCTCACCAAATTGCATCCCCACCACCAGGCAACTCACTTGATCAGCTTCTCTTTTCCTCTGGAGAAATGAAAGAATTCCTTTAACACACCCAGGAAAGTAGGAAGGGAAGTAGGTCTACAATTCAGCCCCAAAACAACACCCACTGCCGGGGTGGAATATTAAAAACTAGGATGTCAGCTCCCAGGAAGCAGAGCACAAATTGGAAATCAACATTAAGCTTGTCCTACAGGATCCCATGACGTTTTCTCTTGAGCTTTAGACAGGTTGTGCTGAATTTATGACTCGCCTCCTGCATCCCAGACTTATTCCCCCCCAGCTGTGCACATTCTCAGGTAAAAAGGGCCAGCTGCTGGTAATTTCTGAAAGTGTTGCAAAGGCTGCTGGGAAATGAAGTTCACAGGGAGGAAAACTGACCCAAGACCAGCAACCAGGCAGCAGAGAGTGAAATATTCCCTCTTTCCACTCTTGCACTTTGATTTATAGCCTTCCTGATTTTTTAAAAAAATAAATTTAATTTTTATATATTGTCCACATATGAATAATAATAATAAAAAAGAAAATAAGAAGTAATGGCTTGGGAAGACAGTTTGCCCTATAAGCCAGAGTTTCCACAACCATGTGCAATGAGGAAAGCTGTTTATTAAACAAACTATTTAATAATTACAGCAGTAGGTTTAAAAATGCAACCTTGACAGGGGACAAGAGTAATAAAAGGAGAAGCAAAAGGGGTAAAAACCTACAAAATTTATTCGTGAATACAGCAAACACATTAAAATACTTATAGTAGCAATTGCCAACTAAAACATGCATTTAAAAAGAAGTACCAGTGATTGGAGAAGAATAGTAGCAACTGAAGCATTTGCAACATCTGCCTCTATTGCTGTCTTGTGTCGATTAAACTGACGTGAAATGAGTGCACTATCATAAAAGCTTTCCCCACACTTGTGGGCTATTTGGTGGGAATTCTCTTGTGCTGATTAAGTGGATATTATAAAAAGGGTCTTGTTGCAGCCTGAGAAGCTCTACAATGCCTCCTATTTTTGCTTCAGTTGATGTAACCCAAGGCTTCTCCTGCACCCAAATGTCCTGGAACACTTGGAACATACAAAATGTTTCTTTTCAGGGCGGGTTACATTATGTTCACCAAGGCTTGCTTCAGCAGCATGGCTCTGGCCAAAATCTGGTTCCCCTCCTCTGTGCATTCTCTGATGTTCCATAAGGGAGGTGCTGCACCTGAAGCTCTTTTCGCATTCTGAGCATTTGTAAGGTCCTTCTTCAATGTGCATCCTGTTATGTTTAATGAATTCAAATGGAGAAGTAAAATCCTTGTGGCATATCGAGCATTTGTATGTTCTCTCCACTTCATGGGTTCTCTGATGTGCTTTGAGCTGCTTGCTGAACTGGAAGCCCTGCTCACATTCTGAGCATTGATGAGGCTTCTCTTTGGTGTGGATTGTTGTGTGTCTCTTAAGGTAATACTTACAAATAAAACCCTTATCACACTCTGAGCACTTGTATGGTTTATCTCCTGTGTGGGTTATCTTGTGTCTGGTAAGCTGTATGCTAAATTTGAAGCTCTGTTCACATTGTGAGCATTTATATGGCTCTTCTTTTGTGTGGATTCTTTGATGAACCTTAAGGTTGGCTTGAGTAGTGTACCTCTTGCCACATTCGCAGCATTCATATGGCTTCTCCACTGTGTGGGTTCTCTGGTGTACTCTCAAGCTGTCCTTGTAACCGAAGCCCTGTCCACATTCTGAGCATTTATAAGGTTTCTCTTTGGTGTGGATGCTTGTGTGTCTTTTAAGGTTTGAGTTACAATTAAAACCGTTACCACACTCTGAGCACTTGTATGGTTTATCTCCTGTGTGGGTTATCTTGTGTCTGATAAGCTGTGTGTTAAATTTGAAGCTCTGTTCACATTCTGAGCATTTATGAGGCTTCTCTTTAGTGTGGGTTACTCGGTGCGTGGCAAGGGTGAATTTACGACGGAAGCTTTTTTCACACACCTCACATTTATAGGGCTTCTCTCCCGTGTGTCTTCTTTCATGCTCAATGAGGGACGAGCTGCTGTTAAAGCTTTTCCCACACCGCTTACATATATGGGGAGCTTCTCCTGTGTGAACATTTTGATGTTGATAAAGGTTCATCTCTTTGTGCTCAGGCCCTGTTGACAACATCGCACAATGTTCTCCTTCATTCTCAGTTTCCTGCATCTCATCTGCTAAAATAAAGGGGAGAAAGTCTTGATGGGACCCCAAAGGAGAAGAAAAGCTTCCATTGGCTCTCCACTAAATGTATCATTTCATTCATTAAAATTGGCTATCACCTATAGTGAGAGTTATTTCTTTCCCCTATGTCTGTTAGAATATGCTGCTGCAAGACACCTTGACCAGCAGATCTTTCCTTTTCCCTAAAGCAGGAGCTTAAGAGAGTGAAGGGAATATTAATGGCTTAAGAATTAGTTTACTGGAATTAAATCACTGTGAGCTGCCGTTGTTCGGTCGCAGCTCCTGTTGCATTACATTCTTCATTAAATTATCTTTCCAATGACATATAATTTTATGGTATTACTATAAAAAAGGTGGTGTTATGAGCCATCAAACCTCAGAAATACACTTTCCCCAAAAGGTTTCTACAATTTTGGTCACTAGTGTACTACTGTTGGATTCACAGAGCATCCTAGAACTCAGGAACAAAGAAGCCATCTCCCTCCTGCACTTACCTATCAGGCTGGCCTCACCTCTGCCATCTTCCCCCTTGGGTGTCAGCCATGGTTGCCAGATGGCAGCTTGGGATGCTGTGGATGAACTCGGAACCACCACCTCCGGTACCTGAAATACCAAAGGTGGACCACTTTTAGGATAGATAAACATTACTGGATGTGAGGGCTTCATCATCCTTCTTCATACTCCAGTTGCCTTAGGAAGAGAGAAAAACCAGGGCTAGATTTCACCCAAGCAAGTCTATGTGGAGCCTCTTCTGGAGGTCACAGAGAAGACTCCAAATCATCCTAATTTGCAGGCTGTTCAACTGGGACAGGGCAGGGGGAAAGCTCTGGGCTATGGGCCCTGAAGGAGCATCTCCATCCCCATCATTCAGCCCAGACACTGAGGTCCAGTGGTTCCCTCCCTGCGAGAAGTGAGGTTACAGGGAACCAGGCAGAGGGCTTTCTCGGTAGTGGCGCCCACCTTGTGGAACTCCCTCCTATCAGATGTCAAGGAAATAAGCAACTATCTGACTTTTAGAAGACATCTGAAGGCAGGCCTGTTTAGGGAAGTTTTAATGTTTGATGTTTTATTGTGCTTTTAATATTCTGTTGGGAGCTGCTCAGAGTGGCTAGAGAAACCCAGTTAGATGGGCAGGTTATAAATATATTATTATTATTATTATTATTATTATTATTATTATTATTATTATTATTCCACTAGGCTGCTTTCCCTAAACCATGCCCATCCACCCATCAGCTGATGCCACTGACGTATGAGAAAAAAGGGAGCCAATATACCATATTTTCCCTTGTATAAATTGGGGATTGTCTTATACAGGGATGGTGAATGCACAGGGGTTTTAAAAAAACAAAATTTAGCTTCCCGCAGCTGCCAGGCCTGGCTTGGGTGATCTCCCCCCCCCCCAAAAAAAACCCACCTCAAGAACTTTTGGTGATATGCTCCCTACCCAGGCACTCACAGGAGTTGCTACGCCGGTGCTGGTGCTTTGAATATTCAAAAAAATATCAAACTTGTTCTGTTTAATGTTTAAAATGTTTCCTAATTTTGGGTTGAAAAAAAATAGGGGTTGTCTTATATACGGGGGCATCTTCTACACAGAAAAATACGGTAGCTGAGTCGGTAGAGGACGAGACTCTTAGTAGGAATGTGACCTTTCCAGTCCCTTGGGAGAAAGAGATTTAGGGCAGAGCAATACTGCAAGATGCAAGGACTTCACCCTCTCCTCCACAGTGACCTTCGTAGTCCATTGGCCTTACTAACCACAGCCTGAAAAATTACTGGTCATCCTCTCCCATCTTTGGAAGAACTATACCAGGCATCCCCAAACTCCATATGTTTTGGCCTACAACTCCCATGATCCCTAGCTAACAGGACCAGTGGTCAGGGATGATGGGAATTGTAGTCCAAAACATCTGGAGGGCCGAAGTTTGGGGATGCCTGAACTATACAGTTCCCATTTCCTTAAAAAAGTAAACAATATTTTACAGGATCCATCTCATACGGGATATAGTTTTTTTGCACTACTGCCTTCGGGCAAGAGATATAGAACAATTAGATCAAGAACAAATAGATTGAAGAATATTTTCTACTCAAGAGCTATAACCATCTTAAATGCTGTAACCAGATAATATGACCTTGGAGAGTTGTGATGGGTGTGTGCGCATGTGCATGTGTGGCTGACAATGTGTTTCTTTTTTTGTGCTGTTTTTTGTTTGTTTGTTTTTATGGGATGGCATCCAATTTCGTTGCACTTGTACAACGTTGTACTTGTACTTGTACAATGACAATAAAGAAATCTTATCTTACTGGAGAGAAAGATCCAGGCCTGCAGATTCGCCTTCTTGGTTGTAAAGTTAGGAGAGATCTCATCGCCTTGTCCCATCACATCCACCTTCCATGGATGCTATAGCTGAGGTTCCTGCTTTGCAGGGGGTTGGACAAGATGAGTCTTGGGTCCCTTTCGATTCTATGATTCTATAAAACAACACAGAGAAATGGTCTCACCTGAAGGTCCTGGGAGGCTTCTCCTGTCTCCTCCATCCCAGCTTCTAACGGGGGACTTCTGGGTTTGCACTCTTCCATCACTCTCCTCTGAAAAAACAACAACAGAAGTTGAGAGTTAACATATAGGCTGGTGTTTCCTGAGGGAGAAGTAGTGAGTAGTCCTAGAGAATCAGACCTAATAAGGACTTCCAATATGACAGGCATGTCCAACAGGTCAATCGCGATCTATTTGTCAAACACAAAGCTGTTCTAGGCCAATCCCCCCCAAAAGCTCACCAACTCTGGATCATCCTTCCCAAAAAAGGCAGATCACTGCCAGTTTTTTAATACTGGGAGTAGATCGCAGTCTCTTGGGAGTTGGACCTGCCTGCAATATGGTATGCTTTGCATATAGAAGGTTGCAAGTTCTATCCCCGGCATTTCCAGGTGGGGCTGGGGAAAGTTCTGTACCTAAAATCCTGTAGAACCACTGTCAGTCAATGTAAACAGTTCTGAGCTAGATGGACCAATAGTCTGACTTAATAATGATGATGGTGGTGGTGGTAATAATTTGTATAACACCCTTCATCTGAAGAGCACAGGCTGGTTCACAACAAAAAAATACAAAATGAGAACACAAAATACATAATAAAAATGACAATAAAAATCAATAATCCCCTCCCACAAATACAGTTAAAAGGCCAAGTGTGCTGATCAACCAAAGGCGTGGTTGAAAAGGAACATCTCCACCCCCATCGTCCAGCCTGGACACTGAGGTCTAGCTCCAAGGGTCTTCTGGCGGTTCTCTCACTGCGAGAAGTGAGGTTACAGGGAACCAGGCAGAGGGTCTTCTCGGTAGTGGCTCCCGCCCTGTGCAACACCCTCCCATCGGACGTCAAGGAAATAAACAACTATCTGACTTTTAGGAGACATCTGAAGGCAGCCCTGTTTAGGGACGTCTGTGGTTTAGACCACACCGCCACCTGTGTCCCTTACTCCCAGGTAAACATGTGTAGTATCACAGCATTACAGTTTGAAAGCATATAGCTTCATGCCTTATGACGTGAATTGGGGGAGTCTCCTGTACTTTTATCAAGGCACAGCTCCCAGTATTCTTTGGAGGAAGCCAGGGCTGTTTAAAGAGGTACCTTCTAAAGGATGGCATGAATGTGGTCATTTATTTTACTCCAGCAGAGTACACCTACTCCTAAGGATGTCCTTCCTTCCTGGCAGGGACTTTGAGCTCCAGCTTCCCCAAAGTGCTCCCTAAAAACATGAGGGATATTCCTGCTTCAAGGACACATCTATTGAAGGAAACATAGAACTCCAAAACTCCTTCTCTGAAAATGATCAAGCAAGAAAGAAAGGAAACTGAAACTAAACTGGAAAACCCCCTCCTCCCTACTTACCTCACATTCCCAGATACATTAACCCCCTTCGTGGCTTTTTCTTTTCAGTATAGTGTGCATGAACTAAAGTCTGTTGCCTGTTGCAACATCACTTTCCTCACCAAATTGCATCCCCACCACCAGGCAACTCACTTGATCAGCTTCTCTTTTCCTCTGGAGAAATGAAAGAATTCCTTTAACACACCCAGGAATGTAGGAAGGAAAGTAGGTCTACAATTCAGCCCCAAAACAACACCTACTGCAGGGGTGGAATATTAAAAACTAGGATGTCAGCTCCCAGGAAGCAGAGCACAAATTGGAAATCTACATTAAGCTTGTCCTACAGGATCCCATGACATTTTCTCTAGAACTTTAGACAGGTGGTGCTGAACTTATGACTCGCCTCCTGCATTCTAGACTTATTCTCCCCCAGCTGTGCACATGCTCAGGTAAAAAGGGCCAGCTGCTGGTAATTTCTGAAAGTGTTGCAAAGGCTGCTGGGAAATGAAGTTCACAGGGAGGAAAACTGACCCAAGACCAGCAACCAGGCAGCAGAGAGTCAAAGATTCCCTCTTTCCCCTCTTGCTCTTTGATTTATAGCCTTCTTGTTTTTTAAAAAAAATTAAATTAAATTTTTATATATTGTCCACATATGAACATTAAAAAAAAGAAAGAAAATAAGAAGGAATGGCTTGGGAAGACAGATTGTCCTATAAGCTAGAGTTTCCACAATGTGTGCAATGAGGAAAGCTGTTTATTAAACAAACTATTTAATAATTACAGCAGTAGGTTTAAAACTGCAACCTCGACAGGGGGCAAGAGTAATAAAAAGAGAAGCAAAAGGGGTAAAAACCTACAAAATTTATTCGTGAATACAGCAAACACATTAAAATACTTATAGAAGCAAGTGCCAAATAAAACATGCATTTAAAAAGTACCAGTGATTGGAGTAATACACTGAAGTAGAAGAATAGAGAAACAGAAGCATTTGCAACATCTGCCTCTCTATTGCTGTCTTGCGCCGACTAAGGTGACATGAAATGAGTGCACTATCATAAAAGCTTTCCCCACACTTGTGGGCTATTTGGTGGGAATTCTCCTGTGCTGATTAAGTGGATATTATAAGAAGGGTCTTGAGGCAGCCTGAGAAGCTCTGCCATGTTTCCTATTTATGCTTCAGTTGATGTAACGCAAGGCTTCCGCTGCACCCAAATGTGCTGTGACACTTGGAACATACAAAATGTTTCTTCTCAGGGCGGGTTACGTTATGTTCACCAAGGCTTGCTTCAGCAGCATGGCTCAGGCCAAAATCTGGTTCCCCTCCTCTGTGCATTCTCTGATGTTCCGTAAGGGAGGTGCTGCACCTGAAGCTCTCTTCGCATTCTGAGCATTTGTAAGGTCCTTCTTCAATGTGCATCCTGTTATGTTTAATGAATTCAAATGGAGAAGTAAAATCCTTGTGGCATATCGAGCATTTGTATGTTCTCTCCACTTCATGGGTTCTCTGGTGTGCGTTGAGCTGTGTGCTGAACTGGAAGCCCTGCTCACATTCTGAGCATTTATCAGGCTTCTCTTTGGTGTGGATTCTTGTGTAACTATTAAGGTTATATTTACAAGCAAAATCCTTACCACACTCTGAGCACTTGTATGGTTTATCTCCTGTGTGGGTTACCTGGTGTCTGGTAAGCTGTGTGCTATATTCGAAGCTCTGTTCACATTCCGAGCATTTATATGGCTTTTCTTTTGTGTGGATTCTTTTGTGATGCATCCTAAGGTTGGCTCCAGTAATGTAGCTCTTGCCGCATTCTGAGCATTCGAATGGCCTCTCCCCTGTGTGGGTTCTCTGGTGTACTCTCAAGCTGTCCTTGTAACCGAAGCTCTTCCCACATTCTGAGCATTTATAAGGCTTCTCTTTAGTGTGGGTTACTCGGAGGTGCGTGGCAAGGTTTGACTTGCGCGTGAAGCTTTTTTCACACACCTCACATTTATAGGGATTCTCTCCCGTGTGACTTCTTTCATGCTCAGTAAGGGCCGAGCTGCTGTTAAAGCTTTTCCCACACTGGTTACATGTATTGGTGGCCTCTCCTGTGTGAACTCTTGGGTGTTGATAAAGGTTCATCTCTGTTGATAAGGGTTCAGGTCCTGTGGACAACATCTCACAAGGTTCTCCTTCTCTCTCAGTTACCTGCGTATCATCTGCTGAAATAAAGGGGAGAAAGAGTTGATGGGACCCCAAAGGATAAGGAACGCTTCCATTGGCTCTCGACTAAAGGTTTCATTTCATTCATTAAAATTGGCTACCTCCCATAGTGAGAGTTATTTATTTCCCCTATGTCTCTTAGAATATACTGCTGAAAGACAACTGGACCAACAGATCTTTCCTTTTCCCTAAAGTATGAGTTTAAGAGAGTGAAGGTAATATTAACGGCTTGAGAATTAGTTTACTGGAATGAAACAACAGTATACTGCTGAAATTTGATTCGTTTGTTGGTTTGCATGCTCTGGTGGAACAATTAGGATACAAGTCCTTGTATAACCTGGGACAGGGATTTATTTTCTTATGAAACAAAATCAGATATTTTGAATGCATTGGCACAATTCCTAATTATACTGCCCTCCTATGGTAGATAAATAAGAATGTAAGGTATTGTCACGCTGTGCAGTTCATGTGGTGACCAGTAGGTGGCCATGCCAACCGAAGCATGTGGAACAGCTGGCCAGCTCAGGTGAGCTTGTGGGGGGGCATATGCAAGGGGGTGAGAAATAAATGGAGGGCCTTTAGTCAGGTGTGGGGGAAGGGCAAAGTGGTGGGTGGGTTTGGCATGTATAGCAGGATAGGGGGAGTCTGAACTTACCCCAAATCCTGCCCTCCCCATCACCATCTTCCTTCTGGGTTTCCTCCTGCACCTGCCTCTGCTCAACTGAAGATGGAGCCAGGCCTGCATTGGAGAAATTTGCAGCCGCCTCCCTCTCCTCCAATATCACCAGAAACAGAAGAAAGGAATCAATTCAATAGGATCCTATTGTTCAAGCTGGAGCAACTGCCCCCATCATCTCTATATTTCACTCAAGGGAGAATTTAGTGCTGTGTTTGTTTACACACCACACATTTAAAGTATACCCATTTATTGCACACACACACACACACACACAATCTCCAAATGGTGTGGTATTCAAGGGGTTCCAGGCGCTTACTGAGGGTTTGGTTTCCTCAGAATGAGGGACAGCTGAGACTGTGGTATCTTGGTGATAGATGGCTTATTTACACATCTATGCAACCTGAGCCTCCGAATGAGGGTCTCAAAGCATTAACAACCCCTAAAGGTTCTTGCTTGTCTCACCCGCCATAGCAGCTATTTTGAGACGGACGCCCCCAGGGCTCCCCAGGATCTCCAAACCCTGAAGACATCACATATGGAGTCCCTTGCTGAGGACTAGATACATCATATGGAAGAGGCAACCTTATCTAGTCTGTTGTGGCCTGCACATCCCCTTCTCAAGCACAAGAGGCTCAGGAAGCCCAACCCCTGCCCCCACCCCCACCCCCACCCCAGTGGCACACTAGCGAATGGGAACTAAACGGCCACCAACGTGGATGGCTTGAAAATATGCTTGGACATATTCATGGAGGAGAAGTCAATCAATGATGCTGGACTAGATGGTCCATTGGCCTTTAGTTCTTGATTAATTATTTCACCAGGGCAGAGTGTATGTCATCCAGGACTCGATCCCAGTCAGGTTCCATGTGGAATTGATCCCCCAAGGGTCGCAGATACAGGTCTCTCAACTCTGTAAGAGAACGTGGGATATGTAACGGAGACACCCAAGATATTAGGGAGATTCCCACACTTAGAGCACTATGAGAAAGGGCCTCAGTGATGGAAACCAGAGTGCAAGGAAACATTGTTTACCTTCCCGCCACATCCGTACCTATTTATCTACTTGTACTGGCATGCTTTCAAACTACTAAGTTGGCAGGAGCTGGGACAGAGCAACGGGAACTCACCTTGTCGTGGGGGATTCAAACCTTCCGATCAGCAAGCCCAAGAGGCTCAGTGGTTTAGAGCACAGCGCCACCCGTGTCCCATGAACCCCATGAACACATCATGAACCCCATCTATGTCTGCATGTATTTTTTCTATACAGTTTGTAAGCAACCAGCAGTAATTAAGATCTACCACAATTTAGGGCAGAGCTTAGTGGCTTTTTCTTCTCAATATAGTGCGTATGAACTAAAGTCTCTTGCCTGTTGCAACAACACTTTCCTCGCCAAATTGCATTAACCCCCATTTCTTCTTAATATTGTGGGCATAAACTAAAGTCTGTTGCCTGTTGCAGCAACACTTTCCTCACCAAATTCCACTCCCACCACTAGGCACCTCCCAGATTCAGCTTCCATTCTCCTCTGAAGAAATGAAAGAATTTGTTTAACTCACCCAGGAAAGTAGGAACGAAAATGTGTCTACTCTCCAGCCCCAATGCGGCACTCACTCTGGGGATGGAAGATTAAAAGCTAGGATGTCAGTGCCCAGGAAGCAGAGCAGAAATGGGAACTATGTTAAGCTTGTTCTACAGGATCCCATGATGTTTTCTCTTGAACTCTAGATAGGTAGTGCTGAATTTATGACTCGCCTCTTGCATCCCAGACTTATTCTCCCCCAGCTGTGCACATGCTCAGGTAAATGAGGCCAGCTGCTGTTTGTTTGCAAAGTCTGCTGGGAATTGAAGTTCATAGAGAGGGAATTTGATCCAGG
Organism: Darevskia nairensis; assembly: GCA_034642065.1. Classification (NCBI taxonomy): domain Eukaryota; kingdom Metazoa; phylum Chordata; class Lepidosauria; order Squamata; family Lacertidae; genus Darevskia; species Darevskia nairensis. The sequence goes on from JAWWNI010000093.1 coordinate 427,471, forward strand.
AAGAGCAACATGGCAGCTGAGAGAGAAAGATTCTCTCCTCTTGTACTTTGAGTTATAGCCTTCCTGTTCTTTTTTAAAACTTAAAATTGAATTAACTTTCATATATTGCCAAAATAGGAACATTAAAAAAAAAAGAAATCCATCAAGTTCAGCATCCCAAACACAAGACATACTGCATGTCTTCAGCCGTAATCAGTCGTATCAACAGGCTAAAAAACAATTTCTATCCGTGGGCTGTTAGGCTGCTGAACGGAAAATAACATAGTGCAACTGACTTTCGGGGTTGGTGTGTTGTGAGATTGGGTGTTTGTGTGAAGGGGAGGGAGGCTCGGTTAATTTCATTGTACACAGGTTGTACATTGACAATAAAGGTATTATTGTTGTTGTTATCATCATCATCATCTGCTATTGAAAAATTGAGGGCCCTTATAATTGGTGGTACTATTGAGCTATTAAGGTTAATACCTCTTATCCTCCAGGAATTTCAATACCCCCCCCCCCTTTGAAGCTGTTTAAGCCAGTGGCCACCAATACTTTTTGCAGCAGAGAATTCTGTAACACAGGATGTGCTACAATGAGTAGTATTGCTCCCTCTCAAAACAAATTCTCAAAACAGACTGAAGTGGCAAACATATACTACTGAGCTAAAAGTCCCATTGCATCCAATAGGGTTTCCTTTGGAGTCAACATATCTCTGAAGGTTGTGGCAGAGTTGGAAGGGAACCAGAGAGTCAGACATTCCTACCCCCTGCACTGCAGGACTCACAGCTACGACAACAGGCCTCTGCAGCTGCTTGCTTTTAGAGTCACTTAAATGGCTGCATAGGAGTCAACTCCTAGCGGCTGAGGTCCCTTTGGCCCCTACAATAAAATATTTGAGGGGGCATGCCCCCCACCCCCAAGTTGATGGGCATTGTCATTCAAATGGTGTGTGTGTGCTGCATCATGTGATCAATTATGAATATTTTATTCTAGTTGGCATGCCTGAACAGTTGCCTCTATGGTTTTTTCTAATGGTATATTTAGCATTGTCCACCACATTGCTAACATAGAGACACAGGTGGCGCTGTGGCCTAAACCACAGAGCCTAGGGCTTGCTGATCAGAAGGTTGGTGGTTCGAATCCGTGAGCTCCCGTTGTTCGGTCCCTGCTCCTGCCAACCTAGCAGTTCGAAAGCACGCCAAAGTGCAAGTAGATAAATGGGCGGGAAGGTAAACGGCGTTTCCGTGCGCTGTTCTGGTTCTCCAGAAGTGGCTTAGTCCTGCTGGCCACATGACCCGGAAGCTGTCTGCGGACAAACGTCGGCTCCCTCGGCCTATAGAGCGAGATGAGCGCCGCAACCCCAGAGTTGTCCGCGACTGGACCTAATGGTCAAGAGTCCCTTTACCTTTACCTTACCACATTGCTGTTTTATGATATGCGCTGTGTAGAAATACAGAATTCACTATCATGCAATATAGGAATGGCTAGCATCGAAAGGGGAGCACCTGTATCCTACATGAATGGGCCTATCATGAATTCCAAGTCATTTAACGATGGTATTTAACTCCAAGTAGGCTTACTAAGATGTATAAGACTGAATCAGATAAGTGTTGGAGATGCAATGAGGGTAAAAGAGTACTGGGTAATAATTTACAGTTTGCAGACTTGACATATACAGTGGTACCTCTGGTTACGTACTTAATTCGTTCAGGAGGTCCATTCTTAACCTGAGAACGTTCTTAACCTGAAGCACCACTAATGGGGCCTCCTGCTGCCGCTGCGCCGCCGCTGCCCGATTTCTGTTCTCATCCTGAAGCAAAGTTCTTAACCCGAGGTAATATTTCTGGGTTAGCAGAGCCTGTAACTTGAAGCATCTGTAACCTGAAGCGTATGTAACCCGAGGTACCACTGTAGAATAAAAGATCAATAAGAGCATTTGTTTAAAGAAGATTGGAGAATGTTTATTGAATATATTGAATATATGTGTGGGGGGGAATTGTGTGTATTTGAAAACGTTGGCGGCATTAAGATAAATTCAACTGTGTAAATAAGTTTTGATGGAAGTAATAATGGAATACCAAATGGTATATAAAATATGCAGTGATTTATGCTATGTAAAATGAACCACAGAAAGAGGAGAAGGGAAGACACTGGTATTTTAAGGTTGTATAAATGAATATTCTAAATTGTAAAACAGAAAATTTAATAAAAATTCCGAGTGGCGAGGGATCCATGTTGCCTCTTGTTGCCAAGGAGGTACATCTCTGCATAACTGTTTGTGGAGAACACAGACCAAAGAACATGAGAAGAGCCTGCTGGATCCGGCCACTGACCTATCTAGTCCTGCATCCTGTTCTTAGTGGCCAACTTGATGCCCCAATGGGAAGCCTGCAAGCAAGACCTGAGCACAAGAGCACTCTCCTCTCCTTCAGCTACCAGAAGCTGGTACTCAGAAACATGCACTGCTTCCAGAGCATAGCCACCATGGCTAGGAATGTTTATTGTGCTGAAATCATGCTTTGGGCATATGGCTGCAGTGGCGTAGCGTAGGTTGCTAGCATCCGGGTCTGCCTAGAGCGGCGGGTGGGAGGGAAACAGATGGAGTATGCATGTGCATTCAGCTGCGTAGTGGTGTCCACGTCAACCAGGAGATCGCAGTGACAGAGATAAGAAAAGAAGAGTAATTCCATTGTCTGGAGAGGTCACTTCCTGGTTCGCCCGGAGAAGCCATTTCCAGCTGAGCCCAGTGAACGAAGCGCATAGCTGTATTGAGGCAGCAACCACCCCTGTGGCCTCTGCTCATGCTGCGCCATGGTGTGACTGGTGACTGTGGGAAGTGATTGCAAGATTAAATAGGCTTCCCACAGGGGGACAAAAGCAGGAGAGTATCATTATTGTAGGGTTGCCGTATTTCAAAATCTGGACACAAAAGTTGTTGAGCTATTTTTAGTCTTGCCCAAAGACATTTCAGGGATTTCCGCCCAGACACTGTTTATGGCGGCTGAATCCCGGCTATGTCCAGGAAATTCCAGATGTGTGACAACCATACATTATCGTGCTGAATTCACACTTTGTGACCAACTGACCTTGTGACTGAGAAGGAAACACTGAACAGGTCCTAGGTTTGATACAGTCGTCCTCCCATGTTCATGGCACACCCTTGTTCACGGCATGTTAACACAGAAGGTGTCGCGCTAAATGGGTTTCATATTCCACACTACTCGGCAGTCTCAATCCTTGTGCTCCAGCTGAGGAGACCTCCACTTCCCCAACCAACAGCACCACGGAGCTATTCCAGAACCACTTGGCCCTGAGGAAAGAAGAGAGGTCTAGACTTTCCCCAGGTAGCTTGTCTTGGCCAACACATTGCAAAGCTTAGACGGAAATATGTTGTTTAGTAAAAGTAAACATAAGGGGACCCCTGACCATTAGGTCCAGTCGTGACCGACTCTGGGGTTGTGGCACTCATCTCGCGTTATTGGCCGAGGGAGCCGGCGTACAGCTTCCGGGTCATGGGGCCAGCATGACTAAGCCGCTTCTGGCGAACCAGAGCAGCACACAGAAATGCCGTTTACCTTCCCGCTGCAGCGGTACCTATTTATCTACTTGTACTTTGACGTGCTTTCAAACTGCTAGGTGGGCAGGAGCAGGGACCGAGCAACGGGAGCTCACCCCGTCGCGGGGATTCGAACCGCAGACCTTCTGATCGTCAAGCCCTCGGCTCTGTGGTTTAACCCACAGCGCCACCCGTGTCCCTATCTTGTTTAGTATCTTCATGTAAACCACATTGTAAAGGTTTCCCAGAAAAGCAGTAGTTAAATATCTTAAACAATGCACCAACATATACTTACAGGGTGTTTAACATGGCAGCCTTAAAGTGACAAATGTATAACATATAGAAACAGAAAAAAACACAACAAATTTTATTGGCGAAGGCATTCTGATACTTACAGAAGCAATTCCCAGATAAAACATGCATTTCAAAAAGAGAAATGTTGATGGGAATAACATAAATGTCAATTTAAGACTGGAGAAACAGAAGGTTTTGGAACAGCTCTCTCTTCTGTGTGGAGTGAACTTCCTATAGCCATGCCAACCTTTTTATTTTGAGTTTGATTCCTCCCATAGGAAACTAAATGAGTAACGAGAATTGGTTAAAATCCTTCCACTAAAAGAATTAAAACCAGCCAAGATCCATAAAAACTGAGGCAGAGAGTTCCACAGAAGGTAACCATGCACAATGTTGCATTGAATTGCGTTCCCAGGGCACTCAAGGCAGGACCCCATCTGCTCACATGCAAGTACTAAGATGCCCTGTTGACAATATTTCCCCTCTGTGCATTCTTCAATGTGAAATATGGCATGCATAACCTTTCCACATTATAAAGCAGTTATCCCATTGGCTCCCACTGTTACACTCATGTATTTGAGCTATCTTCACAGATCTTGCTGCAGTCTGATAGTTTCTGTGGCCCCCTCCACCTATGGATTACTCAGAGTATTGTAAGGCTTGTGTCAAAATGGAAACTCATTCGACACCCATATAAAATGTTTCTTTGGGGGGAGGTTGGTTTATATTTAAATAAGTCTTGACTGAGAAGCATAGCTTGAGCCACAGTCTGGCTACTCCCCTGTATGGCTCCTCTGATGAGCTTTAAGGAAATGGCTGGATCTGAATCTCCACCCACACTCTGAGCATTCATAAAGTCTCTCTGCAGTGTGGGTTCTTCGATGCAGAATAAGTTGTGAACCCAGCTTGAAGGTCTCCCCACATTTACGGCATTTGAAAGGTCTCTCCCCAGTGTGAGTTTTCAGGTGGCAACTAAAGCTTGAACTCTCTTTGAAACCTTTTTCACATAATACACATTTAAAGGGTGTCTCTGCTGTGCAGATTCTTTGATGTCTAAGAAGATTGAACTTTGGATAAAAAGTCTCTTGGAACCCAGAACATTTGAATGGGTTTTGCTGTGCAATGAGTGCTGGAGAAAGAGCAGCACCGCCTCCCCTCTCCGCTATGGGGCTTCCCCCTAGTCTCCTTCGTCTATCTTGCATTGTCAGGTTTTCACTTATCTCTTCATCCTGAGGTCCTAATGTGCTGTGTGGTTCTCCATTTTCAGTCAACTGCATACCGCCTGTAAGAATAATAATATATATTTTTTTCCAAATTTTTTTAATTGGTTTTAACAAAATAAAACAGTTAAAAAACAAACAACTATACACAACAAAAAAGAAAACAACATTATTACACATAAAAACATACATAATTCCTTTTAACCTATCAATCCTTCTTGTCATTGTGGGTTGACTTCCTCCTATCCTCTCTTCCTGCATTCCTTGTATATCATCTTTAGTAATTTCTTGACATCATTAAAAACATTTTTTAATTAATTACCGGTAACCTCAATATCTCTTTTTTTCTAATATCAAAATCATTAATTCCAACAATTATAAACCTTAAATCTATCTTCTAAGTCTACAGCCTCACTTATCTTCCAGCTTACTTCTACTCTTTAATCTTACAATACTTTTTAAAATATAATTTGAATTTCTTCCAATCTTCTTCCACTGCTTCCTCCCTCTGGTCACGAAGTTTCCTGGTCAGCTCAGCAAGTTCCATATAATCCATCATTTTCATCTGCCATTCTTCTATCGTTGGTAGTTCCTCTGACTTCCAGTTTTTAGCTAACAAAATTCTGGCTGCAGTTGTGGCATACATAAAGAAAGTCCTATCACCTTTTGGGATTTCCTGTTTTACAATTCCAAGTAAAAAGGCTTCTGGTTTTTTACTAAATGTGTTTTTCAATTCCTTTTTCAATTCATTATAAATCCTTTCCCAGAAGTCTTTCACCTTTGGGCACGTCCACCACATATGGAAAAAGGTTCCTTCTACTTCCTTACATTTCCAGAATTTATTACTCTAAAAAAATTATTTAAAACCCGACAGAACCCAACCTGAGAAGCAGAAACTTCAGTAGGAAACTCACTAAACGTGTTTTGGCATCATTTCCTTTATTTAAACTCACTATCCCACATGCTGATACAGGGAAGTCTTTAGCATATGTGCCACCAGGGTGCAAAGATCCGTCCAGCGCCCCCAGGTTTGACAAGCGCCGCCGTTGTGAATAACAAGCGGCGCCGCTAGCGTGGTAAAGTTGAAAGTTGGTAAAGTTGAAAGTCCTTTAGTGAAACAGTAGGTATATATTTTGATAATACCTAGGCATATATGTTGGGACGTGGGTGGCGCTGTGGTCTAAACCACAAACCCCAGGGCTTGCTGATCAGAAGGTCGGCGGTTCGAATCCCCACGATGGGGTGAACTCCCGTTGTTCAGTCCCAGCTCCTGCCAACCTAGCAGTTCGAAAGCACGTCAAAGTGCAAGTAGATAAATAGCTACCGCTGCAGCGGGAAGGTAAACGGCATTTCCGTGTGCTGCTCTGGTTTGCCAGAAGAGGCTTAGTCATGCTGGCCACATGACCCGGAAGCTGTCCGTGGACAAACGCTGGCTCCCTCGGCCTATAGAGTGAGATGAGTGCCGCAACCCCAGAGTCCTCCGCAACTGGACTTAATGGTCAGGGGTACCTTTACCTTTTTAAGGTATATATGTATTTTGTTTTTCTAGCTTGATCAAAATTATTTATTATTTCATAGCAGGTAGATAGTTAAGAGCTTAGGCGGTCTCAGCAGGGGGTGCCTGGTGCCCCGCACCCCTTGCACCCCTGGGTAAAGACGGCCCTGTACTGATATTATCATTCTCCTGGAGAAACCCTCTCAGTGAGTGAGACGGATCCCCTAGCTGTCCTCTTCACGCATAGCTGGGATTCTGAATTTAAATTATCTTCCTTGCCCCCAAGCTCTGGGGGGTGAAACTAACCAATGACTCACTAAACCACACTTCTAACATGGTTACTGCCTTACGGAACATGCCTAAAGAAAATAGATGCATCATCACTGAATCCCCCAATCTCACCCAGATTCCTGCAGAGTTTTGTGGGAAATGTGGGGGACTGAATTTAAGATTGGAAAAATGAAAAACTGAAAGAAGTGAAATGGACTGATTCTTCCATCCATATATACACTAGTAGAAACCTTTTGGGGAAAGTATATTTCTGAGGTTTGATGGCTCATGACACCACTTTTTTAGGGGAATAATACCATAAAATTATATATCAATGGAGAGATCATTTAATGAAGAATGTAATGCAACAAAGTTGCTGCATATCAACCTAAGCAAGTTATGCTTCCTATTTTTGGTTATTTGGCTTTTGATAGAATATAGATAATTCGACAACTCTTGTTGCATTACATTCTTCATTAAATTATCTTTCCAATGACATATAATTTTATGGTATTACTATAAAAAGGTGGTGTTATAAGCCATCAAACCTCAGAAATACACTTTCCCCAAAAGCTTTCCACCATTTTGGCCACTAGTGTACTGCTGTTGGATTCACAGAGCATCCTATAACTCAGGAACAAAGAAGCCATCTCCCTCCTGCCCTTACCTATCAGGCTGGCTTCACCTCTGCCATCTTCCCCCTTGGGTGTCAACCATGGTTGCCAGACCACCACTGTGGGGGCAGCTTGGGATGCTGTGGATGAACTCGGAACCACCACCTCCGACTGTACCTGAAATACCAAAGGTGGACCATTTTTAGGATAGATAAACATTACTGGATGTGAGGGCTTCATCCTATGCTTCATCATCCTTCTTCATACTCCAATTGCCTTAGGAAGAGAGAAAAACCAGGGCTAGATTTCACCCAAGGAAGTCTTTGTGCAGCCTCTTCTGGAGGTCACAGAGAAGCCTCCAAATCAGCCTGGTTTGCAGGCTGTTCAACTGGGACAGGGCAGGGGGAAAGCTCAGGGCTATGGGCCCTGAAGGAGCATCTCCATCCCCATCGTTCAGCCCAGATGCTGAGGTCCAGCTCCGAGGGCAAGAAGTGAGGTTACAGGGAACCAGGCAGAGGGCCTTCTCGGTAGTGGCGCCCACCTTGTGGAACTTTCTCCTATCAGATGTCAAGGAAATAAGCAACTATCTGACTTTTAGAAGACATCTGAAGGCAGGCCTGTTTAGAGAAGTTTTTAATGTTTGATGTTTTATCATGTTTTTAATATTCTGTTGGGAGCCGCCCAGAGTGGCTAGAGAAACCCAGCCAAATGGGTGGGGTATAAATAATAAATTATTATTATTATTATTATACCAGGATGCTTTCCCTAAACCATGCCCATCCACCCATCAGCTGATGCCACTGACGTATGAGAAAATAGGGAGACAATATACCATATTTTTCCTTGTATAAGACAATGTTTTTTTGCTTTAAAAAAGTAAAAAATTGGGGATTGTCTTTTACAGGGATGGTGAATGCACAGGGGTTTAAAAAAACATGATTTAGCTTCCCGCAGCTGCTGGGCCTGGCTTGGGTGATCTCCACCCCCCCCCAAAAAAACCCCTCAAGAACTTTTGGTGATCTGCTCCCTCCCCAGGAACTCACAGGAGTTGCTACGCCGGTGCTAGTGCTTTGATTATTCAGTAAAATATCAAACTTGTTCTGTTTAATGTTTAAAATATTGCTTTCTTAATTTTGGGTTCCAAAAAAATATAGGGGTTGTCATATACACGGGGGCATCTTATACACAGAAAAATATGGTAGCTCAGTCGGTAGAAGATAAGACTCTTAGTAGGAATGTGACCTTTTCAGTTCCTTGGGAGAAAGAGATTTAGGGCAGAGCAATATTGCAAGATGCAAGGACTTCACCCTCTCCTCCACAGTGACCTTCGTAGTCCATTGGCCTTACTGGAGAGAAAGATCCAGGGCTGCAGATTCGCCTTCTTGGTTGTAAAGTTAGGAGAGATCTCATCGCCTTGTCCCATCACATCCACCTGCCATGGATGCTTTAGCTGAGGTTCCTGCTTTGCAGGGGGTTGGACAATATGAGCCTTGGGTCCCTTTCGATTCTATGATTCTATAAAACAACACAGAGAAATGGTCTCACCTGGAGGTCCTGGGAGGCTTCTCCTGTCTCCTCCATCCCAGCTCCTAATGGGGAACTTCTGGGTTTGCACTCTTCCATCACTCTCCTCTGAAAATACAACAGAAGTTGAGAGTTAACATATAGGCTGGTGTTTCCCGAGGGAAAGTAGTGAGTTGCCCTAGAGCAGGCACGTCCAACAGGTAGATCATGATCTACTGGTAGATCACTGGATGTCTGTGGTAGATCACTGGTAGATCACTAGCTCCCCCAAAGACGCTCAAGAACGTTGGCTCCCCTAAAAAAGCTCAGTTTATTCTGCCCTGCACGCCCCCCAAAACAGGGATTTCCTTCTCCCTAAAAAAGCTCAATAACTTTGACCTGAACGCCTAAAAAGGGGGTAGATCATTGCCAGTTTTTAACTCTGTAAGTAGATCACAGTCTGTTGGGAGTTGGCCACTCATGCCCTAGAGAATCAGACCTAATAAGGACTTCCAATATGACAGGCATGTCCAACAGGTCAATCGCGATCTACTTCTCAATCACGAAGCAGTTCTAGGCCAATCCCCCCAAGAAGCTCACCAACTCTGGGTCATGCTTCCCAAAAAAGGCAGATCACTGCCAGTTTTTTAATACTGGGAGTAGATCGCAGTCTTTTGGGAGTTGGACCTGCCTGCAATATGATATGCTTTGCATATAGAAGGTTGCAAGTTCAATCCCCGGCATTTCCAGGTGGGGCTGGGGAAAGTTCTGTACCTAAAATCCTGTAGAACCACTGCCAGTCAATGTAAACAGTTCTCAGCTAGATGGACCAATAGTCTGACTTAATAATGATGATAATAATAATAATAATAATAATAATAATAATAATAATAATAATTTGTATAACATCCTTATCTGAAGAGCACAGGGTGGTTTACAACAAAAAAATACAAAATGAGAACACAAAATCCATAATAAAAACGATAATAAAAATCAAAAATCCCCTCCCACAAATACAGTAAAAAGGCCAAGTGTGCTGATCAACCAAAGGCCTGGTTGAAGAGGAACATCTCCACCCCCATCATCCAGCCTGGACACTGAGGTCCAGCTCCAAGAGTCTTCTGGCGGTTCTCTCACTGCGAGAAGTGAGGTTACAGGGAACCAGGCAGAGGGCCTTCTCGGTAGTGGCACCCTCCCTGTGGAACACCCTCCCATCGGATGTCAAGGAAATAAACAACTATCCGACTTTTAGGAGACATCTGAAGGCAGCCCTGTTTAGGGACGTCTTTGGTTTAGACCACAACGCCACCTGTGTCCCTTACTCCCAGGTAAACGTGTAGTATCACAGCATTACAGTTTGAAAGCATATAGTTTCACGCCTTATGACATCTTACTGTTGGAAGGACAACTCTGCCCATCTTCAGTGATTTGGGAGTTCACAGGGAAAAACGCTTCCCCCACCACCTGGGCTTTTACTGGGGCAAAAATTTCCTCCTATTGTTAACTCACCAAGATCCGTCTCCAGCGTCAACAGAGGGCCCCAAAGCAGCACCCACTCCAAGAAGCATGGATGAAATACATTCAAAGGAGCACCCAATGAGTTAGACATCAGGAAGGGAAATTTGAAATGCCTTCCTAGGTGAATCCTGTTCTCCAGGGAGCTCTTCCTAGGGGTAAACCAGTCACTGCAAGAGAGGCACTCATGACTTTCCTTCTCCCTCCTCCTAAAGCTCCTTTCTCATTTGCTCATTAAAATGGGAACCAGCTGCAGGTCATTTGTATGGAGTTTTCAGGGGGCTTGCTGGGAATTGTAGTCTTGAGGAAGAAGAAACTTTGGGAGGGAGAAACCGACTGAACTGAAGAGAAACTGCTGAGGTTTCATTTTCATTTCAATGTGAAGAATAACATCACATTGTTTTCTTGCTCAGCTTTCTGATAGTGTTTTCTTGAGACTTAAAAAAAGAAAAGAATGAAGGATGTAAGAAAATGGTTTGCCGGGAACCAGGAATGGTGCTCATATAAATCACCCCCACATACCCCACATGAATGGGTTTGTTTAGCTCAGTTGGACAGGCAGACTCACCCAATGGATTGTTCCAGTTATTATAATACTAATAATAATTTATTATTTGTGCCCCGCCCATCTGGCCGGGTCTCCCCAGCCACTCTGGGCAGCTTCCAACAAAAATAAAAAATACATTAAAATATCAGTTACAGGTAGATAGCCGTGTTGGTCTGTCATAGTCAAAACAAAATAAAAAAATTCCTTCCAGTAGCACCTTAGAGACCAACTAAGTTTGTTCTTGGTATGAGCTTTCGTGTGCATGCACACTTCTTCAGATACCAAGGTATCATACTCATACCAAGAACAAACTTAGTTGGTCTCTAAGGTGCTACTGGAAGGAATTTTTTTATTTTATTAAAATATCACTTATTAAAAGCTTCCTTAAACAGGGCTGCTTTCAGATGCCTTCTGAATGTCAAGTGGTTGTTTATCTCTTTGACCTCTGATGGGAGGGCGTTCCACAGGGCGGGTGCCACTACCGAGAAGGCCCTCTGCCTGGTTCCCTGTAGCTTTGCTTCTCACAGTGAGGGAACTGCCAGAAGGCCCTCGGCGCTGGACCTCAGTGTCCGGGCAGAATGATGGGGGTGGAGACGCTCCTTCAGGTATTCATTTACAGGTAGGTAGCCGTGTTGGTCTGCCGTAGTCGAAACAAAATAAAAAAAATTCCTTCCAGTAGCACCTTAGAGACCAACTAAGTTTTTTCTTGGTATGAGCTTTCGTGTGCATGCACACTTCTTCAGATACACCATGGATAGTTGCAAGGGAGGGGGAGACAGAATCTTGTCCTAATTCTAACAATTACGCCACACTGGCTCTCTTATTCAATTGAATGCCAATTAGGGAGTTCTCTGGGTTGGCAAGGACTGCTGGGGACTGTAGTTCTCATAGAACCACCAAATCATAGAGTTGGATGGGACCCCAAGGGTAATCTAGTCCAACCCCCTGCAATGCAGGAATCTCAGCTGAAGCATCCATGACAGAGGGGCATCCAACCTCTGCTCAGAAACCTCCAAGGCAGGGAAGTCCTCAACCATGCATATTTTTATACTCCTCTGACATCTCCCATGCCCATGCTCAGAATCTAATTTGAAGTTTATATAGAGATCTATACGTTTATAAGATTTTAAAAATCCTGACTTGCCACTTTTAAAAATCTACAAGGAACGAAGGCCTTTGTCTTCCTGCAGGTCCACCACATATGTCAGAATGTCCCCTCACAGTCCTTACATTTCCAACCTTTGTTTAATACATTTGATATAAGAAAAACTGCTCCCTTTCCCTTATGGGATATTCCAGAGCCTGTATAGCGTCCTTAAGTGGGTTCACTATCAGTAGGAGAAAATAACAGAGGCCAACCGGAGTATATAGAGAAGCAAAGCGGCTAGTAAGCCTGATATTTATTCAAGGAACTGTTGCAACATGGTCCTCACTCACCAGATGTAGGAGGGAGGAGAACCCTGAACAATGGTGTGCCTGCCCTTATACAGACTTTTGAAATTGCCCACCCTGTAGCCCAAGACTGCCCCAACATCATACATACTGTAACTCACAGAAGGAGGTGGTCTACAGCAGAAATCCTGCCTGCCAGGATACCTAATAATGGTCACTGATTGCATTACCTGGGCAGCCTGGGCATTCTTTTGTGACGGTTAATACAGTGGACGCTCGGGTTGCGAACGTGATCCGTGTGGGAGGCATGTTCGCAACCCGCAGCATTTACAACCCGCAGCGCTGCATCTGCGCACGCACGGGTCGCGATTCGGTGCTTCTGCGCAGGCACAAAGCGCGGTTTAGTGCTTTTGCGCATGCGCGAGCGCTGAAACCCGGAAGTAACCCGTTCTGGTACTTCCGGGTTCGGCACGGTGCGCAACCTGAAATCGCACAACCTGAAGCGCCGTAACCTGAGGTATGACTGTACTTTCGTTCCTGAATCCAGGTCATAGGCTCACCCTTTTCATACACAAATGCGTCCTCAAGGCAGGATTTGCAAGCAAAAAGACAATGGGAAGGCTTTCCCCATTTGCCTCCCTTACTGCAGATGAATATTTAAGGTCATTGGGAGAGTCAAAATGGCTTCAGGACTGCTCTCCCATACTATTTCAGGCACATGGTTCATATATTTAGATCTGTGTGCATTTGATTATTTATTCTATATTTGAGACCTTAAATTTCTTATAACACGTTCTTGTACCTTTGAGCTAGCTTCTCTGTGGGTCTTTTTTGATATCTTTGAACCACAACATCTGAGGTTTTGGGAGAGCAGCAACATCTGCAGGGCATCACATACGCCCGGGACAGGGAGCCTGTGCTCTCCAGATGTTGCACTGTCAGTGCTAAGGGGTGAGGGGACTTTGGGAGTCCAACAACATCTGGAAGACTGCAGCTTCCCAGCTGCTGAAACTGAAAATAATCCCTATTTCCCAAATCGGCTATGAACTGAGCAAATGCCAAGGGGGCGGAGAGATCCACCCCTCTTCCCACCTCCCAGGAGTCTCCTTGGGAACAGAGCCTGGATTCTTAGGCAGGATCTCCACGCGTAGCTTTCTGTTTCGAATGAGACTCCCTTCCCGGAAACGCCGTCACGAGCAGCTGCTTTTGAAAAATCCCCGCTTCCTGTCAGCTCTCTTTTTCTTACAGGCCCATGTTCATAGTGCCATATGACTGCTGCTACGATTGCAACAATAAAATAATCAAATGCATTTAAGACTGAGCTGATCCTCCAAGGCAGTTCTTACGCTGAGGTGTTTTTTTGTTTTGGTTTTTTTTGTGCACTGGGTAATGTTCACAATTAATGTGGGTGCTCAGTGTTGGAAGTTAAGGAAGAAGTCATAAGTCATAAACGGCCTTGATCCAGTATAGTTGAAGGAGCGTCTCCACCCCCATCGTTCTGCCCAGACACTGAGGTCCAGCGCCGAGGGCCTTCTGGTGGTTCCCTCACTGCGAGAAGCCAAGTTACAGGGAACCAGGCAGAGGGCCTTCTCGGTAGTGGCACCCGTCCTGTGGAACGCCCTCCCACCAGATGTCAAAGAGAAAAACAACTACCAGACTTTTAGAAGACATCTGAAGGCAGCGCTGTTTAGGGAAGCTTTTAATGTTTAACAGACTATTGTATTTTAATATTTTGTTGGAAACCGCCCAGAGTGGCTGGGGAAACCCAGCCAGATGGGTGGGGTATAAATAATAAATTTATTATTATTATTATTATTATTATTAGTAGTAGTAGTAGTAGTAGTGAAATCTACAAGGTGAATGTTTCATCAAATCATTGGCTGCTTCTGTGTAACCATCATCACTTTATTTGTAGGGCAACCTTTGCACAGATAAATCATGCTCAAAAGCGGCTTTCAACAACGTATCATGAAATCAGCAATTGCAAGCATGGTTTCATAATACTGTAGCAACAAATTTGAGTGGACGTAACAGCATACAAAAACAAGGAAACTACTGTAAGTGTAGCCACATTGCACCTTCTGGCAGGAACGCAAACATGAAAGCAGTTGAAACATTTTTGACTTGGTCCTAGATGTTCTAGCTGCTGCTGCTATGCCAGCTACAAAAGATCAGGCTAGTCAGATCAAATGTCTAAGGACTCAACTGTCAGGGGTCCTTTACCTTTACCTGTTTAGGGAAGTTTTTAATGTGTGATATTTTAATGTATTTTAGTGTTTGTTGGAAGCCGCCCAGAGTGGCTGGGGGGACCTGGCCAGATGGGCGGGGTACAAATAATAAATTATTATTATTATTATTATTATTATTATTATTATTATTACCTTTTTAGCTAAGTCCAGTCGCGAATGACTCTGGGGTTGCGACGCTTATCTTGCTGAGGGAGCCGACGTTTGTCCGCAGACAGTTTTTCCTGGTCATGTGGCCAGCATGACTGAGCTGCTTTTGGAGAAACTAGAGCAGCTACTTGCACTTTGACGTGCTTTTGAAATGCTAGGTGGGCAGGAGCAGGGAAGAGCAACTGGAGCTCACCCCGTTGTGGGGATTTGAACCGCCGACCTTCCAATTGGCAAGCCCTAGGCTCTGTGGTTTAGACCACAGCGCCACCCATGTCCCAAGGACTCAGCTATACAGCTGCAAATAAAGTGCATTATACAAATGTGACACTAGATGGCAATGGTGAGCTATGGCAAATTCTATATATTTTCCAAAAGCATTTTCAAGGTGTTTTTAAAATATGTGCCATAGATTCCACCTATGTTTTTGCTTCTGTAAAGAATTACTGCCTCATTGGCATCACCCTGCAAGAGGCTATAAAATGGTTACCATGATTAAGTGTTTGCGTTGCTAATTTTTTTGGCTGCTGGTGGTGGTCAGTATTTAGAACTTGCAGGATTCCTAGTAGAAAATGATCCCAGGCTCTAACAAGGCTAAATGCATCATTTTGTTTGCCAGATCTAGTGGTGTCCTGAATTGCAGCATTTTCTTACACATTCCAAATGTCTGGGACATAAAAGGTAAAGGTACCCCTGACCATTAGGTCCAGTTGCGGACGACTCTGGGGTTGCGGCGCTCATCTCGCTCTATAGGCCGAGGGAGCTGGTGTTTGTCTGCAGACAGCTTCCGGGTCATGTGGCCAGCATGACTAAGCCGCTTCTGGCGAACCAGAGCAGCGCATGGAAATGGCGTTTACCTTCCCGCCGGAGCGGTTCCTATTTATCTACTTGCACTTTGACGTGCTTTCGAACTGCTAGGTTGGCAGGAGCTGGGACCGAGCAATGGGAGCTCACCCCGTCGCGGGGATTCGAACCACCGACCTTCCGATCGGCAAGCCCTAGGCTCAGTGGTTTAGACCACAGCGCCACCCATGTTAAATTACAAACAGGGTAGTGAGGGGTGTGGATTCTTCTAGCCTGGTGCGCCAGGTCTTTTCTCACCTTCTCCTTGCATCTTGCAGGCCAGCTTTGACAGATGTGCATAGTCACCCACCTGTCAAATGTCTGGCAGAAGGATGAGGTCAGAGCTGACAACTGTCACCTGTTCCTCATTCATTTTATATATATATATATATATATATATATATATATATATATATATATATTGGAGGTCTTAGAATCATAGAATCATAGAGTTGGAAGAGACCACAAGGGCCATCCAGTCCAACCCCCTGCCAAGCAGGAACACCATCTTCTCAGAGCAAAGTATGTAACTAAATTCTCAGATAATAGTGAGGACTCTTCAGATAATAATCATATATTTTGGCCACTGGAGTGCTACCTGAAATCCTGGAGAACTGCGGCCAGTCAGTTTAGACAGTATTGAGCAAGGTGGACCAAGAGCTCAACTCTTTGTGAGGCAGCTTCCCGTCTTCCCAAGTGTGCTGCAAATGGCTGTTTGTATGTGAGAGCTGTGCCACTTCTTTCTAATAGGGACAAAAATAATAGAGAGTAGAGGAAAGACAAAGGACCCCTGGATGGTTAAGTCCAGCCAAAGGTGATTATGGGGTGTGGCACTCATCTTGCTTTTCAGGCTGAGGGAGCTGGCATTTGTTAAGAACAGGGGTAGGCAACCTAAGGCCCGTGGGCCGGATGCTGCCCATGGGCCTTCTCAATCCGGCCCGCAGATGGTCCGGGAATCGGCGTGTTTTTACATGAGTAGAATGTGTCCTTTTCTTTAAAATTCATCTCTGGGTTATTTGTGGGGCATAGGAATTCGTTCATTCCCCCCCCCCCCAAAAAAAATATAGTCCGGCCCACCACATGGTCTGAGGGACGGTGGACCGGCCCATGGCTGAAAAAGGTTGCTGACCTCTGGTTAAGAGAGTAGGAAACAAGGGGTGGGGGAAGCATCACCTCAACTTTATTAGTAAAACTGTCGCCATTACATAACATAAGCAATCAAAAACCTGCAACAGCAATTATCCAAGTTCATACTAACGAGTTAAGGACAAGCCAAGAGATCCTGATCTAGGATAGTCCTTGTGCTCCAGATTTCAGAGGACTGAGACTCCCATCAGGTTCAGCCAGCATGACCAAGGGTTAGGGAGATGGGAATGGCAGTCCAACATCCTCTGGGAACACCCCATCTCCGTCCCTCCCTCTGTGCATTTAGAGGCATGTGATGAGAACAACTCAATGTCCAAAAGAGAGATATCTGAGCATTTAAGGTATAGGTCGCCTTTGGCCCTGCAGATGTTGCTGAACTACAACTCCCATCAGCCCTTAGCAAGCATGGCTAATGGCCAGGGATGATGGGAGCTGCAATTCAGCAACATCTAGGGTGGGCCAAGGTTCCCCACATCTGGTTTAGATGCCGAGTCTGTGAAAGGAAAATCCCCGTGGCCCCACACACACAAAAAATGGCTGTCCTTGATTTGACAGAGGAAAACGTTCCGTCTATCTGGCTTCTCCCACAGATGGTTTTCATCAAATGATCGAATGCAACCAAACTATAAAAACTAGGCAACAAAAGCAGTACAGCAACTTCTAAACCAAACGATCACCGAAAGGCTAAAAAAAAGGCTAAAAACAACAACACACACAACTGGTTGCCTACATGTCTCGGTTTGTGGCCCAAGCCTGTATCCCTGGATGTTAACAGAGATCTGCACATCCCACACAGTTTAGGTGGTCCTCCGCCTGTGGGTTTTCTCATGTTCACGAAGGCTTGACTCATCCTCAAAACTCTCGCCACAGTGTGGACATTGGTGTGGGCTCTCCTCTATCTTCCCCATCCGAAACAGCACCTGGGTGCCTTCAATTTTCACACACGGAGAATATTTCTGTTCCAATGCACCCCGCTGAGCTCTCCGAAGTTCGGCAAGGTTCAACAAGGACTGTGTAAAGCTTACCTTGCAGGTGGGGCACCTGGAAGGCTTCGGCCCCACATGGCCCCTCTCGTGTACCCTCAGGTTGGCTAAGTGAGCAAAGACCTTGCCACACTCCTCGCACTGGTAGGGCATCGCGGGGTGGGCCCCTTGATGTGATCTCAGGCTTGTGCTGCAGCTGAAAGGCTTCCGGCATTGCGAACATGAGCGAGGCATCCTTTCGATGTACTGCGTTGGAAATTCAGCGGCGCTTCTGCCGGGACTGCGGCTCCTTTCCTCCAATTTCAAGCTCCGGTTCTGGGCTTCCATCACCTGCATTCTGATCCGAGCAGCAACAGGACATTCCTCCTTGCTCTCTTCCGACTTCTCTGGTTTAAGGAAGATCCCACCCGCCTCAGGCACAGACTGATCTTCTGCCTGTGGCTCCGGCGGCTGTTGTGGCTGCTGCTCCTCAACTCCCACTGGCCGTCCTAGCCAATCTTGAGTGCCTAAGTTCTCTCCTACCACTTCGTCTGCCAAACGTTCTGGGGGCATTTCCATGGGTTCTTCCTCCATCTCCGTCACTGGCACCTCAACTGTGGAAATAGGGTGGGTGGGGGGAACATTCAAATTAGAGAGAGACTTCTGGATAAGGCCAAGCATCAGTGAAGGAGCTGGGGATGTTTAGCCTGGAAAAGAGGAGACAGAAGCTGGAACGTGTCCAGAGGAGGGCAACCAAAATGTTCAAAGGCCTGGAACCGATGCCTTATGAGGAACGGCTTAGGGAGCTGGGTATGTTTAGCCTGGAGAAGAGAAGGTTAAGGGGTGATATGATAGCCATGTTCAAATATATAAAAGGATGTCATATAGAGGAGGGAGAAAGGTTGTTTTCTGCTGCTCCAGAGAAGCGGACACGGAGCAATGGATTCAAACTACAAGAAAGAAGATTCCACCTCAACATTAGGAAGAACTTCCTGACAGTAAGAGCTGTTCGACAGTGGAATTTGCTGCCAAGGAGTGTGGTGGAGTCTCCTTCTTTGGAGGTCTTTAAGCAGAGGCTTGACAGCCATCTGTCAAGAATGCTTTGATGGTGTTTCCTGCTTGGCAGGGGGGGTTGGACTGGATGGCCCTTGGGGTCTCTTCCAACTCTATGATTCTATGATTCTAAGAGATTTGATAGCCTCCTTCAAATATCTCAAGGGCCATCACATGGAAGAGGGAGCAAGCTTGTTTTCTGCCGCTCCGGCGTGTAGGACTTGAACCCAGGGCTTCAAGTTACAAGAAAGGAGATTCCTACTAAACATATGGGGGGGACTTTCTGACAGTAAGAGCTGTTGGGCAGTGGAACGGTCTCCCTCGGGAGGTTGTGGACTCTCCTTCCTTGGAGGTTTTCAAGCAGAAGTTGGATGGCCATAGCTGAGATTATTGCATTGTGGGGGTTGGGAGGGAAACTGTAGTCCAACCCTACAGTTCTATGATTCTATGTATGTGGGGGCTTGTGAAGAAGGCGCAGCAGAGACTGTACTTTTTGAGAATTCTAAGGAAAAACCATCTTCCGCAAAAGCTGCTGCTTGCCTTCTATCACTGTGCCATTGAGAGCGTGCTCACTTATGGTTTATGTGTGTGGTACGGAAGCTGTACTTCTCAGGATAGGATGGGGTTGTGCAGAATTGTTAAGATAGCAGAGCATTATTGGCTGCTCACTCGCCACCTTAGAACAAATTTATACCACCAGGTGCCACAGAAAGGCACTGCGCATAGTAGGAGATCCATCACACCCTGATCACTGTTTCTTCGAGCTCCTGCCATCGGGACGGAGATACAGGACAATGAAGGTGAGAATAAGCCGTCTCAGGAACAGCTTCTTCTCCTGAGCAATTTCGGCCTTGAATGGAAAGTCTGGACTTTGAAGTCATTTTATTTTACTTGTTAAATTGTATTGTATTGTACTGTTTTAATTAGTGTTTTGTAGTTATTTTAAATTTATGTGGAGTGCCTTATCTGAGTGGCTAGAGCAACCAAGTAATTTCGTTGTTCCCGCAAGGAGACAATGACAATAAATCTTATCTTATAATAATTTATTATTTATACCCCGCCCATCTGGCTGGGTTTCCTCAGCCACTCTGGGCGGCTCCCAACCGAATATTAAAAACACAATGCAGCATTAACATTAAAAACATCCCACAAGTTCACCCAACCTGTGTGAGAGAGAGAACTTAGCACTGACCCATGACCAGCTCTGTGCTCTAGCAGTGTGGCACAGTGGTTAGAGTGTTGGGCTGAGACCTGGGAGACTGGGGTTCTAGTCCCTACTCAGCCATGAAGCTCGCCGGGTGACCTTGGGCAAGTCACTGCTTCTCAGCCTATCCTACCTAACAGGGTGTGTGTGAGACAAAACGGGGAGAGGGAGAACCATGTACGCTGTCTCAAGCTCCTTGGAGAAAAGGTGAGGCATACATGTAATAACATGAATAAAACTAAAATAAAATAAGTGGTCTCACCTACAGCTTCTTCTTCCGACTCTTCTGATGCTGCTCCTTGCGAGGAAATTGAGGGAACGTGTTGATCCATGGTTATCTTCACAAAAGCAACACTGCAGGGTACACAGTAGTAGTAGTTGAATTAAAATTAAAATTAAAATTAAAATTATTAAAATAAAAATAATTAAAATTAAAATTAAAACAAAAACAAAACAAATAGTTATTTATACCCCACCCCATCTAGCCGGGCCTCCCCAGCCACTCAGGGCAGCTCCCAACAGAATATGAAAAACACAATAAATAAATATAATAATAATAATAACTTTTTTATTTGTACCCCGCCCATCTGGCTGAGTTTCCCCAGCCACTCTGGGCAGCTCCCAATCGAATGTTAAAACAATAAAGCATCAAATATTAAATATTTCCCTAAACAGAGCTGCCTTCCGATGTCTTCTAAAAGTCAGATAGTTTTCTATTTCCTTGACATCTGATGGGAGGGCGTTCCACAGGGTGGGTGCCACTACCGAGAAGGCCCTGTGCCTGGTTTAATGCCGCTGATCTTGGTTAGGATATACCGGTAAGAAGAGCCTGGACTCAACACTATGAAGAACCTCCAATATGGCTGTTGTTGTTTAAATACTAGATAGCTTCTAAGTAGATGCACATTTCTGTGAGATCAAGCTGAATTGATTTAGTTCTGAATTAACTGCAGCGTAATGGTACACACCTGAGCTAAACTATCTGTCCTTGCCTACAGGCAGCTTCTCACCCCAAAGAGTGGTCAACATAGCAGAGAGACCAACAAAAGAATCAGAGAACACTGACTCTGCACACACTTACTACAGGATCTCTTCACATCAGGGCCTCATTCACCTGCTCACTGTTCACTTTCCTATAGGCCACCACGTTCCAGCTCTATACCAATACCCCCTTGCCTTGTATGGAGAACAAGCAGTCCAGTTTCAATGGGCACAAGTATGACATCAAAAATGGCAATGCTCAGCTCAGAGAACCCTGTTATAGGGACACAGGTGGCACCAGAGGGGGTGGGGGAGAGGGCAAATACCTGCCTTCCCCAAAAGAAACTCACCCTTCACTTGCTACCCACTCATTCCTGAACTCTTTCTTTCTTGAACCCTAGAAATATCCTTTGTCCTTTCTGTCCCTCGACATTTCCCGCGGCGCCACCACAGCACAGGGGTGTCCTCCTCCCACCGCTGCTAAATCCCCAGCCATCTCTCTTCCCCCTCACTGCTTTTCTTCTCCCAAAGTATTGCATTAAAGTTAAGTTCACCCAATGAAAGGTCACAACTGAGCCCCAAAGCAACACGCGCCACAGAGCCAAACACTTACAAGCCAGGAGGGAAGTGGGAAGCGGGAACGGGGAACTCCAATTACCTCTTCCAAGGCCTTAGCTACAAATGAAGACCCTCAGGGAAGGTAGTCATGATATGACTTCCCTCCTAAATCTCCCCTCTCTCCCAGCTGTGCATTGGCTCCACTTAATTTGGGCCAGCTGTTAAATTAACCCCTTAGCATTTACAAGGGCTGCTAGATGAAGTCTTTTTTTTAATTTTTATTTGTTAAAAAAAGACATATACATATACATATACAGGTGAAACTCAAAAAATTAGAATATTGTGGAAAAGTCCATTTATGTAAGCAATTGTTTTCATCAGCTACTGGAGTTTAATATATGAGATAGACTCACGACATGCAAAGCGAGATATGTCAAGCCTTTGTTTGTTATAATTGTGATGATTATGGCGTACAGCTGAAGAAAACCCCAAAGTTGAAATTGTTAATTTGGGGTTCTTATCAGTTGTACACCATAATAATCACAATTATGAGAAATAAAGGCTTGACATATCTCGCTTGGCATGTCATGAGTCTATCTCATATATTTGTTTCACCTTTTAAGGTGAATTACTGAAAGAAATTAACCTTTCCATGATATTCTAATTTTTCGAGTTTCACCTGTACATATACTACACATATATACCTCTACACATATACACACCTTTTGTGTTCCTTCTTACCCCTCCATCACCTTTATCCTTCACCACCCCCCACCTCACCCAGTGTTTGACTTCCAATCTTCTCAGTTGCAATGTCTTCATTCTCCTTTCATTTCTCTTGTATAGCCTACTCTTATTTAATACTATTTCCCCCCATTATTATTTAAACTTCCTTAAGTTTTTCTTCCACTTTACATTTCTCACGGAACTTGTTTCACTTTAATAGGAGCTCAGATTTTTCGATATATTCTTGGATGTATCCCCCAAAGGCATCCCACTCTTTCTTCAGCTTATCCTTCGATGTTTCTCCAACTATCCCCATTATCTTAATTACATTATTGTACTCTATTAACTTTACCAGCCATTCTGTTTTCGTTGGGATTTCAGTACTTTTCCAATTTTTTGCCACCAGCAGCCTTGCGGCCGCTGTTGCTAAATGAAGTCTTAACCTGCTTACCTGGGGGCAGGCCCTATGGGACTTTCCTCTGAGTAGATACAGGTAGGATTGTAGGATTGGGCCCTGTGCACATTGCCATTTACTCCAGTGAGCTCTCGCTGCTGGTGTTTGAAGCCGTATTAGCCACGATCTTTATGTATTCTCTACTTTCTTGGGAAATAACATTCTTTGATATGTTTCCACTCAAACCAGCTACTATCTGATTTGAACCCACAGCTGTGGTGTGTACAGGTCTGAAAGCCATTGCACACAAACAGGTTTTTGTTAAAATGGAGTGTTTTTGGGGTGTGTGTGTTGTTGTTGTTGCAGGAACAGGGGGAACAACGGAGGGCCACATTCGCCCCATGCATTTTAAGGCACTATGATACAACTTTGATGGCATCCCCAAAGAATTATGGGAGCTGGAGTTTGTTAAGTGTGATGAGAGCTGTTAGGAGGACGCCCTATTCTCCTCACAGAACAACAGCTGTCAGAATGATTTAATGGAAATAATAATAATAATAATAATAATAATAATTTATTATTTGTACCCCGCCCATCTGGCTGGGTCCCCCCAGCCACTCTGGGCAGCCACCAACAGATAATAAAATACATTAAAATATCACAGGTTAAAAACTTCCCTAAACAAGGCTGCCTTCAGGTATTTTCTGAATGTCAGATAGTTGTTTATCTCTTTGACCTCTGCTGGGAAGGCGTTCCACAGGGCAGGCGCCACTACCGAGAAGGCCCTCTGCCTGGTTCCCTGTAGCTTTGCTTCTCGCAGGGAGGGAACCGCCAGAAGGCCCTCGGTGCTGGACCTCAGTGTCAGGGCTGAATGATGGGGGTGGAGACGCTCCTTCAGGTATACTGGGCCGAGGCCGTTTAGGGCTTTAAAGGTCAGCACCAACACTTTGAATTGTGCTCGGAAACGTACTGGGAGCCAATGTAGCTCTCTCAGGACCGGTGTTATGTGGTCCCAGCGGCCACTCCCAGTCACCAGTCTAGCTGCCGCATTCTGGATTAATTGCAGTTTCCGGGTCACCTTCAAAGGTAGCCCCACGTAGAGCGCATTGCAGTAATCCAAGCGGGAGATAACTAGAGCATGCACCACTCTGGCGAGACAGTCTGCGGGCAGGTAGGGTCTCAGCCTGCGTACCAGATGGAGCTGGTAGACAGCCGCCCTGGACACAGAATTAACCTGCGCCTAATGGAGATGTAAAAGATTTGGATAATTATAAAAGATGCAGGAGGAAATGGTTAACAATAGAACCCACAAAGGGGAGGAGGGAAGTCCAGGGGATTGTCTGGAATCTTGTCTATATGTTGTATGTTTGTGATTGTAAAATTTTAATTTGAAAACCAAATAAATAAATTTATTTAGAAGAAGAAGAAGAGTTTGCATTTGATATCCCGCTTTATCACTACCCAAAGGAGTCTCAAAGCGGCTCACATTCTCCTTTCCCTTCCTCCCCCACAACAAACACTCTGTGAGGTGAGTGGGGCTGAGAGACTTCAAAGAAGTGTGACTAGCCCAAGTTCACCCAGCAGCTGCATGTGGAGGAGCGGGGAAGCGAACCCGGTTCACCAGATTACAAGTCTACCGCTCTTAACCACTACACCACGCTGGCATCAGGCAGCAAGAAGAAAAGAACTCCTTGCATTCAAAAGGAGCATGTTCCTTACTCTTAAGGGGGCAAACAGAGAGTAGAAAAGTGAAAAAGGCACACACTCAGCTTTATTAGCAACACAACCACCATCCACAAAGCAGCAACAGCCTATTAAGGAGAAGCCAAGAGATTCCGATCCAGGACAACCTTTGCCCCTTCCCCTTCCAGTTGCTGATGACTCCAACTCCCATCAGCCCCAGCTAGCATGACTAGAGAAGGTGAGAGTTGTACTCTGATATCCAAAAGTGTATGGTTCACTGCAGTCATCAAAAGACTCTTCACTATTATCTGAGCATTTAAATCAGGTGCACAGAATGTTTGGTGCGCCAGACATTGCTCAACTACAACTCCCATCAGCCTCAACAAGCATGAGCCATGGCCAGATGTGGTGGGAGTTGTAGTTCAGCAACTCTGAAGGGCTAGAGCAGGCACCCCCAAACTCGGCCCTCCAGATGTTTTGGGACTACAACTCCCATCATCCCTAGTTAACAGGACCAGTGGTCAGGGATGATGGGAATTGTAGTCCCAAAACATCTGGAGGGCCGAGTTTGGGGGTGCCTGGGCTAGAGGTTCCCCACACTTGATTTAGATGTTTACGTTGTGATGAGAACATCCCGGTGTCTCCCGAACTAAGCAATTAAAGCTATGCAACTGAAAGAGGACAGTTAGCTCTGGATCAAGCAGTCAATAAAAGGCCTTCCCACGTCCTTCATGCAATCACCTTCCTGAGCTAAACAACAACAACAACTGATCTCCTTTGGTCAGTGTTGGATCCCTCAAGGTCAACCATATTCTCGGAGCTTGACCACCTTCCATGTGGCTTATGTGGTTCTCCTCCTGTGGGTATTCTCATCATCACGAAACCTCGATTCAGCATCAAAGCTCTCAACACAGTGTAGAGATCGGTACTGTCTCTCCATTGTATGGAACGGTCCAGGCAGCTCAAGGCCTAGCTGGAGACCGGCTATTCTTGCACACAACAAACATTTACATTCTTTGGTTTCGTCGCGAGTTGTGTGGGGCTCCATGAGGTTTCGTGACAATAGAACCCTCTTTCCGCAGTCCATGGACCTCATTGCCTGGTGAACTTTTCCGTGCAACCCCAGGTTTGATTTGTGATGGAAGCACTTTCCGCATTCATCGCATTCGTAGGGCACGTGAAAGGTCTTGTGTAAGCTTAGGCTTGCAATCCGGTAGAAACCCTTCCCGCACTCCGAACATTTATATCGTTTCTCGTTTGTCCTGAGTGACAGCAATTCTGAAGTCTTTCTGCTGCGACTGCCACTTTTTCCAAGTTTTGAGCTTTGAAATTGCTTCCCTTCCCCATGACTCCTCTTGTCTGGATCTTCTCGTTCAATGAAGATTCCATCCAGATCAGATACCCCCTGAGCCCTCTCATTTCCCCCTTTCTCCCTTTCTCCATCTTGATCACGCAAGATCTCCCCTTCCACTTCAACCTCCATTCCTTCTCCCTCGGTCTCCCACTCCAGCACATCACCTGCTGGAAATAAGAGAGAAACTTTATTTTAGAGAGAGATGGCAAGTTGGATGCTAACCTGCAGAAAGTGCAAATACAAATGTGTAAAGTGAAGAGAAGAGAAGAGACGATGATAAGATAAGAGATAAGAGATGATAAGAGATAAGAGATGATAAGAGATAAGAGATGATAAGAGAAAAGAGAAAAGAGAAAAGAGAAAAGAGAAAAGAGAAAAGAGAAAAGAGAAAAGAGAAAAGAGAAAAGAGAAAAGAGAAAAGAGATAAGAGATAAGAGATAAGAGAAAAGAGAAAAGATTTCTTTATTGCCATTGTACAGGTAGAAGTACAACGTTGTACAAGTGCAACGAAATTGGATGCCATCCCATTAAAAAAAAAAACAGCACAAAAAACAAAAGACAAAAAACAAAAAACCCACATTTTCAGCCACACATGCACATACACCCATCATAACTCTGCAAGGTCATATTATCTGGTTACAGCATTTAAGTTGGTTAGAGCTCTTGGGTAGAAACTATTCCTCAATTTATTTGTTCTTGATCTAATTTTTCTATATCTCTTGCCCGAAGGCAGTAGTGCAAAAAGACTATATCCCGGCTGAGATGGATCCTGTAAAATATTGTTTACTATTTTAAGGCAACGGGAACTGTATAGTTCAGGCATCCCCAAACTTCGGCCCTCCAGGGACTGGAAAGGTCACATTCCTACTAAGAACTGTATAGTTCTTTCAAAGATGGGAGAGGATGATCAGTAATCTTTCGGGCTGTGGTTATGACCTTCTGTAGTAGACTTATACTTCTTCCCAACTTCCCTCCTCCACGAGTGAAAAGCATGTTGCAATGAGTTTACTTTTCTTCCAGCCCTAACCATCAACAGGGAAAACACATATTAAATAGCCAGGAAAATTAAGCCAGAATTCTAACAGGACAGAAGGAACAGTGGTGGATTGGAAGTAAGGGGAACTTCAGGAGCAGCAAAAGGCAACTTAAAATGAGGTTGGCCTTTCAGGCACAAGTGGCCACCTACAGGATAGGAAGATATCACAGCCCTGACCCCTTAGCAGCTCTGTGACCCACAAGAACACACGGAAAGGGCCTCACCTGGAGGGAATTCTTCCATCCTGTCCAATCCCACTCCAGACGAAGGACTTAAGGGTTTGTCTTCTTCCATGCCCTCTTTACAAAAATACTGCTGCAGTGTACAAGATGAGAAGGAATGCCAGTGATCTAGGCTGATGAGCTGAGCCTGTGGAAAAGATGATAGTAAGAAGAACCAGAAAGCAGAGACATCACCTTGCCGACAAAGGTCCATATAGTTAAAGCTATGGTTTTCCCAGTAGTGATGTATGGAAGTGAGAGCTGAACCATAAAGAAGGCTGATCACCAAAGAATTGATGCTTTTGAATTATGGTGCTGGAGGAGACTCTTGAGAGTCCCATGGACTGCAAGAAGATCAAACCTATCCATTCTGAAGGAAATCAGCCCTGAGTGCTCACTGGAAGGACAGATCCTGAAGTTGAGGCTCCAATACTTTGGCCACCTCATGAGAAGAGAAGACTTACTGGAAAAGACCCTGATGTTGGGAAAGATTGAGGGCACAAGGAGAAGGGGACGACAGAGGACGAGATGGTTGGACAGTGTTCTCGAAGCTACCAACATGAGTCTGACCAAACTGCAGGAGGCAGTGGAAGACAGGAGTGCCTGGCGTGCTCTGGTCCATGGGGTCACGAAGAGTCGGACACGACTAAACAACAAGAAGAAGAACCTAGAACCAGCTTGAGTAGGAACCTTCAATAAGGTGCCCATCAGTCTCTCTGTTTTTTAAATCACGACATAAAAAACATAACATTACAGCAGCCTGCTGGATCAGGCCAATGGCCCATCTAGTCCAGCATCCTGTTCTCACAGCGGCCAACCAGATGCCTGCAGGGAACTAGCAAGCAGAACATGAGCACACTCTCCCCCTTATGCGGCTTCCAGCAACTGGTATTCAGAAGCAATGCTGCTTCCAATTAAAGCCATTAATAGCCCTCTCCTCCATGATTTTGTCTAATCCTCTTTTGAAGCCATTTTAAATTGGTGGCCATCGCATCAGTTTGATGTCAAACTGGATTTATTTCTCATTTCTGAATTTTATAGACCATGCACCGGTCTACCTTGTGGAGTTCAAAGAGACTTACTCCCCAGTCACACAGTGCATAGGAATTCAGTCTTCCTATTTGATAAATATACAGTATATACTTTCACATGCTAGTGATGTATTGGTTGCTCAGCGATAGTCCCTTAATCTAGAATAGTGTCCCACCCTAAGCAACATAACAGAGAGACAAAGGGCATATATACAGCATACATTTAAGGCAAAACCAAAATTGCATTTAAAGCACATGACTTCTCTAAAGAATCTTGGGACGTGTTGTTTGTTAAGGGTACTGGGAAGTAGAGCTTTGTGAGGGGCAAACTGCAGCTCCAAGGAATCTTTAAGAGAAGTCATGCGCTGTAAATGCGTGTTGGATGTGCTTTAAATTGTACGTTTCTGAGCACAATTCAAAGTGTTGGTGCTGACCTTGAAAGCCCTAAACGGCCTCAGTCCAGTATACCTGAAGGAGCATCTCCACCCCCACCATTCAGCCCGGACACTGAGGTCCAGTGCCGAGGGCCTTCTGGCAGTTCCCTCGCTGCGAGAAGCCAAGTTAATAATAATAATAATTTATTATTTGTACCCCGCCCATTTGGCTGGGTCCCCCCAGCCACTCTGGGGGGGCCTCCAACAGATATTAAAATACATTGAAATATCACAAGTTAAAAACTTCCCTAAACAGGGCTGCCTTGAGGTATTTTCTGAATGTCAGATAGTTGTTTATCTCTTTGACCTCTGCTGGGAGGGCGTTCCTCAGGGCGGGCGCCACTACCGAGAAGGCCCTCTGCCTGGTTCCCTGTAGCTTTGCTTCTCGCAGTGAGGGAACCGCCAGAAGGCCCTCGGTGCTGGATCTCAGTGTCCGGGCTGGACGGTGGGGGTGGAGACGCTCCTTCAGGTATACAGGACCGAGGCCATTTAGGGCTTTAAAAGTCAGCACCAACACTTTGAATTGTGCTCGGAAACGTACTGGGAGCCAATGTAGTTCTCTCAGGACTGGTTACAGGGAACCAGGCAGAGGGCCTTCTCGGTAGTGGCACCCGTCCTGTGGAATGCCCTCCCACCAGACGTCAAAGAGAAAAACAACTACCAGACTTTTAGAAGACATCTGAAGGCAGCCCTGTATAGGGAAGCTTTTAATGTTTAATAGACTGTTGTATTTTAATATTCTGTTGGAAGTTGCCCAGAGTGGCTGGGGAAACCCAGCCAGATGGGCGGGGTAGAAATAATAAATAAATTATTATTATTAAAAAATGAGAACACGAGAAGCGGTCTCTTCCACCTCCACTGTTTTGCATCTTCCCATCGAGGGATCTACTCTCCACATGTCTTCTCTCAGTGGTGTAAAATCTGCCTTCAAATTCACCCCATGGCTTCTCTGAAGCCATTAAAAGACCGCAATCTAGCCCTAAAGCAAATCTGACTCTAGGGAGAATGGGGGCAAAATGCATACGGTCAGGCAGGAAGGGAGAAGCAGAATCGGGGAATTCAGCTCCTTTTTGGGAATTCAGCAGCTGCTCCTCAAACCTGGGGTCATAGCTATCACCCCAAAACCCAATGTTGTCCGATTCACTCCAAAACAGTGGCAACAGTTTTGCAGCATTGACCCCGCCTTTTGCAGTGCCCCCACCAACGGAGCAATGGTCCAGTATCCTCTTCTCACAGATGCCTGCGGGAAACCGAACAAGATCCGAACGCAAGATCCCTCTCCCCTCCTGTGGTTTCCTGCAGCTGGTCTTCAGAAGCACTATATAACACTCAAAAAACCACAGTCACGTATAGCACTATGCCAAACACACAAAAACATGACCAGCTGATAAATCAGTCTCCACGTAACATAATTATTGAATATAAGAACCAACTAAACATATACCGTACAATAGTAACGAAATGTACAGTATAAAGTCACAAAACCCAAAATCCAAACATACAAGTATGCATAAACATGCTATCATAGAGCTGTAAGATCAAAATTCAAAACGTCCCGTGTAACCCACACTTGTCTAGTGCAGGTTCCAAAAGTCAAAAGAGGTAATGATGAACATAAATAATGTAACCTTGCCAGTCCAATGTGGGGGTTTGGTTGTCATGATGATGGTTCCAGGTAATAATAATAATAATAATAAATTTTATTTATACCCCGCCCTTCCCAGCTGAAACCGGGCTCAGGGCGGCTTACATCAGTAAAATTACAAGATTATAGATGCCAACTTTGCTGCCACATACACCCGGACAACACCATTACTGGCCCCAACAACATCAAACATACCATCTCAGGACTATTTAATTGCTCATCGTCTAACATTGTGTATGCCATCAAATGCCAACAGTGCCCTTCAGCTCTCTATATTGGACAAACAGGCCAAACCCTACGCCAAAGGATAAATGGACATAAATCTGACATCAGGAATCACAAGACAGAGAAACCAGTAGGAGAGCACTTCAATCTCCCAGGACACTCTATACAAGATCTCAAAGTAGCTGTCTTATTGCAAAGGAATTTCAGAAATAGACTGGAAAGAGAAGTTGCTGAATTGCAACTCATTACCAAGCTTAAAACCATGGAGAGACCTGGTCTGAACAAATACATTGGATTCTTATCTCATTATACATGACAAACCTTTTTTAACCTTCTCACCCCTTGCTTTTTCCTGTAAGACTATTGCAGTCGTTAACAGTCATCAACAGGTTTACCACAGCTATCAACCTTTCACCCATTCCCACCACCCCTCTGAGTAATACCCCTCCCCACCCTCTCACTATATATAAGGATCTGGTGACTTCTGTTTCAGTGTATCTGAAGAAGTGTGCATGCACACGAAAGCTCATACCAAGAACAACTTAGTTGGTCTCTAAGGTGCTATTGGAAGGAATTTTTTTTATTTTGCTTTGACTATGACAGACCAACACGGCTATCTACCTTTAACCAGTAAAATTACAATAAAGTATAAAAGAAAACCGTTAATTAAAATACAGGTTAAAAAGACAATTTAAAATTTACAATGCCGCTTCATTTATCGCCCAAACTCAAAACCAAGGGGAGTCCAACCCGAAGGCCAGGCGGAACAGCTCTGTCTTGCAGGCCCTGCGGAAAGATGTCAAATCCCGCAGGGCCCTGGTCTCTTGCGACAGAGTGTTCCACCAAGTTGGGGCCAGTAGTGAAAAGGCCCTGGCCCTAGTTGACACCAATCTAACAGCCTTGTGGCTCGGGACCACCAAAAAGTACTGTAGGGTCTGGCGGTGGAGCTGTGGTCTCGCCAGTCAAAGATGTGTAAGTGGTGTTGCCATGAGGGAACACAGCAAACCAAAAGAAGGACAAGGTTACCCGGATTATAATCCTTGTTTCGCCATATTGGCTTCATCAGCACAAAATATGCAAACCACGACAAAGTGCCAACACAGGGCATCCGTAGCTTAGAAAGTTAGAGCAAGTGCCAACTCAGGGCCTCCAGAGTTTGAAAAGTTCAGAAGTACGGCTGCCTCCAACCGCAGAAGCCAAGCATAGACATCATGGCTACTTACCTCTTCCAAGCCCCTGTCTGCAGATGAAACCGTCGCAAAGGAAACAGGTATAAGAGGACTTCCTGAGCCTCCTCTTCCACACAGCTGGGCCTTGGCTCATTTTGAGTGGGGCCAGCTGCGAGTCGTTCCCTTAGCATTTGCAGGAATCGCTGGGAGTGCCTCAAACATTGCAGGCAGAGCATTGCAGCTGTCTGGAGGACTCCCAAGGAGAAAGGAGAGGAGGCCGAGAGAGCACTCCATAAGGAAGGGTGTGTAGCTTTAAAGAGAACTGTATTCCCCTCACGGAACTACAATTCTGCTATTAGTCTTACAGGAAAAAGCAAGGGGTGAGAAGGTTAAATGTCTGAACAAAGACATTAGATTCTTATCTCATTATACATGACAAAGCTATTTTTAACCTTCTCACCCTTTGCTTTTTCCTGTAAGACTAATGGCAGTCGTTAACCGTCGTCAACAGGTTTACCACAGCTATCAGCCTATCACCCATTCCCACCACCACTCTGAGTAATACCCCTCCCCACCCTCTCACTATATATAAGGGTCTGGTGACTTCTGATTCAGTTAAAGGTAGATAGCCGTGTTGGTCTGTCATAGTCAAAGCAAAATAAAAAAAATTCCTTCCAATAGCACCTTAGAGACCAACTAAGTTGTTCTTGGTATGAGCTTTCGTGTGCATGCACACTTCTTCAGATGCACTGAAACAGTGTATCTGAAGAAGTGTGTATGCACACGAAAGCTCATACCAAGAACAACTTAGTTGGTCTCTAAGGTGCTATTGGAAGGAATTTTTTTATTTTGTTCTGATTCAGTGTTTCTGAAGAAGTGTGCATGCACACAAAAGCTCATACCAAGAACAAACTTAGTTGGTCTCTAAGGTGCTACTGGAAGGAATTTTTTTTATTTTTTATTTTGTTTTAAAATTATTATTGCTATTGACCTGGACTCATTAGGCATGGTGCGAAAAGTCGTAATAACCACTCCACAGAGGATCCAACGAGGAAGACAGCTTTGTATGCACCATGCCTTTAAAGCACATTCAAGACACGCATGCACACCCACGAATCCTGGGAACTGTAGTTTACCTCTTACAGAGCTACAGTTCCCAGTGTCTTTACATTTATGTACCACTTTTTCCTCCAAGGATTGCAGCTGGTCTACGTGGTTCTCTCCTTCTGACTTTACCCTCGCAACCACCCTAGGAGAGGTTTGGTGGAGAGTGTGACAGGCCCAAGGTTACGGGGCGAGTTTCATGGCTGAGTGGGAATTTGAATTCTTGGTCTCCCAGCTCCTAGGCCAGTGATGGCTAACCTTGACACTCCAGATGTTTTGAGACTACAACTCCCATCATCCCTGACCACTGATCCTGTTAGCTAGGGATGATGGGAGTTGTAGTTCCAAAACATCTGGGGTGTCAAGGTTAGCCATCACTGTCTAGGCTGACTCTCTAAGCTAAGCACTACACCACACAGTCTCCACAGTTCTCCCAGGGGGAATAGGGGTCTCCTAACCACTCATAGGGACCCAGGTGGCGCTGTGGGTTAAACCACAGAGCCTAGGGCTTGCTGATCAGAAGGTTGGCGGTTCGAATCCCTGCGACGGGGTGAGCTCCCGTTGCTCGGTCCCAGCTCCTGCCCACCTAGCAGTTCAAAAGCACATCAAAGTGCAAGTAGATAAATAAGAACCACTCTGGCGGGAAGGTAAACGGCGTTTCCGTGCGCTGCTCTGGTTCGCCAGAAGCAGCTTTGTCATGCTGGCCACATGACCTGGAAGCTGTATGCCGGCTCTTGGCCAATAAAGTGAGATGAGCGCCGCAACCAGAGTCGGACACGACTGGACCTAATGGTCAGGGGTCCCTTTACCTTTAACCACTCTTAGCAGCCATAACAGACTACAGCATCTATGGTTTTTGGTGTGTGTGTTTGCTGTAAAAGTTGTGTTCACATAGTGCTCCAAAGAGGAACAAGGCCTTAAATGACCAAATTATCCCCACCAGAGGCTTTTGATCCAGGCAAGCCTGAAGCAATTCTCTCCTTGCAGCAGTTGGTGGTTTGCATAACCCAGGCAGGAGGCCCTTGGCACCATTCACATAACAAAAACTACCATAGATATTAACATTTTGAAAAGGGGGGGGGGCATGACTTGGCTTTCGAAAAACTGGGGGTTTGCAATACTTGACTAACAGGGAACCATTGCCCTACCGGAATTACTAGAAAACTGAATGTAGCAACCCAGGTGCTTTGCCTACTTTATGCTGTGGGGTAATTATCTCGCTGCAGGAAGTGAAGTTACAGGGAACCAGGCAGAGGGCCTTCTCGGTAGTGGCCCCCGCCCTGTGGAACGCCCTCCCAGGAGATGTCAAGGAGGCAAAGAACCACACAACTTTTAGAAGACATCTGAAGGCAGCCCTGCATCAGGAAGCTTTTAATGTTTGGCATTTTATTATTATTTTTATATTTTGCTGGAAGCCGCCCAGAGTGCCTGGGGAAACCCAGCCAGATGGGCGGGGTATAAATAATAAAATTATTATTATGAGTATTCTGGGCCACGATATCGGAGTATGATGAACCTTATTCATCGCAAAAGGGCCTGGTCTAAAGCATTAAGTTCTTTGGATGGCAGTGAAGTTAAGGAAACAGTGGAAGAAAGTAAGAGGCCTCATTTACGAGAGGAGAACAAACAATTTAAGGAAGATGAAGTGTGGGTGAAGGCGGCGCCCCAGACAAACCACCGACGACTGTTGTAAAGGCTTAGCAGTAGATCACTTGAGCCGGCGTCAATTCAGGGAAAATTGCCTTGCAGCATGCTGAGGATTGTAAACCGGAATGATAAAAGTGTAATTTGAAAAACCAAATAAAAATTTTATTTTTTTAAAAGTAAACTGGACTGATGAATCTTCCTGTTTATTAGGATTAAATTTATTCATAACCACCTTTTAAAAACAACTAGGACATCTCACAGGCCTTGCCTTTTAAACTTTGCACAAATATATCATACACATAATCATCTAGAACCTATGAAATGTACAAGGAACAAGCAGCTGAAGAGGGACAAGCTATATCTTGATTGCAGGCAATTTAAGTTAAACCATTCCTTGACCTTCGTACCGATTACTGGACGTCTTCAGAGGGAGATATATATATATATATATATATATATATATATATATATATATATATATATATATATATATATATATATATTCCCCCCATTGAAAGAGTTCTGGTTATTTAGAGGTTAGCTTAGGCAGGTGAGGTTGATAAAAGTTTTTTTTTAAATAAAATATGCTAACCCACCATTCCTCCTCTTAAATTTTAAAACTCTGGCTTCAACAATGCAACACGCTCCAACCCCCCCCCCCCAAAAAAAAACCCCATAAAGGCAGAAAATCATGTTGCTACATCGAGACTGCCTGGCAGTATCAGATCCGGGTGACATCTTAAACACGGCGAAGATGATGTAGCAGTTGCAGCAGAAGCAGTAGTGGTAGCAGTACATTGGACCATCTTTGTATATGGCACCTTACAAAGGACAGGCCTGCCTGTTCAAAGTCAGGAGTGCCTCCATTTATCTGGACCTGGAGTCTGGGCCTTGATAAGTCAAGAGGGCCTCCGAGTAGTTGGCCCTGGGGTCTGTACTCTGGTAAGGCAGGAGCTTCTCCAGCTATGGGGACCTGGGGTCTGGGCCGCGATAGGTCCAGGGGCACGTCACTTATCTGGCTCTCAGATTTGCACTGCAACGAGCCCAGGGCCACTTGGCCCCCCAATCTGCGTTGGGTTAAGTCCAGGGCCCCTGCAGCCCTCCGACTTTGGGGATTGTGCTGTGATAAGTCCAGCACCGCTCCAGCTCTCTGGCCCCAGGGAGCAAACTGCAAAAAGGACTCATGGCGAGGTGGTCTGCGCTGAAATTCGGCCTGGTCCCCTTCCTCTTCCTTGCATTCGGACTGTGATAAGGGCAAGGGCTCTTCCTTTACAGCCCTGGTGCGGTAAACCTTCACCTCCGCCAGGGATAAAAAGGATTCATGGGTTTGGATGCCGGACACCACCCCTTCTCCCGCTTTTGTCCCTCTGTCGGCTGCCTTTCCCCGCTCATAACCATTCTGCCGCCATTTGAGGCAGCTGCTTAAAGACGTCTCCCTGCCCCTCCCCACACCACCACCCCCCAGAATCCGCCGTTGGCTTTCCTCTTGCGCAAAGGGGCCTTGTTTCGGAAGGAGTTTGATTGATTTTGCAGGAGGCATCATTGCTGGGTCCAACTTGGGGGACCACCCAGCAAGTCTTTTGCCCCGACCGCCGCTCTTCGCAGCTTCTGAGCTCTTGTGTTGCTCCTCCTCTTTGTAGACGTCTTCGGCTTCCCCTTGGGCCTCCTCCGGATGAAACCGCTTAAGTCCCATCTTCGGCTGGGCTGGAAGCTAGAAAGTGAGGGAAAAGGGCAATATTATAGAACAGCATCATACGGGGCATAAAGAGGAGGAGGCTAAGAGATGACAGCAGTTACCAGAGGAAGAAGGGAACGGACCAGGAAGGAGGGATGAAAGAAAAGGGGAGTTTTGTAATAAAGGAGAAAAATTGCAGGAGACTGATAAAAAACAGTGCCTTTTTTCTAGAAAAAGAGGTGCTGGAACTCGCCACAAAAACCTCCCTCGTTCTCTTAGAAGGGCAACAGGGCCTACCTGAGAGGTGCCAGAACTGAGTTCCAAAGCCCTGATAAAAATGTTTTTTTGTGTGGAGGAAGTGAGGGGAAAAATATAAAAAGGAAAAGCCTCCTCTGCTTACGAGCCTTTAAGAACAGCAAACTCTGCCGAAAATGGGGAGGGGCTGAGTCACAAGAAAATCGCCCGGTTTCATTTTTTCCCATCAACTATGGTGGGAGTGCCTGCTTGCTACAACTTCAGGGAGAATAATTTCCTCAATGCATTTAATATATAACAGGCACCGCAATACAGTGGTACCTCGGGTTACAGACGCTTCAGGTTACAGACTCTGCTAACCCAGAAATATTACCTCGGGTTAAGAACTTTGCTTCAGGATGAGAACAGAAATCGGGCAGCGGCGGCGCAGCAGCAGGGGGAGGCCCCATTAGCTAAAGTGGTGCTTCAGGTCAAGAACGTTTTCAGGTTAAGAACGGACCTCCGGAACAAATTAAATACGTAACCAGAGGTACCATTGTAAGGCCTACTACTGTTTTGTCAATTTTCATAGAATCGTACAACTGCAGAGTTGGAAGGGACCCCAACGGTCGTCTAGTCCAACCCCCTGCAATGCAGGAGTCAGAGCTAATGTCACTGGAAACGAGTTATATGATAACAACAAATCAGAAAGATACTGGTTTGTATAGTTTATACAGTGGTACCTCAGGTTACATACGCTTCAGGTTAAGAACTCCGCTAACCCAGAAATAATGCTTCAGGTTAAGAACTTTGCTTCAGGATAAGAACAGAAATAATAATAATAATAATAATAATAATAATAATAATAATAATTTATTATTTGTACCCCGCCCATCTGGCTGGGTCCCCCCAGCCACTCTGGCCGGCCTCCAACAGATATTAAAATACATTAAAATATCACAGGTTAAAAACTTCCCTAAACAGGGCTGCCTTCAGGTATTTTCTGAATGTCAGATAGTTGTTTATCTCTTTGACCTCTGCTCTGGCGGCGCAGCGGCAGCGGGAGGCCCCATTAGCTAAAGTGGTGCTTCAGGTTAAGAACAGTTTCAGGTTAAGAACGGACCTCAGGAATGAATTAAGTACTTAACCAGAGGTACCACTGTATATAGGGGACCCAGGTGGCGCTGTGGGTTAAACCACAGAGCCTAGGGCTTGCCAATCAGAAGGTCGGCGGTTCGAATCCCCGCGACGGGGTGAGCTCCCGTTGCTCGGTCCCAGCTCCTGCCCACCTAGCAGTTCGAAAGCACGTCAAAGTGCAAGTAGATAAATAGGGACCGCTCCGGCGGGAAGGTAAACGGCGTTTCCGTGCGCTGCTCTGGTTCGCCAGAAGCGGCTTAGTCATGCTGGCCACATGACCCAGATGTACGCCGGCTCCCTCGGCCAATAAAGCGAGATGAGCGCCGCAACCCCAGAGTCAGACACGACTGGACCTAATGGTCAGGGGTCCCTTTACCTTACCACTGTATATGTGTTTATCCCTTTTTTGGTTTATAAATCAAGTCTTTTCTTGAAGAAAACAGGGGGCTTTGAACTGGGCTTACTTTTCTGGGTAAGAAATCTTTAGAAAACGCTGAGGGCCGCTGCCTAGCATCACGCAAGGAACTCATGGAGGAATTCGCGGCCATCTCCTCAAACACCTGCAACAGCGAAGAAGAGATGTTTCAAGGCAGAGCATTAGCGCCGGTCCCCATCTAGCCCTCCACCCGCACAGTAAGAAGTCTTATTGTCCGATGGCACCTGGATGATATCACGGGCCTCTTCTGCCCACTTCCTGGAGTGGGGAAATCTGGGGTTTTGATCCTCCATGGGTTGCCTCAGACAAACAGTGCAGCCCTATGGGAAACAAAAAGAAACGAGGGATTAAGATTGGATGGATTAAGACGTAAAAACATTTGCTCAATTTAGCACAGCTGGTTATATAGTGAACCAAGAGCCCTGTTCAGTGAGACCAAAGTCCGTCTCGTAGCATTATTTACTAACATACAAACTGCTTGGCTCCAAAGTAGACTTCTAGCCCAGGAGGACAACCAGTGAAGGCGGCGAAGGTCCTGTGTGAGTGTCGGTTGGAGGATGGATGGCGGCTAACAGATTGGGGTTGAATCCTGACAAGACAGAAGTACTGTTTTTGGGGGGCAGGAGGCGGGCAGGTGTGGAGGACTCCCTGATCCTGAATGCGGTAACTGTGTCCCTGAAGGACCAGGTGCGCAGCCTGGGAGTCATTTTGGACTCACAGCTGTCCATTGAGGCGCAGGTTAATTCTGTGTCCAGGGCAGCTGTCTACCAGCTCCATCTGGTACGCAGGCTGAGACCCTACCTGCCCGCAGACTGTCTTGCCAGAGTGGTGCATGCTCTAGTTATCTCTCGCTTGGATTACTGCAATGTGCTCTACGTGGGGCTACCTTTGAAGGTGACCCGGAAACTACAACTAATCCAGAATGTGGCAGCTAGATTGGTGACTGGGGGCGGCCGCCGAGACCACATAACACCGGTCTTGAAAGACCTACACTGGCTCCCAGTACGTTTCCGAGCACAATGCAAAGTGTTGGTGCTGACCTTTAAAGCCCTAAACGGCCTCAGTCCAGTATACCTGAAGGAGCGTCTCCACCCCCATCGTTCAACCCAGACACTGAGATCCAGCGCCGAGGGCCTTCTGGCGGTTCCCTCACTACGAGAAGCCAAGTTACAGGGAACCAGGCAGAGGGCCTTCTCGGTAGTGGCACCCGCTCTGTGGAACACCCTCCCTTCAGATGTCAAAGAGAACAACAACTACCAGACCTTTAGAAGACATCTGAAGGCAGCCCTATTTAGGGAGGCTTTGAATGTTTAATAGATTATTGTATTTTAATGTTCTGTTGAAAGCCGCCCAGAGTGGCTGGGGAAACCCAGCCAGATGGGCGGGGTATAAATAATAAATTATTATTATTATTATAGTTGCAGGAACTGAGGGCGACAGCAACTCTCCTCTTGAGATTCCAAGCAATTGTCGTTCCGCTGCCTCTGAACAGAAGAAAGCCATGAAGACTAGCAGCTTAGGGACATAAGAAGAACCAGGCAGGATCAGGCCAAAGGCCCCAACTTCCAATTTTCAACAGGGACCAAGTTGGCGGCCATCACCTCCCCTCCCCAGCCCTCTTCCCCAGCACCTGAAACAACTATTTAAAACCTTCAAAAGGTAATTAAATCCAAGGGCAATCAAAGCCTGGAGAAGCTTATTTAAACAAGTTACAGGTAGGTAGCCGTGTTGGTCTGCCATAGTCGAAACAAAATAAAAGAATTTAGCACCTTAGAGACCAACTAAGTTTGTTGTTGGTATGAGCTTGAAGAAATGTGCATGCACACGAAAGCGCATACCAATAACAAACTTAGTTGGTCAACAAGGTGCTACTGGAAGGATTTTTTTTATTTTTTATTTTGTTTAAACAAAAATGTTTTTAGCAAGCGCTGAAGAGTACAGAGAAGGTGCTTGCCCGGTTCCCCTTCAGTTTTATACACATGCTTGTATTAATTTAAGCGCAATCAGCTTAAACCAATAAGTATTTAGAACCCTTTATGAAGTTGATATAATTACAATTTTTTCCTTTTGTCTGCTGGAATCTCCCAAAATTCAACTTTACTGGAAAGCTCAATTGGGCCCCCGTCTCAGGTGGAGCAATGGGTCAGTGGGTTTGGCTTTTAACCCACCCAAGGACGGCTGTGGGCAGGATTCCTGCACTGCAGGGGGTTGGACTAGATGACCCTCGGTGTCCCTTGCATCTGTACCAAGGTCTCTTCCCTCATCTGTCTCTCCATCCTTGCCCCTTTTCTCATCTAAAAAGCCACAAAGGTTGTAGTCTTTCCTCAGAGTTCCTTTGGAGGTCCCTTCCAACTCCTGCAATCCTTGGACCCTCGTACTTACGGGACCGCCTCTCCTGGTTATGTCCCACAGAGGACCCTAAGGTCCATGAATAATAATAGCTTAAGGGTCCCGGGCCCTAAAGAAGCCAGATTATCCTCCACCAGGGCCAGGGCCTTTTCAGTGTTGGCTCCGACCTGGTGGAATGCTCTGTCCCAGGAGACTAGGGCCCTGCAGGACTTGATCTCCTTCTGCAGGGCCTGTAAGACAGAGCTATTCCGCCTGGCCTTCAATTTAGCCTGATCCTTCATTCCTTTTTCCCTTCCCTTTTTCTATGAAGAAACCCTTTCTGAGACCCCACATTTGAACTCTTCCCTGGTCTCCTTGCTGGCCCTAGCAGGACTAACTTGGCCAGTTAGCCCTGGCAATGCTACATTTATGTTGTACTTTACGCTGTTTTTAAAAGTCATTTTTAATCAATTTTTTATATTTCTTGTTAGCCGCCCTGAACCCGGTTTTTAAATCAGGAAGGGCGGGGTATAAATACAAATTTATTATTATTATTAATTTATTATTGGAGACCAGGGTTCAAATCCCCACATGGCCATGACTGGGTGACCTGTTGGGTCAGGGACTGCCTCGCAGCCTAATCCACCTCACAGGGTTGTTGTGAGAATTAATTGGGGGCTGGGGCCATGTATGCCACCTTGAGTTCCTTGGGGACCAAGATGGGATATAATCGAAAGGCAAGTAAATAAAGAATAAAAAACCCTTATAAGTATCGTAAAATCCGTAAGATGGGTGGATCAAAAGAGTGGGGGAGATCTTCAGTCTGAGATGAAACCTGACATTGCATTGTAACAAAATGCAGCCAAGTGGAGAGATCTACACCAGATGTGGGGAACCTCCCAAAGCCTGTCTTACATTTTATCATCCAGGTTCATTGGCTGAGGCTGATGGGAGTTTGAGAGTCCTGAAACATCTCAAGGCCATATGTTCCTGTGCAGTGTTTTATACAATTCTATTCATGCCCACCCTCAGTTGCTTCTTTCC
Source organism: Darevskia nairensis (assembly GCA_034642065.1). Taxonomy (NCBI): domain Eukaryota; kingdom Metazoa; phylum Chordata; class Lepidosauria; order Squamata; family Lacertidae; genus Darevskia; species Darevskia nairensis. The sequence continues at coordinate 468,522 of JAWWNI010000093.1, forward strand.
TTGGGAGAGGAGAGATAGGTCACACCCACACCAGACAATAATAATAATAATAATAATAATAATAATAATAATAATAATTTATTATTTTTACCCCGCCCATCTGGCCGAGTTTCCTCAGCCACTCTGGGCGGTTTCCAGTCAAATGTTAAAACAATACAGCATTAAATATTAAAAACTTCCCTAAACAGGGCTGCCTTCAGATGTCTTTTAAAAATAGGATAGCTGCTTATTTCCTTGACATCTGCTGGGAGGGCGTTCCACAGGGAGGGCGCCACTACCGAGAAGGCCCTCTGTCTGGTTCCCTGTAACCTCACTTCTTGCAATGAGGGAACCGCCAGAAGGCCCTCGGCGATGGATCTCAGTGTCTGGGCTGAACGATGGGGGTGGAGATGCTCCTTCAGGTATACAGCACATGGGCTTCCCCCAAAGGATCCTGGGAGCTGCGTGGAGAAGGGCTGTAGCTCAGCCACAGAGCATCTGCTTTGCATGCAGAAGGTCCCAGGCTTGACCCCTAATGGCGTTTACTTTGGAGACAATGCCTTCTAGACAACACTGAGCCTACATGGACCAATTATTTGACTCAATATGAAGCAGCTTACTACCTTCCTAGTTTACCCCTCGGAGCCACAGTCCTTGGACCCGTAAACTACAGCTCCCAGGATTCTTTGGTGGAATCCATATGCTTTCAATGTATGGTGTAGGTGGAGCCATTTTTTATTTTATTTTTGCCTTGCCCTTGGGGTAGACCCATGCTGGGGTTCGGGAATTGCAAACACTTGTATGAGCTGCGCTCTGGACCCACAGTTTAGTAGGATTCCACTTTTGGAATAAGCACAGCGCTTCTGGAAACAGAAAATTTTAAGCGTGCTGCAAAAGTGAGGGTTTCAAACCTAATCAACGCAGTGGGATGGTGTCGTAATTGAGGAAGGGGCTTGCTTCCGCAAACCGTAGAGGTGTGTCGCAATCCCCTTTGATTATGATGACATACAATTGCCACCACAGCCACCTTTGTGGTGACAAATTTCTATGCATCCATAGTCAAAGGGGATTGCGACAAACCTCTCCGGTTTCTGGGAGATTCCCCAGCAGTTTTAAATGGGCAACTGTGCCTTAAACTGTTTGGGAATCTGGTTCCCAAGCCAAGGGGCGGGGGGCACTCCCCCTAAGCCAAGTTGAGAAAATTGTCAACTGTTTTGTGAGGGGGCATTTCGGACCCCACATTTATTAGACTCCTGCTCCTCTCCAGCCATTTCAACCACGCTGCAAAAGTGAGCAAGAGGGATTTTTTAAAAAAAAAACCTCCACGCAAGGATTTTGCACCCGAATCCGCAACTGAGAGTGAGATCTACTCTTCCGACCAGGGCTTCTTCTATCTAAAACAAAAGCAGCGAGGAGCAGTTGCGCTCTCGTCGATGCCCAATTTTCTCTTGCAACGCGCGCGCCTTTGCTTAAAGGAACCTGCTTTTGGGAAGCTATTCCCCAACGCGATCTTTCAAGCGCACGTGTTTTCTCCAGGCGCCGAGGCTTTAAATCTCTGCCTCGCTTTTGCAGCGTGGTTGAACTTTCCGGGGGAATCGGTGCGCGTGCCCAGAAAAGCTAGGAAAAGTTGGCACACCAAAACGCTTTGGTTAAGGAAACCTGCAAGTGAGATCAGGATTCTTCTGCGAGGTGCGCCCTTTTGCTTTAGAAACCCCTCTTTCGGCGAAAAAGCAATATAAACAGGTCTAGCCTTGACTCGCCTGTTAGAAGACCCTCATGCAACTGTTGCTGCACGGAGTCTCCCAAAATATAAATATTTACATTTACAAAATATGCAGATTTACGTCTCTGGCTTTATCACAGAAGAGACACACAGCCCTCACAACCTCCAATTTCTGCTTTACTCTGGAGGAGCTTACAAAAGAAAATCCCCTCTCTTGAACTCACCTGAGATCTTCCAGCGCGAGGATCCAGAAGCAGCTGCGCCGGTGGGGAAAAAGAGAGAGAGATCCCGGAAGCGGGAATTTTTTAAAAAAGCAGCTGGTTGTGACGTTTCCGGAAGAGGAGCCCCATTGGAACAGAAACCCAACGTGGAGATCTTGTGTTCCCAAACTTACTCTCTGGAAGCGGGTTGCTCAATTTCCCAACAAAAGCTTCTGATTTGAGGCAGGCGGGTTCATTTAGGATTGGCAAAGGTTGATGAGAATGGTGGTTCCAACCAACACCCGCTGTGCTTTGGGTAGGAATTTAAGCATGAAAAAGAAAAACATAGCAGGTGAAAAGTTTGGGGTTGGTTCCTCCCCCCCCCAGCAAAGGGGAATCTTCAGCCCTCCCCAGCTCTCTTTGTCCCCAACCCTTGGTCATGGGGGGCTGGGGGGCTGATGTCCAGCCATTTCTGGACTTCCACAGGGACATCGTTCCCACCATCTTAATGATGAACCTTTTAGAATGAGTTACAGGTAGGTAGCCGTGTTGGTCTGTCATAGTCAAAACAAAATAAAAAATAAAAAAATTCCTTCCAGTAGCACCTTGTTGACCAACTAAGTTTGTTCTTGGTATGAGCTTTCGTGTGCACGCACACTTCTTCAGATATTGAAGATACTTCTGAAGAAGTGTGCATGCACACGAAAGCTCATACCAAGAACAAACTTAGTTGGTCTCTAAGGTGCTACTGGAAGGAATTTTTTTATTTTCTTTTAGAATGAGGTGAACAGAGCTGTACGTGCACCTATATTATACTTTTGCGTGTTCTTTTTGTGACTATGCATTCAATGCACACTTCCCCCTAATGCTCGTTTTAAACCTTTTTGCTTGGATAGGCCATCAGAAAAATCAGGAAGTGCAAATTTTACCCTGTGCAGGAGACTTGCCACACATGGCGACTGCAGCTTGGAATGTGGGAGAAAGGGTGGTGGAACGGAATAGGATTGGGGGGTTGGATTAAATGACCCTTTGTGTCCCTTCCAACCCCACAAGCCCATGGTTCACAAAGGGGCAACCAACATGATTGAAGGGTGTGGAGCAACTCCCCTGATTGAACTGGCAGAGGTGGTCTCTGGCATGGCTTTGGAGGAACACAGTCATTCAAAAAAAAAAAAAAAAAAAATTCCTTCCAGTAGCACCATAGAGACCAACTAAGTTTGTTCTTGGTATAAGCTTTCGTGTGCATGCACACTTCTTCAGATACACATGCACACGGAAGCTCATACCAATAACAAACTTAGTTGGTCTCTAAGGTGCTACTGGAAGGAATTTTTTTACAGTATTTCGTTTCGACTACGGCAGACCAACATGGCTACCTACGTGTAAACAGTCATTCAGAGTTTGCCACGGGGCCCACTTGGGACTTCATGGCTTCCATGGCTATCATTTGTTGTTGTTGTTCAGTCGTTCAGTCATGTCCGACTCTTCGTGACCCCATGGACCAGAGCACGCCAGGCACGCCTTTCCTTCACTGCCTCTCGCAGTTTGGCCAAACTCATGTTACTAGTTTCGAGAACTATCATTGGGCTATCATTGGGCTTACTCAAATTGTCATTATAGCAGGCACATCACAATTGGAATGACACAACCTTGAATTCAAGATTGGGTTGGCGGAACACTCTCTATCTAGGTCTTTATTGAGATATTTAGTAATCCACTGAGTAGGTGTATTTACAACTGTGTAGTAACAGATGTCTAGACAAATTTATGGAGGGGGGGGAAAGGCTACCCAAGGCTATTGCCTTCAAGGATATGTTCTCCCTCCTGTGCTGAAGGTAGGAGGCCCCTGTGTGATGGGTTTTGGAAATCACATGTAGGGAAGGTTCTGCTGCACTCGTCTTCAGCTTGTGGGCTTCCCTTTGGGGCAACTCATTGGCCATTGTGATTACAGGATGCTGGACTGGAGGGGCCTTTGGCCTGATTGGCTCCAGGGCTCTTAAGATGCCAATAAAGATCATTGAAACTCAACTTTCTGCCTCCTTCTTTGGAAGTCTTTAAGCAGAGGCTTGACAGCCACCTGTCAGGAATGCTTTGATGGTGTTTCCTGCTTGGCAGGGGGTTGGACTGGATGGCCCTTGTGGTCTCTTCCAACTCTATGATTCTATGATCCATATCAGTCTATTCAGTAAACATGTTTTTCTCTTGCTCTGCACCTGCTCTTCTGAAGTTCCAGCGGAAACCTCTCTTCCCCTTACAATTATCTGAACCACAGTGATTTATTCCTATTATTCACAGAGTCCAAGGGATCCTCACACCCCGCCGTCAAATATTGCATTTGGGAACAATAACGTAAACATCACACTTAAGGGCAGCTGGAGGTTTATGTCTTCTACTGTGCCTGAAGGAGTTGATGTATAAAATATCTCATGTGCCTCAGAGTCCTTGGGGCTAAGATATAGGTCAGGTGAAGGGGGGAGCTAAGTTTGTGCAAAGTTTAATCAGGACATAGGAAGCTGCCTTTGAGATCTGTACTATCTGCTGACTGGCAGCAGCTTTCCAGGAAGGTGACAGCCTCAGCCCTACCTGGAGAGGTGAGTCAGGATTGCACCTTCTGGGTGCAAAGCAGATGCTTGCCCACTGAATCTTTGGCCGTTCTCCTCAATTCCCCTTTGACCCTGAGGCCAGAGCCAGACACCTCTGATTTGAAAGAATGTGGGACTTATTCTGAACAGCGGCTAGTGGGGGCAGGAACAAGCAAAGTGTAGCCGAGAGACCCAGAATGATAACACTGTTTCTGTTGATGTCTCTCACAATCTATGGGATGCAGCAGAGGGTAAAGTGCCCACCGAGTTTGATTGGTGATACAAATTCTCCTGTGAATTTTTACCGGCCAGCAGACCACCTCATTGGTGGAATCATATCTCCAAGATATTTTGAAAATGTGCATTTCTTCACCTTTTCCAGCAACCCCTTTGACAGAATTGAGATGTAAGTACTGATGTATTGATGGGATGTATTTCTGCTTCCTAGCTACTCTCCAGTTCCCTTGATGTACCTGTGTTACCCCTGTTTTATGCTAACCCTCCTCTTTTTTTGCTGATTTCTTTATGATGGTTCATACATTATTTTATAATGTAATTTAAGTAATTGGTAGTAGTTTTGATGTGTGCTGCTCTCTGAAGAATAAATGTAGGAAATGCTCCGGGATGTGTTTGAGCGGCAGGTCTTCTGTAGTAACCAACGTTGGAACTACACAATTATTTCACCCATGCACAACAAAATCTACGGAGCTGCAAATTGTAAATCTCTACTGTGCTTAGTCATGTGCAAAGCACCCTGTGGGCTCAATTTGGCTCCAGGACCTTTTTCTCTGGCGTCCAACACAGCCAACATACGGTACCTAAGACTTATTGGCTGCTCTGTGGGGCTGCTCTCCCCATAACCAACCATGGACCATTATTTTGGGAACCCGTTTTGTGAGACATTGCCTGGGAGGTTGTTTTATACAGTGATGGGTGGTCACCACTGGACCTAGTGGGGCGGTGGCCAAGGAAGATTTGTGTTCTGGTTTTGCCTCCTTTCTCCTCCTGGAGAGCCAGTGTGGTGTAGTGGTTAAGAGCAGTGGACTCGTAATCTGCTGAACCGGGTTTGATTCTCTGCTCCTCCACCTGCAGCTGCTGGGTGAGCTTGGCCAATCACACTTCTTTGAAGTCTCTCAGCCTCACTCACCTCATGGAGGGTTTGTTGTGGGGGGAAAGGGAAAGGAGATTGTTAGCCGCTTTGAATCTCCTTAGTGTAGTGATAAAGCGGGATATCAAATCCAAACTCCTCTTCTTCTCGTTGCAAAGATACTGCAGACACGGATACTGGTACACCTCTGCCTTACTTTCCCCTGTCACCTGGCCTCCTTTCCTATTTGCTTTGATTAACACAAAAAAGAATGTGTCTTTCATTTTCACTGAATTGAGGGTAACTGTGTGGCACACTATTTTTGCAGATGGGAGATGGTGAGGAGCTCACACGTTCTTCCATTCTCCCTTGCTGTTCAAGATGTCAATGATAACCCCAGGCTCCTACCCAACATCACCCTCGGCTACAGCATGTATGATACCTCTTTTCAGGGAAGAATGACTTCCGATGCCCTGATAGACCTGTTTGCTGGTGGGGAAATCAATATGCCAAACTACAGCTGTGGCAGACAGAAAAAGCTGTTGGCTGTTCTTGAAGCGGGCGAATCCGACATCTCCACACACATTGCAAGCATGTTGGGCGTCTACAAGATCCCACAGGTAAGAACTGGGTTCAGGTCCAACACACCAGGTAACATATGCCACCTTATCAGACAGTAGGGAAAACTTAAAATAATGTAACTGATTTTATTGCTTACTTTACATTGTACGTACACTGCTTTGAAACATTGTCTTTCATATAGAAATAAATTGAGCCTGGAACCTTTTGCGTGGTAAGTATATTTGTTTAATGTGCATTGAAATGGGAAATGCACAATGTTTCTGTATTGTATGCTGTGAAGCATGGCTGGAAACTTCCATTGCTTCTATCCTGGGAGGCATCCATATTGGCAAGGTGTTCTTCGTTCTTAGCTGCTGAAGAGAATGGATGTGTTTTCTCTCTGTCTCTAGCAAACAGCCTGAGGCTGAATAGGGGCTTCAGTGGAGAAGAGACGGAGACATGTTTTTTGCTCAGAATGCAATACGGTATATTTGTAATCCATGTTATTATCCCAAATACTGGGACTAGTATAAGAGTTATGCAATTTCCTTTCAGTTGTTGTTGTTCAGTCGTTCAGTTGTGTCCGACTCTTCATGACCCCATGGACCAGAGCACGCCAGGCACGCCTATCCTTCACTGCCTCTCGCAGTTTGGCCAAACTCATGTTAGTAGCTTCGAGAACACTGTCCAACCATCTCATCTTCTGTCGTCCCCTTCTCCTTGTGCCCTCAATCTTTCCCAACATCAGGGTCTTTTCTAGGGAGTCTTCTCTTCTCATGAGGTGGCCAAAGTACTGGAGCCTCAACTTCAGGATCTGTCCTTCTAGTGAGCACTCAGGGCTGATTTCTTTAATAATGGATAGGTTTGATCTTCTTGCAGTCCATGGGACTCTCAAGAGTCTCCTCCAGCACCATAATTCAAAAGCATCAATTCTTCGGCGATCAGCCTTCTTGATGGTCCAGCTCTCACTTCCGTACATTACTACTGCGAAAACCATAGCTTTAACTATACGGACCTTTGTTGGCAAGGTGATGTCCTTTCAGTAGGTTGCCTTAAATACCAAGGGTCAACCAGATTCAACTCTTGTATGTACTTTTTGAGAGTTTCTCTAACTAATGAATCTTTTTTTCATGGAGGCCTCTTTCAATCCAGGTTAGGATCAATTACCGGTATTTCAGTGAAATCACCTTCTGTTATAAGTTTATCGTATGTACTTTGACTCAGATGACCGACTGAAACACTGGTAAAACATATCTGGGGAATCTACATTTGGCCCATATATATTAATCAACATTATTACCATTTCGGAAATTTTCACACACAAAATTAAATAGCGTCCATTTTCATCACTAATACGGTAACTTGTTGTATAAAGGTAAAGGTAAAGGGACCCCTGACCATTGGGTCCAGTCGTGTCTGACTCTGGGGTTGCGGCGCTCATCTCGCTTTATTGGCCGAGAGCCGGCGTACAGCTTTCAGGTCATGTGGCCAGCATGACAAAGCCGCTTCTGGCGAACCAGAGCAGCGCACGGAAATGCCGTTTACCTTCCCGCCAGAGCAGTTCCTATTTATCTACTTGCACTTTAACGTGCTTTCGAACTGCTAGGTTGGCAGGAGCAGGGACCAAGCAACCGGAGCTCATCCCGTCACAGGGATTCAAACCGCCGACCTTCTGATCAGCAAACCCTAGGCCCTGTGGTTTAACCCACAGCGCCACCTGGGTCCTTTAACTTGTTGTATATCTACCCTCAATCCTTTTTGTATCAAGATAATGAGGCCTCTAGCATTGCAAGCATAATTTGTAGTATATACCTCTCCTACCCAATTCCTCATTAACACATTTTTGTCTTGTGTCAACAAATGTGTATCTTGTAAATAAGCGATATTGGTATTTAAAGATTTTAAGTATTGCAGAATTACTTGCTGTTTTTTTGGAATCTCTCAGCCCTTTTACATTTAAACTAACTTCATATTGTATTATGAATTTCCTTTTGGCCCCTCTTATCTTGGTGGTAAATCCAATATTCATTGTTACAAGGTTTCTATGTATATGTATATATATATCTATATATAACCTGCCATTCATACACCTCAAATACCTTACACATATCTCGCTATATAATTTAGCTTTATGGACCCAATGTTATCAAACTCCTTTCCAGATGAGGATTGGCAGGCCACTTCGCTACTGACTTTCTGGGGCCTACTGAAAATTTATTTATTTATTTATTTATTTTATTGACTTTATATACCACATCTTTTGAAACTGCTTAGAGAGTATTGTAGTAAACCAGTAGAAAAACTGCTTCAATTAAAAATATTATTATATTTAAAAAAAAAAAACCACCTGTGAGGTTTGCCCTAATTAAATTAACCACCACTTTTGACACAGAAGTATCAAATCTTAGTCTTAAAAAAACAAACCACCAGTCTCTTTTTCTTTCCTCACCAGCTCAGTTATGGCTTTGTTCTTAGTGATAAAGCCCAGTTCCCTTTTGTCTACTGGATGACTCCAAAGCAAGAAACTCAGTACCAGGGGGTGGTCCAACTCCTCCTGCATTTCCGGTGGACGTGGGTCGGCCTCTTTGCTCCAGACAATGACAACGGAGAAAGGTCCCTGAGTACCTTGACGCCTATGATGATCAAAAATGATATTTGTATTGCCTTCACCGAAAGAGTAGAACATAAAACTTGGCTCTGGATGCCCCACGAACCACCTGTCACGTGGAGAGACGTCAATGTATTTGTTTACACTGCAGACTCTCAGTATGGAGTTTATATAATCATAGAGGTGGAATCCTTACTTCTAAGGGTACAGAGTGGGGGGAAAGTCTGGATAACCACAGGTCTTCAGAGCAAATTCTCATTATGTGATACTGACTGCTTCCCGTATGTGCACGGCTCTTTGTCCTTCGTAATGAAGACTTTAAAAAGGACCATAAAGGACTACTATGAGCCAACGTCCTCAGCGAGTCCAAGCTGCATGGTAAATGTATATGATTGTACATATTCAAAGCATGCCTTGTCTCTGAGGGGTTTAACAAAATGCAGGGAGAAGAAGAATCTGCAGTTGCTGCCCCAGGAAGAGGTGGAAAGAATCCAGTCACAAGACAGCTACATCAATTACTTGAATATCCAAGTTGTGGCTCAGGCCTTAAATGCAGCATATTCATCCAGATCAAAGCGGATTTCGATTGTGGGAGGTGGAAGAGGAGGAGGCAGGTTGGAACTTCAAAGGTCATGGCAGGTATGTCCGTTCCCTTTTGCAAACTGCAATTCATTGTCCCAGCTCTGGAAGCGCCATGCTAGGATCACGGGAAGCTGCCTTGCACTGAGCCAAACAGCTAGCACTGATCTAGCTAGCTTAGTGTTGTCTACCTTGACTGACTAGCAGTGGTTCTCCACAGTTTTTGGAAGGGAAACTTTCCCAGCTTTGCTTAGAGATGCAGTTGAGGATTGAATCTGGGACCTTCTGGGTGCAAAGCAGATGGTATATTAACTGGGCCACACCTCTCCCCCATCATTCTGCATTCAGAGTCAAACATTGCAGCAATGCCTTGTATTGATTTATTTCTACAACTTATAAGCCACCCTTCATCACATCAGCATGATCCCAGCGTGGTTTACATAAGAATACAATGAAAATAAAAGAGGAAAGAATGGTAAAATAATTCAATCACATTGTATTCACTTGCTGCCAAAAACCCATAAGAATTTCTCCCAACCTGGCTCCCAGGGAAGGGAATCCTCCCAGGGTCAAGGGAGGGGCACATCAGAAATCAGAAATGGACGTACCAGCCAATAATTTGCTAGCTGAAAAAATGAACCTATGCTGCCAATACTCATGGTAGACCGGTATAACGTGAGCAACACATAAGCGGCGCACTGAAAACTATCAAACCATTTCACGTTCTTAAATCTTATATTGGTAGTCAAAGATTGAGAGAAATATATACAAAATCTTATACAGAAGCCACAAATAGAAAACTCCTTAAAGTTTTTTTCTTTTCAAAGACTTCTCAGTTTTTAAAGTTTTTGTTGGCCAGGCTCCTGTAGATGTCGTCGAAAGTAAGTTTGATCAGATGAGGTGTCGAAGATATTATGCACAAATATTAGACAGGGTGCTGGCATATTGATTCTTGTAGTTGTCCGCTTAGAAATTATTTAGAAATTTTGTCAGCTTATATAATGAATGTTTAAATACTAATAAGGTTTGGTTTATACCACCAGTGAATGTATGTAAATATATCAAAACCTTGAGAGAGAATTTACTGAAGAAGCCCGAAACTCTTCGTGGGCGAAACAGGTGACAAACGCCGGTACCCTGTGTAATATTTGTGCGTAATATCTTCAACACCTCATCTGATCAAACTTACTTTCAACTTTGTATATATTTATCTCAATCTTTGACTACCAATATAAGATTTAAGAATGTGAAATGGTTTGATAGTTTTCAATAATTTGCTAGCAGCAACTTACAGACTAATTTCAAAGGCAGCACAAGAGACAGAGAGAGATAGAGAGAGAGAGAGAGAGATGTAGAGCTGGTTGGACAATGCTCTAATACAGGAGTTATCTACTTATTAGCAGCCTCCTATACTGCATAGAAGGTCCACAAATCAGTGCAGTTTTGAAAGGTCTAAGCATGTAGACTCTAGATTTGATATGAATATCAAGGCTGACTTTTTTTAAACAAAAAATTAATAAGCATACTAGGACTAGACAATAACATTTTAGACTATCATTAGACAGCAATACATTTACAAACTTTTGCAACCTCATAACAAATTTAGGGGGATCTCCAACCTTCCTTACAACCTTTGACTCTCAGGGTAACCAATACCACTGTATAGTCTTCTTTATACAGTTTCCGTTAGACTGGTTATTATAGGGAAAAGAGGATCCTGCAACACAAAGATGACTTGATCCTTATTAGAACTTAGTGTTTTGCCCTTAATAAAGCCATCTTGATCATTCTATCCATATTTCCCCCCAACATCTTAATAAACCTCTCCCATATGTAATAATGCTGACTTTCGTCATCCCTAAAATGCGGAAGCAGAATGAGGGGGCCTAATAATCTATCACAGTCACTATTAATCCAGATGAGAGATGTGCCTCATTGATAAGGATGCAAAAAATTAGTGGCGACTTAACCAATATGGGTTCACGTTTTCTTAATGCTGGAGTTTCCTCTGTCATTCCAGCTTCATCCATTCTTGAAAGAAGTCCGCTTCTATACTAATACTTCAGCTGATGGACAGTACTTGGATGAGGATGGGGCAGTGGCCGCTGACTTCGATATCGTGAATCTGGTGCTGTTTCCTAACAACTCTCTTGCTAGAGTGAAGATTGGGAGAATAGAGAGACAGGGGTCCTCAAATATGAAGTTCACTATTAACCCAGAAGCAATTGTGTGGCCCAATTTATTTAAGAAGGTAGGAGAAATTATATTTGTCATTTTATTAACTATGGCATCTGCTACTCTCTAACAACATTTTGAATAGTACATGTGAGGCTTGGACTGCAATCTTGTGGTCACTTGCCCAGAGTTATGTCCCACTGAGATTAATGAAACTTGCTCATGTATAAAATTTCATCCAAAGGCATAATTGCTACTGACACTTTCTCCTGGGTGCTCAATCTCTTTATGTCTAGACAGTGCCTTGTTCAAGATGCACCGAAAGCTGTCTCCCAGGATATGCCAAAAAGATTCAGGAAGGGAAGCCGTCATGCTGCTATGATTGTGCTTCCTGCTCAGAAGGGACCATCTCCACTCAGGAAGGTAGGGCAGGGTCTCAGAGGAAAGGACCTTTGATAGGAGGATGGGGCTAATTTCTGAGTCACTCCAAACATGATGTTAGTAATGACACCTCATGAATGAAGTACCCTCTTCAGGGAGGGCTCTCCTGTTGCCAACATTCAATGTCGCCAACCCACCCATCACCAGGAAATTGTATTTGCCCATGTGCTCCAGCAAGTAGAATTAATCTGTATTTAATGATGGTAGCTCCTCTACAGAATTTTGATTTGTGGTTTTTATATTGTTGTTTTCTCATTTCTCATTTGGGCTTCTACTACATAATCTGTGCAGTTTTACAGATGGACAGGTGAAACATCTTTCAAATCCACCCATTCATCAATAAAGATTAATTCATATGAGACCTCAAGGATATAAGTACTGCTCAATAAGATCAAAACATCCTGTTCTAAGAGAAGCCAGTGGGGATGAGTTGACGGATTGAGTCTTTTCTAGCAGTGAATGTTTGCCTCTCTCCTTCCCTACAAAACAATGTTCTTTCCTGATTTCTCCCATATGCCCACCTTTCCTCAGAATTGAAACAGCATAAGACCATTGTAAGTGTGCGACTGATGTTAGGATACTGAAGTGTGTTTTCCTCTATGCAGATGCTGATGAATGCACCAGTTGTCCAGAAGATCAGCATCCAAGTGAGGACCGAGATCGATGTGTCCCCAAAGTGATCACCTTCCTGTCCTATGAGGAATATTTGGGGAGCCTCCTAGCTTCCCTTTCTCTCTTCTTATCCTTAACCACAAGCTTTGTGTTAGGAATCTTCATTAAATACAAAGAAACACCCATAGTCAAAGCCAACAACAGGGACCTCTCCTACATCCTCCTCATCTCTCTCCTGTTCTCCTTTTTGTCCTCTTTCCTCTTCATCGGCCAGCCTAGGAAAGCCACCTGCCTTCTTCGTCAAACAGCGTTCAGCAATATCTTCTCAGTTGCTGTCTCTTCTGTGTTGGCAAAAACCATCACTGTGGTGCTGGCCTTTCTGGCCACAAAACCAGGAAACAAGGTGAGGAGATGGCTGGGGAAGAGTTTAGCCAACTCCATTGTCATTGCCTGTTCCAGTGTCCAAGTTCTCATCTGTACCATCTGGCTGGGGACCTCTCCTCCATTCTCAGATTCTGACATGCATTCCCGGCTTGGAGAAATCACCCTGCAATGCAATGAAGGGTCTGTGTTCCTGTTTTACGGCTCCCTCAGCTACATGGGCTTCTTGTCTGCCATCTGCTTCACAGTGGCTTTCCTAGCCAGGAAGCTGCCTGGAAATTTCAATGAAGCCAAGCTGATCACCTTCAGCATGCTGGTCTTCTGCAGTGTTTGGGTCTCCTTTGTGCCCACTTACATGAGCACCAAGGGGAAATACATGGTAGCCGTGCAGGTCTTCTCTATCTTGGCCTCCAGTGCTGGGCTCCTGGGCTGCATCTTCATTCCCAAGTGCTACATTATTATACTAAGGCCGGATCTGAACGTGAGAGAGCATCTGACAAGAAAAAGCTAAACATGACATTTGATTCTTAGCTTTAAGGATATCATAGAATCGTAGAATTGTAGAGTTGGAAGTGCCCATCTGAATCTCGAGTGGAGCCACAGCTTTTTTCTGGTAGCATTTTCCAGAAGGCTCCATAGAATCCTAGAGTTGGAAGAGACCACAAGGGCCATCCAGTCCAACCCCCTGCCAACCAGGAAACACCATCAAAGCATTCCTGACAGGTGGCTGTCAAGCCTCTGCTTAAAGACCTCCTTGGTTCACTTTGAGAGCCACTGTTATCAGTGATTGTTGCTGTCATATTATCATGGAGGAGCCGAATGATGTTTACAAATTTATCTGGGCAGCCAATTTTCAGAAGGACAGTCCACAGTGCATTACGATTTACAGTGTCAAAAGCGTTAGTCAGGTTGATAAACGCCATATACAGGCCCCCCTCCTCCACTGTATTAGGAACTCTGATTCTTGAAATAAAATAGCATTTTATTATCTATTTCTGGTGTCTTCCTGTATGGTCTTAATAGCTGGCAAAACCCTCACCAGTATAGAATCTGTATGGCTAGATCTAAACACATCAAAAAGCGATTCTTACCAATCGGAAGGTGGGTGGTTCGAATCCCCGTGACTGGGTGAGCTCCCGTTGCTCGGTCCCAGCTCCTGCCAACCTAGCAGTTCATAAGCACGTCAAAGTGCAAGTAGATAAATAGGTACCACTCCAGCGGGAAGGTAAATGGTGTTTCCATGTGCTGCTCTGGTTCGCCAGAAGCGGCTTAGTCATGCTGGCCACATGACCCGGAAAAACTGTCTGCGGACAAATGTCGGCTCCTGAGACTAGTAAAGCGAGATGAGTGCCGCAACCCCAGAGTTGTTTGTGACTGGACTTAACTGTCAGGGGTCATTTACCTTTAAACTTCATAAAGGGAAATCCTGTTGGCGAACGATGGGACTCCACAGCGCCATCTGGTGTCACTGTGTTATAACGCATATAAAGCACATTATCTTTACGAATGTAGCTGAGTCCTACGATAGCTGGAAGGAGATGCCTGAAGCCAGACACCTCAGTTTTATTTATTCTTATTCTTATTATTTATTAAATTTCTATAGCACCCATCGGCTATAGATGTCAGGGTGGTTCACAACATAAAAATACAAAATAAAAAATACAAAATACATAATAAAAAAGAACACAAACAAACCAATAATCCCTCCACCCAGAAGACATTTAAAAGGGCATCAGATGTCAATCAGCCCAAGGCCTGGTTAAAGAGGAATGTTTTCGCTTGGCACCTAAAGGTGTATAATGAAGGTATCAGCCAAACCTCCTTGGGGAGCATTCCACGAATTGTGTTCTTGAGGAATTCCCCTGGAATCTTTGTGAATCCTCTAAGCCCCCAACCATTGCCCACTCAGTTATGGGGTAGTGAGCGTGATCACTTTTTAATTCCTTGAAAATAACATGGAACTGAAGAAGGAAGTTGGAAGAGTGATGCTCTTTCCTACTTCCTCTTACAGCTTTATGTGTTTATATCAAGGCTCACATTGATTCTCTTGGTTTATCTGAGAGTCTGCAACACTTTCTCTCTTTCTGCCTCTGGGATTGTGGTTGTCTTGCGGGTATGGGGGGAGTGAGCAGAATGTGTGGCACCCACAGGACTCTAAAAAATCCAATTGTTGGTAGGGGCCTAAAAATGTTGGTAGACCCTGGCTAAGGAACGAAGACAGCAAAAGTGGGACATGATGTTGTTGTTTAGTCGTTTAGTCGTGTCCGACTCTTCGTGACCCCATGGACCAGAGCACCCCAGGCACTCCTGTCTTCCACTGCCTCCGCAGAGATGCATAAAATCACGGAGAAAGGAAAAAAGGAGAGGCTTTTCCTGAACAATTAATACTCAAAGGGGCATCCACTGAAGAATCCACTTGGAGAATCTAGAAAGAAAATAGGAAGCAAAATTTTGGCTACTGTAGCCCAATGGAGAAATTCACTGAAACAGAAAATAGTAATTGCTGCTAACTTAAAGGTAAAGGTAAAGGGACCCCTGACCAGTCATGACCGACTCTGGGGTTGCGTGCTCATCTCGCATTATTGGCCGAGGGAGCCGGCGTACAGCTTCCGGGTCATGTGGCCAGCATGACTAAGCCACTTCTGGTGAACACAGAACACAGAAACACTGTTTACTTTCCCGCTGCAGCGGTACCTATTTATCTACTTGCACTTTGACGTGCTTTTGAATTGCTAGGTTGGCAGGAGCAGGGGCTGAGCAACGGGAACTCACTCCATCACGGGGATTCAGACCGCCAACCTTCTGATCGGCAAGCCCTAGGCTCAGTGGTTTAACCCACAGCAACAGCTTTAAAAGACAATCACATGACTGCCAGGATCAGAGGCTGCATATCTCTGAATGCCAGTTGCTGGGATCAACTCTATTGCCATCAGCTTGGATGGATCCCAGAAATGTCTGATTGGCCACTGGGTGCAACAGGATACTGGATTAGATTCAGCTTTGAATTGAACCAGCAGCAGGACTCTTCTAATGCTCTTGTCAGCAGCAAAGTTCATGCCAAACTTTCACGCACCACAAGTGACCCATGCCAAACTTTGGAGCAGCGACTTTGATTCCTCGCAACCATGTTGATCTCCAACTCAGCTCCTGCCCCTCAAGCCACACAGAGACTTCAGGTTGTTGCAGAGATGAACTTCCTTCCCCTTATAATTATTAAAATCATCATGATTTGTTCTTGCCAAAGCCCAAGATAGCTTGAATGAACATCATCGGCAAGGACCGCATGTGGTTATCCGCTGCCTTGTGCCTTGGGGAAAAGTTGGTGCACAGAAGATCTCCTGTGTCAGAGACAGATTGAGTCAAGCTTGAGAGCAGGAGTAAGAAGGGTGGGAAACATCTGTGTGAGATTTAATGACTCTGAAGCTATAGCTGACCACCACCCATATTGGTTAAATAAAAGTTTTTGGGTTCTTCTGATGTAGCTGGCTATGGGGGAGAGAGGGGCACTCGCAAGAGAGGTGTAGCAGTCAGTCAGAATGAGATCTCAGGTGCTGATGCTGCTTATTTTGCATGAATCCTGTAGAAACCTGAAGGCAAAATGCCCCTTGAATCCAATCCGGGAAGGAAGCGAAGCACAGAATTATTTCCAGCCTGGCGACTTCCTCATTGGCGGGATAATATCTCCAAATGTGTTTGGTCTACAACTTCCATACATCTTTTCGCAGCCCCCATTAACCAGGTTTAAGGATGAGTAAGTAATCATAGGCAGCAGGACGTCATGTTTTTCTACTGCACCCCAATGGCTCCTGGTTCCTAGGGAAATAGTCTCCATTTTAGGGGTGAGGACTCCTAGATGTTGCGGGACTGCAGCTCTCATCATCCCTGATCACTGGCCATGCTGGCAGGGGCTGAAGGGAACTGGAGTTTCGCAGCAGCTAGTGGGTTACATTTTCCCAGACATGCTCTATTTTTACCTGCTGTGCTGTTGTGTTGCTTGTTGAAGAACACAAGTGTATAAATGAACCTGATCAGGCATCAAAATAATGCATTGAACGATCACACCTGCAGGCATCAGATGGCTATGGCTATGGGGCACTGGAGAAAATCCTACTTTGTGTTCCTGGTATGGGAAACAGCACTTTCTGAACACTTGACCCAATGCAGCAGAGTTTTTAATGGACAGGCAAATACCCTGTTTCCCCTATTTTAAGACGTAGTCATAAAATAAGCCATAGCAGGATTTTTTTGCATTTGCGAAATATAAGCCGTACCCCGAAAATAAGCCATAGTGATAGGAGCAGTTCTGGAGGGTGCCAAGGAAAATGTGGGGCTGGGTTTACATAATAAAAATAAGACATCCCCTCAAAATAAGTCATAGTGCGTTTTCTTGAGGGAAAAAAAATATAAGACGGTGTCTTAAAATAGGGGAAACACGGTAAAGCCAAATATTTAGGCATGTGGTAGTTCTTTACAGATCACATTAATAAGCCAGCACAGTTACGGTATTGCAACCCCCTATAACACATGTACCTCTATGGAGAAGACTAATTAACCAGTGGGCCTATTATAAAGGTAAAGGGACCCCTGATCATTAGGTCCAGTCGTGACCGACTCTGGGGTTGCGGCGCTCATCTCGCAGTATTGGCCAAGGGAGCCAGTGTACAGCTTCCAGGTCATGTGGCCAGCATGACTAAGTCGCTTCTGGCGAAACAGAGCAGCGCACGGAAATGCCGTTTACCTTCCTGCTGCAGCGGTACATATTTACTTGCATTTTGACATGCTTTTGAACTGCTAGGCTGGCAGGAGCAGGGACCAAGCAACAAACACTCCTTCCCCACAACAAACACTCTGTGAGGTGAGTGGGGCTGAGAGACTTCAGAGAAGGGTGACTAGCCCAAGGTCACCCAGCAGCTGCATGTGGAGGAGGGGAGACGCGAACCCGGTTCACCAGATTACGAGTCTACCACTTAACCACTACACCACACGGGCTCTCTGATGTTTCCTCCCTTTATGGTCTTGATTTATGGGCTACTACTAAAATGAGGCTGCATTTTAAGCTGTATTTTAAGCCATATTTTAATTAACTGTTTGTTGTTGTGTGTGTGTCCCCCCCCATTATGTTTTATTGTAATTCATATTTGGTGTTAGTTGCCCTGAGCCTGGCCCTGGCCGGGGTATAAATAAATAAAAAATATTATTATTTATTATGTTTGAACAAACAAAACAAAAGTCTTTTGTGCTGATATTTGGGAGGGCATTTGATTCCACCCCTTGCCCTGTCTGAAATAACTTCCCAGGAGATATCAGCAGCATCAGTGTCAAAGGCCTGCAAGTGCCATTTCTCCCACAGGGAGAAAAATGAATGACAAGGAAGCTATCCTTCTGGATGAAATGCTAGTTTAAGTGGAAATTATCTCAACCTGGAACGACACAAGAATCCTCCCTTGATGCAGAATAAGATAGGCAATTGCAAGCTTAGCCAAGTCCAGTGCTTCTGAGGAATTAATTCAGCTCCAGGGATTTCTCCCCCCCCCCCCGCAGCAATATTTCCCCCTCACTGCTGTGCAAGACAGCTGATTTCACTTGCACAGGAGAGACTGAAGAAAAGACATCCTTCTGGTGGTTTGTTTTGCTGAAAGTCTGGTTGAAACTGACCTTTATTAAATAACAGCCCAATCCGAATCATACCTATTGAAAATAAGCCATACTCATCAAATAGAGCTTCTAAATGGACTTAGCTCTCCATCGCAGCGATTGGCTCTTTATGCAGCTCCTTTGAAGCAGCCAATACTAGCCTTCGCAGCCACATCCCCATATTTCGCGCACCTTCGGAAAAAAGAATGTTTGTTTTTGTTCTTTGTGGTTTTGTGCTTCTCCTCTTGAGCAATCCTTGTATTTTAATTCTTAAGTGGCAAATGAATTTTCATCTTACAAGAAGGATACGTCCCTCCTCACCCTTCCCAAAAAAACATGCAGACTAGGCTTGCCATATTGCAAAAAGTGAAAATCCAGACGCAAAAATTGTTGAGCTTTTATTGGCAAAGTTATTGAGCCTTTTTGGGGGGAGGGGAGAGAAGTTTTTGACCTATTTTTAAGGAAATTTCAGCAATTTCGGCCTGGACACTGTTTCCAACTGCCTTATTCCTGCTATGTCCGTATGGCAGCCCTAATGCACACAATGATTTAGGGAATCAAATACTATTTATTTTCAATGGTTTGAAACTTTTTTATTGATTGGTTTCTTACAGATTGTCATTTAGGTTCTACTGGCACATCTTGTCCTTCATGTTCACCATCCAGGAGATCAACCGGGATCCCAAGATCTTACCCAACATCACCCTTGGCTACAGCCTCTACGAGAACTATTACAATGCAAGGATCACTTCCGATGCCATGCTAGACCTGCTTGCAGGTGGGGGAAGCAATATTCCAAACTATCGCTGTGGAAAATGGAATAATCTCTTGGCTGTTCTTGATGGAGCCAATTCCATAATCTCCAAAGTGATTTCAACCACGTCAAGCATGTACAAAATCCCACAGGTATGAAGGGAGGGACAGAAAAGAGGTTCAGCAGCAAAATAAATTCACTTTATCATCAGCAGAGTCAAAAAGAGGCATCAAAGAGGGAGAAAATCCTGAGCTGTGTTAAGCTAGATAGCTCAGTTGGTTAGAGTGTGGTGCTGCCAATGTCAAGGTTGCAGGCTTGATCCCCGTATAGGACAGCTGCATTGCAGGGGTTTGGACAAGATAATAAATAAATTATAATAATAATAATTTTTTCTTTATACCCCATTTAAAAAACTGGGCTCAGGGCGGCTAACAACAAATATAAAACATTGATTAAAAACGACTTTAAAAAACAGCTTAAAAACAGCATAAAGTACAACATAAATTTAGCATCGCCAGGGCTAACTGACCAAGTTAGTCCTGCTAGGGCCAGCAAGGAGACCAGGGAAGAATTTAAATGGGTTTCTTCATAGAAAAAGGGAAGGGGAAAAGGAATGAAGGATCAGGCTAAATTGAAGGCCAGGCGGAATAGTTCTGCGGAAGGAGATCAAGTCCTGCAGGGCCCTAGTCTCGTGGGACAGAGCATTCCACCAGGTCAGAGCCATCACTGAAAAGGCGCTGGCCCTGGTGGAGGATAATCTGGCTTCTTTAGGGCCCGGGACCCTTAAGCTATTATTATTCATGGACCTTAAGGTCCTCTGTGGGACATAACCAGGAGAGGTGGTCCCGTACGTACGAGGGTCCTAGGCCGCGAAGGGCTTTAAAGGTCAAAACCAGCACCTTAAATCTGACCCTGTACTCCACCGGGAGCCAGTGCAGCTGGAAAAGCACTGGGTGAATATGCTCCCATGGCAGGGACCCATTGAGGAGCCTCGCTGCAGCATTCTGCACCCGCTGGAGTTTCTGGGACAGTTTCAAGGGCAGCCCCATGTAGAGCGAGTTACAGTAGTCAAGCCTGGAGGTGACCGTCGCATGGATCACTGTGGCCAGGTCGGGGCGGGAAAGGTAAGGGACCAACTGCTTGATACGGCGAAGATGGAAAAATGTCGCCTTGACTGTTGCTGCAACCTGCGCCTCCCTGGAAAGGGAGGCGTCAAGGATTACACCCAAACTCTTAACGGAAGGCACTGGTACTAATTGAACCCCCGCAAGAGAAGGGAGTTGGTCCCCCAAACCTATACCATCCCGACCCAGCCAGAGGACCTCTGTCTTCGAAGGATTTAATTTCAGTCGGCTCTCACGAAGCCATGCAGCCACAGCCTCCAAGCATCTGGTCAGCGTGTCCGGGGCTGAGTCGGGGTGGCCGTCCATCAGCAGATAGAGCTGAACCTCAGGGTCCCTTCCGAATCTACAATTCTATTATTCTTCAACACAGAGAATTTGCTAGTACTGCAGCCTCCCAAAGTATTAAAATAAAACTCTTTTTTTTAAATAAGATTTTTATTAGGTTTTATGAATAAACAAACAATTAACAAACATCAAAAGACATCATTCCTAACATAATTTCTAATATTTAGTCATTTAGACATACACAACACATATCATATTTTCCTCTCCATTTTTCATCTACATCTTTGGGGTGACTTCCTCCCGTCCCCCCCACTGCGTTTCATTTTATAACATCTTAGTAATCTCTTATCATCTTTAAATACCCTATATACTCGAGTATAAGCCTAGTTTTTCAGCACATTTTTTGTGCTGAAAAAGCCGCCCTCGGCTTATACTCGAGTGAGGCAGGCAGTGGCTCCTATGAAGCTTTCCCAGGTTTTTTGTGGTAAAATTGGGTGCCTCGGCTTATATTCGGGTCGGCTTATACTCGAGTATATACGGTAGCTTTTATAATTCAACTAATGTTTTTTCCTTACTCAACAGTCTTAACTTATATCATCTATCTTATTACATCATAATCTCTATTTAGTCTCTTACGTAATCCAACTTTTATATCAGTTTTTAAATCTTACAATACTTTTTAAAATAGTCTTTCAGTTTTTTCTCTTTCCACCGTCTTCTCCCTCTGGTCTTGGAGTCTTCCGGTCATTTCGGCAAGTTCCATATAGTCCATCATTTTCATCTGCCAGTCTTCTATTGTAGTCAAAATAAAACTATCAACCCCGGCCAGCAAAATATTTGTCAGGTATTAAATATTTCAGGCTAATCCTGTTCTTTGCTTTGAAAATAAAACACTATACTTTTCTTCCCCCACTCCAGATCAGTTATGGCTTTGTACCTGGGGTTTTTGATGAGAACACCGAAGTCCCTTTTGTCTACCGTATGGTCCCCAGTGAAGAAGTTCAATACCCAGGGATTGCTAAATTGCTCCGGCATTTTGGATGGACGTGGATCGGCCTCTTTGCTCCAGACAATGAGAATGGAGAAAGGTTCTTGAGTGCCTTGACATCTCTGATGATCAGCAATGGAATTTGTGTTGCCTTTTCAGTAAGAATACCAGAAAAGAATGAACCTAATATGTTCAGACAAAGTGAATCATTTGCCCTATGGAGACAGACCAATGTATTCCTTTACTATGTAAACATTCATACGGCACTGGGTTTGATCATGACACTACAACAAAAACTCGAGAAACAAATTGGGCCAAAAGTATGGATCACAACAGCTTTTCAGGACGTTGACATGAATTTGTCTTTCGGTCCCAAGCACTTGCAGTATCTTCATGGTTCATTCTCCTTTGTAATGAAGACCAAAATAAAGAGCAAACATGACTGCTGTAAACCAGAGTCCTGTCTTCTTAATCTGCTTCGGCAAAAAGCATTTAGTTGTTCATACTCAAAGCACGTCCTTGCTGTGAGAGGTTGGACAAGATGCAGAGATGTGGAGAATCCGGAGGTGCCGCCTGAAGAGGAGTTGCAGAGTGTTCTGTCTCAAGACAGCTACAGAACATACTTCAGTGTCCAAATCATGGCACATGCTTTAAATGTTGCCTGTTCATCTAGATCAAAGCAGATGTTGATGGCGGGTGGAGGAGACCAGTTGGCATGTCCAAGGCTACAGCCATGGCAGGTATTCCCTTTCCCTTTCCAGAAATCACAGTTCTTTCTACCAACTCTGGAATAATCATTCTCATTCATTTAGACACGAATGCAACAGTGAGGAAAAAGTTCTGTTTTATTTATTTAGATTTAGATTCTTCTTGTTAGGCTCCTGCTGGAAGATACAGAAGACCCCTGTACAGTGGTACCTCGGGTTAAGAACTTAATTCGTTTCAGAGGTCCGTTCTTAACCTGAAACTGTTCTTAACCTGAAGCACCACTTTAGCTAATTGGGCCCCTGGCGCTGCCGCTGTGCCGCCAGAGCACAATTTCTGTTCTTATCCTGAAGCAAAGTTCTTAACCCGAGGTACTGTTTCTGGGTTAGCGGAGTCTGTAACCTGAAGCGCCTGTAACCTGAAGCATATGTAACCTGAGGTAGCACTGTATCTTTATTTATTAAAAAAATGTGTATGTCATAAAATATCCAGGTGGTCTACTGCAATAAAAAACATAAGAGCATACAATAAGACCATAAGAAGCCAAAACAAGTTAAAAGCAGACGTCCCTCCACCTGGAGGGTATCTATTTAGTTTTTGCCAGTAGGAGAAGTTGTAGCACGACAGGAGTTTAGCGTTCCAAGGAAGCAGGGATGAGGCATCTAAAATGCTTTCTAAGTTCTGGTGTTTAGTCCTCCGTAGATTCCAACGAGGCCAAATCAAATTAAATTTTATTACGGTCATAGACCAGCATTTAAAATATGAAAAGTGCTTTACAGAGCTAAAGGAGATTAAAACGCAGAATGAATATAGCAGTCTAAAATTTTAAAAGGGGCTAAAAATATCCAAAATGCATCCAGCTTGCATTTTCCCAGCTTTTGCCCAAGGTCTTCATTCCATTCCCAAGCAGAAGAGCTGCTACCCACAGCCCAACACCAAGTTCAATACTCTGGGGAGGTCAGGGACTGAACAAGAGATCTTCTACATACAAAACCACTGAGCAGTGTCTCCTCCAAAGTAAATGGGGGTGTGGAGCCAGAACTGTTTGACCTCCACTTTGCTTCAGAGCTTTCTGCATCAAATCACATACAGATTGCCCCTATTGCCCCGGGGGCTCACTGCGACTGTTTTCCCCGCTGACTGGTTTGTTCTGGGGGGATAGACTGTGCCTGCAAATCTGCGTCCAAATCTGAGGCCAGGTATGCCAGGACTTTGGAGCTCAAAGGGAGCAGGGATGAGATGTCCAAAATGCTTTGAAAGGCTGGTGTTTCCCCTGTCATTGCAGCTTCACCCTTTCTTAAGAGAATTCCAGCTCTTGAATACTTCTATGGGCGGACTGCGTTTGGGTGAGAATGGAGAGCTGCCAGTCATGTTTGACATTGAGAATTGGGTGGTGCTTCCCAATGAGTCTTGTGTTAGAGTGAAAATTGGGAGTATAGAGAGAGAGGCATCCACTGACTTCAAGCTCGCCATTAACCCAGAAGCTATTGTGTGGCCCAAATGGTTCAACAAGGTAAGAGACCCTTTATTCCACATGATACACGTTAAGATCTAGTAGTCTGTTGAATATTTCCAAAAGGAATTCAAGTATAATCTTTTGGAAGTTTGGCTGATGCTTTCATTATAATTAAGTAAGTAAACTATTAAATGTTTATAATGCTCTTCATGTGCAGATACATACACACATGTACGGTATGTATGTTTGTATGTACGTAATTTTTTCATTTATTGTGGGAGCCTTTTTTGTGGAACCTGATTGAGCTGCACAATATGGTCCATGGTAAATCCGGCAACAGAAAATTTCTGCGGTGCCCGCCTTCCCTTGATGCCCTAAGCACGTACTTATGGTTAATCCAGCCTGGCCCTGCGAGATCTCATGCAAGAACA
The DNA here is from genome assembly GCA_034642065.1 of Darevskia nairensis. NCBI lineage: Eukaryota > Metazoa > Chordata > Lepidosauria > Squamata > Lacertidae > Darevskia > Darevskia nairensis. Next base: position 492,827 of record JAWWNI010000093.1, read on the forward strand.
TCCTGGAGCCCAGTGAGCAAAACAGAGAGCTTAAAAGCTCCCTGCATTGCTTTGGGAGTAAGGCCTGCTTGGCATGCCAACTCCGGAAGGTCAGGATGGTTGTGCAGGAGCCGTTCCAAGGGGCTGATTCGAGTACAGCGGAACTTTGGTTCTTGAACTTAATCCATTCCGGAAGTCCGCTCAACTCCCCAAACTGTTTGAAAACCAAGGAACGGCTTCCGATTGGCTGCGGGAGCTTCCTGCACTCAATCGAAAGCCACTTCAGACGCCTGGCTTCCGAAAAATGTTCACAAACTGGAACACTTACTTCCGGGTTTGCAGCGTTCGGGAGCCATGCCGTTCAGGAACCAAGGTACCACTGTATACACATTTTTGCAAATACAGTGGTAACTCAGGTTACATACGCTTCAGGTTACAGACTCTGCTAAGCCAGAAATATTACCTTGGGTTAAGAACTTTGCTTCAGGATGAGAACAGAATTTGTGCTCTGGCGGTGCTGCGGCAGCGGGAGACCCCATTAGCTAAAGTGGTGCTTCAGGTTAAGAACAGTTTCAGGTTAAGAACGGACCTTCGGAAAAAATTAAGTACATAACCAGAGGTACCACTGTACTACTCCTTCCCCGGAATGTAACCCCTGCATAATATGTGATCATACTCTATGTTTAAATACTGCTCTTCATCAGAGTGTTTTATTGCTGCTGTTCTAGGGTGGGCTTTTTCTTTTGTTTTGTTTCTGCATCTTTTGCCCTGTGCCTAGAGACCCTGTTGGGTTGTTTCCAAACTCTATGAACCAGCACAAATAGACACAAATACTCCTGGCACAAATACTTCCCCAGAATGTACCTTCTTTGCTTCTTCTTTTTTAATTAGACTGTGCCTCGGTCCAGTTATTCAAAGACCTATTTATTATTACTTTTCTTCTTGGAAAAAAGCAAACACAGCAGTGAGACTTCCATTCTACATCAAGCATAGGAGCCAACTCCTAGGGGCTGTGGGGGCTTTGGCCCAAACAATAAAATATTTGAAGGGGGCTGGTCCCCACAACGTTGATGCGTATTCCCATTCAAATTGTGTGTGCGCACTGCGTCATGTGATTGATTATGTGGGGCGGGGCTTACCTGGGTCCCCACAGTATTTCATTCAAGTTGGAACCCCTGACATCAAGGGTGCTTCCTTGTGGGACTGGAGACCCTGCTGGCTTCTTTCCAGACTCTATGAGTGAGTTCCATATGCACAAATATTGCTGACACTTCCCCTTTAATGTGTCGTCCTTTCAAAGCTGTCAACTTTCGGATTTGAAAATATTTAGTTTCAAATTTTTACAATAATAACATTCACATATTTTTCCACATCTTGTACTTTTTTTGGCTTTTTATAGCCTTGACTTCCTTCAGACCTTCCAAGTGACTTTCTAATATCTATACCTTAGTTTATATTTCTTATTTCTACCATTGCTTTATTATATCTCTCTCTATCTTAATCACTGTAAGTTCATATTTAACAACAATATTTTTCCTTACTCTCCAAAGCCTCTTGCAGTCCTACTAACGTATTCAATTGAACTTTCGGATTTGAAAATAAGGGATTTTTTCGAACTTTCAGATTTGAAAATAAGGGATGCCGCGAGGGCGGTGCAATGGCACCAAGTAGCCTCGCCACCCTGCGCTCCAGAGGCTGCGCGCGAACGGGTGAGCAAAAGAGCGAGCGCGTAGACGGCAGGCAGGCTGACTGTCTGGTTGGGCATGAGGGTCTGGCTGCACAAGGCATGCAAGCTCCGCCCCCAGCCGGTCTCAGACTCCTTATTGGCAGCCAAGCAACGCAGCTGAGGAGCCTCCCTGGCCGGCAGGGAGGGAGGGGAGCTGCTTCCTTTGAAATCCGGGAAATTTAAGGGATATCAACAATCCAGGATAGCAGCGGGAAACGGCATTGGAATAAGGGAGTTTCCCGCCAAAAAAAGGGAGGGTTGACAGCTATGCGTCCTTTCTTTATGGCTAGACTGTGCCTCACTCCAGGTGTACCCAAAGCTGTTGCCCAGGGTATGTCAAGGTGGTCCAAGAAGGAGAGCCGGTTTGCTGCTACGCTTGTGTTCCGTGTGCAGAAGGGACCATATCTACACAGGAAGGTGGGTGACTCCATGGGAGATGGAATTCGTTGGGAGAATATGAATAGGGCAACATATTACTCAGACACTTTCTGTGAAGATTCAAAGGACATTCCTTGAGAGACAAGAAATAGTAGAAGCAGGACTTTTTTCAGCCAGAACTCAGTTCTGGCACCTCTCAGGTGGGCTCCATTCCCATTATAAGAGAACAAAGGAGGTGTTCATAGTGAGTTCCGGCACCTCTTTTTCTAGAAAAATCGCACTGAGCGGAAGCATTTTAAAAAAATACTTTTTATTTATTAAATCAAATCCATACATAGTCTTTAATACATGTACAACTTTGAATATTTACACCATTAGATATTAGTTTATACTTATAAATGCACATGTTCTTTTCTTATATTAATTAAACTAGACAAAGATATATTAAAGTAATAAATTCACAAATCTAAATTCCACTAAACTAAATCATATAGCTATAAATACCAACTTCCCGTCCTTTCCCGAAGTACTTTACATTTACAGCGTTGAATGTACTTAAATTTCTTACTTTATTCTTACTATAGTTTCTAGTACTTTCTTATAACGTTAATGGAAACATTAACTTACAGATTTCTGTAAAGATTCTCAAGCCAGGACTTTCATGGCTTCAATGTTTTTAATCAGCTGCATTAGTCCCAAAAAACGAGTTGACAGAAATGACCCCGAGGAAGAAATTTCTGGTGCCTCCGGTTCTCAAAGAACCAGAACCGCAACAAAAAAGAAAGTGAATTTGCGGTTTGGGTCTGAACTGTGTCGGAGGTTCAGGTTCAAGCCATGGCCAAGTCCAAGAACCACACCACACACAACCAGTCTCACAAGTGGCACAGAAATGGCATTAAGAAACCCAGATCAAATAGATACGAATCTCTGAAGGGGGTTGATCCCAAGTTCCTGCGGAACACGCATTTTGCAAAGAAACACGACAAGAAAGGGCTGAAGAAGATGCGGGCCAACAGCGCTAAGAATGGCAAGTAACCAGCTTGCCTCCAGTTGTTTTCTTTTCACTCAAGGCGTTTTGTATAAATAAAATTGAGTGTAACGTGGAAAAAAAGACAAGAGAAAAGTGAATTTCAAAATTTACTAGGATTTTCTGACAAATTATGAACAATTGGAAAGATTTATTTAAAACGGAGCAAGCACGGTACACAATGCATTATAATACAATATAATAGACAAGGAATTGCAGTGAGTCTACTATGAGTATTACATTTAAGAAACACAGAACTGTTTGCTTGAACAACTTAAGGTATCACAAGAAATCATATTTAAAAAACAAAACATGTAAAGCAATTATTAAAAAGTCCACGTAAAGAGGCATGTCTTCAGCATGCAGCAAAAGCCGCACAATGTGAAATGCTCTCCCCAGAGAGGCTCACCTGGCGCCATCATTACATATCTTTAGGGACCAGGCAAAAACAGTCGTCTGACTTTTAATTATTAGGGTCTTTTAAAGTGGGTGGGGTGTTCCAATCTAGCTTTTAAAAGTAGATTTATTTTTTTTAATGCAGGTTTTAAGGTATGTTTTTGTTTCTTTGTTTAATATAATTGTAAGTTGCTTTGAGTTGCCGTGGAAAAGACAACAAATCGATTTAATAAATAATAATGCCAGAGACACCGATTCGGGGAGGTCATTCCCTCTCAGCTTTATCCTATGTAACAAGGATGTTTTGGTGACAAAAAGTGAGATAAACCTTGTGCACTACATCTGTCTACATCTGCGGGACATTAAATAGTGAAATGGACGCACACATCTTTCTCTCTCCTTCCCTACTACATAGGCTTATTCTGCTACCTCGTTTCCCCCCAAAATGTAATAGTACACAGATAGTTATGCATGCAAGTGATGCTGAAGCCACTCTTCTCATCCTCAGATGCAGATCATTGCCACAAATGTCCAGAAGATCAACATTCAAACAAGCACCAGAATCAATGTATTCCTAAGATCATCATCTTCCTAGTTTATGAAGAATATTTGGGGATAATCTTAGCTTCTATTACGCTATTCTTGTCTTTAACAACAGGCATCGTGTTAGGAATCTTCATTAAATACAAAGAAACTCCAATAGCCAAAGCCAACAACCGGGACCTCTCATACATCCTCCTCATCTCCCTCCTGCTTTCCTTTTTGTCCTCCTTCCTCTTCATTGGAAGGCCAAGGAAAGTGACCTGTCTTCTCCGACAAGTGGCCTTCAGCATCATCTTCTCGGTTGCTGTCTCTTCTGTGTTGGCAAAAACCATCACTGTGGTGCTGGCCTTCCTGGCCACAAAGCCAGGGAACAAGGTGAGGAGATGGCTGGGGAAGAGTCTAGCCAACTCTATTGTCATTTCCTGTTCCAGTGTCCAAATTGTCATCTGCACCATCTGGCTGGGCATCTCTCCCCCATTCCCAGACTCTGACAAGCACTCTCAGGCTGGAGAGATCACCCTGCAATGCAATGTAGGGTCTGTTGCCATGTTTTATGGTTCCCTCAGCTACATGGGCTTCCTGTCTACCATCTGCTTCACGGTGGCTTTCCTGGCGAGGAAGCTACCTGGGGCCTTCAATGAAGCCAAGCTGATCACCTTCAGCATGCTGGTCTTCTGTAGTGTTTGGGTGTCCTTTGTGCCCACCTACTTGAGCACAAAGGGGAAATACATGGTAGCCGTGCAGATCTTCTCTATCTTGGCTTCCAGTGCTGGGCTTCTGGGCTGCATCTTCATCCCCAAGTGCTACATTTTTATACTGAGGCCTGACCTAAATACAAAAGAGTACCTGACAATAAAAACTAAAGAAGGCATATGATCTTGAGTACTATGTATAGGGACAGATTCTGCCTACAGCTGAAGCAGAACCAGTTTTGTCTCCAGAGAGGGAGGGATGTATCTGAGAGGCAGAGCTGGTTCCTCCCAAGTTCTATGCCCAACATCTTCAGTTTAAAGCATGAAGAAGCAGGACCAGGAAAAGCCACTTTCCTCCTGAGATCCTGCCAGTTGGAGGGGATAATACTTAGCTGGATGGGCCGGTAGACTGCATACACATCAAACGTTTGAGACACAGCATGTGACCCCCCAATGAATACTGGGAGGTATAGTTTACCCCCCACAGAGCTACAGTTCCCAGTACCCTTAACAAAGTACCCACTTTTCTTACAGGAATGCTCTCATGTTCTTCACGGGTGTCCAGAATCTTTGGGTCACTAGGAGCATAGTCAGTTGCCGTATTCAGGGCCAGGTTGGATTTTCCCAGTTGGCTAATTGGCCCCAGCCCTCTGGTTTTCACCATCCGCATAGTCAATCCCTCGTGGCAGGGGTTGTGAGTTTTATGGGTGTAGAACTTTCCTGAACTTTCCTGAACTTTCTAGTTCTCAATAGAACAAGCTAGTAGCTGTGTTTATCTAGATAGTCATGTGAGACTCAAGGCCATTGCTTGGGGTGGGTAATATATTCTCCTGCCTGCTGGGCAGTTTATCTTCAGTCTTTCCTACTTTCTGTTTTCCTGTCTATTTTTTGCTTCTGTAACTGGATGTGCTCTTCGGAGTGGAAGATATTAGTACCTTACTGGGGATCCAGTAAGTCCTGTACGCTTTTAAACCTCAGTAAACTATTGCTGGAGAATTCTGCTGCATGAGTGTGTGTTTCTTTCCTTTGGAACTGTGCATGGGAGATGGACTTCATGCATTTGATACTCTGCTATTTTCTGCCCATGTCTTGGAGTTACTCAAGCATGGAGACTCGGGTGGCGGCTGATTTTTGCACCAGCCCTGTCACCTCATAGCAATTGTCGCAACTTTAAAGTTTAGGCATTGGTTAGCTGACTTTGATATTGTTAATTGGGGGAGGTTATTGAGTGGGTGGTTGCAGACCAGATCCAGGCACTCTCACAGGAAACTTTTTTTCTAGATCCATTTAAATTAGGGTTTACTTTGCTGAACCTCAGTGTCTGGGCTGAATGATGTGGGTGGAGATGCTCCTTCAGATATACTGGGCAGAGGCTATTTAGGGCTTTAAAGGTCAGCACCAACACTTTGAATTGTGCTCAGAAACGTACTGGGAGCTAGTGGAGATCCTTTAGGACCAGTATTATATGGTCCCGGCAACCACTCCCAGTCATCAGTCTAGCTGCTGCATTCTGGATTAGTTGTAGTTTCCGGGTCACCTTCAAAGGTAGCCCCATGTAGAGAGCATTGCAGTAGTCCAAGCAGGAGATAACTAGAGCATGCACCACTCTGCCGAGACAGTCCGCGGGCAGGTCTACCAGTGGAGCTGGTAGACAGCTGCCTTGAACACAGAATTGACCTGCGCCTCCATGGACAGCTGTGAGTCCAAAATGACTCCCAGGCTGCACACCTGGTCATTCAGGGGCACAGTTAACCCGTTCAGGACCAGAGAGTCCCCCACCCCTACCCACCCCTGTCCTCCCAAAATAGTACTTCTGTCTTGTCAGGATTCAACCTCAATCTGTTAGCCACCATCCATCCTCCAACCACCTCCAGACACTCACAGAGGATTTCACCGCCTTCACTGGTTCTGATTTAAAAGAGAGGTAGAGCTGGGTATCATCCACATACTGATGAACACCCAGCCCCCTTCTGCCCTGCTTTTGAGCTTCCCAGAACTGTCTGATTCACTACTGGGAGATACAGGGTCCTGGACATGATGGTTCTTTGGTCTGATCTGGCTGCAGGGCTCTCCCTAGGTACTCGTGAGCAAAATTCAGGTCAAACTCTTCCTACCCCCTTTCCTTGACTCATATCAAAACTTTGGAGGTGCATATCACAAACATGCTTTTCTCCAGCTCTACACCTGCCCCTTAAGCCATATAAGACTCCAGGAAGTTGTTGATGCGAAACATCTTCAACTTATAATTATCAAAATCATAGTGATTTATTCTTGTAAGAGTTGGAGAGATATTTTTTTGGAGATGACCTAGGCATCAGAATCAACAACAGTGTTAATAGCAATGTCATTAATTGCACTGTGCCTGGAAAGCAAAGTCGGTGCAGAGCCTATTCTGAAGTCACAGCAGAACAACACCCAAATCAGTAAAGACACTGAAGCTTTGGTCTTGGAAGAGCCGTTTGCTTCTTCTGATCTGCTTTCACTGGAGGTGAGAGGAGCCACTGATATGAGAGATGTAGAAGGCAGGGCCAGAATGAGATCCCTGCTGCTTCTGTTGCAGCTTCTGCTGCTAATGTTGCCCCATGGAGTCTATGGGAACCTGAAGGCCACATGCCCCTTGAATCTGATCACGGACCAGCAAGAAGCATTCAGTTACTACCGGCCTGGAAACTTCCTCATTAGTGGGATTGTATCTCCAAAATATTTTTACGGAAAACATCCATACAATTTTTCCCAGACCCCCTTAACCAGGACTAAGTGGTAAGTCATTCTATGCAGACGGATGTTGTGTTTCTCCATCACCTCTCCAACGGCTGCTTTTAAAACCAGGGAAATAGCCCCTATTCAAGGCTCCAGATCCTGTGACCCTCCAGACATTGTTGGATTAAAGTTCCCATCATCCCTTGCTGGCTGGGACTGATGGGAGTTGGAGTCCAGCAATAGATTCCCACCCATCCATTCCATTTTCAGCTTCCCTGGGTCTTGCAGTAAAGTACCATTCTGGCAACACCATAATGCAAATGATCAGGGATCAAAAGGAGGCATAACATTATTCCAACTGGGGTAGATAGGTGTGGGTAGCACAAAATTCAGGCAACTTCCAAAGTGCAAAGTTTCTATTTATTTTACTTTTATTTTATTTTGACGCTATATCTACCACTTAATTACAACAATCTGCCAGGAGTGCAACAGTAGACCATGTGAAAATTCTTCTTGGCTAAATTAAAGCTTCCCTTCTCCATCTCCACCTTTTCCCTTTTGTGTCATGTGTTTTTGAATTATGAGCCTGATGACAGAATGTCTTAAAAAAATTAAAATACTCTGGGTGACTTTTTTTGGCTGAAGAGGAGGAGAAATAGGCTTTAGATAAAACAAATACATATCATAATACAGACCAGGAGACTTCCTCATTAGGGGAGTTGGATGTCCAATATGTAAACAATAATTATTCAGCTTATTCTCACACACCCCTTCAACCCACCAGGTTTCATTCAGAACTAAAGACTGGTTGATGTGTTTGGTTTCTAATGACCAGGGAGACACCCTGTTTCTTAGTCCCCCAACTTGTTGTTTAGTCATTTAGTCGTGTCCGACTCTTCGTGATCCCATGGACCAGAGCACGCCAGGCACTCCTGTCCTCCACTGCCTCCCGCAGTTTGGTCAGACTCATGTTGGTAGCTTCGAGAACACTGTCCAACCATCTCATCCTCTGCCGTCCCCTTCTCCTTGTGCCCTCAATCTTTCCCAACATGAGGGTCTTTTCCAGGGAGTCTTCTCTTCTCATGAGGTGGCCAAAGTATTGGAGCCTCAGCTTCAGGATCTGTCCTTCCAGTGAGCACTCAGGGCTGATTTCCTTCAGAATGGATAGGTTTGATCTTCTTGCAGTCCATGGGACTCTCAAGAGTCTCCTCCAGCACCATAATTCAAAAGCATCAATTCTTCGGCGATCAGCCTTCTTTATGGTCCAGCTCTCACTTCCATACATCACTACTGGGAAAACCATCATTGGCAAAGGACTTGCCCCCTATGTTGCCTTTTGAAAAACAGTTGGGGGAATCTATGTAGACACCCTCTGAATCAGCCCAAACCATGCAAGTAGCATTTGCTGCAACTTCCCAGTCTTTCACAAACTTTGGGTTGGGGGCTTTATTTTTACTCAGTTTTGTTCTTTGAAGACAGTGTGCACTTTTAAGCTCCTGCAATGGAGCACATATCTCCCAATTATTATTGGAGAATGCAGAGATCTTTGGAGAAAAATGTGGGATATAAATTCAATTAATAACATGCATGCATACATACAAACTATTATTTGCAGATCAAATATGGTTGTTTTCGTTAAATGGTGAATAGCAGTTTAACACTATAAAACTGATTTATTTATTGCAGTTTGTCAGCCAGCAGGTACTGGCGAATCTTGTCATTCTTGTTCACCATCCAGGAGATCAACAGTAATCCCAGGATCTTACCCAACATCACCCTGGGCTACAACCTCTATGAGAACCATTTAGATGAAAGGATAACTTCTGATGCTGTGATGGATCTGCTTGCAGGTGTGAAAGGCAATGTTCCAAACTATCGCTGTGGAAAACAGAATAACCTGCTGGCTGTTCTTGAAGGGGGAAATTCTGCAATCTCAAAGCAGATTTCATCCATGTTAGGTATCTACAAAATCCCACAGGTAGGTAGGGTGACAGCATGGAAGGACAGAGGAGAATGTCAGCTGCATAAAATTCCACTTCTTTTCTTTCTTTTAATATAATTTTTATCAAATGTTCTGTTTTACAATTTAGAATATTAATTTAAACAACCTTAAAATATTAACAACAACAACAACAACAACAAAACCTTTATTAGGCATAGCAGACCAAACATTCTCGAACAGACACCATATACAAATTGTATAGAATATGAGCTTAGCAAAACAATGCTTATATTAATCTAATCTTTAACTCTAAAATTCGATACTAATCCATAAAAATAACTTAAAACTGCTCATAATGATCCTTTGTTAAAAAATCAATTAGTATAAATAACACAACAATATATTAATACCGTATTACTATTTAATTAAGAACTGCTAGTCCTCTTTGTAATGACATAGTATTTCTGTATGGACTGCACTCAAAAGTTTGGCTACTATTAAAGCAATTTGATCATTACTGCCCGAAAGCAGGTTTTGAATAGTTGGAAGGATAAACCTTAAAATATTGATGACTTCCCTTCTTCGCTTTCCGTGGTTCATTTTGCATACCATACATCCCTGCATATTTTACATGAACCAAACTCTTCAGTAATTCATTATTACATCCATCAAAACTTATTTACACTGTTGAATTTGTCTTACTGCTGCCCACGTTTTCAAGTGTACACAATTCCCCCCCCCATATATTCAATAAACGTTTTCCACTCTTCTCTAAATGTATGTTCTTCTTGTTCTCTTATTCTATATGTTAGGTCTGCAAGCTGCACATATTCCATCAGTTTAAGTTGCCATTCTTCTTTGGTTGGGACCTTGCTTGTTTTCGATTTTTGGGCTAACAAAACACAGTCCGCAATACAGTGGTACCTCGGGTTACAGATGCTTCAGGTTGCAGATGCTTCAGGTTGCAGACGCTTCAGGTTACAGACTCCACTAACCCAGAAATAGTACCTTGGGTTAAGAACTTTACCTCAGGATGAGAACAGAAATCGCGCGGCGGCAGCAGGAGGCCCCATTAGCGAAAGTGCGCCTCAGGTTAAGAACAGTTTCAGGTTAAGAACGGACCTCCAGAACGACATAAGTTCTTAACCCGAAGTACCACTGTAGTGGCATACAAAAATAACCTTTTTTGACATCTTTCTTTCCAGAGAAGTCAAGAGAGGGCATTAAAAATGAGAAAACTGCTTTTTTGTTTTCAAAATTCAGCCTTCACCAACCTGGCACCTTCCAGATGTTTCAGACTACAATACCATCATACATCCAATTGGAGAGTTGGAAGGTACTAAAAAGCTAATATAGTCCAACCCCCTATAATGCAGGGATCTTTTGCCCAACGTGGAGCTCGAACCCGCGACCCTGAGATTAAGAGTCTCATGCTCTACTTATTGAGCTATCCCAGTCACAGCCAGCACAAATTTTCCTTAGATATTAATCATTTCAGGTAAATAAGGATATGTTCCTGGAAGCAAAGCAAATCACTATAAATTTCTATTATGATCTAGTTGAGATTCCTGCATCACAGGGGGTTGGACTAGATGACCCTGAGGGTCCCTTCCAATTCTATACAGTGGGACCTTTAGTTACGAACTTAATTCGTACCGGAGGTCCGTTCTTAACCGGAAACTCTTCTTAACTAGAGGTGTGCTTTCGCTAATGGGGCCTCTTGCTGCCGCTGCACCGCCGGCACACGATTTCCATTCTCATCCTGGAGCAAAGTTCTCAACTCGAGGTAACTCTTCCAGGTTAGCGGAGTTTGTAACCAGAACCTAACAGATTGAGGTTGAATCCTGACAAGACAGAAGTACTGTTTTTGGGGGACAGGGTGCGAGCTGGTGTGGGGGACTCCCTGGTCCTGAATGGGGTAACTATGTCCCTGAAGGACCAGGTGCGCAGCTTGGGAGTCATTTTGGACTCACAGCTGTCCATGGAGGCGCAGGTTAATTCTGTGTCCAGGACGGCTGTCTACCAGCTCCATCTGGTACGCAGGATGAGACCCTACCTGCCCGCAGACTGTCTCGCCAGAGTGGTGCATGCTCTAGTTATCTCCCGCTTGGACTACTGCAATGCGCTCTACGTGGGGCTACCTTTGAAGGTGACATGGAAACTGCAATTAATCCAGAATGCGGCAGCTAGACTGGTGACTGGGAGTGGCTGCCGGGACCACATAACACCGGTCCTGAGAGATCTACATTGGCTCCCAGTACGTTTCCGAGCACAATTCAAAGTGTTGGTGCTGACCTTTAAAGCCCTAAACGGCCTCGGTCCAGAATACCTGAAGGAGCATCTCCACCCCCATTATTCAGCCCGGAGACTGAGATCCAGTGCCGAGGGCCTTCTGGCGGTTCCCTCACTGCGAGAAGCAAAGCTACAGGGAACCAGGCAGAGGCGGTAGTGGCGCCCACCCTGTGGAACGCCCTCCCAGCCCAGGTCAAAGAGATAAACAACTATCTGACATTCAGAAAATACCTGAAGGCAGCCCTGTTTAGGGAAGTTTTTAACCTGTGATATTTTAATGTATTTTAATATCTGTTGGAGGCCGCCCAGAGTGGCTGGGGGGACCCAGCCAGATGGGCGGGGTCCAAATAATAAATTATTATTATTATTATTATTATTATTTGTAACTTGAGGCATTTGTAACTCGCGGTACCACTGTAATTCTATGATTTCAATTCTTCCTTTTCTTACTAGATCAGTTTTGCCTTCATGGCTCAGGTTCTTGAAGATAAAACCCAGTCCCCATTTGTCTACCGGATGGTCCCCAAAGAAGAAGCTCAGTATTGGGGCATTGTGAAGTTGCTCTGGCATTTTGGATGGACGTGGATCGGCCTCCTTGCTCCAGACAATGATGCTGGAGGAAGATTTGTGAGTGCCTTGACACCTCTGCTCACCAGCAGCGGGATTTGCATTGCCATATCAAAAATATTTCCAGAAAAGGATCTATTTAAAATGTTCAGCCCAAATGAACCATACGGCACCTGGAGACAAGTCGATGTATGTGTCTGCTACGTAACCACTCAAATGGGAACAAATATAATTATTGCAATTCAAGCAGCCCGCGGGAAACAAATTGGGCCAAAAGTCTGGATCACAACAGCTTTTCAGGACATCGACTTGAATTTGTCTTATCCTCCTGATATCTTCCAGCACTTTCATGGTTCTTTATCCTTTGTAATGAAAACCAAAATAGGTAGCAGCAGAAACGCCTACTCCACACCAGACTCCCATCTTCTTCAGCAATTTTGGCGCGAAGCATTTCATTGCTCATATTCAAAACATGTGCTGTCTGTGAGAGGCTGGACAAGATGTGCAGAGGAGGAGAAACTGCAGGATCTGCCCCAGGAGGAGCTCCAGAGAGCCCTGTCTCAAGACAGCTACAGCGCTTACCTCAATATTCAAGCTGTGGCTCGGGCCTTAAATGCAGCATATTCATCTAGAGCCAGGTGGATGTTAATGGTGGATGGAGGAGACACATTGGAACATCAAAGGTTATGGCAATGGCAGGTATTTCCTTTTGCTTTTCTCTCTCTCTCTCTCTCTCTCTCTCTCTCTCTCTCTCTCTTTTTGCAAACTATCCATTGTCCCAATGATGGAATCAAATTTACAAGTGAGATTTTTCCTTGCCCGTTTCTGAGGGAAATCCAATTTGTAAGGGTTCTGGTTAAGGTGAACATTTTGGCTCGCTTTGGTTATGTCAGGTGACACTTCCATATCCTGTGGTTCCTCTCTGGTGCCATTAGAGCAGGCATAGGCAAACTCCGGCCCTCCAGATGATTGGGACTACAATTCCCATCATCCCTAGCTAACAGGAGCAGTGGTCAGGGATGATGGGAATTGTAGTCCTAAACATCTGGAGGGCCGGAGTTTGCCTATGCCTGCATTAGAGGGATACAGATTTCTTTATATATATATATATAATAATCTTTATTAAATTTCTGTTTTACATTTTAGAAAATTCACTTAAACAACCTTAAAATATCAATGACTTCCCTTCCTCTCTTTCCATGGTTCATTTTGCACAACATAAATCCCTGCATATTTTATATAAACTAAACCATTCAGTATTCCATTATTACATCCATCAAAACTTATTTACACTGTTGAATTTATCTTAATGAGGCCGGCGTTTTCAAATACTGTATACACAATATTCCTCCATATATTCAATAAACATTTTCCAGTCTTCTTCTTGTTCTCTTATTCTATATGTTAATTCTGCAAGCTGCGCATATTCCGTCAACTTAAGTTGCCATTCTTCTTTAGTTGAGACCTCGCTCGTTTTCCATTTTGGGGCTAACAAAACACAGTCTGCAGTAGTGGCATACATAAATAACCTTTGTTGACACCTGGGAATTTCCACCTGAGTTATCACCAACAAAAAGGACTCTGGTGTTTTTTGGGGGGAAAGTACTTTTAAACATTTTTTTCCAGTTCATTATGAATTATTTCCCAATACTCTTATATGATAGAACATACCCTCAGTCTCATTACATCTCCAACACTTATCTGCTTCGGTCTTATACATCTTAGCAAGTCTACTTGGAGTTAGATACAGGTTTCTTAAACAGGGATGGTGTAACCTTCGACGCCTCCCTTTCCATGGAGGCGCAGGTTGCAGCCACAGCAAAGGTGGCATTTTTCCATCTCCGCCGTATTAGGCAGTTGGCCCCCTACCTCTCTCGCCCTGATCTGGCCACAGTGATCCACGCGACGGTCACCTCCAGACTTGACTATTGTAACTCGCTCTACATGGGGCTGCCCTTGAAGCTGACCCAGAAACTCCAGCGGGTGCAGAATGCTGCGGCGAGGCTCCTTACGGGGTCTTTGCCGCGGGACCACATTCACCCAGTGCTCTACCAGCTGCACTGGCTCCCGGTGGAGTACAGGATCAGGTTTAAGGTGCTGGTTTTGACCTTTAAAGCCCTATGCGGCCTAGGACCCTCGTACCTAAGGGACCACCTCTCCTGGTATGCCCCGTGTAGGACCTTAAGGTCCTCAAACAATAACATGTTGGAGGTCCCGAGCCATAAGGATGCTAGGCTGGTCGCAACTAGGGCCAGGGCCTTCTCAGTACTGGCCCCGACCTGGTGGAACAGTCTGTCAGAAGAGACGAGGGCCCTGCGGGATCTGGCATCTTTCCGCAGGGCCTGCAAGACAGAGCTGTTCCACCTGGCCTTTGGGTTGGTTTTAGTTTAACCCGGATGTTTCATTCCTTTATGGTTTGATTGGTGGGCTACTTATAAATGAGGCTGCATTTTAAATTTTAAATCGTATTTTAACTTGCATTTTAATTGATTGTTTTGTATTTGTTGTGATTTTATGGGTGTTAGCCGCTCTGAGCCCGGTCTTGGCTGGGAAGGGCGGGGTATAAATAAAAATTTATTTATTATATTTATTTATTTATATCCCAATCCGCTGGGTGTTTAAGCTGCCCATCAACAGTTAAGCACCTGGAGTGGGCACACAGATCTTCTGGTCACAGTCTTCCACATTGCTTTCTTAATGCTGATGTTCCCCCTGTCATTCCAGCTTCACCCTTTCTTAAGAGCAATCCAGTGTTCAAATACTTCTATGGGCAGACTATGTTTGGATGAGAATGGGGAGCTCCCAGCCGACTTTGATATTGATAATTGGGTGATGTTCCCTAACGGCTCCTGTGTTAGAGTGAAAATTGGCAGTCTGGAGAGAGTGACTTCTACTGGAATAAAGTTCGCCATTAACTCAGAAGCCATTGAGTGGCCCAAGCAGTTTAACAAGGTATGAGGATATAACAGAGGGATGAGGCTAGGAGAACCTGATTACACTCTTCATAGTGCAACTGCTGCACAACAGCCTTGTAAGGTGGACCAACTATGTCTTAAAATGTAAAGGGTAAAGGGACCCCTGACCATTAGGTCCAGTCGTGGACGACTCTGGGGTTGCGGCGCTCATCTCGCTTTATTGGCCGAGAGCCGGCGTACAGCTTCCGGGTCATGTGGCCAGCATGACTAAGCCGCTTCTGGCGAACCAGAGCAGCACACGGAAATGCCATTTACCTTCCCGCCAGAGCGGTACCTATTTGTCTACTTGCACTTTGACGTGCTTTCGAACTGCTAGGTTGGCAGGAGCAGGGACCGAGCAACAGGAGCTCACCCCGTTGTGGGGATTCGAACCGCCAACCTTCTGATCGGCAAGCCCTAGGCTCTGTGGTTTAACCCACATCACCACCCGCGTCCCTTAACTATGTCTTAAGAACCCAGTAGATGCTGCCAGACAGACCAGAGGGGAATCTGGGGCGCTCAAGGAAATACTGGAGCCCCAGGATCCTGAGACAAGATAAGCAGCATTTCCCAGCCAGGTTCCTCTCTGTTCACTTGGGGAGGGAAACCAGCATTTATCTCTTTCTTTCTTTCTCCCAGGAACAGAGTAGCCCACTTTTCTCTAACACCCCAAATTGTATCCCCAGGAGATTGCACCCAGCAGTTAGGAACATGGCAGATGGCTCACATCCTTAAATTTAGCAAATCCACATTTCAGAGTCCAAGAGGCAATTGATATGAAGTACTATTAAGATTAGAAGGAAGGGAAGACGGAAAATGGACACAGCAGAATACTGGAAAGAGGTTCATATCCCCC
The DNA here is from genome assembly GCA_034642065.1 of Darevskia nairensis. NCBI lineage: Eukaryota > Metazoa > Chordata > Lepidosauria > Squamata > Lacertidae > Darevskia > Darevskia nairensis. The sequence goes on from JAWWNI010000093.1 coordinate 508,879, forward strand.
CTTCTTTGCCAGTACTCAAAGCACCTTTTAAAACATAATAATCCAGGAGTCATTTTTAACGTTATTGTCTTCAGGATATTGCATGTACAATTGCTGCATTGCATCAGTGTGCTTTGTTGTCACTATTTTCTTATTGCTGTTATTCTGGATTAGTTTTTGTCTTATTTTGTCCTCTGTATAGAAGGTAGAGATAATGTGCTGGTCCAAGGGTAATCCAAGAGGCAAGGTCTGGGTCCGGTCCAAAGTCTATGGAGTCTACGAGGGGTCCATCCGATGAAGCTGAGGCAGGGTGCAGGGCAGGAAACTAGGTGAAGACAGGAACTGGCAACCAACAATGTTGCTTCTGCAACTTGGGGCTGGGGCTGGCCGTCTTTTATCTGCCCCGAGGCATAGGGCGGCCCTGATCCTCTGGTGACTCGCCTCTCCTGGCTTGGAGGCGAGTACTCCTCCTGCGGGAACTCAGTTCCCTTCGCCTTTCTGCCCTGAGCCTCTGCAGTTCAGGAGAGGCTGGAGGGTTACCGGACCCAGAGGCAACCTCAGCTTCCACTGACAGGGCTGGGAGTGGAGCACCTGCAGGCAATGGGTCCTCCATCCCAGCAGGAGCCAGAGCAGACTCAGCAGATGCCTGCACCTGAGGATCCAGCACAGGTGAGGCCCCTTCAGACTCAGGCCCTAGCCCCGGCTATGCTGGTTCTGGAGGCAGGGAATCCTGTGCAGGCTGGGATCCCTCAGGTTCAGCATCTGAGTCTGAATCCCAGGCCATCACAGATAACAATGTTGAGACGAAGAAGCAAACACACCAAACGGTTTTCCCTGCCATGCCCTTTTCTTTTCTTCCCCAGAAATAAATGGACGGGGTCAGTGGGACTAGGGATCCTGCTGGATGCTTTGCAAACTCTATGAAATAATTCCATAGGCACAGGTGCTCCTAACACTTTCTGCTTGATACACCTTGTCTTGGTTTTTAGGCTGTGCCTCGCTCCAGGTGTACCGAAAGCTGTCGCCCAGGATATGCCAAGGTGGTTCAAGAAGGAGAGCCGGTTTGCTGCTACTCTTGTGTTCCATGTGCGGAAGGGACAATCTCCACTCAGGAAGGTGGGTGATACCAAGGGCGGGGTGACGAGGGTGACACTGTGGTCTAAACCACTCAGCCTCTTGGGCTTGCCGATTGTAAGGTCGGTGGTTCAAATCCCTGCGACGGGGTGAGCTCCCGTTGCTCTGTCCCAGCTCCTGTCAACCTAGCAGTTTGAAAGCATATAATATACCCCGCCTGGGACAGGTTGTCAGACTGCCCCAAAGCCAGAGCACATCAGTGTGCGCACATCCCCGGCTACAGAGAGTCCGGAGGCGCGGGAATATGTGATTGTCCCCAGATCTAAGAACAACACATACCAGCCTTTCATTTAGGCTAATCTATTTATTCCAAGTAATTGTGCAGAGAAAATCTCTGCTGGCAGCCCGTTTACAAGGAGCTGCCATATAAGCAGTCCTTCCAGCTTCAGGACAAGCAAGGAGAGTCAAAGAGCATATAATGTACCCCTGGACTGGATGGCCCTTGTGGTCTCTTCCAACTCTATGATTCTATGAGCCCAAAGGCTCGAATTACAACAATACAGAAAAAGTAAACATTCCAAGCAGGAAAAGATAAAGCAACTTTCTCATGGGTCTGTGTGAGAGGCAAAAGGAATACCAGTCCAGCCTGCAGCTTGAGCCACTAGGCTTGGACAAAAATCACCACAATCAGCACACATAGATAAATAGGTAAAAAAGGTAAAGATAAATAGATAAATAGGTACCGCTGTGGCGGAAAGGTAAGCGGCGTTTCCATGCGCTCTGGTTTCCGTCACGGTGTTCCGTTGCACCAAAAGCGGTTTATTCATGCTGGCCACATGACTCGGAAAGCTGTCTGTGGACAAATGCCAGCTCTCTCAGCCTGAAAGTGGAGATGAGCACCACACCCCATAGTTAAATTTGACTGGACTTAACCGTCCAGGGGTCCTTTTCCTTTACCCGACTCCAAGGGAGAGGGCATTCCTTGGGAGAATAAGAACAGGCCAGAGATTTACTCAGAGACTCCTTCTGTGAAGATTCTGATGACGTTTTTGAATCCGGGTCCTTTCCTGGTATCTACATTATTATTCACCTTCATTAATTAATTAGTTACCGAAAGTGAGTTTAAAGGAACGACCGAAATGAAGTTATATCTGGGGTACAAAGCAGGGAGCAGAGAGAGGGCTCAGCATGCACTATGTCATGGGTAGGCAAACTAAGATCCAGCCTAATCACCTTCTAAATCCGGCCCACGGATGGTCTGGGAATCAGCGTGTTTTTACATGAGTAGAACATGTCCTTTTATTTAAAATGCACCTCGGGGTTATTTGTGGGGCATAGGAATTCGTTCATTCCCCCCCCTCCAAAATATAGTCCGGCCCCCCACAAGGTCTGAGGGACGGACTGGCCCCCTGCTGAAAATGTTTGCTGACCCCTGGACTATGCACTATGTGTTCCTTTTGCTATTTCAAACCACATCTTCAGTGATCAAAGAACCAAAGCACACCAAAAAGAAAGTGAATTTAAAAATTTATTAAGAATAACTGACCAGCAGTGATTTTTTAAAAAAAGTTCATTTATAATTATGATAGCAGGATGCAGAATAAACAAGAAATTATATGAAACTGATTAAACTATAACAGATGGAAAATAACAATGGGCCTATTGTGAGCATTACACGAAAGAAATATAAATCCAATTTCATCTACTACCTAGGATATAACAATTATATCTAAAATAAAGGTAAAGGCAAAGGGACCCCTGACCATTCGGTCCAGTCATGACCGACTCTGGGGTTGCTGCGCTCATCTCGCATTATCGGCCGAGGGAGTCGGCATACAGCTTCCGGGTCATGTGGCCAGCATGACAAAGCCGCTTCTGGAGAACCAGAGCAGCGCACGGAAACGCCGTTTACCTTCCCGCCAGAGCAGTACCTATTGATCTACTTGCACTTTGACATGCTTTCGAATGGCTAGGTGGGCCAGGAGCAGGGACCGAGCAACGGGAGCTCACCCCATCGTGGGGATTCGAACCGCCGACCTTCTGATCGGCAAGCCCTAGGCTCTGTGGTTTAACTCACAGCGCCACCCGCGTCCCTATATATCTAAAATAGTTGAAAGCAATTATCGAAAAGTCCAGGTAAACAGGTGTGTCTTCCATGCACAGCAAAAACTGTACAATGAAGACACCAGGTGCACCTCTGTGGGGAGGTCTTTGGTTGTCAATGTTACCTACATCAGAAGGTTATTTCGGAAACAAAAATTGAAAAGTGCCTCGTGTGTCACATCAATCTCTTTTGGATACACAAGCAAAGGTTAATTAAATCAATTAACGTTTTCCTCCTTTGTTGCATATTCAAATGTTGTTACCTCCTCCACATTACCATCTTCTCTCAAAATGCAGTATGACACAGAGAGTTACAGATATAAGTGATGGAGATGAAAACACCTTTTCTCCTCCTCAGATGCAGACCATTGCACCAAATGCCCAGAAGATCACCATCCAAACAAGGACCAAGATCAATGTATTCCCAAGATTATCACCTTCCTGGCCTATGAAGAATCTTTGGGGATCCTTCTGGTTTCCTTTGCCCTTTTCTTGTCATTGACCGCAAGCTTCGTTTTAGGAATCTTCATTAAATACAAGAAAACTCCCACAGTCAAAGCCAACAACCGAGACCTCTCCTATATCCTCCTCATCTCCCTCTTGCTTTCATTTTTGTCCTCCTTCCTCTTCATCGGCCGGCCAGGGAAAGTGACCTGCCTTCTCCAACAAACAGCCTTTAGCATTATATTCTCAGTTGCTGTCTCTTCTGTGTTGGCAAAAACCATCACTGTGGTGCTGGCCTTCCTGGCCACAAAGCCAGGGAACAAGGTGAGGAGATGGCTGGGGAAGAGTCTAGCCAACTCCATTGTCATTTCCTGTTCCAGTGTCCAAGTTGTCATCTGCACCATCTGGCTGGGGATCTCTCCCCCATTCCCAGACTCCGACAAGTACTCTCAGGCAGGAGAGATCACCCTGCAATGCAATGAAGGGTCTGTGTTCATGTTTTATGGATCCCTCAGCTACATGGGCTTCCTAGCTGCCATCTGCTTCACGGTGGCTTTCCTGGCGAGGAAGCTGCCTGGGGCCTTCAATGAAGCCAAGCTGATCACCTTCAGCATGCTGGTCTTCTGCAGTGTTTGGGTCTCCTTTGTGCCCACCTACCTGAGCACAAAGGGGAAATACATGGTAGCCGTGCAGATCTTCTCTATCTTGGCCTCCAGTGCTGGGCTTCTGGGCTGCATCTTCATTCCCAAGTGCTACATTATTGTGCTGAGGCCTGATCTGAACACAAAGGAACATTTGACTGCCAAAGCTAAAGCTGGCATCTGATCCTTAAATGTTCAATTTTGACCGTTGATACCCAGCAATATCTTCTTCGATACAAACCTCTTTTCATTTTGCATAAATTATGAGTGATGACAATGAATGCCTAAAGACTCTGCAATGGCCACAGGCATTATGAGATTATAATTTTCTATGCCTTGCTGTACCACAGCCTGATTCCCCTCAGATTCTTGATCAATCCTCTGGCCTTCATAATCCTCATGGTCCCCTGGGGGTCACTGTGACTGGTTTGGCACATCTGTTTATTTATATGGCTAACTTGCCATAAAACTGCGCCCAAACTAGATCACAACATATCAAATGGCAAATAATAATTCAAAAAAACATATTAGAAACAACCAGAAGAAATTGCAATATTAATGAGGAAACAAATTTGACAGTTTAAGCTAAAAACATTGCACAAAACAATGCATGTTTTAGTAGCTTAAACTAGACTGAAGTTATACCAAAACAAAACAGGGTGGTAGTTTAAAAAAAAAAAAATCCTCACCATTTTCCAGCTGATGCACTTGTGCTCAGTAGTTGGGACAAAAAAAATGTAGCATCCTCCAAATAATCTGCAGTAGAACTTCTTTGGTGGCTGAAATCCACCCCCACCCCTGGTTTTATCTCCCTATTTCCTGCTTAGTTAAAGTGGTACCTCTGGTTAAGAACTTAATTCGTTCCGGAGGTCTGTTCTTAACCTGAAACTGTTCTTAACCTGAAGCACCATTTTAGCTAATGGGGCCTCCCGCTGCCGCCACATGATTTCTGTTCTCATCCTGAAGCAAAGTTCTTAACCCGAGGTACTATTTCTGGGTTAGCGGAGTCTGTAACCTGAAGCGTCTGTAACCTGAAGCATCTGTAACCCGAGGTACCACTGTATTGTGTATCAATGTGCTGGAGAAGAACAGACCCAGGGGACAAAAATGGGGGCACCCTGTGTGTAGAATTTGAAAACTCGAGAGTAAGTTGGGCAAAAGTGATACAACAACAACAACAACAAATTTGCACCCTGCCCATCTGACTGGGTTGCCCCAGCCATCCTAGATTATCGTCATATGTGCAGAAGAAATTGGCTAGAAGAGATTGTCACCTTACAGAAACTATTTCCTTCATAGTATGGAACCGCTTAGAGCGAATTACTGAACCACTCACTTGGCCTGCATAAATGCCCAGGTTTAGCCTATAGCCTCTCCTCCTGAAAGGAACTGACTGAATCATGCAGGCGGGAAGCACAGCTGAAAGATGGCGCCTTATAGTGTAACTGGCAGCTATCCAAGAAAGCAGGCAATTATTCGTATTGACTTTTTGGAACTTAACAAAATTCTGTCCATTTTAGTTTGTTTTTAGATTACAAAATGTTAGCTGCTCTTATTTATCTAATTAGATATTTAGTGAATAACTTAATTCTGTGGCATCTGTCTTGGGCGTTTGCTGTTTACTTTTGGGGGGGTCCAATTTTTAGGGCTCAAATAGTTCTGCTTGCATTCAGGGTTTATGGAATTTGAGTGGGGGGCGATGCTGGGCTATGCTGGTGTCCTGCAGGATACGCAGCAGGAGGAGAGGTGCAGAGGGGAGGCATACAGGCGTGTGCAGGTGACGTCGCACATTTGCATTGCGGCAGCCGGCAGTGGCAGCTCCTCTTCCCCCTCCTCTCCGCAGCCAGCGAGGCACCCTTTTCCACAGGGAGAGGCTCAGACTCAGAAGCAGAAAGATTCTACCTCCGCAACCGAGCCCCCGCCCCCCCCGGAAAAGGATGCCTTGCTCGCTGGCTGCAGAGTGCAGAGCTGAACTGCTTCTCTCTGCTGCCGCCTGCCGGCTTTTCTCATTGACTTTGTGGGTGCCCAGCCCCCACAATTATATTATTGTGTGTGCCCAAGCACCCACAGCCCCTGGAGTTGGCTCTTATGGAAGGCAAGCAACTCAGAGCCAGATACACCTCTTTCAAACATGTTAGTAGCTGTTTGTCAGTCCTGCCTGCCTGCAACGCAATTGCACCCCAAGTCTGAAACCACAAGCTGCACCTGGGGAAAGGGCATAGGTCCTAGGAGGAGGATACACGAAGCCCTGGAAGGGGGATGGTCTGGTTATATCATTGCTAATATCTGACTGCATTGGAGGGATTCAGTGTTTCATATCAATCAATGTGCTTTAGTGCTTGATAGTTTATTTCACAATGAATTGAAAGTGCTACCATAGCCACATTATCAAAAGGAATTACAGGTGGTTATCAATTTATGCTTGGGTTGCATTCCAGGAATAGTGCATAAAGCCAAAATCACATATGGTCAAAACACACTGGATTCATCAGTGGGTGCAATTGCCAAACTGTTTTTTCCCTGGACACCTGTCCCCTTTCCACGTCTTTCTTTCTTTTTCTTTCTTTCTTTCTTGCCAAGAATGTAAAGCTGAATGCACACAAATTAAATGTGTGTGAGTTGCAAGTTGCTTATATTTGGATAGTAAGTGTTGGCATGAATTAATATGATTGTAATGCTGTACAGTGGTACCTCGGGTTAAGTACTTAATTCGTTCCGGAGGTCCGTTCTTAACCTGAAGCTTACTTAACCTGAAGCACCACTTTAGGCTAATGGGACCTCCTGCTGCCGCTGTGCCGCATGAGCACGATTTCTGTTCTTAGCGGAGTTCTTAACCTGAAGCGTACTTAACCTGAGGTACCACTGTATTGTTATATATTTATATTGCTGTCATGTTGTGAGGTGTGTTGCTTATGTTTATGTGAAAAAGCAGCAAGTATACTGAAATCATAGAATCTTAGAGTTGGAAGGGACCCCAAGGGACATCTAGTCCAACCCCCTGCAATGCAGGAATCTCAGCTAAAGCATCCATGACAGATGGCCATCCAAACTCTGTTTAAAAACCTCTAAAGAAGGAGAGTCCACAACCTCTCATGGAAGTCTGTTCCACTGCTGAACAGTTACTACTGCCATATAGGTGTTGTTTTTTTAATGTTTAGTCAGAATCTCCTTTCTTGCAACTTGAAGCCATTGGTTCAGTCCTACCCTCCAGAGCAGGAGAAATCAAGTTTGCACCATCTTCCATGAGACAGCCCTTAAGATATTTGAAGATGGCTATCATATCTCCTCTCAGTCTCCTCTGTTGCAGGTTAAACATACCCAGCTCCTTCAAGCGTTCCTCCTAAGGCTTGGTATCCAGACCCTTGATCATCTTGATTGCCCTCCCCTGCACACATTCCAGTTTGTCAACGTCCTGTCTTCCACTGCCTCCCGCAGTTTGGCCAAACTCATGTTGGTAGCTTCGAGAACACTGTCCCACCATCTCGTCCTCTGTCGTCCCCTTCTCCTTGTGCCCTCCATCTTTCCCAACATCAGGGTCTTTTCCAGGGAGTCTTCTCTTCTCATGAGGTGGCCAAAGTACTGGAGCCTCAGCTTCAGGATCTGTCCTTCCAGTGAGCACTCAGGGCTGATTTCCTTAAGCATTGATAGGTTTGATCTTCTTGCAGTCCATGGGACTCTCAAGAGTCTCCTCCAGCACCATAATTCAAAAGCATCAATTCTTCGGCAATCAGCCTTTTTTATGGTCCAGCTCTCACTTCCATACATCACTACTGGGTAAACCAGTACTACTGGTGAAAGTGTTAGGAGCATGCAATTTAGGGCTTATTATCAGAAGCTGTTCAGTTTATTTTTATTTGCCCATCTAGTTTTATTTTTGATTTTTGGGGCCTCAAAGCTAGAAACCAGAGTTAGAGGAGGAGTGATCTCCTGTTTCCAACTGAGTAAGTATTCAATGCCTCATCTTGAAAAGCTTGAAGGTGAAAGCATAGAAACTTATGGGGACATCTTCGTTGTTTCTATACAGTTCTGAACTTCTCACTCTGCTCTTGAGCTCCTAAGCCACGACACCTGAGCGTTGGTTCTGCTGCTGAGCCTGTATCACCATCTGCCAGGATAAAGATCTATTTCGTTCTTACAATTAAGAGCCTCGGCTTGTAAGCTTTGGCGTGGGAATTATGGCATAACTGGAAGATGATACAATGATGACGTAAACATGCCCACAATGCACAATATTACTTAGAAAACAAGACTGTGCAAAACTAGGGTGAGCCAGGTGAACATGAGCAGCATAAAGACCAAAGTGGTTCGAAAGGTCTCTAGTGGGAATCAGGTGTGATAATGAAATAATATAAAACATTAAGTCCAAACAAGCCCCAAAAAAGTTGAATATGGAAAGTAGATGGCTGAAGTACAGTGACATTTTAATACAAGAAGGAGACGGTGTCAGGTTGAAATCTTATGAACAGTTGAAAGGGGAGGTACGGGACTGGTTACATTATCATCAAATAAATGAAGCCTTCAAAATGGACAAAAAGCTTGGCTTTCAAACTGAAAAGTCAAAGTTGGAAACGGAATTGTTAGAGCCTAAAACGAAAAACTTATCCAGAATGTATAATCTTTTGCTAGAGTGGCATACACAGGATGAACTGGTTAAATCTGCAATGATAGATTGGGCCAAAGATGTGGGACATAATATTATGATGGCCTACTGGGAGAGACTTTGGAAGAAAGGAATAAAATTTACCGCATGTAATATGTTAAGAGAGAATATTATGAAAATGATTTACAGGTGGTATCTGACCCCAGTCAAACTTGCCAAAATCTATCATTTGCAGGATAATAAATGTTGGAAGTGTGAGAATGTGGAAGGGACATTTTACCATATGTGGTGGACATGTCCAAGGATTAAGGCCTTCTGGGAAATGATATATAATGAAATTAAAAGAGTGTTGAAAAACACGTTTCTCAAAAAACCAGAGGCCTTTTTACTTGGAATGCTCACCCAAGAAATTCCTAAGGAAGATCACACCTTTTTTATGTATGCCACGACAGCTGCGAGAATTTTGATTGCAAAATACTGGAAGACAAAGGATCTATCAACGATAGAAGAATGGCAGATGAAAATGATGGACTATATGGAACTTGCCGAACTGACAGGGAGACTCCGCTACCAGAGGGAAGAGGCAGTGGGAAACGACTGGAAGAAATTTAAAATACATATAAAGAACTATTGTAAGATTGAGAACTAGGGAAAAGTTGGAAGAAGAGGTAGACTGCAGATTAGTTTAGTTTTAGGTTTAAATAAGAATGTATGAGAAATGTTTTAAGATGCTATAAGATAAGATATTAGTTAGATAACAGGAACATTGAAAGATGAGAGGAAATTACTAAAGATGATAGACAGTGAAACGCAGCAGGGGAGACTGGAGGAAGTCACCCCAAGATGACAAGGAAAGAGGAAAGGGAAAATATAATGCTTGTTTTTGTTGTATTTTTTATGTGTATTGTGAATGTGTGTTATGTTGAGTTTTTATTTGTGTATATGTTAAAACAGTGTTTTCCAACCTCCTCGGGGCAACGGCACACCTGCCCCACGAAAAAAATCTCGCGGCACACCACCACCACATGCACCCCGACCCGGGGGGCGGGGTGTCCGCACGCCCTGGCGGGAGGGAGGGGAAGGACCCAGGCGGGCGAAAATGGAGCGGGAGATCGGCGGGCCAGGCGCCCGCCCCCCTCCAGCGCCCAGCCCCCCGGCAGCACCTCCACCCGGCCCCAAGCGAGCCCGGTGGCACCGGCACCTCCCGCCCATCCCCGACCGCGACCGGGGCGGCAGAGGCAGCGGGCGAAGCGCCCGGCAGCCCCGCGAAGGCGGCGGTCGGCGCGGGAAGCCCGGACCGACCCGGAAGCACAGCAGCCGGTGTCTTCCAGCGGCACAGGAGCCGGTGGCTTGCGGCACACTCCTGTGCCGCGGCACACCGGTTGGGAAACGCTGTGTTAAAAACCCAATAAAAATTATTTTGGAAAAAACAAACAAACATTAAGTCCAAACATTCCTTTCCATCATTTAAGATTTATGCAGAATGAAGAGAGAGTCAGAGTTTATGAAGCTTTAATCCCGGAACAGTTATGTGTGTTTAATTTCTACAGGGCTTGACATTTGTCAGCATTGATTAATTTAGGAATCAGATACCATTTTTAGTTTTTCTTGTCAGATGCTCCTTTGTGTTCAGAGCAGGTCTGAGTACAATAATGTAGCACTTGGGCATGAAGATGCAGACCAGTAGCCCAGCACTGGAGGCCAAGATAGAGAAGATCTGCACGGCTACCATGTATTTCCCCTTGGTGCTCAGGTAAGTGGGCACAAAGGAGACCCAAACACTGCAGAAGATCAGCATGCTGAAGGTGATCAGCTTGGCTTCATTGAAGGCTCCAGGCAGCTTCCTCGCCAGGAAAGCCACCGTGAAGCAGATGACAGCTAGGAAGGCCATGTAGCTGAGGGAGCCATAAAACATGAACACAGACCCTTCATTGCACTGCAGGGTGATCTCTCCTGCCTGAGAGTGCTTGTCGGAGTCTGGAAATGGGGGAGAGATCCCTAGCCAGACGATGCAAACGATCATTTGGACACTGGAACAAGAAATGACAATGGAGTTGGCCAGACTCTTCCCCAGCCATCTCCTCACCCTGTTCCCTGGCTTTGTGGCCAGGAAGGCCAGCACCACTGTAATGGTTTTAGCCAACACAGAAGAGACAGCAACCGAGAAGATGGTGCTGAAGGCTGTTTGTCGAAGGAGGCAGGTGACTTTCGTGGGACAGCCAATGAAGAGGAAGGAGGACAAAAAGGACAGCAGGAGGGAGACAAGGAGGATATAGGAGAGGTCCCTGTTGTTGGCTTTGACTATGGGAGTTTCCTTGTATCTAATGAAGATCCCTATAACAAAGCCTGTGGTTAAGGACAGGAAGAGGGCCAAGGAAGTCAGGAGGATCCCCAAATGTTTTTTATATGATAGGAAGGTGATAATCTTGGGAATGCAGTGATCTCGGTCCTTGTTTGGATATTGTTCTTCTGGACATTTGGTGCAACGTTCTGCATCTGAGGAGGAGAAAAAGAGTGGCTTCAGCACTACTTAATTCCATCATCCACCTTTGTTCTATTGCGTTTTGGAGAATGATACCAATATGAGAGAGCTCAGGAAATAAGCATGTGGAGTAGGGAAAGAGAGGCAAACAATTTTTTATTTGCTTATTTGATGTTTACACTTGCATCCTGCCCTTTCTGCAAGGTGATGGAGGTGGCACACATGGGTTCCCCCCCCCCCCACTTTTTATTGCTAAGACAACCTTGTAGGTTAAAGCTGAGGAGCAGCAACCTCCCCACAGAAGCATTTCTGCCATCTTCGTCTTACGTTGTACAGTTTTGGCTAATGCTGAAGATGCCTCTCTTCAACTTGACCTTTGACTGTTTTTTTATTTGATTATTTATTTCTTCCATTTCACTCCCACCTTTCTGCCAAGGAGCTGGAGATGGCATGCATGGTTCTTGCCTTCCCTTTTCATCCTCACAGCAAACCTGTGAGGTATATATTTCTCCTTCACCTTGGATAACTTTTTATGTAAGCTGGACTGGTGGAAGAGTGTTAAAAAGATAATTGCCTTCTCATGTTTCACTTTTTATGTATGATTTCTTGTTATACCTTGTTCCTTTAATACCTAATCCAAATACTTTCAAATTTCTTCCATGAAATGTTCATATTATTCCCCTCAAAATTATTCATATATTATATTGTAATCATTTTCCCATTACGCATTCTTTATTTCATATTGTGCTTTCATTGTGTTTAAAATTTGTTATTCTTCACTATTTTTTCAGGGTTTTCTAAACATTTTTTTAAATAAAAAAATGTTTCTTTTGGGCGTTTTCAGGCTTCAGGGAATTCAATCCCTCCCACGGGGGCAGCCAAGAAGCAGATAAACCAAAAAACAGTTCTTACCAAGTAATTTATTCACTACGCACAGAGAGACACACGAAGGAATGCAGTCTATCTAGGATAACGGTGTTGCTCCAAGTAAAGTCCCACCCCTTCTGTCTCTCCTATTCTACATCACCCTTGTGTTGGCTAATCTGAGCTTTCTGCCTCTGAGCTTTCTGTTCTACAATAATAATAATAATAATAATAATAATAATAATAATAATAATTTATTATTTTTACCCCGCCCATCTGGCCGGGTCTCCCCAGCCACTCTAGGCGGCCTCCAACAAATATTAAAATACATACACATGTCACAGATTAAAAACTTCCCTGAACAGGGCTGTCTTCAGGCATTTTCTAAATGTCAGATAGTTGTTAGTACCTTTGACTTCTGATGGGAGGGCGTTCCACAGGGCGGGCGCCACTACCGAGAAGGCCCTCTGCCTGGTTCCCTGTAGCTTTGCTTCTCGCAGTGAGGGAACCGCCAGAAGGCCCTCGGCGCTGGATCTCAGTGTCCGGGCTGAACGGTGGGGGTGGAGACGCTCCTTCAGGTATACTGGACCAAGGCCGTTTAGGGCTTTAAAGGTCAGCACCAACACTTTGAATTGTGCTCGGAAACGTGCTGGGAGCCAATGTAGATCTCTCAGGACCGGTGTTATGTGGTCCCGGCGGCCACTCCCAGTCACCAGTCTAGCTGCCGCATTCTGGATTAATTGCAGTTTCCGGGTCACCTTCAAAGGTAGCCCCACGTAGAGCGCATTGCAGTAGTCCAAGCGGGAGATAACCAGAGCATGCACCACTCTGGCGAGACAGTCTGCGGGCAGGTAGGGTCTCAGCCTGCGACTAAGCCTACCCTTAATGCATGTCTGGTCCTTGGGGGGGGGCGTGTCATGAATGCTTTCCAAAGACACTGAGTCTGTCAGCTGTCTCTCCCCTGGTGCTTTTTCTTCCTGCTGTTCCTCTTCCAATATTTCCCAGACTCTCCTCTCTGCAGCTTCTGCACTATGCCCTTCTGCAAGCCACTGTTCTAAATCTATACTGTCCTCTTCTTTGGAAGGTTCAGGGGAAGGGGGGGCGGTCCCCACCATTCCTCCTAAGTCCAGCCCCTGACAGGCATTGTTCTTGTTCTTTGATAACTGAGAGCACATTATAAAATAACTAAATTAACTCACTGTCCTATTCTCCCAAGGAATCTCCTCTCCCTTTGAGTCACCTACCTCTCTGAGTGGAGATTGTCCCTTCTGCACAGGGAGCGCAAGCATGGCAGCAAACTACCTTTCCTTCTTGAACCACCTTGGCATATCCAGGGTGGCAGCTTTTGGTGCACTTGGAGCGAGGCACAGCCTAACCATTAAGAAAAGTAGGTACATTAAGGAGAGAGTGTTAGTAGCATTTTTGACAATGGAATTCTTTCAGAGAATCTGGAAAGGATGCAACAGCATCCTGAGTCCAGCTGATTCCACCCACTATTTTATGAGAAGCACTTGAAAACAGCAAAGCAGACACACACACACACACACACACACACACACACACACACACACCAAAACATAATAACAGCAATAAGAAAACTGTAGCAGTAGCTGAGGGGAAAGTGTCTGGGAAACACATTGTTTCTCGTTTCAGGATCTTGCTGTTTTGTAGCATTCTCACAAGGACAAGTGTTAAGCAGCCTCTCCTAGCCTCGACCCTTTGTTATATCCCCTACCTTCTTAAATGGCTTGGGCCACTCAATGGTTTCTGGGTTAATGCTAAATTTTATGCCAGTCGACATCTCTCTCTCTAGACTCCCAATCTTCACTCTAACGCGAGACTGATTAGGAAACATCACCCAGTTCTCAATATGAATGTCAGTTGGCAGCTCCCCATTCTTATCCAAACACAGTGTGCCCAGAGAAGTATTTAAGCATTGGATTTCTTTCAAGAAAGGGTGAAGCTGGAATGACAGGAAAAACAGCAGCATTAAGGAAGCATGGAGCCATGTTGGATATCTCGGTCTTATTCCCGTTGAGCTCTTATGAATTGTGGACAGGGAACATCTTGTGTAGACTATAAGCCCTCTTGAAGAATTCTATGTTATTGATTAAAACATTTATAGACCACCTTTCATATAAAACAGCTAGGAGCTGAGCAGAATAAGATCAATACAAAGACAATAAAATGTTTTTTTTAACCCACGAGGACTATAGATATCCAAAGTGTTTAACCAAGGAAGTCCTAAAAAACAGTGCTCAGGAATGCCCTTAGAACAATAGAATCTTAGAGTTGGAAGGGACCAATCTAGTCCAAGAAGAAGAAGAAAAAGAAGAAGAAGAAGAGGAGGAGTTTGGATTTGATATCCCGCTTTATCACTACCCGAAGAAGTCTCAAAGCAGCTCACATTCTCCTTTCCCTTCCTCCCCCACAACAAACACTCTGTGAGGTGAGTGGGGCTGAGAGACTCCAGAGAAGTGTGACTAGCCCAAGGTCACCCAGCAGCTGCATGTGGAGGAGCGGGGAAGCGAACCCGGTTCCCCGGATTACGAGTCTACCGCTCTTAACCACTATACCACACTGGCTCCAACCCTCTGCAATGCAGGAATTTCAGCTAAAGCATAGCTGTACTGTAACTAGCAGACAGAAAACCTTTGCCACATGTATCCACACTATCTCTAGTGAAGATTATTCTACAATTCTGGGGGCCAATCCAGTTAAGCCCTTCACATGGCTATCCATAGTGAACACCAGCGTGTGTTTGGGACATGCCACTTTGCCAAGCTTCTTGAGTGCATTCTGTGGTGCCCAGCACGCTTCCTTAGTGCCAGTAAATCAGCAGAGCAACACTCAACAGCAAAGCGATTCAGGAGTTCTGACCCAGACAATGAAGGCAATAACTCACAGGGGCAATTAAGTACAGACAGACAGCTTCACTGCCAGGTTGTAAAACCATAACTGTTTCCATTTACAGTGGTACCTTGGTTCTCAAACGTAATCTGTTCTGGGAGTCCATTCGACTCCCAAAACCATTCAGAAACCAAGGCACAGCTTCCAATTGGCTGCAGGAGCTTCCTGCACTCAAGCGGAAGCTGTGTTGGACGTTCGGCTTCCGAAAAACATTCGCAAACCAGAACACTCACTTCCGGGTTTGCAGTGTTTGGGAGCCGATTTGTTCGGTAGCCAAGCCGTTCGAGTACCAAGGTACCAGTAAACAGTTAGTTCTGGAGGGAATGAACACTCACATTCACCGCAACATAGAATCATAGAATCATAGAGTTGGAAGAGACCACAAGGGCCATCCAGTCCAACCCCCTGCCAAGCAGGAAACACCATCAAAGCATTCCTGACAGATGGCTGTCAAGCCTCTGCTTAAAGACCTCCAAAGAAGGAGACATGTCTTGCTACTAAATTGGATTCCACAGCTGGGTCGATGGATTGCAAGGAAAGATAATACCTGCCATGATTGCAGCCTCAGAAATTCCTTTTTTCCGCCTGCCACCGTAATCCACTTTGATCTAGATGAATACACAGCATTTAAGGCATGTGCCACAGCTTGGAGACTGAAGTAAGTGCCGTAGCTGTCTTGAGACAGGACTCTTTCCAGCTCTTCTCTGGGCAAAGGCTCCAGTTTCTCCTCCTCTCTGCATCTTGTCCGGCCTTTCATAGACAACACATGCTTTGAATAGGAACAATGAAAAGCTTCCTCCCAAAACTGGTTAAGGAAATGGGACCTTGGTTCATAGTAGATATGTTTGGTGCTCTTTATTTTGGTCTTCATTACAAAGGACAAAGAACCATGGATGTACTTGAAGAAAAAAGGATGTAAAGAAAAGATAAAGTTGATGTCTTGAAAAGCTGTTGTGATCCAGACTTTTGGCCCAATTTGTTTCTCAAATGCTTCCTGTACTGAAAAGATTATGCTAAATCCTATTTGAGTTGTTATGTAGCAAACAAATACTCTGGCTTGTCTCCAGATGGCAAAATGCTCATTTGGTCTGAACATTTTAAATACATCCTTTTCTGGAAATCTTTTTGACAAGGCAATGCAAATTCCACTGCTGATCAGCAGAGGTGTCAAGGCACTCACAAATCTTTCTGCGCCGTAATTGTCTGGAGCAAGGAGGCCAATCCACGTCCATCCAAAATGCAGGAGCAACTTGAGAATGCCCTGGTGCTGAGCTTCTTCTTTGGGGACCATCCGGTAGACAAATGGGGACTGGGTTTTACCTTCAAGAACCTGGGCAATGAAGGCATAACTGACCTATTGAGAAAAGGAAGAGATAAGTGGTGCGCTTTGCTCTGAGGAACAGATTTTTATTAACCTGAAATGATAAATATCTAACAAGATTTGTGCTGGCTGTGGCTGATTGAAGTTGTATACAAAGAAAGTATCAGGTGTTAAACCGATTATGATACACCAAGACCAAAACACCAACACAGCTTGCAAATATAAAGAACAATTTTACTTGATTAAACACACTAAAGTGCAATGTGCATGTCAAAGCCTGGAGATACTTACAGACAAACAGTCAACTAATGGCACAACTCTGCCAATAATGTATATAATAATAACGTCATAAAGGTAAAGGTAAAGGGACCCCTGACCATTAGGTCCAGTCGTGTCCGACTCTGAGGTTGCGGCGCTCATCTCGCTTTACTGGCCAAGAGCCGGCATACAGCTTCCGTGTCATGTGGTCAGCGTGACTAAGCCGCTTCTGGTGAACCAGAGCAGCGCACGGAAACGCCATTTACCTTCCCGCCTGAGCGGTTCCTATTTATCTACTTGCACTTTGACGTGCTTTCGAACTGCTAGGTTGGCAGGAGCTGGGACTGAGCAACGGGAGCTCATCCCATCGCAGGGATTCGAACCGCCGACCTTCTGATCAGCAAGCCCTAGGCTCTGTGGTTTAACCCACAACGCCACCTGGGTCCTCGCAGTGCAAACACACAAATTTTCCTGCAGATAGTTCTCTATTATAGAAGCACAAAGTCATGTAAATGGGAATGGTCACAGGAAAGGATTCTTCACGTAGCCATGTGTAGAGGCAGGGGTCATGCGTGAGTAGCGGACACGATACATCAAGAATATAAGATCTTCACAGGCACAGCACGTGAAGTATATAGTATTGTGAACTGAAGAAGCTGTTACGAAACCTGCTTATCATCCGAAGTACAGGTCTTCTGATCTACTGTACTGCTTTCGCTGAGGGACGGTGAGGAGGTGTTCATCTGCATCCGCTACTCACGCATGACACCAAGCCGTGTTGATGTTTTGGTCTTGATTTAAGTTGTAGTATGAAACGTCCGAGGGGAGGGTGACAGGTTGGCTAAAGCTAATTTTTGAAAAAGGAGCCATTATAGCTCAGGATTTTCTCATGTTTTATTGCCCCTTCCCAACTGCACTGGGGTTGAAATTATCCTCTGTCCCTCCATGGAGCCACCGTTCCTACCTGTGGGATTTTGTAGATTCTTGACATAGCTGAAATCTCCTTTGAGATGACAGAATTGGCTTGTTCAAGAACAGCCAGCAGGTTATTCCATTTCCTGCAGTTATAGTTTGGAACATTGGTTCCCCCACCTGCAAGAAGGTCTAGCATGGCATCAGAAGTCAACCTTGCATCAAAGAGGTTCTCAAAAATATTGTAGCCCAGGGTGATGTTAGGTAAGAGCCTGAGATCTTCGTTTATCTCCTGAATGGTGAACAAGTAGGACAATATGTGCCAGTAGAACGTAGGTGAGACACTGCCAAAAAAATTACCAATTTTAAAAAATCAAACTGCTATTCACAATTTATTAACAAATGAACAAAAACATTATTTGATCCACAAATTATTACATGTATATACAGTAAATACTGGGAGGTTTATGCTCCATTTCAGGAGTATAGAAGCACTTCATCTTCAAATAAGTATTAGTAAAAACAGTTTCCCCTGAAAAGTTTGTGAAATGCTGGGAAATTGCAGGAAAGGCTTCAGTTCCTTCAGTAGTCATGGCAGCTTCCGAAGGGTTGCTTCAAAGGAAGGTCTGTGTAAATTGTTCAACTATTTTTCAAAAGGCAATACAGGGTTCAAGGTGGGAGAATCTTTCTCCAAGACTGACCACTGGAATCCTGACAAGACAGAAGTACTGTTTTTGGGGGACAGGGGGCGGGCAGGTGTGGGGGACTCCCTGGTCCTGAATGGGGTAACTATGCCCCTGAAGGACCAGGTGCACAGCCTGGGAGTCATTTTGGACTCACAGCTGTCCATGGAGGCGCAGGTTAACTCTGTGTCCAGTGCGGCTGTTTATCAGCTCCATCTGGTGCGCAGGCTGAGACCCTACCTGCCGAAAGAGTGTCTCGCCAGAGTGGTGCATGCTCTGGTTATCAGGACCGGTGCCACGGATTTTGGCGCCCTAGGCGAGGGGGCGGGCCACGTAACGTCATTGCGCATGACGTACGGTGCCCCGCCCTCTGCCCTGCCGGGCGCCCCGCGCCGCCGCGGTTTTCGCCGCTGGTTGGGGCGGCGCCGGGCGGCGGTGGGGGGCGAGGGGCAGGCTGGCCAGCACCCCCTCCATTTTGGCGCCCCCGCCGCCGCGGTTTTCGCCCCAAGCTGCTTGCTCCGCCGCTGGTTCGGGCAGCGGCGGGCAGCGGGCAACTGCCTAGTTCACCTAAATAGACGCGCCGGCCCTGCTGGTTATCTCCCGCTTGGACTACTGCAATGCGCTCTACGTGGGGCTACCTTTGAAGGTGACCCGGAAACTGCAATTAATCCAGAATGCGGCAGCTAGACTGGTGACTGGGAGTGGCCGCCAGGACCACATAACACCGTTTCTGAGATATCTACATTGGTTCCCAGTACATTTCCGAGCACAATTCAAAGTGTTGGTGCTGACCTTTAAAGCCCTAAACAGCCTCGGTCCTGTATACCTGAAGGAGCGTCTCCACCCCCATCGTTCTGCCCGGACACTGAGGTCCAGCGCCGAGGGCCTTCTGGCGGTTCCCTCATTGCAAGAGGTGAGGTTACAGGGAACCAGACAGAGGGCCTTCTCGGTAGTGGCGCCCGCCCTGTGGAACGCCCTTCCAGCAGAGGTCAAGGAAAGGCATCTGAAGACAGCCCTATTCAGGGAAGTTTTTAATATGTAATGCTGTATTGTTTTTAACACTTGATTGGGAGCCGCCCAGAGTGGCTGAGGAAACTCAGCCAGATGGGCGGGGTACAAATAAATAATAATAATAATAATAATAATAATAATAATAATAATAATATTACAAAAAAATCCTGGTAGGTTGAAGGTGTGTGAGAGAGAAAGAGAGAAAGAGAGAAAGAGAGAAAGAGAGAAAGAGAGAAAGAAAGAAAGAAAGAAAGAAAGAAAGAAAGAAAGAAAGAAAGAAAGAAAGAAAGAAAGAAAGAAAGAGAGTTGAATATTTTGGAGACCTGAATCCACTAATCAGGAAGTCCTCTGACCTGTTTTATTTTATTTAAAGTGTTCCCCTCCCCTTCTCTTCAGCCAAAATCACCCGGAGCAATTTAGCATTTCTTTTTTTAAGACAGTCTCCAGCCTCAAGCTTATAATTCAAGAAGACATGGCACAAAAGGGAAGTGGATTGGGTTGGAGGAGGAAAACTTTAATATACCTACAGTAAGAGAAATTTCAACATGAACGGCTGTTGGTTTACTGCTGCATTCCTTAGAGATGGTTTTAATTAAGCTGTATATAAATTGTGCAAATAAAAATAAAACCACAGCACCTTGGAAACCACCTGGATTCCGTGCCACCCTCACCTCCGTCCTGCAGGTGAAATAACTTAAAGCATCGTTAGGATATCTAGTCAGGTTCATTTCCATTCTCATGAGTTGCCACAGGGCTCCAAACCCCGGTGTGATGGCCTGGGATTCAGACTCAGAAGCTGAACCTGAGGGATCCCAGCCTGCACAGGATTCCCCGCCTCCAGAACCAGCAGAGCCGGGGCTAGGGCCTGAGTCTGAAGGGTCCTCACCTGTGCTGGATCCTCAGGTGCAGGCATCGGCTGAGTCTGCTCTGGCTCCTGATGGGATGGAGGACCCATTGCCTGCAGGTGCTCCACTCCCAGCCCTGTCAGGGGAAGCTGAGGTTGCCTCTGGGTCCGGTAACCCTCCAGCCTCTCCTGAGCTGCAGAGGCGAAGGGCAGAGAGGCGAAGGGAACTGAGTTCCCGCAGGAGGAGTGCTCGCCTCCAAGCCAGGAGAGGCGAGTCACCAGAGGATCGGGGCCGCCCTATGCCTCGGGAGCAACATTGTTGGTGACCAACAATGGCAGCCCTGTTTAGGGAGGCTTTTAATGTTTAATAGATTACTGTATTTTAATGTTCTTTTGGAAGCCGCCCAGAGTGGCTGGGGAGACCCAGCCAGATGGGCGGGGTATAAATAATAAATTATTATTATTATTATTACCAGTTCCTGCCAGTGTTCCTGCTTGAAACTTGTCCTGCTTTCCTGCCTGAGCTCCTGACCCGCCCTGGTTCCCTGCTTGCCTACCTGTTCCTGACTTTGCCTGACTCCCTGCCCTGCACCCAGCTTCAGCGACCACGGACTGCCTTTACGTTGCACCTCTGACCACAGACCGGACTTGAACCTCGCCTTTCGGGTAACCCACGGGACCAGCACACCCTGTAACTGGGGCTATTGCCCAGAGAAATAGGAGTTATTGGGGTGGAAGTGGACCAACATGACAACCACCTGCATTTAATTACTTACCGCTCAATCCTGGTGGAGGGGGTCTGGGAAAAAACATATGGAAGTTGCTCAAGAATATATTTTGAAGGTATGATCCCACTAATGAGGAAGTTTCCAGGCCGGTAGTAATTGCATGCATTATTCTGATCCCTGATCAGATTCAAGGGGCATTTGGCCTTCAGGTTCCCATAGACTCCATGGGGCATCATTAGCAGCAGAAGCAGCAGCAGAAGCAGCAGGGATCTCATTCTGGCTCTGCCTTCTACATCTCTTGTCAGTAGCTCCTCTCACCTCCAGAGCCAGCACAGCAGAAGTTAAAAGCTCTTGCAAGACCCAAGCTGCAGTGGCTCTCCCAGTCTGGGCCTCGGCCTTTCCTCTTTGGAATTATTGAATTTGGATTTAATTTCAGCCAAGAGAATTATAACCCTCAAACTAGAAGAGATAGATCTACAATATAATATTGCAACAGGAAGTGGCTCCTGCTCCCCGGCTAACCTTGGCTTAATACCACAAATGAAATTCCCATCTTATCTAACCTCTCTATCCGTGGTGTCACATAGGTATGCTTTTATAAAGGCTAGATTTAATGCTTTCCCATCAAATGTTATGGGCAATAGACTCTCAAATGGCCAGATCTCACTTCTCTGTGACTGCAATAACGGATCTACAGAATCGTTACATCATATAATCCTCAGGTGCCCATTTCACTCGGCTGCACGGGCCAAATTTTTAACCCCTTATCTTGTGAATATTACTGAGGAAACCCCGGAAGCAAAAGTAATATTCCTTCTGAACGACGAAGAGGCTAGTAGATCCCTTACAGTCGCAAGATTTTAGATAAATGTACTATCTCAAAAGAAGAGAAATGGGTCACTGCAAGACGTTTGTTAGCTTATTCAAACCCAAAATTTTCAAAAATCAGTGTAGTTAAACCCAACGGGTCACAAATAAAACTGTTCTGCTGGATCTAAATTGGGTTTTACACGAATGGATTTTACTGTGTACATAGTTTTATAGAGTTTTTATTTATTTCTATTGTATAAAAATTCTGTTTTATTAAGAAAGTTTCTTGTATTTTCTTGTTTCTTAGGATGTAATACAATGTATATCTATGGGCCAATGGCTGTAATAAACATTACCTACCTACCTACCTACCTACCCAGTCTGGGTGGGGTTCAACTAAGGCAGAATTGAATGTCATGCAGACATCTCCTGCTCCCGTCCCATCTTTTACCTGCTCTGGATCTCGGCTCCGTCTGACTCCAACACAGGAAATATTATCTGCACCCAATTGTTTTTCAGGCACAGTACAATGAATAACATCTTGCTCTTGTTGATTCTGGTGCTTAGGTCATCTCCAGAAATATCTCTGGAGCTTTCTGGAGACTAAATCACTATGATTTTGATAATTATACGTGGTAGAAGTTTAGTCTCTGCAACTTCCTGGAGTCTTTGCATGGCTCATACATGTTTGCTGGGTGCATTTCCAAAGTTGGACAAGAGTCAAGGGGTGGGGAGTTTGGCCTGAAATTTGCCCACAAGAACCTAAGGAGAGCCCTGCAAGTGGATTAGACCAGTGTTCCCCAACCTTGGGCCTCCAGCTGTTTTTGGACTACAACTCCCATCATCCCTCGCTAGCAAGACCAGTGGTCAGGGATGATGGGAATTGTAGTCCGAAAACAGCTGGAGGCCCAAGGTTGGGGAACACTGGATTAGACCATCTATTCAAGCATCCAGTATCTCCCATTGGTGTATCAGACACTTCTGGGAATCTCACAAGCAGGGCAGAACTGTATTTTCTTGTAAACAAGTTGTTTATTACATGGAAACAACTTAGAGGGTGTGTTTTTTTAATGGTCTATGCCAGTGGTCCTCAACCTTGGGCCTCCAGATGTTTTTGGTCTACAACTCCCATGATCCCTAGCTAGCAGAACCAGTGGTCAGGGATGATGGGAATTGTAGTCTCAAAACATCTGGAGGCCCAAGGTTGAGGACCACTGGTCTATGCCATTTATTTTATTTAATGGAAGAACTTAAAACCACCTCCACTGAGGATTTTTTTTAAAAAGCATTTAGTTCAAAGGGGGAATATGATGCTTTGATTGTGTCTGTGTCCATACATACTGTACATACATACATCCTAGCAAAAAAAGGGTGTCATTTGTATTGGCACATAATCAAACTGAGATGCCTGACTGTAGATAGTTTCTTCCACTGATCATAAGAAGAGTTTGGATTTGATATCCTGCTTTATCACTACCCGGAGGAGTCTCCAAGCGGCTCACATTCTCCTTTCCCTTCCTCCCCCACAACAAACACTCTGTGAGGTGAGTGGGGCTGAGTGACTTCAGAGAAGTGTGACTAGCCCAAGGTCACCCAGCAGCTGCATGTGGAGGAGCGGAGACGTGAACCCGGTTCCCCAGATTACTAGTCTACCGCTCTTAACCACTACACCACACTGGCTCATAAACATTCTAGACTGGTTCTAGACTGGTGACGATTTTGCCAGCTATTAGGACCAGAAATAGGTGATAAAAGGAGATTTTATTTTGGGAATCTGAATCCCTAATACAGACATGAAATCAGAAGGTAAGAGCAACAGAGATCAATATAAACTGACACATACAAAGCAGCAAATATATTTCCAGAGAGGCCGATTCTGTCCAGATGTAGCTGTTTCTGAGGAGGAGACAACCTCTTGGCATAAAAACACCAGCTCCTATACTTTCAATATGCTCAAGGATCGTTTCTGTTGTGAAAATTCATAGAATCATAGAGTTGGAAGAGACCACAAGGGCCATCCAGTCCAACCCCCTGCCAAGCAGGAAACACCATCAAAGCATTCCTGACAGGTGGCTGTCAAGCCTCTGCTTAAAGACCTCCAAAGAAGGAGACTCCACCACACTCCTTGGCAGCAAATTCCACTGTCGAACAGCTCTTACTGTCAGGAAGTTCTTTCTAATGTTTAGGTGGAATCTTCTTTCTTGTAGTTTGAATCCATTGCTCCGTGTCCTCTTCTCAGGAGCAGCAGAAAACAACTTTTCTCCCTCCTCTATATGACATCCTTTTATATATTTGAACATGGCTATCATATCACCCCTTAACCTTCTCTTCTCCAGGCTAAACATACCCAGCTCCTTGTTCACATTCACTTTGGTTAGCATAAATACCAGGACATGCCTACATAAAGTGCTATTTTTCTAGAAAGAGAGGTGCTGGAACTCACCTTCTTTCTCTTATAATGGCAATGGCGCCCACCTGAGAGCCAGTGTGGTGCAGTGGTTAAGAGCGGTGGACTCGTGATCTGGGGAACCGGGTTCACATCTCCGCTCCTCCACATGCAGCTGCTGGGTGACCTTGGGCTAGTCACACTTCTCTGAAGTCTCTCAGCCCCACTCACCTCACAGAGTGTTTGTTGTGGGGGAGGAAGGGAAAGGAGAATGTGAGCCGCTTTGAGACTCCTTCGGGTAGTGATAAAGCGGGATATCAAATCCAAACCCTTCTTCTTCTGAGAGGTGCCGGAATTGAGTTCCTGTGAGTTCCAGCTGAAAAAAGCCCTGCCTACATGAGGTCATCACATGTATCCAACTGTTCCCATTTCTTCCTCTCTGAGTCTGACAATTTTACTTCTCCAGAGACCACCCATCTCCTTCCTGTCTACCAAAAATCAATGTCCCAAACCTAAACTTCAAGTAATGTCCTTCCATGTACTAACTTTTCTTGTAGCGGCTTGCCCCTCATCAAGACTCATTAGCGGAAAATATTTCTCCTCTACAAACTATTCATAAATGTGTAGATTTCCACGAGACATTTTAACTATTTCCTTGATTCTATTACATCCTTAACAACGACAATCCGTAATCCCAACAACAAGCTGTGGTTCCAGTCGAGATTCTGGTGGGAACTTCCAACGCTACAATTCTATGATACCCTTAGAGGCAGCTTACCTTTTTATTCCAGGATTCCAATGTGAGGATTGTGAGCTTACAGGGTTAACAAGCTCAGACTTTTCGCCCAGCCCACAGAGTGATTACATTGCACAACATCCGGTAAACCTTTAACCGGACGTTCCTGTGTAATGTGATATGTCTTATCTGTATATATGATGTGTATATATGTCGGACTGTTATCTGACTACACAGTAGATTTCTCCTCGGCTGCCCGGTGGATGGGTTCTCATCTTGCTGGGCTCTATGCCCTTAAAAACAATAAATCTTAATAATCAGCTAGACTGTGCTGTGATTTATTGCCAAGGACTCATTAATCTTCTTCCGTTTGCCAAGAAGCTTTGCTATGCTTTGAAGAAGGAGAAGAAAGGTTTTGAAAGCAGTGTCCACGCAGAAGGAAGCGGCTGGATGCGGAACGCAGCTGAATATATAGGCTGTGGGTGCCGGGGTTCGTTATCCCCACACCTCAGCCCGCTGCGTTTGATTATGGTGGACAAGACCGTTATCACAGAACATCCAACCCTACGGTAACCTTGCAAGTGGCAAGGTATCTGACTTCGGTTCTGAACCACAAGAGGCGAAATGGTCTAGTACACGAATCTTAATAATTTATTTTGACCCTTTTCAGGTCAATAGCCCCGAGGACATCATAGGCTGATGTTATTTTAAATTCCTTTGACTGATTGTAAATATTTTAGTTCATCATTCCTATGTAAATCTAATTTATTTAGATGTCTTTCACGGATTGTAAGATAGATTTTTGTGTCTATTTATGTATTTTTGTATGAGCTTATAGCTGCAATAAAGTTATCTATCTATCTATGATACCCTTAGAGCTAAGAATCAAATGTCGTGCTCAGTTTTTTCTTATCAGGCGCTCTCTCATGTTCAGATCTGGCCTCAGTACAATAATGTAGCACTTGGGAATGAAGATGCAGCCCAGGAGCCCAGCACTGGAGGCCAAGATAGAGAAGACCTGCACGGCTACCATGTATTTCCCCTTGGTGCTCAGGTAAGTGGGCACAAAGGAGACCCAAACACTGCAGAAGACCAGCATGCTGAAGGTGATCAGCTTGGCTTCATTGAAATTTCCAGGCAGCTTCCTGGCTAGGAAAGCCACCGTGAAGGAGATGGCAGCCAGGAAGCCCATGTAGCTGAGGGAGCCATAAAACATGAACACAGACCCTTCATTGCATTGCAGGATGATTTCTCCAAGCTGGGAATGCATGTCAGAATCTGGGAATGGAGGAGAGGCCCCCAGCCAGATGGTACAAATGAGAACTTGGACACTGGAACAGGAAATGACAATGGAGTTGGCCAGCCTCTTCCCCAGCCATCTCCTCACCTTGTTCCCTGGCTTTGTGGCCAGAAAAGCCAGCACCACAGTGATGGTTTTTGCCAACACAGAAGAGACAGCAACTGAGAAGATATTGCTGAATGCTGTTTGACGGAGAAGGCAGGTGACTTTCCTAGGCTGGCCGATGAAAAGGAAGGAGGACAAAAAGGAGAACAGGAGAGAGATGAGGAGGATGTAGGAGAGGTTCCTGTTGTTGGCTTTGACTATGTGTGTTTCTTTGTATTTAATGAAGATTCCTAACACAAAGCTTGTGGCTAAGGATAAGAAGAGAGAAAGGGAAGCTAGGAGGCTCCCCAAATATTCCTCATAGGACAGGAAAGTGATCACTTTGGGGACACATCGATCTCGGTCCTCACTTGGATGCTGATCTTCTGGACAACTGGTGCATTCATCAGCATCTGCATAGAGGAAAACACACTTCAGTATCCTGACATCAGTCACACACCTACAATGGTCTTTTGCTGTTTCAATTCTGAGGAAAGGTGGGCATATGGGAGAAATCAGGAAAGAACATTGTTTTGTAGGGAAGGAGAGAGGCAAACATTCACTGCTAGAAAAGACTCAATCCACCAACTCATTCCTACTGGTTTCTCTTAGAACAGGAGGCTTTGATTTTATTGAGCAGTGCTCCTCTTGAATCCTAGAGGTTTCATGAGTTAATCTTTAATGATGAATGGGTGTATTTGAAAGATTTTTCACCTGCCCATCTGCAAAACTGTATGGGCCATGTAGTAGAAGCCAAAATGAGAAATGAGAAAACAACAGTATAAAAAATCACAAATCAAAATTCTGTAGAGGATTACCATCATTAAATACAGATTAATTCTACTTGCTGGAGCACATGGGCAAATAAAATTCCTGGTGATGGGAGGAGGGGGGACGGGACAATGAAGGCTGGCAACAGGAGAGAGAGGAGCCATTCATTCATGAGGAGCCATTACTAGTATGTTTGGAGTGACTCAAAAATTAGCCCCATCTTTCTATCAAAGGTCCTTTCCTCTGAGATCCTCCCCTACCTTCCTGGGTGGAGATGGTCCCTTCTGAGCAGGGAGCACAATCATAGCAGCATGGCGGCTTCCCTTCCTGAACCTTTTTGGCATATCCAGGGAAACAGCTTTCTGTGCATCTTGACCGAGGCACTTTCTAGACATAAAGAGATTGAGCACCCAGGAGAAAGTGTCAGTAGCATTTGTGCCTTTGGGTGAAATTTTATACATGTTTACTCATGAGCAGGTTCCATTAATCTCAGTGGGACATAACTCCAGGGAAGTGACCACAAGATTGCAGTCCAAGCCTCACATGTACTATTCAAAATGTTAGAGAGTAGCAGATGTCATAATTAATAAAATGACCAATATGATTTCTCCTACCTTCTTAAATAGGTTGGGCCATACAATTGCTTTTGGGTTAATGGTGAACTTCATATTTGAGGACCCCTCTCTCTCTATTGTCCCAATCTTCACTCTAGCAAGAGAATTATTAGGAAACAACACCAGATTCATGATATCGAAGTCAGCAGCCACTGCCCCATCCTCATCCAAGTACTGTCCATCAGCTGAAGTATTAGTATAGAAGCGGACATTTTTCAAGAAAGGATGAAGCTAGAATGACAGAGGAAAATCCAGCATTGAGAGAACGTGAACCCATGTTGGTTAAGTCACCACTAATTATTCGGCATTATTATCTTATTTGAATAAGGCACTTCTCTCATCTGGACTCATAGCGACTGTGATAGATTATTAGGCCCCCTTCTTCTTCTTCCGCATTTTGGGGATGACCAGTCAGCATTATTACATATTGGAAAGATTGATTAATTTGTTGAGGAAAATATGGACTTCCGGGTTACCGCAAATGGCTGACGGCGCATGAACCCTGTTCTCCAGGACGGGCTCGATCGCCACGAGGGGTCAGAGGGGAAGCACAAAGGCGCTGTGCACCCCTTAAAATGCCGAAAGGGCCACTTTGGGTCCCAAGGGGTCCTGTTCCGCAATTCATGAGCTTTCTCATCCTCCAACGCTCCAAAAGCCACGCAGGCGCGGGTGTGTGTGTGTAGAGATTGAGCCACTGCGCTAAGGCTCTATCACAACCCCACAACGAAAAGCCCCAAGCTCCTAGAATTGCAGCAGTAACCTCTCCCAAACTTCAAAGCTGTAAAAAAGTATTGCAGACCAGCAGAAAATTTGGAGTTATTTGGCAAAATGATGTTGAAAAAAAAGGATCCTTGATGTGGTGTACTTTACTCTGCATGGGAACATTCTACAAGTGCAAGACATTATCTAATTGATTTTTGATTTTATTTTCCTTGGATAAAGTAGACTGAGTTTTTTCTTTACCTATTTTTCTTTCTTTCTAACTGTGGTGTAAAGGTAAAACCATTTCTTTACACTATGTGGACATGAGTAGTCCTATGGGGAACTGAGCTCTCAGGTTAGACCTGGAGTTGAGAACCAGCTAAAGCATTTTTTCCCTGGTTTTCCCTGGTTTTTATTTTAGCATAATCTTTTAAAGTTTGGTTGTGGTAACCTTGAACTCTTTGTTAGGGAAGTTTGACTAATTGCTGAAGGAACTAACTTGTTCATTATAAATAGAAGACAATTTAAGATTTATTTTGTGACCTGAACTGCCAAAATCTAGAATCCTAATTTATATATACACTAAGTTCTAATAAGGATAAAGTCATCTTTCTGTTGCAGGATCCTCATTTCCCTATAATAACCAGTTTAACGGAAACTGTATAAAGAAGACTACACAGTGGTATTGGTTACCCTGAAAGTCAAAGATTGTAAGGAAGGTTGGAGATCCCCTCCATTTGTTGTGGGGTTGCAAAAGCTTGTAAATGTATTGCTGTCTAATGATAGTCTAAAATGTTATTGTCTAGTCCTAGTAGGCTTATTAAATTTTGTAAAAAGCCAGCCTCAATATTCATATCAAATCTAGAGTCTACATGCTTAGACTTTTCAAAACTGCACTGATTTGGGGACCTTCTATGCAGTATAAAGGTAAAGGGACCCCTGACCATTAGGTCCAGTCGTGACCGACTCTGGGGTTGCGGCGCTCATCTCACGTACAGCCTCCAGCTCATGTGGCCAGAGCCACAGCTTCCGGCGTACAGCTTCCAGCTCATGACTAAGCCAGAGCAGCGCACAGAAACACTGTTTACCTTCCCTGGGAGCCAGAGCGGTACCTATTTATCTACTTGCACTTTGACGTGCAGTATAAGAGGCTGCTAATAAGTAGATAACTCCTGTATTAGAACTAGCTCTACATCTCTCTCTCCCTCTCTCTCTCCCTCTCTCTCTCTCCCCCCTCTCTCTCTCATATCTATCTATCTATCTATCTATCTATCTATCTATTTCTGTCTATTGTGCTGCCTTTGAAATTAGTCTGTAAGTTGCTGCTAGCAAATTATTGGCTGGTACGTCCATTTCTGATGTGCCCCTCCCTTGACTCTGGGATGATTACCTTCCCTGGGAGCCAGGTTGGGAGAAATTCTTATGGGTTTTTGGCAGCAAGTGAATACAATGTGATTGAATTATTTTATCATTCTTTCCTTTTTTATGTTCATTGCATTCTTATGTAAACCACGCTGGGATCATGCTGATGTGATGAAGGGTGGCTTATAAATTGTAGAAATAAATCAATACAAGGCATTGCTGCAATGTTTGACTCTGAATACAGAATGATGGGGGAACTGCTTTGCACCAAGAAAGTCCCAGATTCAATCCCCAATTGCATCTCTGGGCAGAGCTGGGAACGTTTCCTTTCCAAAAACTGTGGAGAACCACTGCTAGTCAGTCAAGGTAGACAACACTAAGCTAGCTAGATCAATGGTCTGGCTCAGTGCAAGGCAGCTTCCCGTGATCCTAGCATGGCGCTTCCAGAGCTGGGACAATGAATTGCAGTTTGCAAAAGGGAACGGACATACCTGCCATGACCTTTGAAGTTCCAACCTGCCTCCTCCTCTTCCACCTCCCACAATCGAAATCCGCTTTGATCTGGATGAATATGCTGCATTTAAGGCCTGAGCCACAACTTGGATATTCAAGTAATTGATGTAGCTGTCTTGCGACTGGATTCTTTCCACCTCTTCCTGGGGCAGCAACTGCAGATTCTTCTTCTCCCTGCATTTTGTTAAACCCCTCAGAGACAAGGCATGCTTTGAATATGTACAATCATATACATTTACCATGCAGCTTGGACTCGCTGAGGACATTGGCTCATAGTAGTCCTTTATGGTCCTTTTTAAAGTCTTCATTACGAAGGACAAAGAGCCATGCGCAAATCGGAAGCAGTCAGTATCACATAATGAAAATTTGTTCTGAAGACCTGTAATTATCCAGACTTTACCCCCACTTTGTACTCTTTGAAGTAAGGATTCCACCTCTATGATGATAAAAAATCCATATTGAGAGTCTGCAGAGTAAACAAATACATTGACTTCTCTCCACATGGCAGGTGGTTCGTGGGGCATCCAGAGCCAAGTTTTATGTTCTACTCTTTCAGTGAAGGCAATACAAATATCATTTTTGATCATCAGAGGCATCAAGGTACTGAGGGACCTTTCTCCGTTGTCATTTTCTGGAGCAAAGAGGCCGACCCACGTCCACCGGAAATGCAGGAGGAGTTGGACCACCCCCTGGTACTGAGTTTCTTGCTTTGGAGTCATCCAGTAGACAAAAGGGAACTGGACTTTATCATTTAGAACAAAGCCATAACTGAGCTGGTGAGGAAAGAAAAAGAGATTAGTAGTTTGTTTTTCAGGACTAAGAGTGGATACTTCTATGAGAAGGATGGTGGCAAATTTAATTAGGGAAAACCTCACAGGGTTGTGTTTTGTTGGAAATATGTTTTTTTTTTTAATTGAAGCAGTTTTTCTACTGCTTTACTGCAATAGAGTGCAGTTTCGAAAGATGCAATACAAAAAAATCAAGAAGGTAATACCGTACTTTCAGATCAAACTTTAATTAAAATGCCTACTGAAAAGCAAAACTCTTCAGTAGGCCACATAAAGTCAGTAGCGAAGTGGTTTGTCAGTGAGCCAGTGTGGTGTAGTGGTTAAGAGCGGTAGACTCATAATCTGGTGAACCGGGTTCGCATCTCCGCTCCTCCACATGCAGCTGCTGGGTGACCTTGGGCTAGTCACACTTCTTTGAAGTCTCTCAGCCCCACTCACCTCACAGAGTGTTTGGTGTGGGGGAGGAAGGGAAAGGAGAATGTGAGCCGCTTTGAGACTCCTTCGGGTAGTGATAAAGCGGAATATCAAATCCAAACTCTTCTTCTCTTCTTCTTCAATCCTCAACTGGAAAGGAGTTTGATAACATTGGGTCCAAAATACTGAACACATGGCTCCTGTTGGATACAAACTCTACATCTGAGCCAATGGGAACCACTAACAATGATTGGGCCGCTAGAGCACACTTTAGAGCAGTGGAGTTACATGCTGACAATAGAGTGCATTGCAGTATTCAAGCCTTGAGGTCACCAATGCATGGATCACCATGTCCACACTGCATCAAACACAGAAGAGGACCCTCAGTCAACCAGCTACAAATCCCCCTAACAGTTACCTCATGCAGCTCAAACTTCTCTGCAAGTATATCGTGGGGGACATTGTCAAAAGCCTTACTGAAATCAAGATACACTACATCCAGAGAATTCCCCTAATCCACCAAGCTTGTAACTCTATCAAAAATAAGCTTTACTCACAGAACCTAACTTTAAAACAATTTAAAACAACAAAAATCGCATTCACTTAGTTGCATAACACTTATGCTGGTCCCAGTATATGGGATAATAACTTGCATTACAAATATATTGCATTTTTACTTAAAAAGGGGGGCTCTGTCTCTTCTCCACTGAAGCCCCTGTTCAGCCTCAGGCTGTTTGCTAGAGACAGAGAGAAAACACATCCATTCTCTTCAGCAGCTAAGAACAAAGAACACCTCACCCAGTATGGATGCCTCCCAGGTTAGCATATACATAGATGAGCTAAACACCTTGTGACTGTGTCACAAAAATACAACCAATGGAAGTTTCCAGCCATGCTTCTCAGTACACAATACAGACACATTATGCATTTCTCATTTCAATGCACATTAAACAATTATACTTACCATGCAAAAGGTTCCAAGCTCAATTTATTTCTTTTTTTAAAAATAAACTTTATTGAAATTTATATAAAAACAAACATCAAAAACAAACAAAAAGAAGGAAGAGGGGGGGAAATTATATCAAACAAATATCAATTTATTCCTATATATGGCTCATCACCTCATGAAAGACAATGTTTCAAAGCAGTGTACAAGGTAAAGTAAGCAATAAAATCAGTTACATTATTTTAAGTTGTCCCTACTGTCTGATAAGGTGGCATATGTTGCCTGGTGTGTTGGACCTGAACCCAGTTCTTACCTGTGGGATCTTGTAGACGCCCAACATGCTTGCAATGTGTGTGGAGATGTCGGATTCACCCGATTCAAGAACAGCCAACAGCTTTTTCTGTCTTCCACAGCTGTAGTTTGGCATATTGATTTCCCCACCAGCAAACAGGTCTATCAGGGCATCAGAAGTCATTCCTCCCTGAAAACAGGTATCATACATGCTGTAGCCGAGGGTGATGTTGGGTAAGAGCCTGGGGTCATTATTTATTTCCTGAACAGCAAGGGCAAATGAAAGAACGTGTGAGCTCCTCACAATCTCCCATCTGCAAAAATAGCGTGTCACACAGTTACACTCAATTCAGTGAAAATGAAAGTCACATTCTTTTTTGTGTTGATCAAAGCAAACAGGAAATGAGAACAGTATTGTCAGGGATCTGCCTCCCCCTGCCAGTCCAGCCCTGAGTGTTTATAGAGAGCAGCCACCTGTTCTGACTACTGACTCATCTGCGAGTGAAACCAGCAGCTCTTCGGAGGAAAAGCAATTGGGGGCTGGGAGGAAAGGAGTGCCAGGGCTCAAGAGATATAGAGACAGACCTGGCACCAACCAGCAGTCAGGTCCGGCGCAGAGATTACGTAGGAGGAAAAGGTGTTTCCGTTTCCCTAAACTCAGAGGCGTAGCAAGCCCAGGTGGTACCCGGGGCGGAATTTTTTTTGTCACCCCCCACCACTTTAATTTTTAAAAAAATTAAAAAAATTAAAAAGTGTCACCCCCCCCCTCCTGATGGTGCCACTTTGCGAGGTGTGGGGGTTTTGTGTGTGTGTGTCTATTATCTCTTTTTTTTCAATAAAGTTAAAATTAAAAAAAAAATTGATTAAAAAAATTAAAAAGTGTCACCCCCCTCTGATGGTGCCACTTTGTGAGGTGTGGTGGGTTGTGTGTGTCTGTCTATTATCTCTTTTTTTCCAATGAAGTTAAAATAAAAAAAAAAAATAAAAAAAAATAAAAAAAAAACATTTTTTTTAAAAAGGGTCATCCCCCTCTGGGGTGGAACCCGGGGCGGCCCGCCCCCCCGTCCCCTTGCTATGCCCCTGCCTAAACTGCTGTGTTGGCGCCAGAATCGCCGGGAGCCACTTCCGGATTCTGCTAGTGACTGATCAGACATGATATGATTCAGCTCTTCGCTGTAAATTTATGAGCACTGATAAAAACTACTGAAGGACAAATGACTCGGCTTCCTTATTGAACGACCGATGAGGGGGAGGCCCTGACAAGTATCTTTGCAAAGAGGAGAAAGGAGGGAAAAGCAGAAAACAAATCAGCCCCTTTTCTTGTGACCTCCTTGGCTGCTCCCCCCCCCAACCAGGTCCTGTGGTAAACAACCGTCGCTGTATCAAACAACATCCCAGGCAATGTTTTGCAAAATGGGTTCCCAAATAATGGTTTGCATATTTCTAATGGGGGCATGGGTAGAGTAGCCCCACAGAGCAGCCAAGAAGTCTTAGCTAAGTTGGGCTGTGCTGGGCCATCAGAGAAAAGGGTCCTGGAGCAAAATTGAGCCCACAGTCTGCTTTGCATGTGACTAAGCACAGTAGATATTTAAATTCTGCAGCTGCATAGATTTTGTTGTGTGTGGGTGAAAAAATTGTGCAGTTCCAACGTCACTTACTATAGAAGACCTGCAGCTCAAAACACATCCCACAGCATTTCTTACATTTTAGAGAACAAGTTATTCTTCAGAGGGCAGCAAACATAAAAACTTCTACCAATTACTTAAATTACATTATAAAATAAATTGAAACACTGCTTTTCTCCAAGTGAATAGACATACAGAAATCTTTAAATAAGTAAAGTAACAGCCATGTTTGTTTCAACCCCCAGGAAAGACCTACAACAGCTTCAGCAAAGAGGGTGTTTGTTGTTTTTGTGTAACATTATATTCCTCCCCCAATCTCCCAATTAAGATAAGATAAGATAATTTATTGTCATTGCACAAGTACAAGCACAACGCTATACAAGTGCAACGAAATTGCATGCCATCCCGTAAAAACAGAAAGAAAAAACAAAACAAAAAACAGCACAAAACACACACACACCAAAGAAAGCCACACATACACACACATACACCCATCACAGCTCTCCAAGGTCATATTATCTGGTTACAGCATTTAAGATGGTTATAGCTCTTGGGTAGAAACTGTTCTTCAATCTATTTGTTCTTGATCTAATTGTTCTATATCTTCTACCCGAAGGCAGTGGTGCAAAGAGACTATATCCTGGATGAGATGGATCCTTTAAAATATTGTTAACCTTTTTAAGGCAATGGGAACTGTATAGTTCTTCCAGAGATGGGAGAGGATGGCCAATAATATTTTGGGCTGTGGTTATGACCTTCTGAAGTATCTTCTTCTCCCTGGCTGTGCAGCTGGAGAACCAAGCACAAATACAGTATATAAGAATGCTCCCACAGAATGAGGTGCTTCCTCAACAAAAAAGTGGGGCCGATGATTTATCAGGGCTACCAGAAAACAGGGGTAACCCAGGTACATCAAGGGAACTGGAGAGTAGCTGGAAAGCAGAAATATATCCCATCAATATGTCATTACTTACATCGCAATTCTTTTGAAGGGGTTGCTGGAAAAGGTGAAAGAACGTTGTTTTTCAAAGAATCTTGGAGATATGATTCCACCAATGAGGTGGTCCGCTGGCCGGTAAAAATTCTCAGGAGAATTTACATCACCAATGAAAATTGGTGGGCACCTTACCCTCTTCTGGATCCCATAGTTTGTGAGAGACATCACCAGAAACAGTGTTATCATTCTGGGTCTCTCAGCTACTCTTTGCTTGTGACTGTTCCTGCCCCCACTAGCCGCTGTTCAGAATAAGCCCCACATTCTTTCAAATCAGAGGCTGCAGTGACTTGACAAATAAAGGGAAGTATCTGGCTCTGGTCTGAGGGTCAAAGTGGGGTTGAGGGGAAGGGCCAAAGATTTAATGGACAACCATCTGTTTTGCACCCAGAAGGTGCAATCCTGACTCACCTCTCCAGGTAGGGCTGAGGATGTCCCCTTCCTGGAAAGCTGCTGCCAGTCAGCAGACAGTACAGATCTCAAAGGCAGCTTCCTATGTTCTGATTAAACTTTGCACAAACTTAGCTCCCCCCTTCACCTGCCCTATATATTGGACCCAATGACTCTGTGACACATGAGATATTTTATACATCAATCCCTTCAGGCACAGTGGAAGACATAAACCTCCAGCTGCCCTTAATTGTGATGTTTATGTTATTGTTCCCAAGTGCAATATTTGACAGCGCGGTGTGAGGATCCCTTAGACTCTGTAAATAATAAGAATAAATAGCTGTGGTTCAGAGAAGTGTAATGGGAAGAGAGGTTTCTGCTGGAACTTCAGAAGAGCAGATGCAGAGCAAGAGAAAAACATGTTTACTGAATAGACTGACATGGATCAATGAGGGAGAAAGATGAGTTTGACTGATCTTTATTGCCCGCTTAAGAGCCCTAGAGCTGATCAGGCCAAAGGCCCACCAAGTCCAGCATCCTGCAATCACAATGGCCAACGAGTTGCCCCAAAGGGAAGCCCACAAGCAGGAGATGTGCACCAGAACTTTCCCTACAAGTGATTTCCAAAACCCATTACACAGATGCCTCCTCCTTCCACCTATGTTCAGATGCATTTGACCTGACTTTCCCTGCCCTCACATTTGAGCTGTCTCCCAGTTTGGTTTCCTCACCCTAAGCTCTGGGGTATACCAAGAAGCCAAGAGTGCTCCTTGAAGGGAAAGAGGGGGCTCAGGGTCATGGGAGTGATTCATGCTCTTATGTAGCTGAATTGCTTCATGTTTTCTGAATGTCCCATAGTCTTAGCTTTGTTCTGTGTTACATTGTTCAAAATTAGCCAGGCTCCAGGTGCATTTTTCACCCAGCTATTGGCCACTTGTGACCAAGTGAAGATTCCCGGGTGCCAGGATGGTGCCTGACATCTCCCCTGTCTGAAGGTGCATGCCTGGGGATCTTTGGATCTTGACTGTTTTCACACACTGGCAACACATCCTGCAGAATTCTATCTGTCATATTTTATCTGCACGGTTAGAATGATTTTCAGGAACCAAACGGTTATATTGAAAATATGACTTTTGAGCCACCTGGCCCCAAAATGACCACCAGACATCAGACATGACCTGGAGCTGCGGATCCAATAACAATTCCTGCCTCCAGATATGAGCCTCACAGAGGAATGAGATCAGAAGCTCAGGTCCCTAACTCAACAGATGCAAGAGTCAGAATAGGTGGACATCATGGTCTTGGCCAAGCTGCAGGGCATGATTGTAATGGTTGGGTCTCTCCCATAGAAGCGAGACAACTCCGGCAGCAATTAACTCAGGTTTATTGCTCAAAACACACAAATCAATCTGGAGCTCAGTCACTCAGTATCTGCTTCCAAATTAGCTGTTGCCAAGTCTGAGTTCCGCCCCTTCCTCTTCCCACATTTAAAGCCCCCCTTCGCTTCCTTTCCTGTTCACACCTCTCATTAATTCTTGCTCGCCTGTGCTTCATGGGATGGGCTATTTCCGGTGGCCCTCCCTCTGAGTCCGAGCTTAAACTATAATAATAATAATAATAATAATAATAATAATAATAATAATAATTTTTATTTATACCCCGCCCTCCCCGGCAACGCCGGGCTCAGGGCGGCTCACATCACTAAAATCACAATAAAACATCAAGCATAAAAAGAAAAACAATTAATTAACTGTACAGATTAAAAGATTAAAAATTACAACCATCTTAACGTAGCAGCCCATGAATAGGAGAGAGTCTTATTTACAGTATTATATTATAGCACGAGGGTCAGGTTGGGTCGAACTAACAGAAAGCTAGGTGGAACAGCTCCGTCTTGCAGGCCTTGCGGAAAGCTATCAGATCCCGCAGGGCCCTAGTCTCTTGAGGCAGTGCGTTCCACCAGATTGGGGCCAAAACTGAGAAAGCTCTGGCCCTGGTTGACACCAACCTAGCCACCTTATGGGTTGGAACCTCCAGCGTATTATTATTCGTGGACCTTAAGGTCCTCCGCGGGGCATACCAGGAGAGGCGGTCCCGTAGGTACGAGGGTCCTAAGCCGCGTAGGGCTTTAAAGGTCAAAACCAGCACCTTAAACCTGATCCTGTATTCCACCGGGAGCCAGTGAAGCTGGTAAAGTACTGGATGAATATGATCCCACGGCAATAACCCCGTAAGGAGCCTCGCCGCTGAATTCTGCACCCGTTGGAGTTTCAGGGTCAGTTTTAAGGGCAGCCCTGCGTAGAGCGAGTTACAATAGTCTAGTCTGGAGGTGACCATCGCATGGATCACTGTGGCCAGATCAGGGCGAGAAAGGTAAGGGACCAACTGCTTAATGCGGCGGAGATGGAAAAATGCCGCCTTTACTGTGGCTGCAACCTGCGCCTCCATAGAGAGGGAGGCGTCGAGGGTTACACCCAAACTCCTGACAGAGGGTGCTGGCACTAATTGAGCCCCCGCAAGAGATGGGAGTTGGCCCCCAACCCCATATCGTCCCGGCCCAGCCAGAGGACCTCTGTCTTCGAAGGGTTTAACTTCAACCGGCTCCCACGCATCCATCCAGCCACAGCCTCCAAGCATCTGGTCA
Source organism: Darevskia nairensis (assembly GCA_034642065.1). Lineage (NCBI taxonomy): Eukaryota > Metazoa > Chordata > Lepidosauria > Squamata > Lacertidae > Darevskia > Darevskia nairensis. The sequence continues at coordinate 547,103 of JAWWNI010000093.1, forward strand.
GTGTGTCTGGGGCTGAGTCAGGACGGCCGTCCATCAACAGATAGAGCTGGGTGTCATCAGCATATTGATGGCAGCCCAGCCCAAAGCTCCAGACAATCTGGGCGAGGGGGCGCATAAAGATGTTAAAAAGCATCGGGGAGAGGATTGCGCCCTGCGGGACTCCACACACCAAGGAGTGCCGCGATGACAGCTCCCCCCCTAACGCCACCCTCTGTCCCCGACCTGAGATAAAGGAACACAGCCATTGTCGGACTGTGCCCTGAATCCCCACGTCGGCAAGGCGGTGGTCCAAAACTGTCAGTCTGTGTCTTCCCCCTTGAACTCCCCCCTTTCTTCTCCTTGTTCTTGGAGCTCAGGCTTCTACTACAACTAGGCTGCTGCTCCCTCGTTCCGCATTCCTGCCTAATTACCTCCTCCTGTCTCTCCACACTCTCCCCCTCTGTCAGCAATGGGACGCAGATGACAATGATGGTCCTGTGCAAGAGACTAGTGGACTGGGCATGCATCAATAAACATCCCCTCCTATAGATCATCCTGCCATCCAGCACATCATCTCCTCACCTACAGATATTGATTCCAAGATTGCTTGGCAGGGACGTAAAGTGGTAGTTAGCATCAGGCTGACTGACAAAAGGGGTCAGCCTAGAAAACTTGCATTGGAAGGTCATAACCACCGATGCAGGCCTGTTGGGCAGGGGAGCCCACATGGACCTTCACACCGCCCAAGGAATGTGGTTCAGAGCAGAAGCAAAGGAGAGCATAAATTGGCTGCAACTGACAGCAATCTGCCTACCACTCCTGGAGTTTACACCGATGATCAGCAGATGCCATTTACTACTCCAATCAGACAGCATTTCTACCACAGTGTACTTCAATCATCATGATGAAAGATCCAAAACCCATTACACAGGGACCTCCTACCTTCAGCAGAAAAGGGAGAACATATCCTTGAAGACAATAGCCTTGGGTAGCCTTTTGCCCCTCCATAAACCTGTCTAAGGGACGTGGGTGGTGCTGTGAGTTAAACCACAGAGCCTAGGGCTTGCCGATCAGAAGGTCGGCGGTTCGAATCCCCGCAACAGGGTGAGCTCCCTTTGCTTGGTCCCAGCTTCTGCCAACCTAGCAGTTCAGAAGCACGTCAAAGTGCAAGTAGATAAATAGGTACCGCTGCAGCGGGAAGGTAAACGGCATTTCTGTGCGCTGCTCTGGTTCGCCAGAAGCGGCTTAGTGATGCTGGCCATATGACCCGAAAGCTGCACGCCGGCTCCCTCGGCCAATAATGCGAGATGAGCACCCCAGAATCGGTCACGACTGAACCTAATAGTCAGGGGTCCCTTTACCTTTACCTTAAACTTGTCTAAACATCTGTTACTACCACAGTTGCTATTACTGCAAATTATCTATGTCCTCCCCATCACAAGTGAGCTAAGGCAACTTTGACAACAATGCTTTTGGACCTTTGTCTCACCATACACATGGTTAGCTGCAAATTGCAGTGAGAGGAAATTGCTTGGATATGCAGGGGGTGTTATTGGGGTGTTGTTTTTATTTTGATTATATATTTTGTGCTTTTATATTTTGACTTTGTTCTTTGAACCACCCTGAGACCTCCAGATATAGGCTAGTATATAAATTCAATTAATAATAATAATAATAATAATAATAATAATAATAATAATGTGCATGCATGTGGAGTTTACTGGAGCCCTCTGGAAAGTGATGTCTGGGATCCAGATTTATTTATTTTTTAATCCCAACAACAAGCTGTGGTTCCAGTCAGGATTCTGGTAAGGACTTCCAACTCTATAATTCTATAATTCTATGATATCCTTAGAGCTAAGAATCAAATGTCATGCTCAGTTTTTTCTTGTCAGGCGCTCTCTCATGTTCAGATCTGGCCTCAGTACAATAATGTAGCACTTGGGAATGAAGATGCAGCCCAGGAGCCCAGCACTGGAGGCCAAGATAGAGAAGACCTGCACGGCTACCATGTATTTCCCCTTGGTGCTCATGTAAGTGGGCACAAAGGAGACCCAAACACTGCAGAAGACCAGCATGCTGAAGGTGATCAGCTTGGCTTCATTGAAATTTCCAGGCAGCTTCCTGGCTAGGAAAGCCACCGTGAAGGAGATGGCAGCCAGGAAGCCCATGTAGCTGAGGGAGCCATAAAACATGAACACAGACCCTTCATTGCATTGCAGGATGATTTCTCCAAGCTGGGAATGCATGTCAGAATCTGGGAATGGAGGAGAGGCCCCCAGCCAGATGGTACAAATGAGAACTTGGACACTGGAACAGGAAATGACAATGGAGTTGGCCAGATTCTTCCCCAGCCATCTCCTCACCTTGTTCCCTGGCTTTGTGGCCAGAAAGGCCAGCACCACAGTGATTGTTTTTGCCAACACAGAAGAGACAGCAACTGAGAAGATATTGCTGAACGCTGTTTGACGGAGAAGGCAGGTGGCTTTCCTAGGCTGGCCGATGAAGAGGAAGGAGGACAAAAAGGAAAGCAGGAGGGAGATGAGGAGGATGTAGGAGAGGTCCCTGTTGTTGGCTTTGACTATGGGTGTTTCTTTGTATTTAATGAAGATTCCTAACACAAAGCTTGTGGTTAAGGATAAGAAGAGAGAAAGGGAAGCCAGGAGGCTCCCCAAATATTCCTCATAGGACAGGAAGGTGATCACTTTGGGGACACATCTATCTCGGTCCTCACTTGGATGCTGATCTTCTGGACAACCGGTGCATTCATCAGCATCTGCATAGAGGAAAACACACTTCAGTATCCTGACATCAGTCACACACCTACAATGGTCTTTTGCTGTTTCAACTCTGAGGAAAGGTGGGCATATGGGAGAAATCAGGAAAGAACATTGTTTTGTAGGGAAGGAGAGAGGCAAACATTCACTTCTAGGAAAGACTCAATCCACCAACTCATCCCCACTGGCTTCTCTTAGAACAGGATGTTTTGATCTTATTGAGCAGTACGTATATCCTTGAGGTTTCATATGAGTTAATATTTACTGATGAATGGGTGGATTTGAAAGATGTTTCACCTGTCCATCTGTAAAACTGCATGGATTATGAAGTAGAAGCCCAAATGAGAAAACAGCAATATAAAAACCACAAATCAAAATTCTGTAGAGGAGCTACCATCATTAAATACAGATTAATTCTACCTGCTTGAGCACATGGGCAAATACAATTTCCTAGGGATGGGGGATGGGGGACGGGACATTGAAGGCTGGCAACAGGGGAAGGACCCCCTGAAGAGGGTATTTCATTCATGAGGTGCCATTACTAACATCATGTTTGGAGTGACTCAGAAATTAGCCCCATCCTCCTATCAAAGGTCCTTTCCTCTGAGATCCTCCCCTACCTTCCTGAGTGGAGATGGTCCCTTCTGAGCAGGGAGCACAGTCATAGCAGCATGGCGGCTTCCCTTCCTGAATCTTGTTGGCATATCCAGGGAGACAGCTTTCTGTGCATCTTGAATGAGGCACTTTCTAGACATAAAGAGATTGAGCACCCAGGAGAAAGTGTCAGTAGCAATTGTGCCTTTGGGTGAAATTTCATACATGTTTACTCATGAGCAGGTTCCATTAATCTCAGTGGGACATAACTCCAGGGAAGTGACCACAAGATTGCAGTCCAATAACTCATATGTACTATTCAAAATGTTAGAGAGTAGCAGATGCCATGGTTAATAAAATGACAAACATAATTTCTCCTACCTTCTTAAATAAATTGGGCCACACAATTGCTTCTGGGTTAATGGTGAACTTCATATTTGAGGACCCCTGTCTCTCTATTCTCCCAATCTTCACTCTAGCAAGAGAATTATTAGGAAACAGCACCAGATTCACAATATCGAAGTCAGCGGCCACTGCCCCATCCTCATCCAAGTACTGTCCATCAGCTGAAGTATTAGTATAGAAGGGGACATTTTTCAAGAAAGGATGAAGCTAGAATGACAGAGGAAACTCCAGCATTGAGAGAACATGACACCACAACTGGGACTCTGGATGGATTTCTGTCAGCAGGTGAAAACAATGTGATTGGGTTAATTTAAATTTCATCCCTATTTTCTCTTCATTGCATTTTTATAGAAAACACCCTGGGATCACGTTGATATGATGAAAAGTGGCTTATAAATTTGCTGTATGAAGAGCATCTGCTTTGCTCTCAGAAGGTCCCAAATTCAATCTCCAATTGCATCTCCGGGCAGAGCTGGGAAAGTTTCCCTTCCAAAAACTGTGCAGAACCACGGCTGGTCTGTCAAGGTAGACAATACTAAGCTAGGTAGACCAATGGTATGGCTCAGTGAAAGGCCGTTTCCTGTGATCCTAGCATGGTGATTCCAGAGCTGGGACAATGAACTGCATTTTGTAAAATTGAATGGACATACCTGCCAGGACCATAGCCTTTGAAGTTGCAACCTGCCTCTTCCTTCCATAATCGAAATCCACTTGGATCTGGATGAATATGCTGCATTTAAGGCGCGAACCACAGTTTGGATACTCAGGTAATTGACGTAACTGTCTTGGGACTGGATTCTTTCAATGTCTTCTTGGGGCAGCAGCTTCAGACTCTCCTGCTCCCTGCATTTTGTCAAACCCCTCAGAGACAAGTCCTGCATTGAATATGAACAATCAAATATTTTTTCTGAGCAGCTTAGACTAAGCGAGGTCACTTGCCCATAGTAATCCTTGTTCGTCTTTTTTTTGGTCTTCATTACAAAGGACAAGGAGCCATGGACATACGGGAAGCAGTCAGTATTACATAATGAGAATTTGTTCTGAAGACCTGTGGTTATCCAGACTTTCCCCCCACTCTGTACCCTTTGAAGTAAGGATTCCACCTCTATGATGATAAAAAGTCCATACTGAGAGTCTGCAGAGTAAACAAAGACATTGACGTCTCTCCACGTGGCAGGTGGTTCGTGGGGTATCCAGAGCCAAGTTTTATGTACAACTCTTTCGGTGAAGGCAACACAAATTTCCTTTTTGAGCATCAGAGGCGTCAAGGTACTCAGGGACCTTTCTCCGTTGTCATTGTCTGGAGCAAAGAGGCCGACCCACGTCCACCGGAAATGCAGGAGGAGTTGGACCACCCCTTGGTACTGAGTTTCTTGCTTTGGAGTCATCCAGTAGACAAAAGGGAACTGGGCTTTATCATTAAGAACAAAGCCATAACTGAGCTGGTGAGGAAAGAAGGAGAGACTGATGGACTGGTGAGGAAAGAAAGAGAGCTGGTGAGGAAAGAAAGAGAGACTGAGTGGATTCTTCTATGTGAAAGAGGAGGGCAAATTTAATTGGAGCAAACCTCACAGGGATTTTTTTTGAAATATAATAATTTTTTAAAAAAAATAATCAACTTTTATAACTCTTAATTGCCACAATCCCTAAATATGGTTCCTCACTTCATGAAAGGCAATGATTTAAAGCATTGTACAATGTAAAGCAAGCAATAAAATCAGTTACATCATCCTAAGTTTTCCCTACTGTCTGATTAGGTGGCAAATGTTGCCTGGTGTGTTGGAACTGAACCCAATCCAATTTTTATTACGGTCATAGGACCAGCAAAAGTAGGGTCGAGAACAATCATTTAAAATCTGTAAAACATTTTGGAAAGCTAAAATTATTAAAACAGAAGGTATATTTAAAAGACTACAAGAATCTAAAAGAAGGGTTGGGAGTATTAAAGAGCATAAAAAGTTAGTATATAAACAGCTATGGCCTAGTGTTGTTGTTTTTTTAATGTCTAAGGGCACTCTCATTTTCCAACTCATATTGAAATAATGTCCCTCAATGAGGCCAATATGGGTGTGCTATGCAGAATCTGGAGACAGTGTATGTTGTAGCACGGTTGGCATCTGAGGAGGACCTGAACCCAGTTCTTACCTGTGGGATCTTGTAGATGCCCAACATGCTTGCAATGTGTGTGGAGATGTCAGATTCACCCGCTTCAAGAACAGCCAACAGCTTTTTCTGTCTTCCACATCTGTAGTTTGGAATATTGATTTCTCCACCAGCAAAGAGGTCTATCAGGGCATCGGAAGTCATTCCTCCCTGAAAACTGGTATCATAAATACTGTAGCCGAGGGTGATGTTTGGTAAGAGCCTGGGGTTATTATTTATTTCCTGAACAGCAAGGGAGAATGAAAGAACATGTGCGCTCCTCCCATCCACCCAGCTGCAAAAATAGTGTGTCACACAGTTAACCTCAATTCCATGAAAATGAAAGTCACATTATTTTTCGTAATAATCAAAGCAAGGGGGAGGAAGGAGGGAAAACCAGAACACAAATCAGCCCCTGTTCTGTTGATCTTGGCTGCCCCCCAGGTCCAGTGGTTAGCAGCCATCACTGTATCAAACGACCTCCCAGGCAATACCTCACAAAACGTGTTCCCAAATAATGATTTGCATAATTTTAGAGAGAGCATAGGAAGAGTAGCCCCACAGAGCAGCCAAGAAATCTTAGCTATGTTCATAGCTGTCAACTTTCGGATTTGAAAATAAGGGATTTTCTAAAACTTTCAGATTTGAAAATAAGGGATGCCACGAGGGTGGTGCAATGGCACCAAGTAGCCTCGCCACCCTGCGCTCCAGAGGCTGCGCGCGAACGGGCAAGCGAAAGAGCAAGCGCATAGACGGCAGGCAGGCTGGCTGTCAGGTTGGGCGTGAGGGTCTGGCTGCACAAGGCATGCAAGCTCCGCCCCCAGTCGGTCTCAGGCTCCTTATTGGCAGCCGAGCAACGCAGCTGAGGAGCCTCCCTGGCCGGCAGGGAGGGAGAGGAGCTGCTTCCTTTGAAATCCGGGAAATTTAAGGGATATCAACAATCCGGGATAGCAGCGGGAAACGGCATTGGAATAAGGGAGTTTCCCGCCAAAAAAAGGGAGGGTTGACAGCTATGGGTATGTTGGGCTGTGGTGGGCACCAGAGAAAAAGGCCCTGGAGCCAAAATGAGCCCACAGGCTGCTTTCCATATAACTAAGCACAGTAGACATTTACAATTTGCAGCCGCATAGATTTTGTTGTGTGTGGGTGAAATAATTGTGCAGTTCCAACGTCACTTACTACCGAAGACCTGCAGCTCAAACACATCCCGGAGCATTTCCTACATTTCAGAGAACAAGTTATTCTTTGGAGAGCAGCACACATCAAAACTTCTACCAATTACTTAAATTGCATTATAAAATGCTTTGAAACACTGCTTTTCACCAAGTAAACAAATATACAAAAATATTTAAATAAATACAGTAAAGTATAGCTTGTTTCAACCCCCAGGAAATACCCATGAAAGCATCAGATTGTTACATATTATAGGTTTATAGGCAAAGAGGTGCTTTTGTGTAACATTATATTCCTATCCAGATACCCCAATTGTATTGCATCCCATTGAATGAGAGGCTTCCTCAACAAAAAAACGAGGAGCCAATGATTTATCAGGGCTACCAGAAAACAGGGGTGACCCAGGTATTTCAAGAGAATTGGAGAGTAGTAAGGAAGTAGAAAAGGGACCCAGGTGGAGCTGTGGGTTAAACCACAGAGCCTAGGGTTTGCTGATCAGAAGGTCGGCGGTTCGAATCCCCACGATGGGGTGAGCTCCCGTTGCTCAGTCCCACCTCCTGCCAACCTAGCAGTTCGAAAGCACATCAAAGTGCAAGTAGATAAATAGGTACCGCTCTGGCGGGAAGGTAAACGGTGTTTCCGTGCGCTGCTCTGGTTCGCCAGATGCGGCTTTGTCATGCTGGCCACATGACCCGGAAGCTCCCTCGGCCAGTAACGCGAGATGAGCACCGCAATCCCAGAGTCGGACACGACTGGACCTAATGGTCAGGGGTCCCTTTACCTTTTAATGAAGTAGAAATAATTTACATCATTACATCATTACTTACCTATGAATTCTGATGAAGGGGTTTTTGGAAAAGGTGAAGGAATATGGATTTTCAAAGAATCTTGGAGATATGATTCCACTAATGAGGTGGTCTGCTGGCCGGTAAAAATTCACAGCAGAAAGTATATCAGTGATCCCAGTCGGTGGGCACTTTACCCTCTGCTGCATCCCATAGGTTACAAGAGGCAGCAATAGAAGCAGTGTTATCATTCTGGGTCTCTCGGCTACACTTTGCTTGTGACTGTTCCTCCTCCCACTAGCTGCTGTTCAGAAGAAACTCCACATTCTTGCAAATCCGAAGCTGCAGCGACTTGACAAATACAGGGAAGTATCTGGCTCTGGCCTCAGAGCTGAATGGTGATTGAGGGGAAGGGCCAAAAATTCAGTGGACAAGCATCTGTTTTGCACCCAGAAGGTGCAATCCTGACTCACCTCTCCAGGTAGTGCTGAGGATGTCCCCTTCCTGGAAAGCTGCTGCCAGTAAAGATAAAAAAGGCAGCTTCCTATGTTCTGATTAAGCTTTGCACAAACTTAGCTCCCCTCTTCACCTGCCCTATATATTGGCCCCAAGGACTCTGTGGCACAGGGGACAAGACACAGTGGTATAAATAAACCACCAGCTGCCCTTAATTGTGATGTTTACCTCATGGTTCCCAAATGCAATATTTGAGGGCGGAGGGTGTGAGGATCCCTTGGACTCTGTAAATAACCAGAAGAGATCACAGTGGTTCAGAGAAGTGTAAAGGGAAGAGCGGTTTCCTCTGGAACTTCAGAAGAGCAGGTGTAGAGCAAGAGAAAAACATGTTTACTGAATAGACTGACATGGATCAAGGAGGGAGAAAGATGAGTTTGACTGATCTTTATTGCCCGCTTAAGAGCCCTAGAGCTGATCAGGCCAAAGGCCCATCAAGTCCAGCATCCTGCAATCACAATGGCCAACGAGTTGCCCCAAAGGGAAGCCCACAGGCAGGAGATGTGCAGCAGAACTTTCCCTACAAGTGATTTCCAAAACCCATTACACAAGGGCCTCCTACGGTACCTCCACCCATGTTCAGATGCATTTGACCGGACTTTCCCTGTACTCACATTTGAGCTGTCTCCCATTTTGGTTTCTTCACCCTAAGCTCTGGAGTATACCAAGGAGCCAAGTGTGCTCCATGAAGGGAAAGAGGGGGCTCAGGGTCATGGGAGTGATTCATGCTCTTATGTAGCTGAATTGCTTCATATTTTCTGAATGTCCCATAGTCTTAGCTTTGTACTGTGTTACGGTGTTCAAAATTAGCCAGGCTCCAGGAGCATTTTGCACCTAGCTATTGGCCACTTGTGACCAAGTGAAGATTCCCGGGTGCCAGGATGGCACCTGACGTCTCCCCTGTCTGAAGGTGCATGCCTGGGGATCTTTAGATCTTGACTGTTTTCACACACTGGCAACACATCCTGCAGAATTCTATCTGTCATATTTTATCTGCACGGTTAGAATGATTTTCAGGAAGCAAAAGGTTGTATTGAAAATACGACTTTTGATTCACCTGGCCCCAAAATGACTACCAGACATCAGACATGACCTGGAGCTGCGGTTCCAATAACAAGTCCTGCCTCCAGATATGAAGTCAGATAGGAAGGCCATCCCTGTCTCCATGTCAGCTCGCATATCAGCTGTAACCTGGACATGACGGAAATGGCTTCTTACACCCTTCATGGCATCTCAAAGGCATTGCACAAATGCTCTTTCCAGGGAGATGACCATAAGTGCAAAAACTTAATGGCCAATGAGCTCACGGAGCTGATGAAGTGTACATAAATCAGAAAGCTTGTCTGTTGGCAACCTGGAGCAATGGGCAACCATATACAATTCTATCCCTAAAAACGTTGGTTTAGTGCCTGGCCCTTCAGACTTTTCCTGGGTCAATGGAACACCCAAATAGTTTGTTAGGGCAGAGAAGGTGTCGATTGACTGTTGGCACTAGCAAGTCACCAGTGATCCATCAAATAAATAGGAATAGGAATAATAGGAACAGGAATGATTTATTGGCCCCAAGTACATTTTCCAACGTACTTGGAATTTTGCTTCAGGTACATTGCAATGTAAACATACCTTATACAAACACTGTTCCACTCACAATACAATCATCTAAATGATGTACAGTTATGCAGTGGCCTTCCTTGCAATGGAGGAGACTGCCTAACCCATCCTGACTCTTCTAGGGAGGAGGAAGAGGAAGGCAGTATAGATTTACAACAGGGGTTTGAGGGAGGTAGCAGCTCAGAGGTAGATGAGGAGAAAAGCTGGGAAATCATGGGACATCTGGAACAACACCCAGGTGACACGTTGTCATTAGAAAGCATTCCAGACCCTCCATCACCCAGAACCCGGAGAGCCTTAAAAGTAGAAGAGCAAAGAGCTCAAAGACAGAGGGCATGTAGCAGCACCCCTAGAGGAGACTGAGAATGACGAATGAGAATGTGGGAGAGACGGGGGTAGAGATTCACCCAGAACAACGCCATTATCCAAGAGGCTGGGTTCTATAGCTTCTCTCTGTAACAATTGAAATAAAAAAGGACGGTAAGAAACTTTTCCTTGTCTTTATACTTTCCTAGGCACCCAGCTGGGAGCCGCTGACAACATCCTGACACCTGCACACCCAAGGAGTATGTGTCCATCCTTATTTAGGCAACATTCTTGCCAGTGTGGTGTAGTGGTTAAGAGTGGTAGACTCGTAATCTGGGGAACCGGGTTCGTGTCTCCACTCCTCCACATGCAGCTGCTGGGTGACCTTGGGCTAGTCACACTTCTCTGAAGTCTCTCAGCCCCACTCACCTCACAGAGTGTTTGTTGTAGGGGAGGAAGGGAAAGGAGAATGTTAGCCGCTTTGAGACTCCTTAGGGTAGTGATAAAGCGGGATATCAAATCCAAACTCTTCTTCTTCTTCTTCTTCAACACTGGTGAGAATCAAGTGCAAGAGAGACATTGAAATAACATTGAGCTGCCTCCAAAGGCACAGGATCATAGTGAACATAGAAGAGAGTTTCTTGACACCCCCTCCCAGGGCATCATAGATCTGGTATTGACTCCGCCTCACAGAGGAATGAGGAGTCTCTAACTCAAGTCCCTAACTCAACAGATGCAAGAGTCAGAACAGGTGGACATCATGGTCTTGGCCAAGCTGCAGGGAATGATGGTCTCATGGAAGAAACTAGTGGACTGGACATGCTTCAATAAGCGTCCCCTTCCATGAGTCCTTGACCTACAACAGTCCTGATGTTTGCAAGGCACAAGACGGTTTGTTTCTTTTCTTTTTTGCCTGGTGAAGAAGTTCAGTCCACTTGCTGAGCGATACTCTGAGCTCCATGCACCCATTGAAGCAGGTGGACCATGGCGGGTCAGCACTTCGCTTTGCTGACCCAGGGCTGCCCAGCTTAAGGCAGGCAGTAGCTGACCAGCTAGATACAATGATGTCTCTCACCAATGGAGGCAACCCATAGTGCTTGTACCTCATGACATAACATGTAGCTGCTGCCTCCCGCATTGTTTTTGCTGCATTTTTGCAGTGTCATCCCTGGGGTGCAAACCTTGGCAGTGTGTATAAAAATATTTGAGGGACCCCCACCAAGTTGATGGGCATTACCATCTAAATAGAGTGCATGTGTCTCGTCTTGTGATTGATTATGTGGTGTGAGACTTACTTCCCCCTGCCAATATTTTATTCAAATTCGCACCCCTGGCCAGGAACCATCTGGTTTTCAGTAAGTTCAAATCATAATTTTGTCTCCAAACAGAACAATGATGCTTGCTTTCTGGTTAATTCACAACTTTGGAGCTATAGAGATGATTTCATACAATTTATATACTGCTCAAAGCCATTTACAAAAAGATCATATAATTAGGGGGATTCCGGCATTATTTCCACCAAAACAAAATCCTTTTTCCATATGCAAAGGCTGCAGCTAAGATGGCTCTTCCTTGGTGATTTAAACACAAATTTCAGCACACATTCTGTGCTCAGTGTAAGTGCTTGATATAAAGGCAGCAAGTGCAATGCATAATGCATTTGAATTACATCTATTGTTAGCAGAACCAGATCCATTGAGTAACTGAGCTTATAGGGAAGGGAGGGTGAATGTTCAGGGCGTGGATGTTGGTGTTACAACAGGGGTGTTAGTTGTAAGTGCTTTTTTGCTGATATTTTGGAGGGCAAGTATTCTTTTTTGTTAAAGTTATTTAGTTTGAAATAAACTACTGGCTACTTCAGCTGCTCCAAATCTTGAGTCAACATTTCTCTGACAGAGGATCTTCTGTGCACCAGTTTTCTCCCCCCAGGGCCCCAGCAAATTGCAAAGAATGACACTGTGCTGCTATTTATTCATAGGTTTGGACAATCATGAAAAATACCGCTACAGTTCTGGGCAGAATAAATCACTATGATTCTGATAATTATGTGGAAAACAAGGTTCACGCCACTTTAGTGGCATTTATGGAACATTAAAAGAGTATGTTGCCATTTAAAGGTCAAGGTGACCTTTGACCCCCCCACAAGCTGACCCATGTAAAGACCAGGGAGCCATTTCTGTGCGTTCTCGTTAATCATGTTTTCCTCCAGGTCTGCACCTGTGCCTTGAGCCACACAGAGACTCAGGTGATGCATTTCCCCCTTATAATTATTCTTATTATTGCCAAATCACCAGGGACTTAGACGAATCAGCCAAACATCAGAATCAAGGCTAAGGTGAGGTAATTTATTACACTGTGCCTGAAAAGTTTCTTGCAGAAAATATACCCTGTGCCATGAACCACTTTTCTTGTCCAATCCTCAGGGTTTGGATTAATCATGAGATTGTAAGAGCACCTGAGGGCCAGCCATTGAGTTTTTAATATACCATTTCAGCTGTTTCTGGGTGAGCCAACTTTTGTTAGAGCATCAACAGATCTCTCTTCGCTGTTGATGCAATAACAATGTCTATTGTTTCAAGGACTTTTCTTTATTCTCCTTCTCATTCCCCTTGAGCCTTTACCTAAGTTTTTTCTCCTACCAGCCCAACTTCCAGGCCCTGTGGCACAGTAGTCATGGCTTTTCCCATAAGACCTTTCTTCCAAATTGCCCCAAACTGTTTCAGCAGGTAGGAAGTATAGAATATACACGCTACACCACAAATGAGAAGTGATTGGTTCCTGTCTTCATTTTCACTGGAAGCCCTGCCCACACTTTGGATCATGTTTATCTATAGGATTCCCCAAATTGAATATTTTAGGGTCTCACAACAAACGTGTGTGTGTGTGAGAGAGAGAGAGAGAGAGAGAGAGAGAGATTGTGGCCACTCTAAGCAACCATTTTGGGGGGTGCTGGGAGGTACCGTATCTGATGATGGAGTAGACAGTTCACAATACACGATTCAGTGCAAATCCACTCAACCATAAATCTCAGAAGGTGACTAGATATTTCTGCAGCCATTCATTGCAGGCCTCATCCTGCTTTAAAGGACGGACGTGTGCCTAGAAAGTGTAGGGCAAATATAAGTATGGATTAGCCTTTGGAAATGTCCTCTTCTGTCAAGAATTTCTTTTAGTGTTTAACTGATGGTTGCCTTGACAGAGAAGTAGTATAGAAATGCAGTAAACAGGCAAATCTTATGCTGGAGGAGAGATATTCCTTCCCTTTTAATAATAAAAGCTGTTTGTGTTGGAGCAGGATTTTAATCACACTTGTAATGTAACAAACACTATGGATAATATGGAAGGATAGAAAATGTAGATTATGGAATAATATGCAGTTGTAAATGTTGACAATAGGACTCATGGAGGGGATGGGGGGAAGTCTCGAGATTCAAAGAAATCTATATGGTTACTAGCGGACCCGGCCATGTGTTGCTGTGGCTCATTTTATGCTTATTACCATCAGTAGCAGCTGCAGCCAAAATAAACCCCCACCTACCCCCGCCGGCGTCGTGTGCACTCTGCATGCGCTCAGGTGCCCTCTCGCGGCCTGCGGCAGAAAAAGCCGAGGAAGGAGGCCTCTGACGCCGTCTGAGGGAAAAGCACTATGGAAACGCACAGATAAAAAACACACATCGGGAGATCACTGAGGGACGATCATGGTGGCCATTTCCCGGCGTGCCTTGCCTGTGGCCTTTTCAAGGGGAAAAGTGCTAGTAACCCTCTGCAGAGAGGATTTGATTCCATTTCCCGCCTTGAGCGCGCGGTTGGTTGGGATAATAAGCCCACCGTTTCCCAGCATGCCTTGTGGTTTGGGCAAAAGAGCTTAGTTCACCCACAGGGTGCCTTGACTCCATTTCCCAGCGTGCCTTGTGGGTCCGGCCTAGTTAACTGCGAGAGGCGGCGGCTTCCATTTCCCAGCGTGCGTTTGACAAAAGAGATATTTACATTTCCCTGTTTCCCAGCCAAGTTAATCACACCCTTTTGTCTGGCACTCAGGTATCAGGAAGCCAGGAAATATCACTGAGACAATCACCCCCTCCTTCCTTGCAGAGAAACAGGTTGTCAGTTTGGGAGTGAAAATGGAGACAGGCCTGTGGCCTGTCTTTAGACATGTGACCTTGTTTGCTTGGCACACTTATGAACAATTATTATATATATAGATAAGACCTTGATATTCTTACAACACCTTGCGGGTCCAGCCTAGTTAACTGCGAGAGGCGGCGGCCTCCATTTCCCAGCATGCCTTGCGGCTATTAAAAGCCTATTAAAAGCCGAGTCGACTATCAGGGAAAGAGGCAGGCCATGGCTTCTTTGAACTCATTTCCCAGACATCCTTGCGGCCCTGGCCTGAAGAGTCCATTGAGATATGACGCTGCCCTGAGACGAGCCTTTCTATTGGAAGCTGCTGATGACGTCTAATATGTGCGCCAATTTTTTTTAGTGCTTATTCTATATTTTAGGTATGTCAGGTGTGGTTTTTTTTGAATTTTTATTATGCCAGATCCTTCCTTGATGGTCATGGTACGCTGTGTCCTAATTTGATGAGATTTGGTCCAGCGGTTACAGAGCAAGGTGGTGTTCGCCGCGCACGCAATGGGAATATTTATATATATATATAGATAGATGTAATGTGATAACTTTTTACTTGTAAAATCAAAATTGGAATTCAAAATTAATTCAGCACTCCTGAAGGGGGTTCCTTTAACCAGCCGCACCCCTCTGTCTTCCTTGCCTTTGAGGAGCTGTTTCTCGAGTAGCATTTACATGGAGGAGAGCTGCTCAGCTAAGTGAGAATAAGGAAGTTGAAGTTATGGGAGCATTGTCTTGTCTGCTCAGAAGGCATACTGAATTGAAATGAATTTTGTTTCCAGCTTCCCTGTGAGAGGACAACCCTACCTCCAAGAAAATGTCAAGTGTGAGGCAGTTAGGCTTGGCCTGCCCCAAAGTAACTAGCAGGAGGAGGGTCTGGCATCTCAGAATTGGGAGCTAGATCTGGGAGTTTTCACAAACACCCCCCCCCATTACTACCCCTGCACAAGAACATCCTTCAAATCTTGTGGATGTTGTAGAGTTGCTGTTTGTTTCCTTTGTAATTATCAAAACCATAGTGATGTTCAGACATCTTCTTCTACTTTGATACTTGGGCCATACCCATTGAAGGTTCAACATGGGTTTCTGTGGTCCATTTAAAAAAAACAGTGGCTTCGATTAAACAGTGGTCTTTATTGGTGCAACATTTTACAGAGTAGAAGAGTAGAAGTATGTGCTTTCGAGAGTTTACAACCATGGAAACAGTATCATAAAAGGATTTATTACAATCAGGTAGTATAGAAATTTCATCATAGCATTCAGTTTGTTAAAGCAATCAAGTAAATTCACCATTCACCTTCTCCATTTTCCCTGCTGTGTGACCTGGAAGGTTGATATTTGTGGTGCTGCAACAGACAACACCCTGTTCCACGTTGCCAGACAACATGCTATGCTAGTCGACTGAACTATCCCGCAGATCTCCACATTCACCATGGCAGAGATTGGGGGGTGGGTGGTCCTCCTCTAAGAACTTAGGCTCTGATCCAAGTACCGACATGCTGAATTGGGCTCAGTAGCTACAAAATTATATAAAATACCATAACAACTGGAAAGGTTCTCAATAACCTAAAAAGATATATGGGAATGTGACTTTCTCAACTGTTTATCCTATATAAACCCTATATAATGGGTTCTGGGTAGGGAAAGGGCTATAAGGGAGGATAGAGGTAGGAAAAGGGTAGAGGGGACAGAGGTAGAAAAGGAGTAGAGGAACCTCAGAGGTAGGAAAGGAGTAGAGGTGCCACAGTGGTAAGAAAGGGGTACATGGGCCACAGAGGTAGGAAAGGGGTAGAGGGACCTCAGTCTGCTTTTACAAATGTTTCACCACATATCTTCTAGCGCCCGTTAATTTAACGGGCTGAACGTCCACTAGTGATCTATAATTTATGTTCTTGTCCAAAGTGTGACTCCCAACTAATAATGTCTGGAAAAAAATCTCTCTCTCATATACCGTATTTTTCCATGTATAAGACGCCCCCATGTATAAGACGTTCCCTATTTTGGGGGACTCCGGTTTAAAAAAATGGGGGAGGGGGAGATCTATCCATCTATAAGACGCCCCCAAATTTTGGACATTATTTTTTAGGGGGAAAGCCTAGTCTGATTTGGAACAAATGTGGAACGAATGTGGAACTGACATACCTAAAATGAATGGGTAAGCAAATTTTCACCTATAGGCATCAACTCCAATTTGCACCAGTAAATAGAGTACCATGATATTTCACCAAAGACATCTATTATCTTCACAAACATGGAAATAGTAAAATGAGGTTTAGAAATCATCAGAAGAATATCATCTGCACATGAAATCAAGTTACAGGTAGGTAGCCGTGTTGGTCTGTCATAGTCAAAACAAAATAAAAAATAAAAAAAATTCCTTCCAGTAGCACCTTAGAGACCAACTAAGTTTGTTCTTGGTATGAGCTTTAGCTTTAGCTCATACCAAGAACAAACTTAGTTGGTCTCTAAGGTGCTACTACATGAAATCAAATTATATTCAACCGAATTATGGACTACTCCATAGATCTCCCTATGTTGTCTAATAGCCCAAGCTAAGGGTTCCAAGCAAATATGAAAAAGCAAGGGTGAAATTGGACATGCTTGTCTAGTTCTTATGAATTGGGGTGCTCCAATGCACAGTCCAAGGGCTGAATGCAGCCCTCAAGACCTTGTCTCCTTCCAGAAGCCAAGTATAGGGCAGATGGAGTTTTTGCAAACATGTTTTTCTCCAGCCTGCACCTGCGCATGAAGCCACGTAAAGAGTTCAGGACGTTTCAGAGGCAATGCTTGCTCCCTTTGTAATTATCAAAATCATACAGGGGGTTTTCTTTCATCTTCTCAACAACGCTCTAGGGATTTGTCCAAAGATCACCTTTGAGTCCACTGAAGGAGATATCAGAATTGACAACAACATGAGGTAATTAAGTTGTATCATCAAAGCAGGGAAGGATTGGTGCATAAATGCCATCTGTACTGCTGAGAATTTGGGTTCAGGTTTAGGACAGGTGAGTTGCAATACAAGGGTGCAAGGCTGACTTCTATCCCATCTAGATGTGAAGCCTTGGTTGGATTCCATCAACATTATCTAATTATTTTCTAGTTCAGAGGAGCAGTCACAAGAAAGGCGGCTGTTCCAAGCAGGCAGAGGATGGTACTGCTTCTCCTGCTCTTGCTGCCTCACGCAGACTGTGGAGTGAAGGCAAAATGCCCCTTGACTTTAGAGAGAGACTGGATAGAGCCATTCATCTATTACAGGCCAGGAGACCACCTCATTAGTGGAGTCATCTCTGCCACATTTGCTATATTAAAGCCACAGCACTTCAATGAGTCTCCCTCTACCAGCTTTAACCAGTGAGTCAATTTATGGGGATGGGGTTACTGCTGCAACATTCAATATTGATATTTTGCTTATCATCCTTTTGGAGCTTGGTGTATCTGTATAATTTGATCCTTTCTGGCTTTGATGCTTTCGGATTTAAATTTTTAATTCTTCATTTTCTTTCTTTTTTAATGTTTGCACTTCTTTTTTAAAAAACAAATCAATAAAATTAATTATAAATATAACAGGCTTTGAGCTTGGAAGGGATCCGGGGGAGGGCAGAGGAGAGAGAGCAATAGATGTCCCATGTCATTTAATGAGCCTTTAAAAACCTTTTAACTCTTATTGTTATTTGAAAGTCTGTGCACGTCTAATTCCATCATGAAAAATTCCCTCTGTTTTAGTTTTCTTTTCCATGGGATAAGGGGTATTGATTGAACAAGGCTTTCCAACCATTCAGGCATCATTAAGTGGGGGTTGGCTGTCAAACCTCTGAATCTGGATCAGTGTTAGGGTGATTAAATTCTAGAAATTGAATCCAGGACTTTAGATTATCCTTAGAAGCTTGTCAAAAAAAAGGAAGAGTTGGAAGTGATATATTCACTGAATGCTGAAGGATATGATGTGATATGTGCATTTTTGCAGCAAAGGAGGAACAAGGTACTGGCTGCCCCTGTCTTTCTTCTTTGCCATCCAAGAGATCAACCAGAACCCCAAGCTCTTGCCCAACATCACTCTGGACTACAATATCTATGACACCTTTTTTCATGGAAGGATAACGTATGAAGCTGTGATAGACCTGGTCTCTTCTAGACAGGCGAATGTTCCAAACTACAACTGCGGAGGACAGAATAACTTGATTGCTGTTCTGGAAGGGGCTGACTCTGACTCTGAGAACTCCATTCAGATTTCAAGCATCTTGGGCATCTATAAAATCCCACAGGTAGGAATGGAGATGGAGGGATTATCTGGTTGAGCTGCTCAGGCATGACAATTTTGGGTAGTGTCAACTCAGAATGAGGAAGACATAGGACATCAAGGCATTGAAGAAAGAAGATATGGAATGGTCAGATGAATTGCTGCACTCTTTTTGATACTACCTGTCCTCCCTCCCTTCGCTTTGTGTCAAATTCTGGTGTGTGTGTGTGTGTGTGTGTGTGTGTGTGTGTGTGTGTGTGTGTATGCCTGTGCATATAAAACGGGAAGGAAGGGAACCTCCCTCGTACTAGTGGCCATGCCACTAAAAGTGGGATAAAGCAGGAAAGTTTCCCCTGAGTGAAAATGTGATATTTTGTTTATTAATTGAAAACATTTGTAACCCTCTCAATAATCAAAAAACCTTTTAGTAGTGCACAACATAAAACAGTAACAAAATTGTTGAAACAAATCTACAGTATAAAGCAGTAAAATAGAAGGATAAAGGCATATTTAAAAAATGAAAACAGGAACTGAGGGAATTCATAAAGATAAAAATGGGGTCCAGTCTTATGTGTCAAGGAAAGTCTGGGCAAACAACAACACCACCACACGTGTCTTTACAAAGTATATATATGCTATGTGGGGTACAAATTATTTCTGCTTTGATCCCAAACAATGCAATCCAACCATCCTTCTTTTCTTGCCAGGTCAGCCATGCTTTTGGCTCCCATGTTCTGAATGACAAGAAACAGTTCCCCTTTTTCTATCGGACGGTCCCTAAAGAAGAGGCCGTTTACCCAGTGATGGTCAAGCTTCTCCATCACTTCAGATGGACGTTCATTGGTCTCATTGCTCCAGACACCGACAATGGAGAGACGTTCATGAAGACATTGACACCTGAGCTATTAGAGAGTGGAATTTGTGTTGCCATCTCACTAAGTATTCCACAACTTAATACAAACCGTGTGAGGTTCAAAGTTCCTCCATCAGAAAAATGGAGACAAGTCCATGTATTCTTATATTACGTAGAATCTACTTATTTTTGGACAGGAATACAACTTGCAGAAATAATATTTGACAAACTGGTGAAAGCCACTGCAGGGAATGTCTTGATCACAACATCTATGTGGGATTTGAGTGTAGATTTAATTGAGTTAATCAACAGTGGTTTAGATTTCCAGCATTTCCACAGTATTCTTTCTTTCTCTATTGGGATGAATAAATGGGCCAAATATGATGATATTGATGCCTTTTTCTTTGCACTTCAGCAATTTTGGGAGAAAGCTTTTACTTGTTCCTATTTAGAGTATTCAGTGTCAGTGAAAAGCTGGACAAGATGCCGAGAAAGAGAGGAGCTGGAGATGCTGCCCCAAGACCATCTGGAAAGACTTCTATCTCTAAACAGCTACAGGATTTACAACACTGTCCAAGCTGTGGCACGTTCCTTAAAGGCTGCGTATTCCTCTAGATCAAAGTGGAGGTTGAAGGACAGTCTGGAAGTTCAAAGGCTACAGCCATGGCAGGTATTTCCTTTCCCATCACTGACATCTCTGCCAAATGTGACAATCAATTGTGCAATTCCATAATGGTTGAATTGGAGATTTTTATTTCATTTCATTTTTTTTCACACAAAAGCTCATACCAAGAACAAACTTAGTTGGTCTCTAAGGTGCTACTGGACAATTTATTTATTTATTTATTTATTTATTTATTTATTATATTTCTACTGCGTCAGACGAACACGGCTACCTACCTGGGTCTTGGAGATTGTCTGAGAACTTTGGGGTTTAAGTGGGGAGGTGAGATTTTGCAAACCCCTTTGTCCAAAGATTGTGTATGTTGCTGAAGCCTGTATTAAGTGCCTGAGTAACTCATGTTCTCATTATGATATTGTTTGATATATATTGACATTTGTCACATTTCTGGCGTATTTATACTTTTTCCCCATTAATATGCTTTGAACTAAATTTTCCATTTTATATAGAGTATCTTCATCAGAGGCCCTTCTTCGTGTGCCTCCTTCATGAGAAGTCTGGAGGGTGGGAAGACGAGAATGTGCCCTTTTTGCAGTGGCTCCCCATTTGGAGAATGATGTTCCCAGGGAGGTTTGTCTGGCACCTTCATGATACATCTTTTGGTGCCAGGCTGGAGTCAGAACAAAGAGGCAGTCAGTTTTTAACTATTTATTGAAGAAAAGGCCATACAACTCAGCAACACTTCCCAATCGATCTTTTATCTTTTTTAAAGTTTTTATTTATACTTTTAAAATTTATACATTTCATTAGTTTTACAATCATTTTAACATTTCAAAGTTTGACTTCCTTCCCCCTCTTTCTGCGGTTTCTTAAACTTACTTTCTGGAATCTTATGCATATGAAATTCATTTAATTTGCTCATTTAATTATCTACTTTAAATATATATTTTTATGAAACTTCAGGTTATTACAATAATCCTGCCAATGTTTTAAGACGTTTATGATTTATCTGCAAATATTCAATAAACCATTTAAAAATTCTTTTATAAAAGTTTATCATGATTTCTTATTCTTCTGGTAATTTTTGCCATTTCTCCATATTCCATTAGATTTTGTATCCATTCTTCCTTCTGCTTCTTTCCTTTTTTAGGAGAGTAGCTTCTGTAGTTGCATACATAAATAAATTTCAGTACAATTTAGATACTTCTGTCCCTATCATTCCCAAAAGGTCCTTGGATTCTCCAGCAGCCTCTTGAGCCAGCGTGGTGTAGTGGTTAAGAGCGGTGGACTCGTAATCTGGGTAACTGGGTTCACTTCCCCGCTCCTCCACATGCAGCTGCTGGGTGACCTTGGGCTAGTCACACTTCTCTGAAGTTTCTCAGCCTCACTCACCTCACAGAGTTTTTGTTGTGGGGGAGGAAGGGAAAGGAGATTGTTAGCCGCTTTGAGACTCCTTAAGGGGAGTGAAAGTCCAAACTCTTCTTCTCTTTACCCCTCTCCCCAGCTTCAGCCTCAGAGTCTGAATTGCTCCCCATCACTGACTCTCCCTGCTCACTAAACCCTGTTGCCCTACAGCATCCAGCCCATCATCACAATCTTTTTCCTTTGACCTCTCCTCAGTGTCCCACCACCAATCCTCTAGCTCTGAGCTGCCTCTCTTGGGGGTTTGTTAGGAGTTGAGCTGGCAACAGCTCGAGAAATACGCCCTACCTGGGGGTTTATTTGGGAATTCCCTGGCTGGTGTTTCCCACAATTCCTCAGACTGCCCAGCCAGTCCCTGACACTCTGTAACCAATCCCAAATGTGTACAGATCCAAGCATGATATGTGCAGAGTTGAATAATCAGTGTTGTTCTATATGCGGCCCTTTTCTCTGCCATTCTAGCTCCACTCTTTCCTGGGAGACGCCCAATTTTACAATTCTTCAATGGATGGAGTGTATTTGGATGAAAACGGGGAACTGGCAGCTGACTTGGACATTGTGAACTGGGTGGTGTTTACCAATAAGTCCCTCCTTAGAGAGAGGATTGGGAGCATCAATAGACGGAGATCCCTAGACCTAACGTGCACCATCGAGCAGAATGACATTGTGTGCCCCAGATGGCACAACCAGGTGGGGAAAATAATTTTTTTGATTTTATTGGATTTCCCATGCCATAAGCTCAAATCATGTCACTGTCAGGAATGAGTCAGCTCCTAGTGGGACTTTACAGCCAGCTGCAGAACTGAGAGGGTCAGGTCGGACGCAGACTGAACAGCAGTCAGAGGAGACTTCCCCACCCCTTGGAATGCAGGTTGCGAAGGGAACGACTGAGAGCAGGCTGGAACTCAACCAAAGCTCTCAGGAAGCTCAAATAGGCGCGAACAGACACAGAGATATTCTCTCAGAATAGGAAGAGGCTGGAGCTGATCCAATAAGTCTGAGGAGTTGGCGAGTGGGAGGACTGCTAGACAGGAAGCAAAACAAGAGATGGAAGGGGCGTCATTTCAATATATTCTGTAGACACCGGAAAGAGTCTTCAGAAGGGTCATCTTGAGTGAGAATAGTGGCGGCTGCATTAGCTATCTGTTGTTGTTTTTTTAATCCTCCTTTTTAATTACCTATGTTTACTGTGTTATTAAGCTGGGAACTCCTGACAGTCGCCATGGTCTGTGTGGGTCTACCTTCAAATACAGGAGATACAGGACAATGAGAACAAGAACAAGAACAAGCCGTCTCAGGAACAGCTTCTTCCCCAGGGCAATTTTGGCCATGAATGGGAAGCCTGGACTTTGAAAGTCATCCTATTTTACTTGTTATGCTGTATTATATTCTGCTGTTTTAATTAGTGTTTTGTAGTTGTTTTGAATTTGTGTGGAGTGCCGTGTATGGGTGGATGGAGCAGCCGAGTAATTTCATTGTCTCCACAAGGGGACAATGACAATAAAGATTATCTTATCTATCTTAACTTATCTTAAATGTCTTCTGCATTTCTTGAAGATTTAAGAGTAGGTCCCTGTGAAACTGTGTATATGCAGGATTCAGCTGTTTTGGGGGTGCAGTTTCTAGGTGGTTGCTTATTTTAATAACTAGAAGAAGTGGCCAATGGTTTCCCCCTTCCCTGTCATATTTAAACAATAAAACATCTGTAGGAGAGTGTGGCTTTTAGCAATCTCAGTGCTGGCAATATTTCCTGAAATGCTCCTGTAAATCCATGTTCTATGGAGCAACTTCCAAAAAGGTGTGTAATAGATTTGTTTGCAAGAAGAAATGACCTCCTAACTTGAACCCTTCAGGGAAATTTAATCATCCCTCAACTTTTGCAGTTAGTTCCTCTTCTGACCCTTTTGGTGAAGGAAAGAATATTGTTAGAAAATACTGTCCCAGCTCCATTTCAAACACAGGTTGCGGGGAGAGGAACCGCTTCACCAGTTTATCATTTATTTCTATGAAGGGTGGCTAATATCTGGACCCCACTCCCCCAAATTCTATGTGGCACCTAGCACCACTTTAAAAAAACAACAACATTATTTTCTGAAAATGGTTTTAATGTGCTCCTGTATGTCTGCTGCAGTTATACTGTGATGCTAAAAGGTTTTGAGAGACCTCGGTCCTGATAAAATATGTTTTATAAAACTGAATTGTACAATGAAATATAAAAATAATTTAGAGTACTGGAAAAAAGCTGATGGGAAAACCTATTGGACTTAGGACTTGAGAGCTGTGGTTCTCATTCATGCCCACTGATACTTTGGGCAAACCAACAGAAGGTTCCACTTGGGTAACTAAGACCCTCTAATGAAAAAAAGTTTAGCTACCCTGTTTCCCCTTTTTTAATACGTAGTCATAAAGTAAGCCATGGCAGGGTTTTTTTACCTTTGTGAGAAGTAAGACGTACCCCAAAAGTAAGCCATGGTGCCGCCATTGTTCCCATCGCCTCCTCAGCCCCTCCTGCGTGCGCAGGGAGCCAGCGAACCAGCGAGAGGCACAGGGAGGGGGGGGAACGCGCCTCTTGCGGAGTTCTGCCCCGCCTGCTTAGCGCGCAGGGATAGGTGCGCGCGGGGGGGGGGGGGAAGATGCCTCTTCCTGCCCTGCCTGTTCCCCGTGCGCAGGGAGCCAGCGAACCAGCGAGAGGCACGGGGGGAAACGCGCCTCTTGCAGAGTTCTGCCCCGCCTGCTCAGCGTGCAGGGGGAGGCTGTATCGTACCATACTGACGTAATAAAAATAAGACACCCCCCTGAAAATAAGCTACCCTGTGTTTTTTTGAGGAAAAAAATTTATAAGACGGTGTCTTAAAAGGAGGGAAAGACAGTACCTCTGATTTATACAGTGATCACGACACTTTATCAAGTACAAGAGGGGATGTCTATGTTTTGAGGATTTAACAAACCAAACTGAAACACAACTGAGCAGCAGGAGGGAAGCGGAAGGAACTAGGGTTTTGATCAAACAGGGAAACATTATCATGAGAGATTTTCCTGCAATCAAGCAGTTAATAAGTTTGGTTAAAGATAATTAATCTAGTAATACATTGTTATCAGCCTTAACACATTCTCCTTGATGCCCCTTTATGCTTAGCCCCTGCCTACTTCCCGGTGTGTGGAAAGTTGCCAGCCGGGATCCTTCAAGGTAGCTCAGGAAGGAATGCTGCTCTGCTGCTATGACTGCGTTCCCTGTGCGGAAGGAACAATGGCCACTCAGGAAGGTGGGTGACACCAGCAGAAAGACCTGCCCTGTACCTTTCTGGTCTCTGGGGTTTATTAAAGGGGAGTTCTAGAACTGATGTCCTGCTACAACGCAACTGGGCATTTCCCCCACTGGGTGTTCATGCATGCTAGATTGACACATTCAATGACAATTGGAAGCCTACACAGAGTGGGAGAAAATCCTGAGATGTGGGGAATTGACAGTACTTTGACTGTTAGTCAAACATGGCACAAGAGGCACCATGAACTCTGAGATTATTGTCAGGCACAAATGTCTCATACAGTATGTGGAATCCTCTCCCCAGGTTTTTTTTTTTATCACCAATTGAAGACATACCAGTTGCCCCAGGTTTTCCTGTCCCACTTTGGTATGACTTTTTGTTAATGAAAAGCACTTCAGTAAAGTTTATATCCCTTCTGTTCATTCCAGATGCAGAGCGTTGCACCACGTGTCCTGAAGATCAGCATCCAAACAAGGTGAGAGATCAATGTTTCTACAAGACCATCAACTTTCTGGCTTATGAAGAACCTTTGGGGATCTACCTAGCTTCCTTTGCCCTATTCTTATCCTTAACCACAGGTGTTGTGCTAGGAATATTCATTATATTCCGAGAAACGCCCATAGTCAAAGCCAACAACAGGAACCTCTCCTATATCCTCCTCATCTCCCTCCTGCTTTCCTTTTTGTCCTCCTTCCTCTTCATTGGAAGGCCAAGGAAAGTGACCTGTCTTCTCCGACAAGTGGCCTTCAGCATCATCTTTTCAGTTGCCATCTCTTCCCTCTTGGCAAAAACCATCACTGTGGTGCTGGCCTTCCTGGCCACAAAGCCAGGAAACACAATGAGGAGGTGGCTGGGGAAGAGTCTGGCCAACTCCATTGTCATTTCCTGTTCAATTGTCCAAGTTGTCATCTGTACCATCTGGCTGGGAATCTCTCCACCCTTCCCAGAGTCTGACATGCATTCCCAGCCTAAGGAGATCATCCTGCAATGTAATGAAGGGTCTATTGCCATGTTTTATGCTGTCCTTGGCTACATGGGCTTCCTGGCCTCCATCTGCTTCACAGTGGCTTTCCTGGCGAGGAAGCTGCCTGGGGCCTTCAATGAAGCCAAGCTGATCACCTTCAGCATGCTGGTCTTCTGCAGTGTTTGGGTCTCCTTTGTGCCCTCCTACCTGAGCACAAAGGGGAAATACATGGTGGCTGTGCAGATCTTCTCTATCTTGGCTTCCAGTGCTGGGCTTCTGGGCTGCATCTTCTTTCCCAAGTGCTATATAATCATAGTCAGGCCAGATCTGAATACAAAGGAGGATTTAATGACCAAATCAAAGGATGGTATTTGATCTTGTTCTATGCAAATGGTTTGAAGATTTACATCTAGTGTTTTATCAAATTCTGAATCTTGCAAACGTAGAATCCATATGCTTCGGCGTAAGAAACTACTTTTAATGCAGCTAGTGAACACCTGATTTCAACTTGCACAAAACAATATTTATGCCTCCTTTTCTGATGGATTTAAAACATGTCTAAATGATTAAATTTTTCCTTTTAACTGTGCTACTTAAACTTGGAAAACATGTTATCATTTGAGCGTCTTCTTCTTAAAAATCTTACTCTTTGGCATTAACTGTATTGAAAAATACTAATTTAATAGGAAAATTTATTAGGACTGCTTCCAAGATATCTTTGAGCAGAGGTAGCAACATGGGAAGTGCAGCCTCTCTAGTCTAAAAGCCACTGTAAGCTCCTTTAAAAAAAATGCTTGACTGTCTCCAGCATGAGCTCCTATTTGACTCTGGCTGGAGTTACTGTTGCTGCTGTTTTTCCACAACCATGATGAGTGGAGGGATTCTCCCCCCCCCCCCTTCATCTGCCCTGACTCAGATTCTCTGTAGCCGAAGCTCTGTCTCCTGACTTCTTTAGACATTAGATAACTTGTCATACTGGAAGGGAATCCATCCAAGATCACCTCCAGCTGGCCCTCTGGCACATAAGAGGCAGGGCAGAACATCTATCACAGGGGTCATCAAACCTTTTCAGTAGTGGGCCAGTCCACTGTCCCTCAGACCTTGTGGAGGGCCGGATTTTTTGGGGAGGATGAACGAATTCCTATGCCCCACAAATAACCCAGGGATGCATTTTAAATAAAACCACACACATTCTACTCATGTAAAAATACCAGGCAGGCCCCACAAATAACCCAGAGATGCATTTTAAATAAAAGGACACATACTACTCATGTAAAAACACACTGATTCCCAGACCGTCTGCTGGCAGGATTTAGAAGGTGATCCGGCCGCCGGGCCTTAGTTTGCCTACCCATGATCTATCATCTGCACAAACATGGGAATTGTAAAATGAGGTTTAGAAATAATCAGAAAAATATCATCTGCACATGAAATCAAATTATATTCAACTGAATTGTGGACTACTCCATAGATCTCCCTATGACAGGTTTAGCACTTCTCTCACACAAGACACAGAACGCTGGCAGTTTTACTAGTTGTGGTTTATTTAGCAATAGCAGGCTTTCAGCAGTCCAAGGTTCCACAACTCATTCCTCACTGTCGGAGTCAGTTGACTCAACTGGCTTCAGGCCCCTTCCAAGGCCAAATATATGCCAAGCCTGCACCCGCCTCCTGCTGGTCTTCCTTTGTTCTAATTGCTTGCTCCATCTTCTACTTCTTGGAGACCCAGGTGCAGCCAATTCCTCCTCCTCTGGAGCTGAATCCAACGCCCTCCTACCACTTGCCTCCTGCTCTTGCATCTCTGTGCTGCTGCGAAAACTTACAGGCAGCATTCCAGAGCGAGAAGGGCTTATCTCACTTTCGTGGTGTGAAAGAATCAAGTTCCTGTTCTCCTCTGCCTCTTCCTCCCCCTCTGCAGACTCTTCTCCGCCAGCCATGTCTCTGACACCCTATGTTGTCTAATAGCAGAAGCAAATAAGAAAAGGCAAGGGTGAAATTGGACATGCTTGTTAGGGTGCTCCAATGCACAGCCCTAGGGCTGCATGCAGCCCTCAAGGCCTTTGTCTCCTTCCAGAAGCTAAGTGTGGGTCAGAGGGACCATAGAGCTTCCTGCAGTGGCAGGGGGTGGGCCACCTCAGTTGAACTGTGTGTCGACATGGTCCATATCCCAGTGTCACGGACTGGCTGGATGAGGAGGAATGGGAGGAGCCTCCCACCCAAGAGCCCCTCAAGAAAGACAGGGAAGATGAGGGCTAAAACACTGGGTCCTGGTGGTGGGACAATAGGGAAGGGTGGGACAATAGGGAAGGGGGTGCTGGAATCAAGGGGGGTGTCAGAAGGAGAAGGCCCTTCCAGGACAAGGCTGGAGGCTGAGTGTCTCAATGTGAGCACAGACACAGACAGTGAGGAATCAGAGGGTACACCTGCAGAACAGTCTCAGTCCTGCTGGCTCTCCTCCTCTCACACCCAGCTCTAAAAGAGTCCTACATGTTGACAGACACACCCACCGGCGGAGCTCACCCCCATGTCACAGTCTCCGTCTGTTGGGGAGGGCTCCAGATTGAGAAGCTAGAGGGGAACGGAGGGGCTGGAGCTAGGTTTCCTGCAACTTCTCAAGCTGAAGGAGTCAAGCCAGGAAGACCTCGCTGTCTCGCCGGCCTCTTCTTGACCTGCGGGGCCTGGCACTTCCCTGTCAGCCCTTGTGATACCCAGGCACAACCCTTCTCAAGCTTCAGCATTCCATATCCCAGGCATGACCCTGCTCAAGCTTGCAGTGGTGCCGCACTCTTGCGCAAGTCAGCAGGCTCCCACGAGAGCACAGCACCAAAACATGTGCATCCCGATTTACATCAGAGGAATGTTGGAGGGTGTGGAAATGGGCTTCTTTTACTAAAGTTAGACATATTCAGCTTCCCATTCTGCTATTCATCTCAGAGTCCGAAGGCACATGTGTGAGTTTTTGCAAACATGTTTTTCTCCAGCCTGCACCTGCGCATGGAGCCACATAAAGAGTTCAGGACATTTCAGAGGCAATGCTTGCTCCCTTTGTAATTATCAAAATCATACAGGGGGTTTTCTTTCATCTTCTCAACAACGCTCTAGGAATTTGTCCAAAGATCACCTTTGAGTCCACTGAAGGAGATATCAGAATTGACAACAACATGAGGTAATTAAGTTGTATCATCAAAGCAGGGAAGGATTGGTGCATAAATGCCATCTGTACTGCTGAGAATTAGGGTTCAGGTTTAGGACAGGTGAGTTGCAATACAAGGGTGCAAGGCTGACTCCCTTCTAGATGTGAAGCCTTGGTTGGATTCCATCAACATTATCTAATTATTTTCTAGCTCAGAGGAGCAGTCACAAGAAAGGCGGCTGTTCCAAGCAGGCAGAGGATGGCACTGCTTCTCCTGCTCTTGCTGCCTCATGCAGACTGTGGAGTGAAGGCAAAATGCCCCTTGAATTTGGAGAGAGACTGGATAGAGCCATTCATCTATTACAGGCCAGGAGACCACCTCATTAGTGGGGTCATCTCTGCCACATTTGCTTTATTAAAGCCACAGCACTTCAATGAGTCTCCCTCTACCAGCCTTAACTAGTAAGTCCATTTATGGGGATGGGGTTACTGCTGCAATATTCAATATTGATTTTTTACTTATCATCCTTTTTGAATTGTGGTGTAATTGTGTACTTTGGTCCTTCCAGACTTTGATGCTTTCAGATTTACATTTTTAATTCTTCATTTTCTTTCTTTTATAATGTTTGCACTTCATTTTAAAAACAAATCAATAAAATTAATTATAAATATAACAGGCTTGGAAGGGATCCGGGGGAGGGCGGAGGAGAGAGAGCAATAGATTTCCCATGTCATTTAATGAGCCTTTAAAAACCTTTTAACTTCTATTGTTTTTTGAAAGCCTGTGCACGTCTAATTCCATCATGAAAAATTCCCTCTGTTTTAGTTTTCTTTTCCATGGGATATTGGGTATTGATTGAAGAAGGCTTTCCAACCATTCAGACATCATTAAGTGGGGATTTGCTGTCAAGCTTCTGAATCTGGATCAGTGTTAGGGTGATTAAATTCTAGAAATTGAATCCAGGACTTTAGATCAGTGTTCCCCAACCTTGGGCCTCCAGCTGTTTTCGGACTACAATTCCCATCATCCCTGACCACTGGTCTTGCTAGCGAGGGATGATGGGAGTTGTAGTCCAAAAACATCTGGAGGCCCAAGGTTGGGGAACACTGCTTTAGATTATCCTTAGAAGTTTGTCAAAAAAGGAAGAAGCAAGAGTTGGAAATGATATATTCACTGAATTCTGTAGGATATGATGTGATATGTGCATTTTTGCAGCAAAGGAGAAACAAGGTACTGGCTGCCCCTGTCCTTCTTCTTTGCCATCCAAGAGATCAACCAGAACCCCAAGCTCTTGCCTAATATCACTCTGGGCTACAATATCTATGAAACCTTTTTTCGAGAGAGGATAACGTATGAAGCTTTGGTAGACCTGGTCTCTTCTAGACAGGCGAATGTTCCAAACTACAACTGCGGAGGACAGAATAACTTGATTGCTGTCCTGGAAGGGGCTGACTCTGACTCTGAGAACTCCATCCAGATTTCAAGCATGTTGGGCAACTATAAAATCCCACAGGTAGGAATGGAGATGGAGGGATTATCTGGTTGAGCTTCTCAGGCATGAAAATTATGGGTAGTCAACTCAGAATGAGAAAGACATCAAGGGATTGAAGAAAGGAGATAAGGAATGGTCAGATGAATTGCTGTGCTCTTGCTGATACTACCGGTCCTTCCTCCCTTCACTTTGTGTCAAATGCTGATTTCTGTGTGTGTTTGTATGCCTGTGCATATAAAATGGGAAGGAAGGGATTTTCCCTCGTACTAGTGGCCAGGCCACTAAAAATGGGAGAAAGCAGGAAGGTTTCCCCTGAGTGAAAATGTGATATTTTGTTTATTAATAGAAAACATTTGTAACCCTCTCAATAATCTAAAAACCTTTTAGTAGTGCACAACATAAAACAGTAACAGAATTGTTGAAACAAATCTACAGTATAAAGCAGTAAAATAGAAGGATAAAGGCATATTTAAAAAATGAAAATAGGAACTGAGGGAATTCATAAAGATAAAGATGGGATCCAGTCGTTTGTGTCAAGGAAACACTGGGCAAAAAAACAACAACACACGTGTCTTTACAAGGCAAATATATGTTACAGGTATTTCGGGTAAGAACTATTTCGCCTTTGATCCGAAACAATGCAATCCAACCGTCCTTCTTTTCTTGCCAGGTAAACTATGCTTTTGGCTCCCATGTTCTGAATGACAAGAAACAGTTCCCCTTTTTCTATCGGACGGTCCCCAAAGAAGAGGTCGTTTACCCAGCGATGGTCAAGCTTCTTCATCACTTCAGATGGACGTTCATTGGTCTCATTGCTCCAGACACCGACAATGGAGAGACTTTCATGAAGACATTGACACCTGTGCTATTAGAGAGTGGCATTTGTGTTGCCATCTCACTAAGTATTCCACAATTTAATACAGACCGTGTGAGGTTCAAAGTCGCTCCTAAAGAAAAGTGGCGACAAGTCCATGTATTCTTATATTACGTAGAATCTACTTATTTTTGGACAGGAATACAACTTGCAGAAATAATATTTGACAAACTGGTGAAAGCCACTGCAGGGAATGTCTTGATCACAACAGCTATGTGGGATTTGAGTGAAGATTTAATTGAGTTAATCAGCAGTGGTTTAGATTTCCAGCATTTCCACAGTATTCTTTCTTTCTCTATTGGGATGAATAAATGGGCCAAATATGATGATATTGATGCCTTTTTCTTTGCACTTCAGCAATTTTGGGAGAAAGCTTTTACTTGTTCCTATTTAGAGCATTCAGTGTCAATGAAAAGCTGGACAAGATGCCGAGAAAGAGAGGAGCTGGAGATGCTGCCCCAAGACCATCTGGAAAGACTTTTATCTCTAAACAGCTACAGGATTTACAACACTGTCCAAGCTGTGGCACGTTCCTTAAATGCTGTATATTCCTCTGGATCAAAGTGGAGGTTGAAGGACAGTCTGGAAGTTCAAAGGCTACAGCCATGGCAGGTATTTCCTTTCCCATCACTGACATCTCTTCCAAACATGACAATCAATTGTACAATTCCATAATGGTTGTCTTGGAGATTTTTATTTCATTTCATTTTTTTCACACAAACGCTCATACCAAGAACAAACTTAGTTGGTCTCTAAGGTGCTACTGGACAATTTATTTATTTATTTATTTATTTATTATATTTCTACTGCGTCAGACGAACACGGCTACCTACCTGGGTCTTGGAGATTGTCTGAGAACTTTGGGGTTTAAGTGGGGAGGTGAGATTTTGCAAACCCCTTTGTCCAAAGATTGTGTATGTTGCTGAAGCCTGTATTAAGTGCCTGAGTAACTCATGTTCTCATTATGATATTGTTTGATATATATTGACATTTGTCACATTTCTGGC
The DNA here is from genome assembly GCA_034642065.1 of Darevskia nairensis. Taxonomy (NCBI): domain Eukaryota; kingdom Metazoa; phylum Chordata; class Lepidosauria; order Squamata; family Lacertidae; genus Darevskia; species Darevskia nairensis. The sequence continues at coordinate 579,390 of JAWWNI010000093.1, forward strand.
GTATTTATACTTTTTCCCCATTAATATGCTTTGAACTAAATTTTCCATTTTATATAGAGTATCTTCATCAGAGGCCCTTCTTCGTGTGCCTCCTTCATGAGAAGTCTGGAGGGTGGGAAGACGAGAATGTGCCCTTTTTGCAGTGGCTCCCCATTTGGAGAATGATGTTCCCAGGGAGGTTTGTCTGGCACCTTCATGATACATCTTTTGGTGCCAGGCTGGAGTCAGAACAAAGAGGCAGTCAGTTTTTAACTATTTATTGAAGAAAAGGCCATACAACTCAGCAACACTTCCCAATCGATCTTTTATCTTTTTTAAAGTTTTTATTTATACTTTTAAAATTTATACATTTCATTAGTTTTACAATCATTTTAACATTTCAAACTTTGACTTCCTTCCCCCTCTTTCTGCGGTTTCTTAAACTTACTTTCTGGAATCTTATGCATATCGAAATTCATTTAATTTGCTCATTTAATTATCTACTTTAAATATATATTTTTATGAAACTTCAGGTTATTACAATAATCCTGCCAATGTTTTAGACGTTTATGATTTATCTGCAAATATTCAATAAACCATTTAAAAATTCTTTTATAAAAGTTTATCATGATTTCTTATTCTTCTGGTAATTTTTGCCATTTCTCCATATTCCATTAATTTTGTATCCATTCTTCCTTCTGCTTCTTTTCTTTTTTAGGAGAGTAGCTTCTGTAGTTGCATACATAAATAAATTTCAGTACAATTTAGATATTTCTGTCCCTATCATTCCCAAAAGGTCCTTGGATTCTCCAGCAGCCTCTTGAGCCAGCGTGGTGTAGTGGTTAAGAGCGGTGGACTCGTAATCTGGGTAACTGGGTTCGCTTCCCCGCTCCTCCACATGCAGCTGCTGGGTGACCTTGGGCTAGTCACACTTCTCTGAAGTTTCTCAGCCTCACTCACCTCACAGAGTTTTTGTTGTGGGGGAGGAAAGGAAAGGAGATTGTTAGCCGCTTTGAGACTCCTTAAGGGGAGTGAAAGTCCAAACTCTTCTTCTTCTCTTTACCCCTCTCCCCAGCTTCAGCCTCAGAGTCTGAATTGCTCCCCATCACTGACTCTCCCTGCTCACTAAACCCTGTTGCCCTACAGCATCCAGCCCATCATCACAATCTTTTTCCTTTGACCTCTCCTCAGTGTCCCACCACCAATCCTCTAGCTCTGAGCTGCCTCTCTTGGGGGTTTGTTAGGAGTTGAGCTGGCAACAGCTCGAGAAATACGCCCTGCATTCACAGGGGATGAGATCACATCCTGGAACGGAACCAGGCTTGTGATTTATATATATATAACTGTTATGTTTCCCATGTTTGTATTCCTTCCGGAGCCACCCTCTGCGAAGGGAGGATGTCCGCAGATAGCCCAGGCTGTCCGTGTTTTATTTTCGTTTATTAAAGAGTCTGTTTTGATTCAAGATACAACAGACTGTGTGTTTTACTGGCACAAACGCAAGTAAGATTTTACAGTGTTTTCCACTGCGTGGAACAGACCGGGAGACTTAAAAAGCAAAGTGCCCAGAAGAAGTGTGCCGGACTTTTGTATCAGGTCTGTTTACTTTGGCTGAGAAAGCCAAAAACTCTGCTAACGAAGGGTAAACATCCCTGCAGGGTTCCCTTGGAAGTTCTCTGGCTGGTGCTTCCCACAATTCCTCAGACTGCCCAGCCAGTCCCTGACACTCTGTAACCAATCCCAAATGAGTGCAGATCCAAGCATGATATGTGCAGAGTTGAATAATCAGTGTTGTTCTATATGCGGCCCTTTTCTCTGCCATTCTAGCTCCACTCTTTCCTGGGAGGCGCCCAATTTTACAATTCTTCAATGGACGGAGTGTATTTGGATGAAAACGGGGAACTGGCAGCTGACTTGGACATTGTGAACTGGGTGGTGTTTCCCAATAAGTCCCTCCTTAGAGAGAGGATTGGGAGCATCAATAGACGGAGATCCCTAGACCTAACGTGCACCATCGAGCAGAATGACATTGTGTGCCCCAGATGGCACAACCAGGTGGGGAAAATAATTTTTTTGATTTTATTGGATTTCCCATGCCATAAGCTCAAATCATGTCACTGTCAGGAATGAGTCAGCTCCTAGTGGGACTTTACAGCCAGCTGCAGAACTGAGAGGGTCAGGTCGGACGCAGACTGAACAGCAGTCAGAGGAGACTTCCCCACCCCTTGGAATGCAGGTTGCGAAGGGAACGACTGAGAGCAGGCTGGAACTCAACCAAAGCTCTCAGGAAGCTCAAATAGGTGCGAACAGACACAGAGATATTCTCTCAGAATAGGAAGAGGCTGGAGCTGATCCAATAAGTCTGAGGAGTTGGCAAGTGGGAGGACTGCTAGACAGGAAGCAAAACAAGAGATGGAAGGGGCGTCATTTCAATATATTTTGTAGACACCGGTAGGAGTCTTCAGAAGGGTCATCTTGAGTGAGAATAGCGGCGGCTGCATTAGCTATCTGTTTTTTGTTTGTTTTTTAATCCTCCTTTTTAATTACCTATGTTTATTGTGTTATCAAGCTGGGAACTCCTGACAGTCACCATGGTCTGTGTGGGTCTACCTTCAAATACAGGAGATACAGGACAATGAGAACAAGAACAAGAACAAGCCGTCTCAGGAACAGCTTCTTCCCCAGGGCAATTTTGGCCTTGAATGGGAAGCCTGGACTTTGAAAGTCATCCTATTTTACTTGTTATGCTGTATTATATTCTGCTGTTTTAATTAGTGTTGTGTAGTTGTTTTGAATTTGTGTGGAGTGCCGTGTATGGGTGGATGGAGCAGACGAGTAATTTCGTTGTCTCCACAAGGGGACAATGACAATAAAGATTATCTTATCTATCTTAACTTATCTTAAATGTCTTCTGCATTTCTTGAAGATTTAAGAGTAGGTCCCTGTGAAACTGTGTATATGCAGGATTCAGCTGTTTTGGGGGTGCAATTTCTAGGTGGTTGCTTATTTTAATAACTAGAAGAAGTGGCCAATGGTTTCCCCCTTCCCTGTCATATTTAAACAATAAAACATCTGTAGGAGAGTGTGGCTTTTAGCAATCTCAGTGCTGGCAATATTTCCTGAAATGCTCCTGTAAATCCATGTTCTATGGAGCAACTTCCAAAAAGGTGTGTAATAGATTTGTTTGCAAGAAGAAATGACCTCCTAACTTGAACCCTTCAGGGAAATTTAATCATCCCTCAACTTTTGCAGTTAGTTCCTCTTCTGACCCTTTTGGTGAAGGAAAGAATATTGTTAGAAAATACTGTCCCAGCTCCATTTCAAACACAGGTTGCGGGGAGAGGAACCGCTTCACCAGTTTATCATTTCTGATTCTCCCCCCTTCATCTGGGCTGTCTCAGATTCTCTGTAGCTGAAGCTCTGTCTCCTGACTTCTTTAGACATTAGATAACTTGTCATAGTGGAAGGGAATCCATCCAAGATCAGCTCCAGCTGGCCCTCTGGCACATAAGAGGCAGGGCAGAACATCTATCACAGGGGTCATCAAACCTTTTCAGTAGGGGGCCAGTCCACTGTCCCTCAGACCTTGTGGGGGGGCAGATTTGGGGGGGGGAATGAACGAATTCCTATGCCCCACAAATAACCCAGAGGTGCATTTTAAATAAAAGCACACACATTTTACTCATGTAAAAACACCAGGCAGGCCCCACAAATAACCCAGAGATGCATTTTAAATAAAAGGACACATACTACTCATGTAAAAACACACTGATTCCCAGACCGTCTGCTGGCAGGATTTAGAAGGCGATCCGGCCGCCGGGCCTTAGTTTGCCTACCCATGATCTATCATCTGCACAAACATGGGAATTGTAAAATGAGGTTTAGAAATAATCAGAAAAATATCATCTGCACATGAAATCAAATTATATTCAACTGAATTGTGGACTACTCCATAGATCTCCCTATGACAGGTTTAGCACTTCTCTCACACAAGACACAGAACGCTGGCAGTTTTACTAGTTGTGGTTTATTTAGCAATAGCAGGCTTTCAGCAGTCCAAGGTTCCACAACTCATTCCTCACTGTCAGAGTCAGTTGACTCAACTGGCTTCAGGCCCCTTCCAAGGCCAAATATACGCCAATCCCGCACCCGCCTCCTGCTGGTCTTCCTTTGTTCTAATTGCTTGCTCCACCTTCTACTTCTTGGAGACCCAGGTGCAGCCAATTCCTCCTCCTCTGGAGCTGAATCCAACGCCCTCCTACCACTTGCCTCCTGCTCTTGCATCTCTGTGCTGCTGCGAAAACTTACAGGCAGCATTCCAGAGCGAGAAGGGCTTATCTCACTTTCTTTTCTTTTTTTCCCCCAAAGAAATTTATTGGGTTTTACAATTTTTTAAAGCACAAAACATACATATTGGTTAAATTTTCATACTCCCCCCCTCTCACCATGGGAAGCCAAGGTCCACCCCCCCCTCACAGGGGTAAATATATTCATTGTACATTTAACCTTACTATCATTTTTCATAACATTGCTTAGGCCTGGCCCCATTCCTGGGCCAGAATCTATCTTTCACCTTTACATATTTTTAAAAGACTTCCTCAAATCCCCCTCTATTGAATTCATTTTAAATCCTCTTTCACAGATTGATACAACTATTTTTATAACATCCTATAATTCAAAAATATATTTCCTTACTCCTACATTCAAACCTAGGCATTCTATTACTTCCGCTCTTTCCTTAAATTCTTATCCTCTGTCCTACTATACACTAATATTTTTTAATAACTTCAAATAACACTTCCCCCCTCCCTCCCCTTGGTCTCAAAGTTTTTAGCCATATTCTTCCTTTTTCTAATCATTTTAATTTATTAATCATCTATATTCACTATGCCAGTCACCATTTCCGTATAACATCATTCCAAAAAGCCAGAATAGTAATCCAAATCAGATAAAATTTTTCTTCACCCCAGGGCTTATCTCACTTTCGTGGTGTGAAAGAATCAAGTTCCTGTTCTCCTCTGCCTCTTCCTCCCCCTCTGCAGACTCCTCTCCGCCAGCCATGTCTCTGACACCCTATGTTGTCTAATAGCAGAAGCAAATAAGAAAAGGCAAGGGTGAAATTGGACATGTTTGTCCAGTTCCTCTAAGTTAGGGTGCTCCAATGCATAGCCCTAGGGCTGCATGCAGCCCTCAAGGCCTTTGTCTCCTTCCAGAAGCTAAGTGTGGGTCAGAGGGACCATAGAGCTTCCTGCAGTGGCAGGGGGTGGGCCACCTCAGTTGAACTGTGTGTCGACATGGTCCATATCCCAGTGTCACGGACTGGCTGGATGAGGAGGAATGGGAGGAGCCTCCCATCCAAGAACCCCTCAAGAAAGACAGGGAAGATGAGGGCTAAAACACTGGGTCCTGGTGGTGGGACAATAGGGAAGGGTTGAGGTGGGGGGTGCTGGAATCAAGGGGGGTGTCAGAAGGAGGAGGCCCTTCCAGGACAAGACTGGAGGCTGAGTGTCTCAATGTGAGCACAGACACAGACAGTGAGGAATCAGAGGGTTGTAACGGATTGGCCCTAAGATGAAGGCGTTATTAACCTCCCGGTTCATAAGGAGTTAATCCACCCTCACTTTGAATGGCAGCTCATCCTTTAGGGGCGGGACCATCCCCGGTTTAAAAGGAGGGAACAGCCGTTTTGACAGTTGGAGAAGAGGGAGGGTGTGTGTGGTGACAGGGAGAAGAAGGGTGTGGGGCCAGGATAGTGGTGGTATAGGTTAGGTTTATTTTGTCGTGAAACTATACAAATACTGTTACTGTAAACAAGATTGTGAACGCATGAAACTTTAAATCGACTATGTTCTCTAAGAAATAAAGTACAGTTCTTTTTGTGCCATAAAGGAATCGTCATTATTAATCCAGCGGGGTATCAAAGCTCACAGAGGTGTGTACTCGGGAAGGGGACAAAACTTACCTGAGGAAAGGCTGTTAGTTTGTGTCTCAGAGTCACACAGAGAGGGGTTAGAAGGTGAAGACCTGGAGTGCCATTAAGTTGCCAGAGGTGTGAGGCAAATCGATACAGTGGGGAGCCGAGCTGAGGGCTGCACTGTAGGCAAAAGGTGGTTCACCTAAATAGCCCAGGGCATTAAGGATACCAGGCCACGTAAGCTGGATACGCACTCTCATTAATAATAAACCATTAAAGTGAGAGGGAGTTGGGTTCGAGACGGACCTTCTGTTTCGAGAGAGAGAGAACAAGGGGGTTCGTCGCAAGGGTACACCTGCAGAACAGTCTCAGTCCTGCTGGCTCTCCTCCTCTCACACCCGGCTCTAGAAGAGTCCTACATGTTGACAGACACACACACCGGCGGAGCTCACCCCCATGTCACAGTCTCCGTCTGTTGGGGAGGGCTCCAGATTGAGAAGCTAGAGGGGAACGGAGGGGCTGGAGCTACGTTTCCTGCAACTTCTCAAGCTGAAGGAGTCAAGCCAGGAAGACCTCGCCGCTGTCTCACCAGCCTCTTCTTGACCTGCGGGGCCTGGCACTTCCCTGTCAGCCCTTGTGATACCCAGGCACAACCCTTCTCAAGCTTCAGCATTCCATATCCCAGGCATGACCCTGCTCAAGCTTGCAGTGGTGCCGCACTCTTGCGCAAGTGTCGCGACCCGGCTAGACAGTGGTAGACCGGGATCCGCCGGGCTCGCGCCATGCGGGCGCCAGGAAGGGGAACCAGGCAGCAGGCCAGGAAAGGGGGCGACAGCGGAGCCAGGCGTGCAGGGGTTAAACCAAACACGGCAAGACCTGAGCTCACCTAGGCATGCCCCGAGGGGTAAACAACCCCAGGCTGATGGCCCAACTCCAGGTGTGAAAGGCTTAGCAGGCAATCCCGGGAAGCCAGTGATAACGACCGCTAACGAGCCATCAGCGGCGGGCGCGGCGGAACTGTCAGCATCGCAATAACAATGTAAAAAGCACCCATGAATAGCGCGGGTAGACAGGAGCAGTTAACCCCTTTTGTCCAAGCTATCCTGGGTGGGGAAGAGGATTTCCCCCGGACCTTTAGGGCAGAAGGGAGGGGGGAATTGGGGGTCAACCAGCAAAATGTATTTAAGGGGAACTCTGAGATGGCCTCCTCAGAATCCTTACGGACTTTCCACGTTTCTCTGTGTGCTGTACAATAAACTTCAAGACTTCTTCCGCTGACTTCTCGGAGTGGCGTGTGTGCTTGACAGCTAGCTACAGTCACCATCGGGAACACGACATAGTAAGGATTCTCGCCGAAAAACTTCGACGTCCGTATCGTGTTGGGATCGCTTACCGGCAGCTACCGAGATGGCGACCCCCTGGCGCGGAGCGGCACGTTTCCAGACCCCCGTTACCTCGAGCACCCTACTCGGGCGGCCGGCGGATCTGTTCACCTCAAATCAACGGAGCCTTCCCTCGGCCGGACCAGACAGCGGGAGCCTGGCCGAGCTGCGGCGGCTCCAGGAGCAGCTGAACCACCTCATCTGGGAGCGGCTGCGGGTCGGCGAGGAGTCAGGCCGATTGTTGGACCAGGCCTGTGGAGGCGCGGGGCCCCAGGTACTGTGCCCGCGCAGCGGGGCTCCAGACAGCGATGACGGAGCGGGCTGCGCGACGCCCGCCTACTCGAGCCCCTCACCTCCACCCCAGCGGAGTGGACCGGACCCGGGAAGGCTGGTTCAGCCCCGGGATGGACCGCAGTCAGCGGATCGGTCCCAGCGGGGAGCGAGGAGCGAACCAGGACGACACGAGGGTCGGTCCTGTGGGGGCGCGGTGCCCTGGACAAGTCGTAGCAACGGTGGGAGCCGAGGCCACGCGGGATCGGGGGTCTGCAGTTGGCAGACCCCAGGGGTGGGCTCAGGTCAGGAGCCCGGAGCGACTCGGCGGCTGACGTGGTCGGACGGTACGGCCCTGAGGGGGCAGGAGTTTGTCCCGCCAAGACGTCGCAGCAGTCGGCTGAGGGACGACGTAGTGGCGAGGAGTTCTTCGGGCGACAGCAGCGGGGACGACAGCGCTGCAGCGATCCCGGAGACCCGCGGGAGGCAAGTCCGCCGGAGGGCGGTGGCGCGGCGTAGGCCGCCCCCGGAGCTGAAGGCCACTTTCGAGGGGAACCCGGCGGAACTCTCCACCTTCGTCTTCCACGCAAGGAACCACGCCAGAAGGTACGGGGGAGGTGATTGCGACCCAGAGGACTTGGTAGCGGCGGTCATCTCCTCCCTGCAGGGGAAGGCCGGCCAGTGGGCCATGCTCCTGGTCGACCGCAGCGATCCGGCTCTGGCCAACCTGGAGGATTTCTTGGCGGCCCTGCGAGAGCGCTTCCAAGACCCGCAGGCGGAGGAGAAGGCGAAGCGACGGGTCCAGAAGGCCAGGCAAGGGGGTTCCCCGGTACAGGACTACGTAGACATGTTCAGGGGGGAGGCCGCCCAAATCTCCTCCTGGAACGAGGAGGTCCTCGTCCACTATTTCAAGGAGGGCCTCCAACCTGAGCTCCGCAAGTGGGCCGTAGTGAAAGGGACCCCTCGGGAGCTGTCAACGCTGGACGGCTGGTGCCGCATGGTGGCTCAGTTGGAAGCAGACCTGGGGATGCTGGAGCTAGGACCCAGGGCGGGCAAGGACCGAAGGCCCGCAGAGAACTCGGGGACCCCCCGTCCCGCCAATGGCGCGGGGGTCCCCCGGCCCAAGCGCACCCCCGACCCGGAACGGGAGAGGAGACGCCGGGAGGGACTCTGCATGAGGTGCGGGGGGGCAGGACACTATGCGGTGGCGTGCCCCAAGCGACCCCCGGGAGAGGTTCGGACCCCGGCAGGGCCCCAAGCGATGTCGGGAACCAGCCGGACACCCAAGACCGGGAGCCGGGCGGCTGTCGCGTCGGAGCCAAGGGAAAAACACCAGTCCGACTCCGAAGGCTCGGAGTCGGGAAACGATCTGGACCTGCAGTAAAGGACGCCCGGCTGCAGGTCCCGCCAGGGTCAGCGGACCCCAAGAAACGGGCGGGAAGACCACCCAACCTGGTCCGGGTGAGGTTGGAAAACCCGGACGGCGGCAAGCAATGGGAGGGCGATGCGCTGCTGGACTCGGGCTGCGACCACAGTATGCTGCACCCCGAAGTGGCCAAAGAACTGGACTTGCCCACCCAGGTTCGGAGCACCCCCTTAGTTTTCGTCCAGATGGACGGCAGTCCCATAAAGGGGGGTCCGTTTGGGGTGGAAGTGGGGCCGGTCTCCTTGTGGGTGGGGGACCACCGGGAGTCCAGGACGATGGTTAGGGTCCCCACGGATGGGTACCAGGTAGTGCTGGGGTTGGATTGGTTGATGGAACATAACCCCATAGTAGACTGGCGCTCAGGGCGCCTGACGTTCGACCCAGAGAGGTGCGGGCAGCACAGGGCCGGGTCGGGCCCCCAGGGCCCCGGAAAGGGGGATGCTAAAGGGGCCCACGGGGACAAGGGCAAGCGGGATGTGGTGGCGCCAGAGATACCCCCGGAGTACCGGGATCTGGCGGCGGTGTTCGGGGAAACCGAGGCAGACGAGCTGCCCCCCCACCGCCGCACAGATTGCGCCATCGACATCCCAGAAGATGCGATCCTCCCCAAGGGACGCATCTACAAGATGTTCGGGGGGGAACTCCAGGACCTCAGGGAGTTCCTGGACAAGAACCTGGCCAGAGGGTTCATCCGCCCCGCCAAGAGCCCCATGGGGGCTCCGGTCATCTTCGTGGGCAAGAAGGATGGCACCCGGAGGTTGTGTCAGGACTATAGAGGTTTGAACGCCATAGCGGCGGGGAATGCGTACCCGCTTCCCCTCATCCCGGATCTGCTGGACCAGTTGGGTACCGGCACGATCTTCACGAAGCTAGACTTAAGGGAGGCCTACTACCGGGTGCGGATCAGGGAGGGGGACGAATGGAAGACGGCTTTTAACTGCCAGTTTGGACAGTTCGAGTTCCTGGTAATGCCGTTCGGGTTGAGCGGGGCCCCGGGGGTGTTCATGAGCCTCATCAACGAGGTACTCCACGACCTCCTGTACAAAGGGGTAGTGGTCTACCTGGACGACGTGCTGGTGTACAGTCGGGACCCCCGGGAACACGTCCGGTTGGTCCGGGAGGTCTTGCAGAGACTCCTGGACAACCACCTATACGTCAAGTTGCCCAAGTGCGAGTTCCACTGCCCCTCCTTAGATTACCTGGGGTATAGGATCTCGGCGGCGGGGGTGGCCATGGATCCCCAGAAGGTTGAGGCAGTCCTGGGGTGGGAGCGGCCGCGGACACGGCGCCAACTCCAGAGCCTGCTGGGGTTCGCAAATTTCTGCAGGGGCTTTTTGCCCAACTATTCGGCCTTGGTGACCCCCCTCACCGATCTCCTAGGTACCAAGGGGAAAGGAAAGGGGGCCAAGCGTCCCGGGGCGGCTCTGGATTGGGGGTCCCGGGCGGAGGAGGCTTTCCAGGGGCTCAAAGGGGCGTTCGCCGCCGAGCCTACGCTGATCCATGTGGATCCAGCCCGGCCCATGGTGGTACAGGTAGACGCTAGTGATGTGGCCATGGGAGCGATACTCCTGCAGAGGGACGGGGAGGGCCGTCTGAGGCCCGGAGCGTACCTGTCCCGGAAGTTTGGGAAGGCGGAAAGGAACTGGTCTACCTGGGAGAAGGAGGCAGCGGCCATCCGCATGGCGCTTGAGGAGTGGAGGCACTGGCTGGAGGGGGCAAGGGAGCCGTTTGAGGTCTGGACAGACCACCGCAACCTCGAGGCCCTCCGACAGCCACGGAAGCTGACCGTCAAGCACATGCGGTGGGCAGAGTTCTTCTCCCGGTACGATTTCCAGCTAAGCCACATCCCCGGGAAGGACAACTTCCTCGCGGACGCCCTGTCTCACCTGCCCCAGTACGAGGCGGACACCCGCACGGAGATGCGTCCGCTATTTGAGGACAAACACTTAGCCCGAGCCATCACCACCCGTAACCAGGCTAGGAGGAAAGAGGGACAGACAGGGGGTCAGGTTGGGACACCCCCCCGGGAGCGCAGCCAGCCTTCTGCAGCGCTCCGCGACAGACTAGTGGCAGCGTATCCGACAGACACGGAACTACAGAGCCTGCGGGACTCCTTGACACTGGAAGGGGACATCTGGCGAAGAGGGAGCGCCGCGTACGTCCCGGAACCCCTCCGGAGGGCCGCCCTGGAAGCATGCCACGACGCCAAAGCGGCCGGGCACTTCGGCTTCGTCAAGACATGGAAGCTGGTTCGGCGGAGCTTCTGGTGGCCCACGTTCCGTAAAGATGTCAAAGACTACGTTGCGGGCTGCCCCATCTGCCTCACCTGCAAGCCGGCAGTGGGCAAGCCGCAGGGCCTCCTACAGCCTCTGGAGGTCCCACCTCGACCTTGGTCGGTGATCTCCATGGACTTTATTACGGATCTACCACCCAGCAGAGGCAAGACAGCAATATGGGTCGTGGTGGACCTGTTCTCCAAGCAAGCCCATTTCGTGCCCTGCGCCTCGCTGCCTACCGCCACCCAGGTGGCAAGACTGTTCATGGAACACATCTTCCGGCTCCATGGGGTTCCAGACAAGGTCATTTCCGATCGCGGCTCCCAGTTCGTGTCCCGATTTTGGAAGGCGTTCCTGGGACTGCTGGGGATCGAACAGGGACTCAGCTCGGCCTACCACCCCCAGACTGACGGGCAGACGGAACGTGTCAACCAGGTGCTGGAGCAGTACCTGCGGTGTTTTGGCTGCTACCAGCAGGACGACTGGGCACAGCTGCTTCCGTTGGCGGAGTTCGCTTATAATAACTCCGTACATAGCAGCACGGAGATGTCCCCCTTCGCCGTGGTCTACGGGACCGACCTGAGGCACCTGCCGGACTTGGGGGAGCCCACCGCCCGGGAGCCGGAGGAGCTCGGGAAGTGGAGAGAGAGGACGGCCAGGTGCTGGGAATCCCTTCGGGAACAACTGCTGGAGGTCAAGGCGGCGCAGAAGAGGACGGTGGACCAGCGAAGAAGACAGGCGGAGGACATCAAAGCGGGGTGCCGGGTCTACCTGTCCACGCGACACCTGAAACTGGGCCTCCCCAGCAAGAAACTCGGGTCCCGGTACTTGGGACCGTTTAAAGTGATAGAGACAATCAACGGAGTTTCTGCGAAGCTGGAACTCCCAAAGAACTTGCAACAGATACACCCGGTGTTCCACTTCAGCTTGCTGAAGAAGTCCCCGGAGGACGACGGTTGGCACCCCGTGGCGGCGCCACCCACCCCATTGATCCTGGCGGGAGGGGAGCACCATGAGGTCAAGGACATTTTGGACTCTAGATTCCACAGAGGGCGTTTGCAGTACCTGGTGGAATGGAAGGACTTTGCCACGGGGGACCGAGAATGGGTATGGGCATCGGACGTTTTGGCCCCACAGCTGGTCAAGAGATTCCACCAACAGTGGCCAAACCGGCCAGGGGGCCCCGGGACCCAGGGCGCTCCCCAGGGGAGGGGGGTGTCAGTTTCGGGGGGGCAGGATGTCGCGACCCGGCTAGACAGTGGTAGACCGGGATCCGCCGGGCTCGCGCCATGCGGGCGCCAGGAAGGGGAACCAGGCAGCAGGCCAGGAAAGGGGGCGACAGCGGAGCCAGGCGTGCAGGGGTTAAACCAAACACGGCAAGACCTGAGCTCACCTAGGCATGCCCCGAGGGGTAAACAACCCCAGGCTGATGGCCCAACTCCAGGTGTGAAAGGCTTAGCAGGCAATCCCGGGAAGCCAGTGATAACGACCGCTAACGAGCCATCAGCGGCGGGCGCGGCGGAACTGTCAGCATCGCAATAACAATGTAAAAAGCACCCATGAATAGCGCGGGTAGACAGGAGCAGTTAACCCCTTTTGTCCAAGCTATCCTGGGTGGGGAAGAGGATTTCCCCCGGACCTTTAGGGCAGAAGGGAGGGGGGAATTGGGGGTCAACCAGCAAAATGTATTTAAGGGGAACTCTGAGATGGCCTCCTCAGAATCCTTACGGACTTTCCACGTTTCTCTGTGTGCTGTACAATAAACTTCAAGACTTCTTCCGCTGACTTCTCGGAGTGGCGTGTGTGCTTGACAGCTAGCTACAGTCACCATCGGGAACATGACAGCAAGTCAGCCGGCTCCCACGAGAGCACGGCACCAAAACATGTGCATCCCGATTTACATCAGAGGAATGTTGGAGGGTGTGGAAATGGGCTTCTTTTACTAAAGTTAGACATATTCAGCTTCCCATTCTGCTATTCATCTCAGAGTCCGAAGGCACATGTGTGAGTTTTTGCAAACATGTTTTTCTCCAGCCTGCACCTGCGCATGGAGCCACATAAAGAGTTCAGGACATTTCAGAGGCAATGCTTGCTCCCTTTGTAATTATCAAAATCATACAGGGGGTTTTCTTTCATCTTCTCAACAACGCTCTAGGGATTTGTCCAAAGATCACCTTTGAGTCCACTGAAGGAGATATCAGAATTGACAACAACATGAGGTAATTAAGTTGTATCATCAAAGCAGGGAAGGATTGGTGCATAAATGCCATCTGAACTGCTGAGAATTTGGGTTCAGGTTTAGGACAGGCGAGTTGCAATACAAGGGTGCAAGGCTGACTTGTATCCTTTCTAGGTGTGAAGCCTTGGTTGGATTCCATCAACATTATCTAATTATTTTCTAGTTCAGAGGAGCAGTCACAAGAAAGGCGGCTATTCCAAGCAGGCAGAGGATGGCACTGCTTCTCCTGCTCTTGCTGCCTCATGCAGACTGTGGAGTGAAGGCAAAATGCCCCTTGACTTTAGAGAGAGACTGGATAGAGCCATTCATCTATTACAGGCCAGGAGACCACCTCATTAGTGGAGTCATCTCTGCCACATTTGCTATATTAAAGCCACAGCACTTCAATGAGTCTCCCTCTACCAGCCTTAACTAGTAAGTCCATTCATGGGGACGGGGTTACTGCTGCAACATTCAATATTGATTTTTTACTTATCATCCTTTTTGAGTTGTGGTGTATCTGTGTACTTTGGTCCTTCCAGACTTTGATGCTTTCGGATTTAAATTTTTAATTCTTCATTTTCTTTCTTTTATAATGTTTGCACTTCATTTTAAAAACAAATCAATAAAATTAATTATAAATATAACAGGCTTGGAAGGGATCCGGGGGAGGGCGGAGGAGAGAGAGCAATAGATGTCCCATGTCATTTAATGAGCCTTTAAAAACCTTTTAACTCCTATTGTTTTTTGAAAGTCTGTGCACGTCTAATTCCATCATAAAAATTCCCTCTGTTTTAGTTTTCTTTTCCATGGGATAAGGGGTATTGATGGAACAAGGCTTCCCCACCATTCAGGCATCATTAAGTGGGGATTTGCTGTCAAGCTTCTGAATCTGGATCAGTGATGGGGTGATTAAATTCTAGAAATTGAATCCAGGACTTTAGATCAGTGTTCCCCAACCTTGGGCCTCCAGCTGTTTTCGGACTACAATTCCCATCATCCCTGACCACTGGTCTTGCTAGCGAGGGATGATGGGAGTTGTTGTCCAAAAACATCTGGAGGCCCAAGGTTGGGGAACACTGCTTTAGATTATCCTTAGAAGTTTATCAAAAAAGGAAGAAGCAAGAGTTGGAAATGATATATTCACTGAATTCTGTAGGATATGATGTGATATGTACATTTTTGCAGCAAAGCAGAAACAAGGAACTGGCTGCCCCTGTCTTTCTTCTTTGCCATCCAAGAGATCAACCAGAACCCCAAGCTCTTGCCTAATATCACTCTGGGCTACAATATCTATGAAACCTTTTTTCGAGAGAGGATAACGTATGAAGCTTTGGTAGACCTGGTCTCTTCTAGACAGGCGAATGTTCCAAACTACAACTGCGGAGGACAGAATAACTTGATTGCTGTCCTGGAAGGGGCTGACTCTGACTCTGAGAACTCCATCCAGATTTCAAGCATGTTGGGCATCTATAAAATCCCACAGGTAGGAATGGAGATGGAGGGGTTATCCGGCTGAGCTTCTCAGGCATGACAATTTTGGGTAGTGTCAACTCAGAATGAGGAAGAAAGAAGATATGGAATGGTCAGATGAATTGCTGTGCTCTTGCTGATACTACCTGTCCTTCCTCCCTTCCCTTTGAGTCAAATTCTGATTTCTGTGTGTGTTTGTATGCCTGTGCATATAAAACGGGAAGGAAGGGAACTTCCCTTGTACCAGTGGCCATGCCACTAAAGATGGGAGAAAGCAGGAAGGTTTCCCCTGAGTGAAAATGTGATATTTTGTTCATTAATTGAAAACATTTGTAACCCTCTCAATAATCAAAAAACCTTTTAGTAGTGCACAACATAATTGTGGAAACAAATCTACAGTATAAAGCAGTAAAATAGAAGGATAAAGGTGTATTTAAAAAATGAAAACAGGAACTGAGGGAATTCATAAAGATAAAAATGGGATCCAGTCGTTTGTGTCAAGGAAACACCAGGCAAAAAAACAACAACACACATGTCGTTACAAGGCAAATATATGTTACAGGTATTTCGGGTAAGAACTATTTCGCCTTTGATCCGAAACAATGCAATCCAACCATCCTTCTTTTCTTTCCAGGTCAACTATGCTTTTGGCTCCCATGTTCTGAATGACAAGAGGCAGTTCCCCTTTTTCTATCGGACGGTCCCCAAAGAAGAGGCCGTTTACCCAGTGATGGTCAAGCTGCTCCATCACTTCAGATGGACGTTCATTTGTCTCATTGCTCCAGACACCGACAATGGAGAGAAGTTCATGAAGACATTGACACCTGTGCTATTAGAGAGTGGCATTTGTGTTGCCGTCTCACTAATCATTCCACAACTTAATACAGACCTTTTGAGGATCAAATTCGCTCCAACAGAAAAGTGGCGACAAGTCCATGTATTATTATATTACGTAGACTCTACTTATTTCTTGATAGGAATGAGAATTGCAGAAACAGTATTTGACAAGCTGGTCACACCCACTGCAGGGAAAGTCTTGATCACAACATCTATGTGGGATTTGAGCGTAGACTTAATCAACGCACTCTACTATGGTTTAGATTTCCAGCATTTCCACAGTATTCTTTCTTTCTCTATTGGGCTGAATAAATGGGCCAAATATGATGATTTTGATGCCTTTTTCTTTGCACTTCGGCAGTTTTGGGAGAAAGCTTTTACTTGTTCCTATTTAGAGCATTCATTGTCTGTGAAAAGATTGACAAGATGCCGAGAAAGAGAGGAGCTGGAGATGCTGCCCCAAGACCATATGGAAAGACTCTTATCTCTAAACAGCTACAGGATTTACAACACTGTCCAAGCTGTGGCGCGTTCCTTAAATGCTGCATATTCCTCTAGATCAAAGTGGAGGTTGAAGGACAGTCTGGAAGTTCAAAGGCTACAGCCATGGCAGGTATTTGCTTTCCCATCACTGACATATCTTCCAAACATGACAATCAATTGTACAATTCCAGAATAGTTGTCTTGGAGATTTATTATTATTATTATTATTATTATTATTATCATCATCATCATCATCTTTGGCATATCCAAATTCATTTAATTTGCTCATTTAATTATCTACTTTAAATATATATTTTTATGAAACTTCAGGTTTTTAGACGTTTATGATTTATCTGCAAATATTCAATAAACCGTTTCAAAATTCCTTTATAAAAAGTTTATCATGATTTCTTATTCTTCCGGTAATTTTTGCCATTTCTCCATATTGCATTAGATTTTGTATCCATTCTTCCTTCTGCTTCTTTCCTTTTTTAGGAGAGTAGCTTCTGTAGTTGCATACATAAATAAATTTCAGTACAATTTAGATACTTCTGTCCCTATCATTCCCAAAAGGTCCTTGGATTCTCCAGCAGCCTCTTGAGCCAGCGTGGTGTAGTGGTTAAGAGCTGTGGACTCGTAATCTGGGTAACTGGATTCGCTTCCCCGCTCCTCCACATGCAGCTGCTGGGTGACCTTGGGCTAGTCACACTTCTCTGAAGTTTCTCAGCCTCACTCACCTCACAGAGTTTTTGTTGTGGGGGAGGAAGGGAAAGGAGATTGTTAGCCGCTTTGAGACTCCTTAAGGGGAGTGAAAGTCCAAACTCTTCTTCTCTTTACCCCTCTCCCCAGCTTCAGCCTCAGAGTCTGAATTGCTTCCCATCACCGACTCTCCCTGCTCACTAAACCCTGTTGCCCTACAGCATCCAGCCCATCATCACAATCTTTTTCCTTTGACCTCTCCTCAGTGTCCAATCACCAATCCTCTAGCTCTGATCCGCCTCTCTTGGGGGTTCCCTTGGGAGTTCCCTGGCTGGTGCTTCCCACAATTCCTCAGTCTGCCCTTCCAGTCCCTGACACTCCGTAACCCATCCCAAATGAGAGCAGATTCAAGCATGAAATATGTAGAGTTGAATAGTCAGTGTTGTTCCCCTGTTCTATATGCGTCCCTTTTCTCTACCATTCTAGCTCCACTCTTTCCTGGGAAACGCCCAATTTTACAATTCTTCAATGGATGGAGTGTATTTGGATGAAAACGGGGAACTGGCAGCTGACTTGGACATTGTGAACTGGGTGGTGTTTCCCAATGAGTCCCTCCTTAGAGAGAGGATTGGGAGCATCAATAGACAGAGATCCCTAGACCTAACGTGCACCATTGACCAGAATGCCACTGTGTGCCCCAGATGGCACAACCAGGTGGGGAAAATAATTTGTTTGATTTTATTGGATTTCCCATCCCATAAGCTCAAATTGTGTCACTGTCAGGAATGAGTAAGCTCCTAGGGGGACTTTACAACCAGCTGCAGAACTGAGAGAAATTCCACCTGTCAGGAATGCTTTGATGGTGCTTTCTGCTTGGCAGGGGGTTGGACTGGATGGCCCTTGTGGTCTCTTCCAACTCTATGATTCTATGAGAGGGTCAGATCGGATGCAGACTGAACAGCAGTCAGAGGGGACTTCCCCACCCCTTGGAATGCAAGGGAACGACTGAGAGCGGGCTCGAACTCAGCCAAAGCTCTCAGGAAGCTCAAATAGGCGCGAACAGAAATAGAGATGTTCTCTCGGAAAAGGAAGAAGCTGGAGGTGATCGAATAAGTCCGAGGAGTTGGCAAGTGGGAGGACTGCTAGACAGGAAGCAAAACAAGAGATGGAAGGGGTGTCAGTTCAATATATTCTGTAGACACCAGAAGGAGTCTTCAGAAGGGTCATCTTGAGTGAGAATAGCGGTGGCTATGTTAGCTATCTGTTTGTTTTTGCAATCAATCCTCCTTTTTAATTACCTACGCTTACTGTGTTATCAAGCTGGGAACTCCTGACAGTCTCCATGCTCTGTGTGGGTCTACCTTCAAATGTCTTCTGCATTTCTTGAAGATTTAAGAGTAGGTCCCTGTGAAACTGTGTATATGCAGGATTCAGCTGTTTTGGGGGTGCAGTTTCTAGGCGGTTGCTTATTTTAGTAACTAGAAGAAGTGGGCAATGGTTTCCCCCTTCCCTGTCATATTTAAACAATAAAAAATCTGTAGGAGAGTGTGGCTTTTAGCAACCTCAGTGCTGGCAATATTTCCTGAAATGCTCCTGTAAATCCATGTTCTATGGAGCAATTCCAGAAAGGTGTGCAATAGATTTGTTTGCAAGAAGAAATGGCCTCCTAACTTGAAGCCTTCAGGGAAATTTAGCCATCCCTCAACTTTTGCAGTTAGTTCCTCTACTAACCCTTTTGGTGAATGAAAGAATATTGTTAGAATATACTATCCCAGCTCCATTTCAAACACAGGTTGTGGGGAGAGGAACGGCTTCACCAGTTTAACGTTTATTTCTATGAAGGGTGGCTAATATCTGGACCCCACTCCCCCAAATTCTATGTGGCACCTAGCACCACTTTAAGAAAACAACAACATTATTTTCTGGAAATGGTTTTAATGTGCTCCTGTATGTCTGCTGCAGTTATACTGTGATGCTAAAAGGTTTTGAGAGACCTTTGCTCCTGATAAAATATGTTTCTGCAAATATGTTTTATAAAACTGAATTGTACAATGAAATATAAAAACAATTTAGAGTACTGGAAAAAAGCTGATGGGAAACCCTATTGGACTGAGGACTTGAGAGCTGTGGTTCTCAGTCATGCCCACTGATACTTTGGGCAAACCGACAGAAGGTTCCACTTGGGTAAGAAGACCCTCGAATGAAAAAAAGTTTAGCTACCTCTGATTTAACAGTGATCATGACACTTTATCAAGTACAAGAGGGGAGGTCTATGCTTTGAGGATTTAACAAACCAAACTGAAACACAACTGAGCAGCAGGAGGGAAGCAGAAGGAACTAGGGTTTTGATCAAACAGGGAAATATTATCATGAGAGGTTTTGCTGCAATCAAGCAGTATATAATGTGGTCAAAGATAATTAATTAAGTAATACATTGTTATCAGCCTTAACACATTCTCCTTGATGCCCCTTTATGCTTAGCCTCTGCCTACTTCCAGGTGTGTGGAAAGTTGCCAGCCTGGATTCTTCAAGGTAGCTCAGGGAGGAAAGCTGCTCTGCTGCTATGATTGCGCTACCTGTGCGGAAGGAACAATGGCCCCTCAGGAAGGTGGGTGACACCAGCAGAAAGACCTGCCTTTGGGGAAGAGGACAAAGGACCTTTCTGGTGTCTTTCTGGTGCCTTTTGTGTGTCATATTAGAAACCTTTGGCCTCTGGACCCTTATCCTAACGTGGACATCCTTTCAGGAAAGGGGTCACCATGGCTTAGAATTCTTTTATTCCTATCGGAAATATTAGTGAGGGCTTCCTGCATTGTGATTCCCTTAGTGTGTGGAATCCTCGTCCCAGTGTTTTCACCACCAATTGAAAACATACCAGTTGCCTCAGGTTTTCCTGTCCCGTAATATTATTAATACCAATAAATGCACTCCCTGGTTATATGCAATGGTTTTTATTGAATATAGTTATGTTTTCTTTTAGTGGGGACCACTTTGGTATTACCTTTTGTTAAGGAAAAGCAGGACAGAGGGCCATAAAGTTGATATTCCTTGTGTTCATTCCAGATGCAGAGCGTTGCACCAGGTGTCCAGAAGATCAGCATCCAAACAAGGCCAGAGATCTGTGTTTCTACAAGGTCATCACCTTCCTGGCTTATGAAGAACTTTTGGGGATCTTCCTAGCTTCCTTTGCCCTATTCTTATCCTTAACCACAGGTGTTGTGCTGGGAATATTCATTGTATTCCGAGAAACTCCGATAGTCAAAGCCAACAACAGGAACCTCTCCTACATCCTCCTCATCTCCCTCCTGCTTTCCTTTTTGTCCTCCTTCCTCTTCATTGGAAGGCCAAGGAAAGTGACCTGTCTTCTCCGACAAGTGGCCTTCAGCATCATCTTTTCTGTTGCCGTCTCCTCTGTGTTGGCAAAAACCATCACTGTGGTGCTGGCCTTCCTGTCCACAAAACCAGGAAACACTTTGAGGAGATGGCTGGGGAAGAGTCTGGCCAACTCCATTGTCATTTCCTGTTCCAGTGTCCAAGTTGTCATCTGTATCATCTGGCTGGGAATCTCTCCACCCTTCCCAGAGTCTGACATGCATTCCCAGCCTAGGGAGATCATCCTACAATGCAATGAAGGGTCTATTGCCATGTTTTATG